>CM077167.1:86002378-86602378 GCA_039583875.1 Platanthera guangdongensis | reverse complement strand
GTGGAGTTTATTTACTATTTATATGATTACTGTGGACTTGCCTTTATTATTTTGCTATAGTTGTGATCGATTTGGCCGGCAGGATCGGCATTTTCTAGTGATGATCTTCCCGGGTGCGACGGTGTCACCGAAAAGCGGCGGTTTTGGGCGTAAGACCCTGGTGTTATTAAAGAAAAAAGGGGTTCTTACATACTCGAGACACCCACTTGAGTAGATACAGAGCAGGACACGGCCATGTGACACGCCCGTGTCACAGTCCGTGTTCCCTCTCTCTCGAGAATTCGTCGAGCGCATTTACTCGAGTGAAGTTTGTCGAACACGTGAAAGAAATTGTACCTAATCACCTAGAGGGGGGGGGGTGAATAGGTGACTAAATCTTTTTATACTTTTTAGGCAGATTTCAGATTATATCACAGAGTTATAATTTCTTCTTCACAGAAATCAATCAGCAATCACAACATCAAACATGCACACAGTGAACACACAGATTTATAGTGGTTCCCCAAGGTTTGGGTACATCCACTTTCCCCATTCACCTATCTAGTAGTGTACTAGATTCGGCCAAACTCCTCCACTATCTCAGATCCTCAGATCTTACACTCAGAACCCCAAACAGGTTCCTACAGCTCAGGCCCAAGGCCCTACAACTCAGTCTTCTCCAAAGACCTACACTCAGCTTCTTCACAAAGCCTACACTCAGCCACAACAGGCCTACACTCAGAGAATTTGATCTCCTACACTCAGGCACACAGGCCCTACCACTCAGCCTTTATAATTACAGGCTTACAACTCAGATCCCTAAGGATCCTACAAGAAAATAAGAATACAAAGTGTATATACCTACAACTCAGAAACAGAGAGATGAGTTGACAGGTTCTTGATGAGTTCTTGAATGAACTCTACTGAGATCAATCTCACTTGGCTTTCTTCAAAGCTTCTTGAATGTAGAACACAATAGGATTGATTCTCTGCAGCTGATCTTCAATCACTGCTACTTAAGATTCAGAACTAGGTCTGAACCCTTCTTCACAGCCTGGTTCCAATGGCTGTCTTCTTGGAAGGAGCTCTCTCTCTCCAACTTCTTAGATCTTCACTTGATTCTTCAATGAATAGCTAGATCTTCTTTTCTTTTTCAATCTCTTGATCATCTGTTTATGTTGATAGTAAAAGCATATATATAGGCCTTCTTCATGGTGACCGGCTGATCCGGTTCCTAACAGCTTTCTGACAACTCTGACAGTTGCAGTAGACCGGCTGGAATGGCAGCTGTAAAGTCATCCAGTCACTTCTTGAAATAACTATAACTGTCTGAAAGTGTCGAGACAGTCTGTCTTTAAGTGTCGACACTTATAGACCAAGTGTCGACACAAGTAGACTAAGTGTCGACACTTGCCTTCAAGGTGTCGACACAACTCCTTGTGTTGTAGAATTCACTTCTCGACACAGCTTCTACAATATGTTTCGACACAGATATTGTGTGTCGACACAACTTCTTGTTCTTCAGTACTTAGTTGAATTCTTGTAAGTGTCGACACAACTCCTTTGTGTCGACACATCTTCTTGTGTTGAACTTGTTCAGTGTCGACACTTCTTATTGGTGTCGACACATGCCTTCTGTGTTGATACTTGCTGAGTGTCGACACTTCTCCTTGTGTCGACACATTCTTCTTATGTTGAGACTTTGGCTGAGTGTCGACACATCTCCTTTGTGTCGACACTTGTACTTAGAATTTTGTTGAACTTTGCTAAGTGTCGACACAGCCTTCTAGTGTCGACACTTTCTTTATGTGTTGAGTCTTCTGCTGAGTGTCGACACATTTTTTCTTGTGTCGACACTTTCTTCAAGTGCTGAGTCTTCTGCTGTGTGTCGACACATTTCTCATTATGTCGACACTTATACTTAGACTCTGCTGACTTTTGTTGAGTGTCGACACAACCTCCAAGTGTCGACACTTTCTGATGTAGACATAGTTCCTCTGGGTGTCGACACTGCTTCTAAGTGTCGACACAGCTTCACTGGACTTTTCTTCATTGAGTGTCGACACAACATTCATGTGTCGACACTTTCTGTCTGGTGTCGACTCTGCATCCCTGGTGTCGACACAATTAATCCAAGTGTCGACACTGCTTGTCTCGGTGTCGATACAAGTCTTCTTAAGTTTCGACACATTTCTTCTGGGTGTCGACACATGGACTTAGAATCTTTTCTGCTTTCCCTACAAATACTTAACCTGCACAAGGCAACTCAAAATACATCAAATACATTTTGATGTATATCATTGAGTAGGGTGAGGCTTCTTCAAATCAGGTACATTTAAACCAATATACCCAACAACATGCCTCAGACACGCCCCTGGACACGCCCGTGTCATAGGGCGTGTTCCCTCTCGAAAACTTTATCGAGTGCATTTCATTGAGAACTCGACAAGCTGCTCAACCTGAGAAGGACACGCCCTGGGACACGCCCGTGTCCCAGGCCGTGTCGCCCAACCTGAACCCAAATTGGGATTTGGGGTGTTTCAAGAAACACAGATGGACTGTGCGCGTTGGGTTTTCTCCCTCGACATAGTGTCTTATGGTTGAGTATGTGCGCGTTGTGGACTTTCATCCCCGACACTTTACCTTAGCTTGGTCTTTGCGCGTTGGGGTTTCTCCCTCAGCATGGTGCCTGTTGGCTGGGTTTGCGCGCGTTGTGGAACTTTTTCCCCGGCACAGTACTCTTTATTGTTGAGCTGATCAGTCTCATTTTTATTGATGAATAACATGAATATTAATGAAAGATGAAAGTTTGAACTTCTGATGTTGGTACTTGTTCTGTCCTGATGACGTGATTAGCAATTATTGCTCGGTAAAATTTACTGTTTTCTTACTTTTACTCTGCTCCTGACCCTTTTGTTGTAGTCATTTTACAAATTTCCTTCACTTTGAGATTTGTTTGGTCTGCCTTTACTCTTTGCACCATTTATAACTTGCTTCTGAGGTGTTCTTCTTTTGAATGCCTCAGAATCAGAGTAGTAGCGGGTTTAGTTGATCGTGTTGTCCTTCTGGTGCTGCAGGTTGCTGCGGCCGTTAGCTTCCACCTCAGAGCTTTGAGGTTGTTGACTTTGTTTAGACTTGTCATATTTTACTATGGTTTGGTGTCAGTTGTTGATGCCCATAGTCTTTGACTTTTTTTATGTGGTGGACTACTTGTTGCTTTTACTGCTGTTACTTTTTACCTGTTTATACTTGCTCTCTGGGAAGGTTTTATGTTAGGATGTGCTTAGTTATTTTAAAGTATACAAAATTACATTCTGGAGTATTGGCATGACATGACTTTTAACTTCAAAATCTGTTACTTTTAAGCGCTAGAAAAGTCCTTTATATATTAAATGTTAGAGTCACATCATCATTTTAAGATACTAGACCTTCATTCTGATATAGGTTAACAAATGAATCAACTCAGTATTTTTCGCCGCGTAAAACTTATATATTTTCTCACATATGGACTAGTGATCCACCAAATCAAGGGACACGGTAAGTAACTCAAATAACTTATATGCATTGTTTTTAACTTAATTTCATAAATCCTTTACATTAAGTAAATGTGAGGATGAGTAACCTAAGCATCTACAGTTGTCCCATGTACGGCGTGGCATCACGACGCGTATTTTCTCCACCCTGAAGTATTTTTGAATATAGAGAAAATGCGGGTTGTGACATTCAATGTACAGTTGCAGAGCACCCGAAATCTAAAATTCCGACGATGGTGGCACGGCGATCGGCCCGACTCTAGCCCTCCACTAAGGTCCTCCTTTACTCCTTTGTGGGCTAGATCTTAGAATTCATTAGAGATGAAAATCGGGCTCAATTGAGCCCGATCTAGTTAGAAGAAAAATGGAGTTTCTGATTTTTGATGGCGGCGGGTTCACCGGAAACCACCTCCTCTGGCAGCTG
Source organism: Platanthera guangdongensis (assembly GCA_039583875.1). NCBI lineage: Eukaryota > Viridiplantae > Streptophyta > Magnoliopsida > Asparagales > Orchidaceae > Platanthera > Platanthera guangdongensis. The sequence goes on along the minus strand of CM077167.1, from coordinate 86,598,442 downwards.
TGCCGCCCCCCAGCGATAGCCACCACCTCAAAGGAGGTGGTGGTGGCAGTGGCTGGCCAGGGAGTTGGCCACATGGCCGATGGTATCACTTGGAAATAGCTCTAGGTCGGGTAGATCGTGACTCTTGGCTGGAGGAGGAAGAGATAATCTTAGCCATTGATTTGTTTTATATAAAAATTATTAATAGTGTATTTTTAACCCTTGTTTTGCACACTTTTAAATAAAATAAATAAGCCCCTTAGGTGCTGAACCAGGAAAAATGGTCAACATAAAAGTTGTAGTCCCTGAAGTATATTTTATTTTAAAATTGATTTCTACCCATTTGGGTAAGTGGTCTGACCACAACACTTAAAATGGTGTAGCCTATACATAGTCTTGACCATATACTAAATTGAGTGCCCCCATCAATCCATTCATCCAAATAACCTAAGATTTTTGATGGGGATCACTCCTATCTATACCTAAAACATATCCAAAAATAGAATTTTTCGAAAAAACATTTCCTAATGTTTTTGTAGAAATTTAATAAAGTATGTATGAATTATTTAAGGAGCCTAATTACCTCTAAACCTACCAAAATTTTTGTGACTGTCTCTTAGGGTCATGTCATGACTTTGATAAAAATCGCAGCCCAATTGGGTTTGATTTGAATAGGTTTTGGTGAGACGAAAGTATGGCCCTTTAAGGGTTAATTAGGGCAAGAGTGAGCTTGTGGCATGGAGGGGCCAATTCTCACCCAAAGGGATTAGGACTTTGGCCAGAGCCCCAAGGTTAGTTTAAACACCCCCTCATGGAGTTGGAGATGGATTGGGGTGGATTTTCCCATGGACCCTAGTTCAAACCCTAAGGTTGGACTTTGGGGGTTTGTGAAGGACATAGGGTGATATGCCCTTGTATGGACTTGGTGTTTCGTCCATGTGCTCTTAGGGTGGTGAAATGTCCTTGGAAGGAATATGGCGATATTTAGACTTAGGCACACAACTTACACTGATTAGGGATTGTATAGGCCTATACCTTTTTTGGAAATATTGAAGGGTCATATGATCTTGGATCTTCATGAGATTTTGATAGGAGTAATTTTATAGTGATATTGATATCTGAAATTTATTATAGGACGTTTAGATAACAGTACCTCATACTTGTAGATATAACCTTCATCTTGCCCCTAGTGATGATTTTGAAGTAACCATGGTTAAATTAAATTAGAATGTTATGCAACTTTGGCAATGCTAATTAAATATCATTTAGATGTAGTAGTAATTTATTTGGATTATATGGGCATCTCCTCTTAATACTTCATGTGTAGTGAACTAGTGCACCTTATTTTTATAAATAGATAATAAATACTATATGTTGCTGGAAAATTATGTTACTTGGCCAGAGAACTTTATAGGTCCTAATAAAGCCTAAATAATTATTACATGTTATTTGGATGAGTTTATAAGAATGTTTATTCACAAAGTGCACTTTAATGGAATTATTTGAAGTGTTTTTCTACATAGCTCACTTACCTTGAAATTGCATGAAATTTAGTCAGTAATGTTTTATCATCATAATGAGGCTCTAGTAATGTTTATATAATTTTTTGACTATGATTTGTGGTACTCCCTTCATTAGCTCTAATTATTTGAATTAAATTTAATTAATTATTTAGAGGTCATTACATTTATAAAAATCTATGCAATTTGGTATTCACTAATATTTTGCTATCATATAGTGTTCATAATTTCTGGGTAGCCATAACTTATGGAAATCTAGTACTTTATGTTCAAAATTACCCAAGACCTAACTTTTGGGAAAGTTTAATAAATGCAAAATTAAATAGTAAAATTACAAGTTTCTGGATTTAGTCTAAATGTGTCATTATAGACCCACAATAATTATCTTAGGGCCTTTGGATGAAAATTTGGAGTACCTCCTGTCATGTACATCATATAGCTTAGATTGGTCTGCATATAGTAAAACTGCGGAAATTGTGATAATATGAGGAATGGACATAAGGAGTTAGGGTTAGTGGTTTATTGATTTTTGTTCAAGTGAAAATGAGTTCATCATTAGGAGTCATGTTGTTGAAGTATTGGGTTGACTGATGTTAAATGGTGCTCGGGATCGACAAAATATCGTTCTTCCTGTGGAGGGAAAGAGAGTCAAAATACACTAGGGTTAGATTAAGTATAGCTTTAAATGGGGTTTGTTATGGGTAGATACCAATAATAATAAGTACCTTGATAAAGGGATGTTTGGACTTCAACCCATCGTAGTTCTTAGTGCCCTCGAGAGCCCTTTACAGGGAATACCTTGGGCAGTCCAAGGTTAACGTAAGCAGTAAGACTAAATGGATTACAAGAGTAATCAGAAATACTCTAGGATTACACTTACACTCACACTCCCCGATATTGTGGGAGTTAGGTTAGGTCTCATGAGCGGTAGGCTCGGTGCTTTTGGTGATGTGCAGGTTAGCCTGGCGAGCCAATAGCTCGGATGGTTTTGTGACGGACGGGATAGTCTGGGAAGCTTTGGCTCGGTGGGAAAATACATTAATATTGCATGTGCATAAAATATAAGGTGGTGGGTCTTCGATATTGGAGGGTCGTCGCACCGACACCAATACGTTGACTCGGCAAGTGTGATTTATCACTTAGCCAAATAAAGTCTTGTGCGCCAGCCGGCAAGGGTACGCAGGAGCTCCGCTTAGTGCACCAGTGTTGAGGCGTACGATAGGTCTAACTAGTAGTGCTGATACCGGTTTAGAGGTGGGCGAGGCCCAACCCACCACTTCCATTTACCACTACGGAGGTATCCTGGGAGGTTAGGCTCCAGAAAGGGGGAACTAAAGGTTTGTGTGCACAGAGTCGGGTGTGTGTGTTGCACTTGTATGTTCTTATCATATCATCCTTGCATGACATAGCATATTCATTGCATATAACCCTTGAAACCTACTGTATAAATTGGTATGTGACTCTTTATATAATAGGCCTTGGAAAATGACCCCTTGTCATTTAGGTTTTTATGGGCATTCCTATAGGTCACGGTTACTTACTTAGTTTACCTTCTTATATTTTACTTGCTCACCTTGTTCATGTGTATTCTCATATTACTTACATACTACTTGCTTACTTATACTTGCTGTGATTTTATACTCATGATAGACAAGTTATGTCGTAACTTGCTTACTTTTGTTACTCTCCACATTAAATACCTTCCCTTTCTTTCTCCCCGCTCGGTTCCTAGGAGCCATGGTGGATGGGTGGAGGATGATAGGACTTAGTCTTAGACTAACTGTCGTTGACCAAATCATTTTAGGGGATCATGGAGCCGAACCTAGATATGCAGCCAAAAAGGTCGGTGCGCTTGCAGACGGGAAAATCTAGCACAGGAGTTCAGGCAGCAGGGACAGTCAGTCCCGATCATTAGTACTTATTATAGATTTGCTTCCGCGTTGAGTGACTTGTAGTGAGGATTATGATGTATCGGGCAGGAGCCCTTTTTATTAGTACTTTTATTTATCGTCACTATGGACTCTCCATTTGTGGAGATTTATTTTATATTCATGTGATTTCTGGTGGACCAGCATTTGAGTTTCATTTTACTCATGCACTTACTCTTCTCTTCTGCGATCGGTATGGCCGGCATGATCGGCATTTTGTAGTGATGACCCTCCCAGGTGTGTTCGTGTCACCGCAAAGCGGCGATTCTGGGCATACGACCCTGTTGTTTTTGCAAAAAAAAAAAATTGGTCTTACATATCCCCTCTTGGAGACCAGGGCCTTAATCTTCTTTGGCTGCGGGAGGGGGGGTGGCGAGGTGAGCTGGACCCTTCGAGGCCAGGTTGTTTCCGGCTGGAGGAGGGTCCACCTGATCCTAGCTCGCCTAGGTAAGCCGCTGCAGCTGCTCGCTCGCACGCAAGCGTCTCCTGATGGAGTGCCGATGTAACACCTCCCCTGTAATGACCGTATAATATGGGTCCAGCCGGGACCCCACAACATACAGACGCCACAGCTTCAGTATTATAAGATGATATAACTATCCGATCTCAAAACTCATAACCACAGCACAACGGAAAAAGCTAACAGACTAGAAGTTATCCACAACATATAGGAGTATCGAAGCGGGCTTAAGGCCTTACAACAAAAGTGACTCCAAAGCTCAAATAATAACACCGGTCATAAATGTGCATATGCACTCCTAGACTACCTCGACATGCAAGCCGAAAAACATTAGCATCAAACATACAATGTCATAAAAGTAGAGCTACAACAAAACAGTAACACTTCATGAGGCTTAAGCCCTTTTGGCCGGCGAGCTAGCTCCTGCTTGCGATCCTTGCCCTGTTAAATTTTGATTGTAACATGGGTCAGCAAAGGCTGACCTCAAACTGTGTAACAACACAACTCCTCCCGGCCGCCCCTAATGGACCCCGGGGAACCCCTCCAACCTGCAAGTCAACACTTCGTATACAATATATATATAAACAAGTAATGCACTAAGAACATGCTTGGATGTCTCAAACAACATACACGTTCTCTATTGTTGACCATATAATGAAAGGGCCTACTTATACATCATGTATGCAAAAACCTGGGCTTCATCCAAGGAACCCTATCGCGTATGCATCTAGCACATCATCACATCATATGGGTACTCATCATTTCCCCATTGGCATAAAGCCTCAAACAAAGGGGGCACTGCAATTCCCCCAACGGTATGCAAGTCGCCACACGGAACTCTTGCCAAGGCCCCACCTGCTCAAGGTCTTTAACCTAGGCTGGCCTGCAAGCTCTGACTTCTCATGTCAAGATTCTGTCTAACACACTGACCGATTCTAAGAAGCCTTGCTGGACCCCACCCGCTCATGGACTCATTGCCCGGTCTTGCCCCATGCTTGGCATTCTCGTCAGACTCAAAGAAGGGGACTAGTCTCGCCGGGACACTCTCCACACATGACCTGCATGTCACTGGATAGCCAGCCGGACACGGAGAAAAAACCACGCCTTAGCACAATACAATCCAATATATCATTCCCACCCTAATCCCTTATTTGTACTACAGTGTCCCCAAGCACCAAGAAAACTATCTACCACCAATACAGAGCTAACCTTGTCCACCAAGGAAACCATCTAATGTCATTGAGGAGCTAATGTTGTTCGATTCCGACTACAGGTACTCACTCGAGAAAAAGGGGGAAAACATCACAAACATCACAAACGACATCTTCTCGCAACGGATCTCTACGAATCCTTAAAGCTCGTATGCAACATCACCGAGTCGGACTAACGGTCACGACAACGGCTTCACCCACCATGCCTAATACACTAACGGAGCTGATTTCTAATGCAAAAACATGTCGGGGACGGACTCAATCGACCCGGAGGTTCCTCTTGAACCTTGGCGACCCAAACCCCTCTCATTTGAGAGTTTGGTACCCAAAAACTAGAAAGTAAAAGACGCTAAACGTGCATCCTAAAACCAAGAGGAGAAGTGTCGTTACCTTCTGACCTCTCTTCCTCGCCATGGCAACCTAGCCGGATGAAAACCTTCGCAACGGTCTTGCCTCCACGGATCTGGACTCAGCTCGCGCTTTGGAGCACCGGAGTTTATCCGGTAGCCGGATCTCTCCTAGACCTCCTTCCTTGCTCTCCCTTCTCTCTAGATCTTAGAAAGAGAGTGCTTAAATAAGAATAAGGGTTTCTAAACCCTATTGCCGGACTTAACTCAGTAAGGGCAACCCTAGACCATCAAATCCCAAAAGAAGGAAGTGAACGGCCATGATCCGAACTGAAAATCAAAACACCTGGGCCGAACACGGCTTGTGACACGCCCGTGTCCAAGGCCGTTTTCCCCAATCTACGTCGAAACCGTCGCACCCAACGCAGGATACGGGTATATGACACGCCCGTGTCACATTTAACACGGCCGTGTCCAACACGAACACTCCTGGGCTCCAGGCTGTGTTCAATCCCCTCACAAGTCCCGGCTCACAACTCGAGAATGACACGGCCTGGGACACGCCCGTGTCTCAGGCCGTGTTCGAAGTGTCGACGATCGTCAACTGCCTCTTCGCTGAACTCGCAGAAATTCGTCGAAGACTCTCGACACGGCCCTGGACACGTCTGTGTCCCGAATGGTGTTCACTGTCTCGACACTTCGCCAAGCGAAAAACGTCGACACCCCTAGCTCTCGACGAACCCGGTAAGACATGGCCATGGACACGCCCGTGTCCTAGGTCGTGTTCCTGTCTATGTCGACACCACTGTGTCGACACCTCTGTGTCGACAATCGAGAGAACACGCCTGCGACACGGGCGTGTACCTCCGACACGTGCGTGTCGGAGGGCGTGTCCCCCACTAATCGATGAAATGAGGGAAAAATCGTCGACTTCCCAGGCTCTCGACGAACCCGGTACGATACGGCCATGGACACGCCCGTGTCCTAGGCCGTGTGACCCTCCCCAAGACCTAAACTTGGCTCTCGACGCTGCTCGTCCTTCTTTCGAATTTTAGGGCGTTACAACTCTCTCCCCCTTAAAAGAATTTCATCCCGAAATTACCGAAAGCAAAAAGCGGTACAAAAAACCTAAATGATACCTGAACGAAAAAACTCTGGATACTCCTCCAGCATGGTTTGTTCCCGCTCCCAAGAGAGCTCCTCACGGCCGCAGTTGTCCCATCAGACTTTTACGAGTTTGACCTCTTTGTCCCGGAACTGCCGAATTTCTGAATCCTCTATAGCAATTGGACGGACTCGCATCCTCAAGTCTTCCTCTATCGGCACTGATGCCGACTCAATCACCACACTAGCCTCTACCAAGGCTTTCCTAAAGATGGAGACATGGAAGACGTCATACAATCCACTCAACTCTGCCGACAACGCCAACCAGTACGCTGCTTCTCCCACCCGTTCAACAACTTCAAAAGGTCCCAAAAACCTTGGACTCAATTTCTTGAGTCGGCGAATTCGTGAAACACCTTTGAATGGCTTGATCTTCAAATAGACCCAATCGCCTACCGCGAACTCCTACTTCCTGTGGTGCGCATTAAAATATTTTGCTTGCCGATCTTGAGCCACCTTCATGCGCTCTTGAATGGTCTGTACCAATTCACAAGCATCCGCCACCACTTCTTTTCCCAATAGTTTGGTGTCTCCCGCCTCTGTCCATGACATTGGTGTTCGACACCGCCTCCCATACAGAGCTTCGTATGGCGCCATCTTTATACTTGCTTGGTAACTATTGTTATACGCGAACTCCATCATGAAGAGGTGATCCTCCAATTTCTTACCGAAGTCAAGAACACACATCCTAAGCATATCATCCATAGTACAGTTCGTTCTTTCAGTTTGCCCGTCAGTTTAAGGATGGAAAGTCGTACTGAACTTTAGCTTCGTGCCCAGACTCTTCTGAACCAACCTCCAGTCCTTAGACGTGAAACGTCTGTCATGATCGCTGACTATACTTTTAGTAATCCCATGTAGTCGCACAATATTGCGAACATACAACTCCACTAGCTTCTCCATGCTGTCCTCCTTCCGGTTTGGGATGAAGTGAGCCACTTTGGTTAAGCGATCCACAATCACCTAAATCGATTCGTTACCCTGCTGCGATCTAGGTAACCCATGCATAAAATCCATGGAGATGTCATCAAATTCCCACTCGGGGATTGGAAGAGGCTTCAAGAACCCGCCCGGCTTCTGACACTCGGCCTTCACCAAGGCACAAGTTTGACATCGATTCACGTATAAGGCTACGTCCTGCATCAGTCCAGGCCACCAAAAGGATCTCTTCATATCCAAGTACATCTTTGTACTACCCGAATGAATGGAGTACTTTGTAAAGTGAGCCTCAAACATCAACTCCTCACGGAGCTTGCGGAACTGCGGTACACAAATCCTTCCGTCCTTCCTCAGAATCCCGTCAATCATCTCCTAGGCGCTACTCTCGCCATTTTGAGCTTCCACCACGAATGTCTGAAACTCCACATCCAAACGAGTCGCTTCCCAAATACAATTAGACAAGTCATTCTGCATTTCAATCCAGTTTAACCGAGTCATGCTAGACTCGCCCCTTGCTACGCACTCCAAGCCGAGGGACTACCATTCCCGCACCAACCGCTCATCATGAGCGTCAATACAATTCCCTTACCCCGAGTATTTCCCACTCAAGGTGTTGATGCACGAAAACAGACAGGGAGTCGGGCACCACCAGCTAACGGTTCGAACACCGGGGAATAGGGAAGGGAAGGAGGAAACTGTCGACCAATCGGTTACTAGCGGTCGTGGCTAAAGGACCGAAAAAGGGGGCCGCTGGCAGCGGCAACAGCAGAGTTCGCCCGCCGCGGCTTAAATGCCACTCTTGCGACGGGCTTTCCTTTACTTAAAGTGAGAAACAGTTACACGAAAGGGAAAAAAGGAAGCCGGCCGAACTACAAGCCGCAAAACACTAGAATTGAGACTGCAGCTCTTAACAGGCGAGCTCCTGGATCCCAGTCAGCGTGTCTTGGGGAGTGCACCCTCCCCCTATTTATAGGCTCGGGGGCCTGCCCAAGCGGGTAGGGCTAAAGTTACCGGCTGCCCGGGGTACAGGAGAACCGGGCAGAGGTGAGGGGAAGCAAAAGAGAGAGAAACAAGAAAGGAGGGAAGCCGCACGGCCTGGCGGATTCCTCCTGGCGAGCTGACGGCCTGGCCCTGGAGCCTTGTCGCTGAGCGGGGTCGGCATTGGCAGCGGCCTGACATGGAGACCGCCCGGCTTGGGAGGCTTGGCGGTTTGAATACGCAGACCGCCCGGTCTGGAAAGCTGCGCGGACAGGTCGCGGATTCCGGGCTTATCATGATCCCCGCACATTTTTAAGTTTCCAAAAAACTTCGAAAATGTAGAACTAAGCAGGAGACCGCGACTGCCTCATCATCGTCTATAAAATCCCCTGGCCCTTGTCACTCTTCAAGATTCCTGCCGAGCCACGGGTCGCTACTCGCCACTTGCGGTCAGCATTTTTCAAGCCGACGCGATCTTTCACAAGATGGATGTTATGTCGTCAATGTTAGCACGCAACAAGAAACCGCCAGAAAAGAAGCAAAGCCGGAGTGAGAACTCGGATGATTCTGCCCGACAACCTGCCAAGAAGATTGGGAAGTCGGAGACTTCAGCGGCTTCTGGACCTGAAAAGAGGCCGACAGAGACCGTCGGCGGATCATCGCAGGCCGCAGTAGATCCCAAAGTCGTTTCAAAGACTGCTCAATCAAAAACCGGAATTGCCAAATCCTTCGACCTGACTTTCTCTCCATCAGGAGAACCACTGCTAAAAATCGGTGGGACGGAGGAGAAAAGTGTTGAATCTGGAAAACCGTCCGAATTGAAGGACAAGGTCGACGTAATCGTTGTAGAGGACAACGAGCCGGAGAAGGCGCTGGCGACCGAACAGATTTTGGGCGAACAGCGCAAGCGGAATGAAAAGGTGTTCGGTTCCTTGAAACGGCAGAAGGAAAGGCGCGAAAACCTTGAAGAAAGGATGTAGAGGAAGATGAGGAAGTTGCACGTCAGGAACCGGAATATTTCCGAGAAGACCGGCACGGACAGTCTTCAACACAGGCCGCACGAGAAGGAGGTACCCGAGAACCCGCCCGCACCGGATTACAAGCCGAGCGAACTGGAGAGTATGCCCGCAGTTAGCGACTCGCTCAGCGAGCTCCTGAAGGGCATGGAGACCCTCCAGCGGCAAGACACGCTATTGTCGACACCAGCGGCTTCTGAGGAGGTTGACCGCCCCGATATCCAGGTTATTGGGGAGAAGCCTGGCGAACCGGCTTCCGCGGCTTCTGATGGAGCCGAGAAACTGAAGCTTCGCGAGAATATGGAGGAGATGAAGAAACTGATCGCCGAGAAGCCGGTGGCGACCACACTTCCATTGCTGCAAGGTAAACACCGGGACGTTAGGCGAATTATTAAATTCTACAAGTCGCGGTCAAGGAAGAAGGGGGCAAATATAATATTAAATCCGCCGGCCAGCTTTTTCCTGACCACGGCTCAACTGAAAAGCCGAGCTAAGGAAGCCGAGCGGCTATGGATAGAAAAGCTAAAGAGGATAGATCCTGAACGGCTCCGGCGGCCAGTGATTAAAATCCAAACCGCGGCCTTTGGAGGAGATAAACATCAAACCGGCGGTCTTATCCAACCGATTTCTTTACTAGAACCTCGCAACAATCCGGCTGAACCTGACTGTGGTTTCTCTTCTGAAGGTGTACCGGAAACCGCGATGAAACCGGGCGACTTGACATCTTTTTTGTGTATGCTGCCACCGCCTCCGCCTCCAAGTGTTCGCGAGAAGGAGATGGCCGACTTCCAGAAGGACGTCGGCACGCTGCAGGCGGCTTTGAACGCGGCCACCGAGACCCTGCGGATTAAGGACGAAGAGCAGCGGGTTGCCCAGGAGGCCGCAGAAAAAAGGATCCAAGAGTTGCAAACCACCCTGGAGCAAGAGACCACAAGGTTGCAGACTGTGCTTGAGCAGGAGACCATGATGTTGAAGTCAGCGATGGAGCAAGAGACTGCTAGGCTCCAGACCGCGAGGGAAGAAGAGACCGCCAGGCTCCAGACCGCGATGGAAACCGCGGAGGCAAAAATTGCTGAGATGCAGGTCGCCTTGGAGCAGGAAAGGACGGAGAAGTACTTGCTGATGGCCGTACGGCTGGAAGGAGACAGAGGAGAGATCCCACATGTTGAAGGAGGCGAGAACCAAGACCTGCCAGCGGAGACCGTCGGAGAACAGCGGCCTGCTCTACCAACTTCTGGAGAGTTGCCGGGTACTGGCCGCCCGGCCTCTGGCGAGACTTCAAATCCACCGGAGGCCGTGGCGCCTAGACAGTTCGCAGTTCCAAGCGGGCTCGGGGGTCAGGGGATCCCAATGATCCCATTTGCAAGAGTGGAACGCGACACTGCATGGGTTCATCGGTGTCTGCATGCGCTTCATAATCTGGTTAGCCAGGTGTACGTTGCGAGTGTGCAGACCGGTGAACAGGTCGCGCACATAGGACGAGACAGGTCGGAGGATGACAAGCGATCCTGAGCGACTTGAGAGAGCTAAGCCGCGCGGACAATTGAATATTATGTTGTAATATATATTTTTTCTCTGGATTTTGAACTATCTGATTGTTGTAAACTGCTGTATTTTATTATACTGCGAACTGAATGCGGCTTATGCGGTTTGTATTTATAATCCACATGCCTGCTGCTTTGTTCTAAAAAACTTAAGTATAGGATAGTAGCCGAGCGGTCTCGCGAACAGAGCGCCGGTTTGAATATTTGATGCCCACATGATTCGCCACAGAATTATTCTAAGTGCAGGTATATAGCCGTGCGGACTGACGGACTAAGCTGCGGCTTGGTCACTAAGCTGATCTGTACTTCCAGCGGGCTTAGGCCGCGCGGCGTGACGACTAGCCATGATTTGACGTTGGCACTGTACCTTCACAGATTTTCTATAAATAGCGCTGACCCCGGAGATTTCATCACAAATAAAAAAGGATGCGGGCTAAGTCCAAGTCGTCGCGGTCTGACAAGGCCACTGCGGTGAGGACTGACGCGGCCTCCGCTTTCCACTCTGCTGATCACAAAGAATGTCGGCTTACAAAAGCCGAGCTAGAGGATTTCGTTGAGAAGCACATGCTGGGAAGTCCGCTGGTCGCGCGGCTTCCCCGATAGGACGAGCGGATTAACTCCTCGCACGCAAATCAGATAGCGGTCCCGATTGACCACTTTGACTGTGGCTTCAGCTTCCCGGTCATGCTGGAGGCCATAGCGGTCTTCGACCACTACGGAGTTGTGCCCGGACAACTACCCCCAAACTCGATAGCCGCCATATATAGCTTTATCTCCTACCTAAGGTCGTAAAGAGTCCGCTTCTCTATGAGGCTCTTCCGGGAATGCTTTTCGGTGCGGTCTATCCCGGACTCCGGGACGAAGATCTTTCGGGGGCACCTCTACTTCGGCTGCAGAGGGCTGAAGATAGTTAACTTGGCGAACAAGATCGCGAACTGGTCCGAGCGGTTTCTCATCTTCGAGGGAAACCTGGGGTTGCTGCCAGTCGACCCCCAGATCCGCGAAGAGGCCGCCTTTGGCAGCAGCGGCTTGGACGGCGTCGAGAAGGAGATCTACAACTTCTTCAAAGGCGAGCGGCTTGATGTAAACCACTACATCCCGCTGTTGCCGTCGCTAGTGGGAATCAAAGCGGAAGATAGTAAGCTCCAAGCCGGCCGAACTGTATTCTTAGCCGCACGGACTGGAAACTAACTTTGCCTTTATCTTTGCAGCTACTGTGGCAGTCCCGCTGAACAAGCTGCAAACTCCTGGCAGCCTGACTCTCACTCAAAGAGAGAAGAGAGCGAGGCGTGCCAAGCCGGCGCTGGTTGTGGAGGAAGAAGAGTCGGCCTCCTCTGGAGAGTTTATGCTGCAAGGAACGGGCAGCAGCCTGAAGGACCTTCACGGCGATCCGGCCTTGCGGTGGAGTCCGGACGGCAAGTCAGTGATGATCTCCACCGCCCTCCCCTACTGGGGGGAAGAAGAAGTACGCCGCCACGCGAGAGTGGTTGGCGGCGCGCTGTATGGCAAGCGCAACTTGAAGGCGATGCGGCGAGTTCCACCAGACAACCTGCCGCGGCTAGCCGCACAGGTCGCGGCGAGGAGTTTCATGGCAAGTCACTTCATGGGCCTTGCCTACAAGCAACTGATGAAGGAGAACAGCGGCCTGAAGAGGCAGTTAGTGGAACAGCAGGAAGAAAACAAACGGCTAAAGGAAAAGGAGGCGGTAAGCCGTTACCGATACTCGTGCGGTTAGCACTATATAACCGCGCGACCTTACCTCTACTTTTATTGCGCAGGAAATGTACAACCCGGCCAACCCCATCTTCCAAGACCAAGTCTTCCCGCAACTCGTCCAGGGAATCGATGGAGCGCTTAACCGCCTCCGGGACCTTGGCGGCTTTGCGACCGGCTTCACCGATTTTACTTGTGCTGATATCTACCCCACCCTGAAAGAGCAGGTGGCCGAAGTCTATAGGTCGATAAAGGGCAAGAGCAAGGTCGGGGAAGAAGTCGGCGAGGTGGAGGAAGATGTCGAGGAAGAGGGCGGCCAGGGAAGCCCAAGTGCACGCACATCGTCTGAGTCCGGCGGTCAAGAATCTGAGACCGCGCGGCCAGACTCGACAACTTCTGGCGATTCAGGGAGCTCAGCGACCAGCAGCGGATACACCGAATCCCCCGTCGATATCGGTGATGGCGGTGATTTGGATTCTCCTGTGACTAAGAAGCTTAAACCGGGCGATTAGAAAATCTTTTTCTTGCTTTTTGTATTTTGAACTTTTTTTGAAATCGGCGGTATTATTTTTGTAACCGCGCGATTAATGCTATGTAATACTTAATGAGATAGAAATGAAGGCACAATTTTACCTTTCTCTTTACTACATCTCATTTTCTTACTCGTTTAAGTCCGCACGGTCTCAGCATAACTTCCGATTTAATAAAATGCAAGCACATAAACCGGTCTGAGTCCACACTGCGACTTCAACGAAATTACCCGCAAGAGACATACATTTCCCTGCGGTTTATTCCGGAATGCACGTCGACAATAAGCCGAGCGGCTAACCAATTAAACCACAATTTGCCTTAATGAATCACTCAATGTTATCTGTTGGAAAAGCTGATTGACCGCGGCTTGCTTATAGATAAACCGTGACCGCTAAGCCGCGCGGCTACCTGTCGCAGTCGCCAAATAATATTGAAGTATAAGATCGCGGCTAGGGCGAACTCTGAAACGAATTGCCCAATTGATATAAGGAACAAGAATAGAGAAACAATCTTCGGCTTCCGATAATACAGGTCGATATAGGCATATGGAATCCGAGACTTTTTGTGACGACAGTTCGCTGATTAGCTAATATAATTAATACCATAGAAGTCGGCGGATCAAAGCCAGGAATTAAGTGCCAGACGCAGTTCGGCCGACTTCCTGTCCATATGAATAATAAACCGGCAATTGATATATGAAAGCCAAATAAGATACTGAATAGCGGATAGGCGGACGTAAGTCGGCCGAGTTCCCAAATATATTAATAACGATCCGGCCGGAAGTCAAATAACTTAAGCCGGAATATGTAATCGGGCGGCCTGTGTAATACAACCTGTGCAGGCCGCTTAATAAAACCGCGAGGTAGCGGATAGGCACGTGTTGTCCTGCAAAAATAGATGAAGACATTCACTTATGTGTCAATGTGGGCAGGTGTGTGCGGCAGTGCTTTCCACACAAAGAACACATAAGCGGGATTGAAATTCTTAATATCCACGACCGATGTTAAGCGGGACAAGTACGCAACGTCTGCGACTGAAGTCAAGCAGGACAAGTACGCAATGTCTGCGACGAAGGTCAAGCGGGACAAGTACGTAATGTCTGTCTGGGACTGAAGTCATGCGTGACGGGTACGCAATGTCTGCGACTGAAGGCCAAGCGGAATTTCCACTACACATCTGCGACTGAAGTCAAGCGGGATGTGGAGGGCTTAAGAATTCAAAAGGGGGCCCTTGCCCCTACATGCATGCATATTGGCATAAAAAGTAAAGCTAAAAAATAAGCTTCAAATGAAAAAATAACGTTTGCATGATGTTAAGGATGTGGGAAAGGATATATGTCTGCAGTTTTAGCATGCCCCATTAATACCAATCGTGAAGGGGACGTTATATACCATTCTGAACATGAGCATTTCTCATCATATAAAGAAAGAGAAATCCCTGCTTGAACCATTGAGTAAGAAATGGAAGATTGCCTTAGAGAATTACTGAATGACATATTCTTGCAACTTTCCAGCTCTTGCAAGTTGATTAGACAATTCCCTGAGAGCTATGCATTCTTCTGCTAGATGACCAATATCTTTATGATACTTGCAAAAAAGCTCCTCGTGTCAATACTTGATTTTAGATTTCATACGCCGAGGATTCTTGAACTCAGGCATTCCTTGAATGATTATCAAAAGATCTTCCATAGAAATTTTGAAATTAACATACTTACCTGAACCTTTTTCACACTTTGGAGTTTTACCCTGGAGAAGAGGAGGAGACTTGCAATATTCAACTTGCGAAACATCTTGGGAGGAAATAGATTGCTGTTGACCAGAAGTCCCTTGAGATTGTTTAGCCATTTGATTCAGAAACGAAACATAACCTTTATTTGCCTCTTCGCCTATTATGAATGTATTAACTATATCAATAAGATCTCCGTAGATTTTGGGATACTTTGTGGTGAGCTTGAATTTCAATGGGCCTTCTTGAAGTGCATTTATGAAAGCATGCAAGTAATAGTCTTAATGGACGCTACAAACATCTAGAACCTCCTTTTGAAACCGATCAACAAAATCTGGATTAGACTCGTCGATTCCTTGCTTGATTCGGAAGAGAGCTCCAACGTCTCTTTTCCGCTTCCTGTAAATAGTGAATCTAGAAATAAATTGACTTCGAAGATCCTTAAAGCTGGTTACTGATCGAGGTGGGAGACTATAAAACCATTCTCTTGCAACATTGCCAAAAGACATAACAAAGAGTTTGCATTTTACTCTGTTTGACACGTTTCTCAGTGAAACAGCTGATTCAAAAGCTTGCAAATGAGAAAACGGATCATCACATCCAGAATACTCCGAGAGACGTGGTACTCTAAAGTTATCGGAGACAGTATCCCATCGAATACGATTAATGAATGGAGAAGGGGCCTCTTCTTCTTCCTTATAAAGAGGTTCATTTGCAACAGATTCTAGTCCATGCTCAACACTGTTTGCAAAAATTTCTCTATGAGGGTCAACAAACTCACTATTAAAATACGAACAATCCTGCACTTCTGAGAGATCTGTAGTAACTGAGATGTTGCTGGATTTATTCTGACCCTTAGCAGGATTCATCTTGAAAAGAGGGAAATAGCTGAACTTTTTCAAGAGACCGTAGAATAGCTGCGGCTTGACGGGCGGCTAAACGGTGCAACAAGCTGACAAGAATACCGGGAGGAAAACTGAGCGGGTAGAAAGCCAGGCTCTACAGCACTGGAGGCGGGCTGAAAACCTTAGCCGGCGAAGTCGCGGCTTGCTCGACAGGCCGCCGAACTCTAGAGGATAGATCGATCTAATTAGCTAGACTGCTGATTTCATCGATTAGTCGAGATCTGAAGGTCGCGTGTTAACTGTTGATGCACGAAAACGGACAGGGAGTCGGGCACCACCAGCTAACGGTTCGAACACCGGGGAATAGGGAAGGGAAGGAGGAGACTGTCGACCAATCGGTTACTAGCGGTCGCGGCTAAAGGACCGAAAAAGGGGGCCGCTGGCAGCGGCAACAGCAGAGTTCGCCCGCCGCGGCTTAAATGCCACTCTTGCGGCGGGCTTTCCTTTACTTAAAGTGAGAAATAGTTACACGAAAGGGAAAAAAGGAAGCCGGCCGAACTACAAGCCGCAAAACACTAGAATTGAGACCGCAGCTCTTAACAGGTGAGCTCCTGGATCCCAGTCAGCATGTCTTGGGGAGTGCACCCTCCCCCTATTTATAGGCTCGGGGGCCTGCCCAAGCGGGCAGGGCTAAAGTTACCGGCTGCCCGGGGTATAGGAGAACCGGGCAGAGGTGAGGGGAAGCAAACGAGAGAGAAACAAGAAAGGAGGGAAGCCGCGCGGCCTGGCGTATTCCTCCTGGCGAGCTGACGGCCTGGCCCTGGAGCCTTGTCGCTGAGCGGGGTCGGCGTTGGAAGCGGCCTGACATGGAGACCGCCCGGCTTGGGAGGCTTGGCGGCTTGAATACGCAGACCGCCCGGTCTGGAAAGCTGCGCGGACAAGTCGCGGATTCCGGGCTTATCACAAGGCATCTGCCACCACATTGGCTTTGATTGGTGTATACTGAATTGACACCTCGTAGTATCCAAGGAACTCGAGCCACCTGCGCTGCCACATATTCAGGTCCTTCTGATCTAGGAGATACTTCAGGCTTTTGTGATCCGTAAAGATCTCCACCTTCGCACCATAAACATAGTGCCGCCACAATTTCAATGCAAAAATTACCGCCGCCAGCTCTAGGTCATGAACGGGGTAATTCCTCTCGTGAGGCTTCAGCTGCCTAGACCCATAGGCGATTACACTGCCATGTTGCACCAAGACGCAACCCAAACCGCATCCTGATGCGTCACTGTAGATTTGAAATCCTTCGGTCCCCATCGGTAGACTTAGGATTGGAGCCGTCATCAGTATTTCCTTTAGTGTCTTAAATTCCTGACTGCATTCCTGAGTCCACACAAACTTCTGATCCTTACGAGTTAGTGACGTGAGGGGTAGAGCTATCCGCAAAAACTTTTCCACGAATCTTCTATAGTACCCGGCTAGTCCAAGAAAACTTCGAACTTCCGCCACGGTTCTCAAAACCGGCCAATCTCTGATGGCCTCCACTTTTGTTGGATCTACTGCCACCCCATCCCCACTAATTACATGGCCTAAAACTGCCACCTTCTCGCGCCAGAACTCGCACTTTGAGAACTTTGCATAAAGCTGGTTTTCCCTCAACACTTGCAAGACTACCCTCAAGTGAGTCTCATGCTCCACCTCTGATTTGGAATATACCAAGATGTCATCAATAAAGACAACCACAAAAGAGTCCAAGTATTTCCGAAACACTCGATTTATCAAATCCATGAATATAGATGGTGCATTCGTCAGCCCGAACGGCATCACCGAGAACTCAAAATGACCATACCTCGTACCAAACGCTGTTTTGGGTATGTCCTCGTCTTGAATTCGTAACTGATAGTATCCTGACTTTAAGTCCAACTTTGAATACACCACCGACCCCACCAGCTGGTCAAACAGGTCGTCAATCTGAGGAATCAGATACTTGTTCTTGACGGTCTGTTTATTCAACTCTCGGTAGTCTATGCACAGCCGCATACTGCCGTCTTTCTTCTTTACGAACAACACCAGCGTGCTCCACGGTGAAGAACTTGGTCTGAAATACCCCTGCTCCAACAGTTCCTACAACTATACCTTGACCTCAGCCAACTCTTTCGGTGCCATCCTAAACGGAGGACGTGACACCGGTCGTGCCTCCAGCACCAACTCAATTGATAAATCGATCTCCCGCCGAGGAGGTGCCCCAGGAAGATTTTCAAGAAACACATCCTCGAACTCTGCCGCCACTGGCACTTCCCCAAGTGATAACCTGGAAAGGCGAACCTCCAATAATGCTACAAGTGCTACCCCACCCTGATTAACTGCTCATTCCACCTGCAAGGCCGAAATCAGGGAACAGGCCACTCCATTAAGGCCCATGTCTTAGGCCGTGTGACCCTCCGCAAGACCCAAACTTGGCTCTCGACGCTGCTCGTCCTTCTTTCAAATTTTGGGGTGTTACAGCCGAGTCCGCATGGGGCGGATGCTCGGGATTTGATCGCTCCCCTACAGTAAATAACTTGGGTTAGAAATATTGTTATCAAATGGCGAGCCCATCAAAATAGAGCGAAGATTTATACATTCGCCGGGAAGTACAGGGAGGATCGAGTCGAGGCTCCTTCGAAGGAAGGCGACCTCGAAGTCCTTCCCCAAGAAGAATTTGTGTAGCTTGACATCGATGCCGGACAGCATTGGAGGCCGGTATACCTCCTCTCTCTTTTGTTGTGGGGAGAAAGGATTGTTGCCCAGGTCGCCCTTGATGAAGACGACCTTGGAGACCTAGTTGCGGTTTTTGTTTGCGGTCTCGCGGATCTTGATGTGCGAGCCCATCAGGAAGGCGACCCCATCACTGGTCAAGCGGTAGGTGAATTAAATCCGCTCTTGGCGGAGGTGGAATGCGAAGGTGACAATCATGGCGATCGCATTCGGGTTTAGTTGTGCGGGCACCGCGTTGAAGTATTTGAGGATCTAGAGAACTTCCGTCCAAAGGGGGAGGCGCAACCCCACCTCGAAATGCGAGATGGAGAAGGTGAGCTCCTCTTCATAGAAGGTATTGATGGCCTCGCCCTCTACGGTCCAGCACGCCTCAAAGTCGGGGGGCATGTACTCGGCCTTGAAGCTGGGAAGCTCGCGCTCGGTGTTGTTTCCATCGAAGAAAAGGTACTCGGCAAATTTTCGAGCACACTTATATCAGCCTTCGGCATCAGGTCGGGTTTTGCCCATGATTCTAAGAGTTGGGGGTGCGAGAGCAGGTAGCGAGAGGAGAAGCAGGGGGAATAAATACAGTAAAGGCGATGGATCAGACGGTAGGTGAGGGGGCCTATTTATAGAAAACCGAATTTATGGTTAGCCCTAACTCGCCAGGCCCGGCTCGCCAGCCCCAGCTCGACAACTCTGACTCACCGACTCTGCCACCTGGCCTATCCTAGTGCAAGCCAAAAATGGTTGGCACGGCGTATTATTTTAACAAGCATATCGAGTACTAATAAAATTGTTAAGTTATTACAGACAGTGATGTTCGCAGCCCCGAGAAAAAAATTCATAACACTCATAAGCAAAGTTCCATCAGCACGTGCGAGCTGGGGGTGTGGGGGGGGGCGAGGGCCGTTAGGCTCAGCTAGAGAGACATTTCCATCTACCCCGGCCTCGCGTCCCCATCACCGAAGGTCGGCGATGGTTGAGGAACTCACGGAGCAGGTCCAGGTCCTGGTGAAATATCTGCAAGTTTCCATCAAATCTCTCCATAACTGAGGTGGGGGACATCATCTCGCTCGTCGAGCCGTGTTCCACCTTATCCGCGAGCAGCACGAAGTCCTGCTCCAGCGCCTGCAGCCTCTGCTCGCGATATGCGCCGTCCGCTCGAAGTTGGCGCAAGGCGGCGACCTGCTTCTTCAACACTTCTATTACTCGCCACCTCAGATCGGCGGAATCTAATTACTCGTCCAAGAAGCTCTCTATCCCGGGGTCAGGAGGTGACGAGCGGCGAGCAGGTTCAGAGGATCCCTCGACCTCAGACGGGGCAGGGAGCTCTGCAAAAACAATTAACTCTAGTAAGAGGAGGGTGCGAGCATAATAAAGATGGCTAGGCAAAATGTTCTAAAGAAAGTAGAGCTAACAGGATGAGCTCGACGGTTCCTCTAGAATGTGCGGGTGAGGTAAGGCCAAGTTCTTGCCATGACACGGGGGACAGATTCTTGGGGAAATGAGGTTAAAGCTGAGAACCAGGATGATTCCGACCCTTTCCCCAGCGAGCGCAGAAGTAGTCGTGGGCTGTTGAGAAGGAGTGCGAGCTAGCAACCTAGACATCGGCGGGTCCAGCCCCATGGTCCCGAAGGGGGGTGATTTGCTCTCCATGCAAGTATCGTGGGGAGTCTGAGGCCGTGAGTCACCGTGCGGGGTGTGGACTCGCGGTATGGAGGTATCGGCATTAGACTGATGGTTCTCGGGGTCGGCTGGAATGTCGACGACCATTTTCCCCCGGGGGTCGGCAACCAGTTTTGATTAGGGGGGCCCGAGAGTCAAGGTGGATTCCAGGTCACGAAAGATGGACTCAACATCTTTTGGGATGGACTTGGCTTTCTTGGCAGGTTGGATTTTGTCACCTCGCGCAGCGCGGTGCTGGAAGATATACTGACTAGCGCGGCAGCGCGAGTGGCGTTGAGCTCGCGGGCAAGGCTAATCTTCTCTTGGAGCTCTTTGGAGAGAGGCATCTCGGCAAGGTCAAGTAAGGGGGACGGCAAAGGTCGCCTAGGTACGCGGACATATATATAGCTGTCAGTGGGTCACGCCAAAAGATTCTCTGGCTCCTATCGCACTCGCCACATATTACGAGGTTGGATGATTCTTTCCGAGCTTGGGCCAACCTCGCAAAGAGCGGTTATTGTGTATAACTTCAGATCCGGTGGGTAGTGGCCGACAGGAGCCAGATCGCCAAAGCTTTAGCGGTCCAAGTCCCTGGCAAACCAGGACTAGGGGAAGGGGCGGTCTCGCGCCTACTTCGCTCCTGCAAGCAAAACAACAAAGAAGACAAGGTGATGCAGACCCAAGGGCTCGGCGTGGGAGGTCCCACCACAAACCCGGAAGATCTCAGAGCACTTCCCCTCCTTAGCCAGAAGCCGAGCTAAGGTACCCTCAGAAAGCACTTGAAGATTGGAGCAGAAGAGCACAGGGGAGAACCTGCCTTCTAGGGTACCCCTTGGGTCCTATTTATAGTTTTTAGAACCTGGACTGCCAATAATCAAAAGAACTGACCTGAAATTACCAGAAAACCCTTGGTTGGGTCTGCCAATAGAAAAACTCCGTTGTTTTGACGGGCTATGGGCAGACCAGCGGGGGCAAAACCGTAAAAAGTACCACACACACCCAGGTGAGCTGGGGTGCTTTGACCACCTAGGCATGTTCTGCTCGCCTACTGCTACCGAGCTCCACTGCGAGGACACGAGTTGTGTCTCGCTTGGCGAATGCCGAGCTCGGGGTCGCCGATCGTTGATCTCTGGTCGACGGATGCCGAGCTCGGGCTCACCCCCTTTACTGCCGAGCTCGCCTATTTTCCTCAGCCCGATCTGCCTAGACCCTGGTGACCTTGCTCGCCGGACACGGGGTTGTACACAATCCCCACTCTTTTTGAGCTTGTCAAAGCTCGGATAGAAACATCCAACCCCAAGTGTGCGGCGAGCGCGGGTTGGCGAGTTGGAGGGAATCTTTGGGTGGGGGCCACCTGCGGCTATATATATGTGCACCTGACCACCTGCATGACTCTTGCCATTCCCTTTGCTACCCTTCCAAGATGCCTCTTCCTAAGGAGATCCAAGAGCGCATAGACCGAGCCCGGCAGGCCTCCGCAGCTCGCGTTGCCGCCCTGACGGCGGTCCCCGCGAAAGCTCCCCAAATCGACTCTGCCGAGCCCAGCTCCAAGAGGTCAAAGCCATTCCGTGAGGCGGCTGAGCCCATTTTCAACGACCTGGGGGCCACCCTAGCTCGTGAGACCGGCTCTTCCACCCGAACTATTCTTGAGAAGGATAAAGAGGTTGTCGTAGTCGGCGATGACCCGGACGGTCAACAAGATGGCGAGGACGTCGCGCCGCGAGAGCCTACACTGTGAGGCGAGACCACACTTGCCAACTCGCGATTCACGTCACCGGACAGCCATCCCCGGGACCCGCCTCTTCTCTTTGGGATCCTGCCTGTGAGCTCGCAGAGGCCGAATTCACCAGTGTGCTCCTCCCCTCCTCGCAAAACTGACGTGGCCGCGGGGGCGGGTCTGGGGACCATTCCCACCCCGGGATTCGAGCTCATCTCGCCGGGGACCCGCCTCCTCACAATGCTTCAGAGCTTTGTCTAGATTCACAAGGCAGGATTCGAAGCTGTTACCGAAAAGGGAAAAACCGTCCATGAAGACTTCGAGAAAGTCGCAAATCATATCACCGAAGATGGCAACCACACATCTCTGGAAGGTGGCTGGGCCGTTGCACAATCTGAATGGCATTCTCCTGAATGCGAAGGTGCTGGAAGGGCATGCAAACATCGTTTTGTCTTGGTCAATGGGGTCAACTGTGATTTGATTGTATCCTGAGTACCCGTCGAGGAAACAATAGTATTCCTGACCGGCTAATTTTTCCAGCATTTGGTCGATGAAGGGTAGCGGGAAATGATCTTTGCGGGTGGCCTCATTCAGTTTCTGGTAGTCTATGCAGACTCTCCACCCGGTGACCACGCGGGTGGGTAATAATTCATTCTTTTCGTTGGCCACCACAGTAATCCCGCCCTTTTTGGGCACCACTTGCACTGGGCTGACCCATTTGCTGTCGCTGATGGGGTAAATGATACCTGCATCAAGCAATTTTATTACTTCTGCCTGTACTACTTCATGCATCTTGGGGTTTAGTCACCTTTGAGGTTGTGCCAACGGCTTGTATTGATCTTAAGCAGATTCTTGTGCATGCAGAATGCCTGGCTGATCCCTTTTATGTCGGCTAATGAACGTCCAAACACATTTTTATATTTCTTTAAGACATTGACCAAGGCGAGTTCGTTGTCGACGGAGAGGGTACGCTGTGCCTTCCTCTAGGAAAGCGTATTTCAGGGATTCGGGCAGTGGATTCAGAGTTATGGCAGTTGTTGTGATGGTAGCATCCTCCTCTTCCCACACTGGCTCGGCTGGGTCAAGAATCATCTCGTTGTACATGTCCGGTTCGTCGATCAAATCTACTTCTTCGCAATTAGTGATTCTGAGATGTTGTGAAGGTTCGTGGATGTTGAAAAAAATCGTTTCTTCCCCCAGACTTAGGGTGAGCTCTCCTTGGTCAACGTTGATAATGGCACGGGCCGTGGTAAGGAAGGGCCGTCCTAGTATTATAGGCACTTTGGGATCGGCCATCATGTCGAGAATGACGAAATCTGCTGGGAAGGCGAGGTTGTTGACCATCACAGTAAGATCTTCGACTATTCCGGCCGGTTGTTTTACCGATCTGTCAGCTAATTGCAACCTCAGGTTAATGGGCTGTAAAATCCCAACTCCTAGCTCGCAGAAGACGGAGAGCGGCATTAGATTTATTGAAGCTCCCAAATCACATAATGCGCGTCCGAATCGGTGGAGGCCAATTCTACAGGGGATGGTAAAACTACCCGGATCTCTTCGTTTGGTTGGGGAATAGTTGGCGAGGAGAGTTGAGCATTCTTCAGTGAGATTGATCATTTTCAGTCCTTCTAAAGATTTACGCCGTGAGATAAGGTTCTTTAGGAACTTGGAATATCCTGGGATCTAAGTGATAGCCTCTGTCAGAGGTATACTTATTTGTACTCCTTTCATGATCTCGAGGAATTTATGAAATTGTTTTTCAGCCTTGTCGTTTTGCAGTCGGTGGGGAAATGGCGGCTTCACGGCGTTCTTCACAGGTTGTAGTACTGCCATGGGTTCTTGTGCAGTAGGTGAGGACGGGGGTTCCTTTATCAAATCGACGATGGGCTCTTTGAGTGATTGTGCGGGAGGGTCAGGAGGCGAGGCCCTCTCTAGGCTTTTTCGGCTTCTCAATTTCATAGTATGTACCGTTTCCTGTTTCTGATTGACTGAACATAGTAACGTTTCCGTGAGAATCCCTATGGCGGTTTGTAGGCGCTGAATGGTGGTGGCTTGGTCATTGAACATCTCCATCATTTTGCACGCGTAAGCAAAAAATTGCTCTGTCTTTGTCGAGAGATTGTGGTCGGTGGCTTCATCAGAGACGACTGAATTTATCTCTACCGGAAAGTCGGGAGAAGGCGGAGAGTTCCAATGCCTACTAGTTTGGGAAATGTTGTCTATACCTTCCCAGGCATCCTCGCTGGATTTGTTAAACAGAGTTCCACCAGCTGCGACGTCAAGTAATGGTCGGAATCTGTCTGCGATGCCGAAGTAAAAAGTTTGGATTAGGAGGATGTCTGACATTTCCACTCTGCAGCATTCCCTTCGCAGGGACTGGAAACGCTCCCATGTATCGAACAAGGTCTCTTCATTTCTTTGGGTGAAGGTCATGAGCTCCTTGTAATTGTCTATTGCTCGCATCGGTTGTCGTAATTTGGCCAAAAATTTCCCTTCGAGTTGTTTCCAGGATGAGGATATGCCCTTCTGGATATCTTGATACCATCGCTTTGCTTCGTCTTTCAGGGAGAAGGAGAAGAGTCAGATCCTCTGCTGCTCGTTGTTGGCAGCATTTGGCATACAAGTGTTGGAAATTTCTAAGAACCGCTGCACGTGGCATAGTGCATCTATTTTTCCGTCTCCGCTGAATTGACAGTTTTCGATGATGTATTCGATGAGGTCAGGCGAGATCTCGAAACTGTTATTTCCCGTTTCTGCTCGGTATGTGAGGTTGATAAGGCTTGATTTATAAGTCTGCTGCTGATCTGTAGTCATTGAGAGTGGCTTGAATGAATAGGGGTAGTAGGTTACTAGATCTCCTGTGCCTCGACCCTGCATTCACTGTGGCAAAAACTACACACTAGAAGGAAACAACAGTCAAAAAGAAACAATACTAACTCTTATAACAATATTTAAAGTAATCCGAAGTCGCTCTACAGTTGCATTCCCCGGCAACGGCGTCAAAAACTTGATGTGTAAGATCACGGCAGTGAACCGGTAGCACAAGTAATATAAAATGGGGGTTTTCCCAAGTATCGATCTCACAAGTAACACAGTAAGGTGGAGTTAATTTCGAGGAGGACTTGAGATTGAAGTCCTCAGGTCGGAGCTAACTAAGGGCTTTTGGATTGTTGCGATAAAAAGAAAGTAAAAATCTAACAACTACTCCTATGCAACGCCGCTATGCGATGCTTCACCAGGCGGGATGGAAGAGGAGTCGGGCCGCTATGCACCGAATCGCTAGGCGGATGGGCGAGTAGGCTCGTGGATGAGGTGGTTAGAATGGCGGAATGAGGGTCGAAAGCACCTCTGCGCTACGCACGCTTCTAGCAATTGCTAGAACGGCAAGGGTGGATGGTGGTGGATGAAATATGGCGCACCTCAAGTAAATATAACGAAAATATACAATCACGTAGACATGATTACAAATAAATGTATGTCATACTAAGCATAGCTTCATCAAATACAAAGAGTTCAACTAAACTATCAACAACAAGAGATGAAAAGTGTGCGAAATCGACTGAATCTAAAGCCTTGCTGAGGATTCTCGGTTGGAATCGTAGGGTTGTCAATCCGCGTCCAAGCTCGGTCTGCAACTGCGTTCGGGGTAGAGAAGGGCTTTCACCACCTTCCAATGGCCCGTCTTCTTCGTGTCACAATCCGGTGGAGGATGGCACAACTTCCCCTAGCTTGATGGATAAAGCTAGGTCATGCCCTTCTTGAAGCTCAAGGATGAAGTAGGAGGCCGAGAGGAAGCTCCGGCTTGGATTTGGCGGTGAAAGCTTGCCCTGAGCACCTCCCTAGGGTGGAGATTGAAGGAGGATGGTGAAATCCCTCCTTGGAGACGAAAATGGCGGAGGAAAAATGAGCGATAGCTTATTAGGGCGGAACCTGCGAATTTATAGATTGCAGAAATTATAATGCACACGACCAGTGGCGCACGACCAGTGGTCGTGCGCACTATGGCCAGTGGTAGTGCGTTTTCCCCAGCCAGAATTTGGAATAAAATGGAATCAATGCACACGATCAGTGGCGCACGACCAGTGGTCGTGCGCACTGTGTCCAGTGATAGTGCGCATACCCCAGGCAGATTCTGGAAATCAGGGAACATTGCGCACGAGCAGTGGCGCACGACCAGTGGTCGTGCGCACTATATCTGATGAGCGTGCGCAGTATTCCTGCTTCCAAATGTCCCCAAAACATGCACACAACCCCTAAACCCAGCACTGATATGTGCAGACATTCCAGGCAATCACAAAAAGAGAGTATAAACATTAAAAGTACAAAAAAATACACAACCACGAGCCTAAGTGTGCACTTCCTATGGAAATAAAGACAAGATGAAAAATGAACGATATAGAACTAAAAGTGAAGTGTAAACGCGTGAAAACTAGCCCAGATGAGTCCGAAAAAACCTATATAAATCGGACTCATCACGCCTCGCGCTCATGATCTGTCCTCTTCGCCGAAGGAGGTGGAGAGATCGCCACAGAGGGAGCAGTAGGCTCGCCAACCTTCCACCGCTTGCTGTTGATCTCCTACAGCGGGCTCTCTGGCGAAGCGTCGGGGATGGTCTCGGGCAAGCTTATGTACTTGCGGCTGGATTGTTGTTGTTGATGTTGTTTCCCCCGGGTAGCGAGCACAGCTTTCTTCATCTTTTTTGGTAATTGCTAGCGTTGTGGCGGGTTCGATCCCACATCCTCAGAACGCCTCTTGCTGGAAGAGGGTTGGGAGAAGGCCTCCTCATCTCGGCAGGTCGTCATCGCCTTCTCGCAAGCAAGGGTGTCCGGGTACAACCCCGAGTCCGCAAACAGTGGGTTCACAGGAATTAGCCGCTCCCCTGCAAGGAAAAACTTGGAAAAAGTTAGATCGTCAACAGTAATGTGGCGAGCTCGGCGACCGGGCGAGCTCGGCAAAAGTCGAGGGAACAAAACCTTCACCGGGTAGGACGCGGAGAAGCGTGTCGAGGCCCCTTCGCAGGAACGCGACCTCAAAGTCCTTGTGGAGGAAAACCTTATGGATGTCGGCATTATTACTGGACACAGCCGGGGGGCGGTAGACTTCCTCGCCCTTCTACTGCGAAGAGTATGGGATATTGCCGAGATCGCCCTTGATAAAGGTGATCTTGCTCATCCAGTTGTGGTGCTTATTCGCGATGTCGCGAACTTGGATCAGTGAGCCACCGAAGTAGGTGATCCCGTCCAGCGTCGCCTTGTAAGAGAAGAGTTTCCTGAATACTGTCAGCTTGAACTCAATCCTCTCTCGGCGAAGATAGCTCACGAACGCCACCAACATGGCGATGGCGTTGGAGTTCAACTGCGCGGGCACCGAGCCATAATATTTCATAATCTTTCGGATCTCCAGCCATAGGGGGAGGCTCAACCCCACCTCAAAGTGAGAGATGGCGAAGGTGAGCTCATCGTCATAGCAGATATTGATGGCCTCCCCCTGCCTCGGCAGGCCCGCCTCGAAGCCCGGTGGAATGTGGCCGCCAACAAATTGTGCGAGCTCCTCCTCGGTGGTGTTCCCCTATAAGAAGCAATAATCGGTGAAGTGCAGGGCGCACTTGGTGCGGCCGTCGGCATCAGGGTTGGCCTTGCCCATACTCGCAGAAGAATGGATGGAGCGCGAACAAAAAGGGAGAAAGCACATGAAGAGAGAGAAGCAAGCAGTTAAGGCCGTAGTACGGGGGTTGGTGGGGGAGGGGGATATTTATAGAAAAAGTAATTAGGTTTCCAAGCTACCCAATCGGCCCAGCTCGCCATCCCAGCTCGCCAACCCCCAGCTCGCTGGCTTCCGGCGCATTCCAACCAACAAAGTTGTCCACTCGGCCCAGCTCGCCAACCCTAGCTCGCTGACTTCCGGCGCATTCCAACAAAGGCTAAATCAAATAAAAGCAATACATTATTTAAGTATCGCATGTCTAAGAATGTTTAAAGTTGTTTATTACAAAGACCAAGTGCAGGAATAAGAAAGCGGGGCGCGCGAGCAGTGGGAAGACCAGGAGGCGAGTACCGGTCAGCTCGGCAAAGGAGCCGCCTCTTATCTACCCCAGTCTCGCAGCTCCCGCCCCCCAGACTGCCATGCGTGGAGCAGCTCGCAGATCCTCTCCGAATTCCTCTGCACCACTGAGAGGCCGTCGTCTATCTCATCCAGAACCCGGGATGGGGACATCAACTCGCCAGCTTGGCCGCTCCGCACCTCGTCAGCAAGACGCGCGTAGTCGCATTGCAGCGCCTCGTTGACCTCCTGCACCTTGCGGACCCCGCACACCAGTTTCTTTAAAAGCTTAACCTCCATCCCCGCCAGCTCACCTTGATCCACTTCGGAGCCCAGGTAAGAGTACATCGAGCTGGGGGAGGGGATGGGAGAGTAATGGGTAGCCCGCGAAGATTCCTCAGTAGCAGATTGGCTTGGGGGAGCTGTAGAGCCAAACAACAGCGAAAGGAGGTGCTAGAAAATTGCATGAGGAAGGAATCGAGGCAAAGTTTACCTGACGAGCTCGGAAACTCAAAGGAAATGTGGGGAAGGATAAACCTCAAATCCTTCCCGCGACCTGGGCCGCGCGTTCCCGGTGATAGGTGCTCGAATCCTGTGATGGGGATGGTTTCCAGACCTGCCCCCGTGGTCACGACAGCTTGCTGAGGAGTGCTGGTGCGCACAGGCGAGCTCGACCTCTATGAGCTCACGCCAATGTCCCAAAAGGAGGGGACGGGTCCCAGGGATGGTTCTCCGGAGTCATGAACAGCGAGTCACCAAGAGTGGTCTTCTCCCGCGGGGTGGTGTCTCGGGCCGCGACGTCCTCTACGCCATCAGGGTGGCTGTCTGGGCCGCCGCATACCTCAACAATATTCCTCCCCTTTTCAGGGGCAGGCAGAGTGGAGGAGTAGGTCCCGTGCTCCAATGTGGCCCTCAGGTCGTCATAAATGGGCTTGGCCGCCTGAGGGAATGTTTTCATCTTTTTTGTAATTAGGCTTGGCAAGGCCTAACTGTGGCACAACGGTTGGGACCGCTGTCAAGGCGGCTACGCGAGCAGCTGAGAACTGGCGTGCGCGCATAAGCAGCTCTTAAACCTCCTTATGGATTGACATCTTGGCAGGATTAGAGCAAAGGGAATGGCAAGAGTCAGGCAGGTATGCAGGTGCATATATATATCCATAGGTGGACCCCACCTGAAGATTCACTGCAGTCCACCCTGCACTCGCCGAACATTTGGGGCTGGATGTTTCTTTCCGAGCTTTGCCATGCTCAAAAAGAGTAGGGATTGTGTACAACACCGTATCTGGCGAGTGAGGAGAACAAAGAACCAGACCGGCCATCTCAGATCATCCAGTTCCCAAGCGAGCTCGGCAGAGAAAACCCGAGCCCGAGCTCGGCATTTGTCATCCGCGAGCTCGGTACTCGCCGAGCTAAGGCAAGATCCAACGGGCTGAGATTGACTAATGGAAGTCGAAGGATGGTCCTGCTCGCCGTCCCAACTCGCACTCTCACAACGGAGCTCGACAATAGTGGGCGAGCCGGATCTACCGAGGTGGCCAGGCTCCCCAGCTCGCCTGGATCTATGAGGTACTTTTACTATTTTGCCCCCGCTGGTTTGCCCTTAGCCCTTCAGAACAGCGGAGTTTGGTTGTTGGCTGACCCAACTAAGTGTTTTTTGGTAACTTCAGGTCAGTTTAGTTTGCTTATTGGCAGTTCAGATTTCGGAAACTATAAATAGGACCCAAGGGGTACCCCAGAGGGCATGCTTCCTGTGCTCTCTTGCTTTAGTTTTCAAGTGCTTTTTGAGGGTACCTTAGCTTGGCCTTTGGCTAAGGAGGGGAAGCGCTTTCAGATCTTCCGGGTGTGTGGTGGGTCCTCCCTGCCGAGCCCTTGGGTCGGTTCTCCACTTGTCTCTTTTGTTGTTTTGCTTGCAGGAGTGAAGTAGGCGCGCGATCCCCCCTTCCCCGAGGGTGAACTCCACAGGAGACCGATTTTCGGTTTCAACATACCAGACATATGTTTGGAGCATCCACTGTCGAGGTACCATGTCTAATTATTTACTGGACAGCTCTTCACCTGCAATGAAAGACAATTAATTGTTCTTGACCCAGGTTACCTTGGGTCCTTTGCATTGTTGATATGAAAAACTAGATATAACAGAGAATTCTAGTTGAGATTTATATCCTAGAGGGTGATATCTTCTAGGTGGTATTACCCAATCAGCTACAGGTTTAAATGGCTTCCTAGATTTGTTGAGGTTGCTGTTATAGTTATAATTTTGATTAAGTCTTTCTGGGTTCGATGAATTTCTGTGAGTTCGTCGACCAGAGTTCGACGAATTGGGATGAGATCGTCGATATCTGCCCAAAGAATGAACATATTCATTTTCTGTGCCCCACGTTCGTCGATCTCTGCCCGACGAACCATACAGAGTTCATCGATCGCAGTTAAACGAATAATTATAGTTAAAGTTTGCGTTCAACATTCATTGAGTTGGGTTCGACGAACTGGCAACATTTCGTCGATCTGAGTTCGACGATTTCTGCTGAAGCTTATTTTTACTTGTGGTTTTCTGATTTTTGTTATTTCGATCTATTGATTTTGAAATTTCTTCTCTGGTTTGTTTATAGTTTATTATCTTTTCCCTTTTAGCTGAAACAAATTTGATAGGGGTTCACAAAATATTCTTCTTGAGGATGGGGGGTGATGAACTGTAAATATACGTATTTTTATGCACATTAATTTAGTCGTTTTCATTTATTTTCGTCGTTTTTACTTATTTTTGTTCAATAAAATGCTCTTATTCTTGTAAATTCACTCCCAACTTGTTTTATTTTATGTTTCAGAAAAATTCCAAAATTTGCCAAAAATTGGGCAGTACACGCCCGTGACAATTTGGTCACGCCCGTGACCGGGCCGTGACATTGCATTTCCCGTGAAATTGCAAAATTCTGAAGAGAAAAGCTCGACACGCCTGGCGACACGCCCGTGTCACCTGACACGGGGCGTGACCCAAGCCCATGTTCACTCCACTCGACGAATTCATCTCGACGATCGTCGAGTGTCGACACCAACAGTCACACCCAGCGTCACGCCCGTGACCTGGGGCGTGACTCAATTTCCGCTCGACGATTTCGACTCGACACTTTCCGCTCGACATTTGTCGAGTGTCGACACCAACCAACATGCCCAGCGTCACGCCCGTGACCTGGGGCGTGACCTTTCCAGCTAGCCCGACAAGATGCTGCCAAAGACTTTCGGCGCAACCCGCGCCCGGTTCTACCTCCCCGACACGCCCAGAGTCACGCCCGTGACCTGGGGCGTGACTGTCGCGAACTCAGCCCGAAGTCAACTTTCCTGTCCAATCGCCAGCCGCCTTCATGAATAGTATTGTCACGCCCCCCCTACACGCCCGTGACCTAGGGCGTGTACTTAGAATTTTTTTGCCTATAAATTGCCCAATTCTGTAAGGTCCAAGGGTTCAGATTTTTGGGCCATTTTAGTGTCTTTTTTGTTGGCTTAATCCGTGGATACTAGTGCTATGTAAGGAGATTTCTTCCTTCTTTAATTCATGTTTTGTTTTGCTTTATCTTTTAACTTTGTAATAGCTTGATAATTTTAATAAAAATGTTAGATTTTCTCTCTCTATATAGCATGAAAATTCATTTGGATGGCTTACTTTCCTTCTCCTTTTTATCCTTGGTTTTATCTTTGTTCTTCATTTAGTTCTTCATTTATGAAATGTATGTGTGTGTGTATGAGTGTTATTTATTTACTTTACATGCTTTTAATTTGTCTCATGTTAGGTTTTGTTAGAAATTCATGAAATGATGAATTAGGTTTTTTTCTTTTTTTTCATGTCTTCTTTTAATTTCTTCAACATCTTCACTCTTATGAATTTGTAAAAGAGATTTGAAAGTGAACTTTATTTTCTTTTCTTAGTTTATTTTGTAGGATTGTAAAACCTCTTTTGTTCTTTTCATCTTCTTTTTCACTTTTTTATCACTTTCATAAAACCATAAGAATGAAAATGTTGAAACTTTAATTTTCCAAAACTTTGATTTTTAATATGTTTTGAAAAACTTTTGTCTTCTAAAATTGTAATTTCCTCTTTTTATTTGTTTTTGGCAAAACCTAAGTATGAAAAAGTTAAACTTTTAATTTTTAGGTAACTTTGATTTTTCCTTGTTATTAGTGTTTGTGAGTGTATGAGAATAAATTTTCTTTTGTTCTTCTTAAATTTTCATGTTGTGTGTGTGAGTGTATGAGTATAATTCTTTATGCTTTGTTCAAATTATGTAGAGTGTATGAGTGTAGGTGTATAACTTTTATGCTTTGATTCAAATTTTGTAGAGTGTGTGAGTGTAGGTGTTAGCTTCATTGCTTTCTTAAAATTCATATGGAGTGTGTGTGTTCGTGTGCATTTATTTCCGCCTACTCGTTAAGAGTTAAATGACGCATCGTTTTCATTTTCAGTCCTACTCATTCGAGTAGGACTTGTAATTTTCTTTCTTTATTTTTCCGCCTACTCACTTGAGTCAAATGGCCAGACTTTATCTCCCTGTAATCGCATTTATTTTCTCCTACTCATTTGAGTAGGACTCGCTTTCATTTCAGTCCTACTCGTTTGAGTAGGACTTGCAATTTTCAGCTTTTATTTCCCGCCCCCACTCGTTTGAGTGGGACTCGCAAATTTTGAATATGCAAATTTCTTTCATGTGTAACTTAGTTCCTTTTTAACTTATAATTTGGAGTGTGCGTGAGTTCTTATTTTAGCTAATTTTTCAGTTTTCTAAATGTTTGTTATTTTTCTTATGTCCCCTTCTTATAATCGTTTAGTGTTTAATTTCGAACTCACGCCTCACTAAATTATAAGCCGTCCCCATACCGATGTGTGGCTAATCGCTATTAGCCTCGGCATCGAAGAGCATTGGGACATTTAAAATGATTTATAATAATTTAAGCTCTTTATTTTCATTTTAATTTAAGCACTTAAGGTTTACCTCGGGTTTACGACGCGTAGGACCACATATCGATGTGTGGACCCTATTTCCGTAGTCCATATACTAGCTAGCCGAGAGGCCGTGCATATGGACCGATCACCCCTGGGTAAATAGAGTTGCGTGCATACCCTCGAAAGAGGACATGCGTAATTCTATCGGATTGGGTTCCCCACCCAATAGCGGGGTTCTTAGCGTAAAGCGGGCGTTAAGAGGAATCCTTCGTCGGACTAACGTTCGGTCGAATAGTCTTAACGTTCAGGTGAGCAATATTCCTAGAGATAAGTGCGCTCACATTTGTGGAACCTCCACGACCAAGTTGCCTTATTATTAATTTGAAAACTAAGTCCTATAATTATTAAAAATTGTTTTAGTCTTGATCCGATTCGATGCCGAGCGTTAACCCTTCATCGAATATTTTCTAAATCGTTTTTTCGCTCCTTTGCTTTTCCGTCGTTTATTAAGTAAAAGAAAATCCACCTTACTTTCAGTAAAATAATAGTCCTCCCGGAGGAGTAAGAATAGTCAACACGACCCCGAGAATAATACGACCTCGGTATTCCCCCGAATATCGAGTACTACTTGCGATAGGTGCACTTGCCTACCCGAGCGAGCCCGCGGCGATCGACTCACCGAACCAACCACAGTAAGAGTCTGTTCGCGGGCCCATCAAGTTTTTGGCGCCGTTGCCGGGGAATCTCTTTTCGAGTTGTTATTTCGAATTCCGGAGTCTATTACTTTTACTTATTTTCTAAAAAAAAAAAAAAAACTAAAAACTTTATTTTAAAAACAAAAAAAAGAAGTTTATTTTGTTTTATTTTTGTTTGGGTGTATGACCCGTGAACAACCCTCCGAGTCTAAAGATTTTGACTTCGACCCTGAGATCAAACGCTCTCTTGCGCGTATCCGATCTCAACGCCGAAATCCTTCTTTAGATCCAGAGGAATCTATCGGAGAACCCACTGTTGTAGTTATGGCCGCGCCTAACCTTCCCCCGGCGGCCGAGCGTACTATGTCCTATTACGCCCGGCCTAACCTGGATGATTCTGGGTCGAGTATTGTTCGCCCTGCGGTGGCAAATAATAATTTTGAAATAAAGTCAAGTGTCATTCAAATGGTCCAAAACGCCGTGCAGTTCGATGGACTGCCGGATGAGGACCCGAATGTCCACTTATCCAATTTCTTGGAGATATGCGACACCTTCAAGATTAATGGCGTCACTGATGACGCCATTCGTTTGCGCTTATTTCCTTTTTCCCTTAAGTCCAAAGCCAAGGCGTGGTTGAATGCCCTCCCGAGAGGATGTATCACCACGTGGGCTGAGTTGACGGAACGGTTCCTAACGAAGTACTTTCCGCCCGCAAACACTGCAAAGTTGCGGGCGGACATTTCTTCGTTTGTGCAAAACGATCCTGAGTCTCTATACGAGACTTGGGAAAGGTTTAAGGAATTCCTCCGCCGTTTCCCGCACCACGCGCTGCCAACGTGGTTGCAAGTTCAAATTTTTTATAATGGGCTGAATTTTCAGACGCGTCAAATGATTGACGCGGCTGCCGGGGGTACGCTTAACAACAAAACCCCCGAGGCCGCCCAGGCTTTATTCGAAGAGATGGCTATGAACGCCTATCAATGGAACGTCCCGCGGGGACAGCCAAAGCCGGCGGCTGGTCTTTTTGAAGTGGATGCCACTGCTCTCTTGACCCTTCAAGTTGAATGGTTAACAAAGCAGGTGGCGGAGATGTCTGCTGCCTCCTCCACTCCACCTTGTTTTATTCCCCCTAACGTCTGCGTAGCTGAAGAGTTCGTGGACTTCATGGGAAATTCGGGTCGTCCTCCCTTCAAGCCCAACAACAACCCTTATAGTAATAACTATAATCCGGGTTGGAGGAGTCACCCTAACTTCTCGTGGAGCAACCCGAATAATGCTCAGCGTCCCCCTATTTCTTATGCGCCCGGATTTCCTCCTCCTCCTCTTCCGAAACCCTCCCCGATGGAGGAAAATTTTTCGAAGTATATTGCGTCCAACGAGTCAAATATCCGGAACATCACCGGATCGCTAAATACACTCGAACAACAGGTTGGGCAGCTGGCGAGGATGATGTCCGAGCGCGCGCTCGGGGCACTGCCAGAAAACACAGAGCCCAATCCGCGGGAGAACGCCAACGCTATAACCCTCCGTAGCGGAAAGGAGGTGGTCGATCCAAAACGGACCGACCCTCAGGTACATATTTCACCTCCGACCCCTCTTCCCCTTTCTTCGCTTACGCCGCCTTTACCAACTATAAGAGAAAAAATTATTTTAAACAAGGCTCTCCCATATCCGCATAAGTTAGAAAACGAGCGTCAGGACGCGCAATATGCAAAATTTATTTTATTATTAAAACAAATTCACATTAATGTTCCTTTTTGCGAGGCTATCTCGCAAATGCCCAAATATGCGAAATTTTTAAAAGAACTACTTTCTAATAAACACAAATTAGAGGATATTTCGCATGTATCTCTCAATGCTGTCTGCTCGGCGGCCCTTACTAATAAATTGCCCACAAAACAAAACGACCCGGGACGGTTTTCCATCCCGTGCCTTTTTGGCGATATATTAGTAAAGTACGCCTTAGCTGATTTAGGGGCTAGCATTAATCTAATGTCGTTCTCGCTCTTTTCGCGTTTAGGTTTGGGTACTCCTAGTCCTACGAATATGCACATCCAATTAGCGGATCACTCGGCTAAGTTCCCTATCGGGGTAGTGGAGGATGTCCTCGTCCGAGTTGACAAGTTTACCTTCCCGGTAGACTTCGTCATCTTAGATATCGAGGAGGACGCCGAGGTACCAATAATACTCGGTCGCCCTTTTCTCGCCACCTCCCGCGCACTAATAGATGTTAGTAATGGTAGCCTTCTCCTCCGAGTAGGCGATGACCAAGTTACTTTCTCTATTAATCCCTCGATGGACAATTTGTCATCGAACGACGATTTCTGCTACTCTTTAGATACCTTTTTCGGAGATCGTTCTTCTCCCGTTTTTGTGTCCGTATTTTTAAACGACGATGTTTATGCGCTCGAAAATTTTAAATGCGATGAGGATACTTCTTTAGACTTGCCTTTCGAACCAATTGGTAAGAAAGACATATGCATTAAAACCTCCCTAGAAGAACAGCCCATCCTAGACCTCAAACCCTTACCCGCATCGCTCAAATACGCATTTTTTGGAAAAGGCGATACGCTTCCCGTTATTATTTCTTCGGACTTGAGTGATTCGGAGACTTCCGATTTATTGGAAGTTTTATTTAAACATCGCCACACAATTGTGTGGCAAATCTCTGACTTAAAGAGGATTAGCCCCTCCTTTTGCACCCATAAGATTTTCCTTAACGTTAATTGCCGCAAAACGATTCAGCCGCAACGTCGTCTTAACCCAAACATGAAAGACGTCGTTAAAGCCGAAAATATTAAGTTATTAGATGCGGGGATTATCTACCCTATTTCGGACAGTGCATGGGTTAGTTCCGTGCATGTCGTGCCCAAGAAGGGCGGTCTTACCGTAGTGGCGAATGAGCATAACGAGCTCGCCCCAACTCGTACTGTTACGGGTTGGCGAGTGTGCATCGACTATAGGAATCTTAATGATGCCACCCGCAAGGACCATTTCCCTCTGCCATTTTTGGACCAGATTTTAGAGCGTTTATCCGGTCATCCGTATTATTGTTTTCTTGATGGTTTATCGGGGTTTTTCCAAATCCCCATTTCCCCCGATGATCAAGAGGAAACAACTTTTACTTGCCCGTTTGGCACCTTCGCATATCGAAGAATGCCATTTGGACTCTGCAATGCGCCGGCTACATTCCA
This sequence comes from Platanthera guangdongensis, assembly GCA_039583875.1. Taxonomy (NCBI): domain Eukaryota; kingdom Viridiplantae; phylum Streptophyta; class Magnoliopsida; order Asparagales; family Orchidaceae; genus Platanthera; species Platanthera guangdongensis. The sequence continues at coordinate 86,561,563 of CM077167.1, read as the reverse complement.
AAGATGTATGCTAGCGATCTTTGGCGAGCTAGTAGAAGACATTATGGAAGTCTTTATGGATGACTTTTCTGTTTTCGGACGCTCTTTTCCCGATTGCCTTCACAATTTAGATCGTGTCCTTCAACGGTGCGAGGACACAAGTCTTGTTTTAAATTGGGAAAAATGCAACTTTATGGTTCAAGGAGGTTTGGTCCTCGGCTATATGATTTCGTCTAAGGGGATAGAGGTGGATAAGGCCAAGATAGAAATTATAGAAAAACTTCTGCATCCAACAAACGTAAAATCTATTAGGAGTTTCTTAGGCCATGCGGGCTTTTATCGACGCTTCATTCAAGACTTTTCAAAAATAACAAAGCCGCTTACTCACCTCTTGTAAAAGGAATCACGTTTCATCTTTAGTAGCGAATGCGAGTCCGCCTTTAATTTAATAAAACAAAAACTTATCACTTCACCAATATTAGTGGCCCCTAATTGGTCCCTTCCGTTCGAGATTATGTGCGATGCTAGTGATATTGCCTTAGGTGCCGTTCTTGGCCAACGCGTAGAAAAACATTTTCATCCTATTTATTACGCTAGCAAGACGCTCACTTCCGCACAAGTAAATTACACGACAACGGAAAAGGAACTCTTAGCCGTCGTTTTCGCTTTCGATAAGTTTCGCTCGTATATAACGCTATCTAAAGTTATCATTTTTACCAATCACTCCGTGCTTAAATATTTATTAGCTAAAAATGACGCGAAGCCCCGCCTTCTTCGATGGATTCTCCTCCTACAAGAGTTTTATTTGGAGATCCGAGATAAGCGGGGAGCGGAAAATCTAGCGGCAGACCACCTCTCCCGTTTAGAAAATCCGGGTGCGGAAGCGCTCGTCGAATCTGAAATAAATGACAGATTCCCCGAGGAACGCCTTCTTGACATTAATAAATCTTCGTCATCTTCGCCTTGGTTCGCAGATTTTGCAAATTTCTTAGTAGCGCGGGTCCTTCCAAAAACGTTTTCCAGTCATCAAAAGAAGAAATTCTTTTCTGACTTGAAAAATTTCTTTTGGGAGGACCCATTTCTTTTTCGTATTTGCGCGGACCAAGCGGTCCGAAGATGCGTTACGGGTGTGGAGTGCTTACAAATTCTTAAGCAGTGCCACGACGGTCCAGCCGGTGGGCATTATCAAGCCAACCGGACCGCTCGGAAGGCGCTAGAGGCGGGCTACTTTTGGCCCACTCTCTTCAAAGACGCGCATAATTTTGTGCGCGCATGCGATAGCTGTCAGCGGTCGGGTAACATCTCTCATCGCGACGAGATGCCCCAAAATATGTTTTTAGAGTGCGAAGTCTTCGATTTGTGGGGAATAGATTTTGTTGGCCCCCAACCTCCATCTTTCAAAAATATGTATATTTTAGTGGCGGTGGACTACATATCGAGGTGGGCGGAAGCGCAAGCTCTCCCCACCAACGATGCGCGAGTCGTCGTTACATTTCTTAAAAAATTATTTTCTCGCTTCGGCACGCCTCGCGCAATTGTTAGTGATAGGGGAACGCATTTATGTAACGCTCTTATGGCTAAGACGTTAGCTAAATACGGAGTCACGCACAAGCTTGCCACCCCCTACCACCCGCAAACAAGTGGCCAAGTCGAGGTAGTAAATCGAGAGATTAAGCGAATTTTAGAAAAAACCGTTTCGCTAAATAGGAAAGATTGGTCCGTTAAACTAGACGATGTGTTGTGGGCGTATCGGACGGCATATAAAACCGCAATTGGTTGTACGCCATTCCGGTTAGTCTACGGCAAAGCGTGCCATTTACCCGTAGAATTAGAACATCGCACTCTTTGGGCTTTAAAACTCTTAAACCTCGACTCCAACTTAGCCGCTCAGAATAGAAAACTGCAACTAAACGAGCTCGATGAATGGCGTGCGAACGCTTACGAGAGCAAAAAATTCTATAAGGAGCGCTCTAAGTTTTATCACGATTGAAATTTAAAGTCCCCAAAAATATTTTCTCCGGGCGATCTTGTCCTTCTTTATAATTCACGCCTTAAGCTTTTTCCGGGTAAACTAAAATCTAGATGGTCTGGTCCCTTCTTAGTTGAAGAAGTCTTTCCATATGGGACCGTACTCGTCTCCCACCCGGCAAGAGGTTCGTTTAAAGTAAACGGTCATCGGCTTAAGTTATACATCGCGGGCGACCCAGTGATCGAGCATTACAAAACCATACCCCTCCTAGATCTATAACTCCGCCAAAATAGTCAAGCTACACGACTATAAACAAAGCGCTCCTGGGAGGCACCCCTCGCTTATCTTTTTCGCTCTTTCCTTATTACCTTTTGCTGTTTTTTTCTAATAAACGCAGTGTTTCTGATCGGCCTCCCCCTACGCGTTTCAGGGAAGCTTCTACCCCCATCCCTTTCTTTTCTTTGTATATATGGTCTTTACTTTTTTTTTTGTTCTGCATACTTACGATACAACATTGGGGACAATGTTGGACTTAAGTATGGGGGTGTTTTCGTACTTTACTTTCTGCACTTCATTTTTTTTCTGCATTTCAAAAATACAAAAAAAAATACAAAACAAAAACAACAAAAAAATTTTAAAAACATCTTAAAATGAAAAAAAAATTTAAATGAAAAATCCCAAAAATTTTTCTCTTTCCTTCTTGTTTTCCAAAAACTCAAAAACAAATTAAAAAATATATAACAAAACAAAACAAAAGAAAAAAAAACAACAATAATATTTAGTTTCACTTTTTAAATATTTTTTTTTCATTTTTTGTACATACTCTTTTCTCCCTCCCCCTTCCTCATTCTTGTAAAAACCTCTCTTTTTCTCCCTTGTTTTTGTACATATAATGAAAATTCTCTTAAAAAATACAAAAAAATATAATAGGTCAAAACAAAATTCAAAAAAAATTGAGAAAAACAAAAATATATAAAAAAAAAGATAATAAATGAAAAACAAAAAAAAACAATGTTGATAAAAACTATAAAAATAAAAAAAAAATGTTTTGAAACAAATAAATCAAATATTCCATCCTTATCTTTCCTACTATCCAAAAATTCCGTTTTGAGTTTATTTATATGCGAATTTGATTAATTCTTTGTTCACTACCCGTTTGTTAATTATTGAGTGAAAAATTTAAATACCCGGGATTAAGTTTTAAAGAATTCTTTATGCTTTGTTAAAAATAGCGAACTCGTTTTAGGCACTACTTCTAATTTTTCATTGATAGGAGCACGTATATTATGTTAGGAAATAACGACTATAGAATTCTATTATACTTACTTTTAGCTTTCTGAAACATTGGAACGTACAAATTATTAAGGTTGCTCTCAAAAATTTTTAGGATTACAATCTAGTTTTCCTTTCTCCCTTTACTTTTCATGACCTACTTGGCATGAAAAATTTTATCCTTAAAAGATCCTATGTCAATGGGAATAAGATTTCGTTCCGTAAACATAGGCACCCAATAATTTAAAAAGATTATATATGGAGTAAGAGGATAAAATTCATTACTCCTACAAATATACATTGGGTTAATTTTATTATTATGAAGTTGAAAAACAAAAATCATATTAGGAAAATAAGATTTCGTTTTCCTAATAATACAAAAGAAAAAAAAATGGAGGTTCGAGAAAAAATTACCTCACCTCAAATATGAAAACCCTCTTCATAAACCCACTACCCCCTTAGCCAATTACATGATTCTAGAATTAATTCCAAAATCTTTTTGAGAGCATAATTAGTAAATTGTATTATTTCCAGTAGCACTCGTATAAGCTAGAGTTCTTATAATTCCAAACTATTTTCGTTAATCTAACCATTACAAATGTTGCCTTCTATTTGATTACATCAAGAAGTCTTTTGGCCAAAACTTTTACGCTATTTAAATCATCTACATAATTTTAGGACTTAACTCTTACACCCCGTATATTTATTTCGATCTCTCTTATAATTGATTAAGCGATAGCTAAACTTAGAGTTTTTTTTATTCCTTATAGATTCACCTCAAACTTTTGCTCTGGAATAGCAAAAGCCTAAGTATGGGGGTATTTGATGAACTGTAAATATACGTATTTTTATGCACATTAATTTAGTCGTTTTCATTTATTTTCGTCGTTTTTACTTATTTTTGTTCAATAAAATGCTCTTATTCTTGTAAATTCACTCCTAACTTGTTTTATTTTATGTTTCAGAAAAATTCCAAAATCTGCCAAAAATTGGGCAGTACACGCCCGTGACAATTTGGTCACGCCCGTGACCGGGCCGTGACATTGCATTTCCCATGAAATTGCAAAATTCTGAAGAGAAAAGCTCGACACGCCTGGCGACACGCCCGTGTCACCTGACACGGGGCGTGACCCAAGCCCTTGTTCACTCCACTCGACGAATTCATCTCGACGATCTTCGAGTGTCAACAACAACAGTCACGCCCAGCGTCATGCCCGTGACCTGGGACGTGACTCAATTTCCGCTCGACAATTTCGACTCGACACTTTTCGCTCGACATTCGTCGAGTGTCGACACCAACCAACACGCCCAGCGTCACGCCCGTGACCTGGGGCGTGACCTTTCCAGCTAGCCCGACAAGATGCTGCTAAAGACTTTCGGCGCAACCCGCGCCCGGTTCTACCTCCCCGACACGCCCAGAGTCACGCCCGTGACCTGGGGCGTGACTGCCGCGAACTCAGCCCGAAGTCAACTTTCCTGTCCAATCGCCGGCCGCCTTCATGAATAGTACTGTCACGCCCCCCCTACACGCCCGTGACCTAGGGCGTGTACTTAGAATTTTTTTGCCTATAAATTGCCCAATTCTGTAAAGTCCAAGGGTTCAGATTTTTGGGCCATTTTAGTGTCTTTTTTGTGGGCTTAATCCGTGGATACTAGTGCTATGTAAGGAGATTTCTCCCTTCTTTATTTCATGTTTTGTTTTGCTTTATCTTTTAGCTTTGTAATAGCTTGATAATTTTAATAAAAATGTTAGATTTTCTCTCTCTATATAGCATGAAAATTCATTTGGATGGCTTACTTTCCTTCTCCTTTTTATCCTTGGTTTTATCTTTGTTCTTCATTTAGTTCTTCATTTATGAAATGTGTGTGTGTGTGTATGAGTGTTATATTTTTACTTTACATGCTTTTAATTTGTCTCATGTTAGGTTTTGTTAGAAATTCATGAAATGATGAATTAGGTTTTTTTCTTTTTTTTTCATGTCTTCTTTTAATTTCTTCAACATCTTCACTCTTATGAATTTGTAAAAGAGATTTGAAAGTGAACTTTATTTTCTTTTCTTAGTTTATTTTGTAGGATTGTAAAGCCTCTTTTGTTCTTTTCATCTTCTTTTTCACTTTTTTATCACTTTCATAAAACCATAAGAATGAAAATGTTGAAACTTTAATTTTCCAAAAACTTTGATTTTTAATATGTTTTGAAAAACTTTTGTCCTCTAAAATTGTAATTTCCTCTTTTTATTTGTTTTTGGCAAAACATAAGTATGAAAAAGTTAAAGTTTTAATTTTTAGGTAACTTTGATTTTTCCTTGTTATTAGTGTGTGTGAGTGTATGAGAATAAATTTTCTTTTGTTCTTCTTAAATTTTCATGTTGTGTGTGTGAGTGTATGAGTATAATTCTTTATGCTTTGTTCAAATTATGTAGAGTGTGTGAGTGTATGTGTATAACTTTTATGCTTTGATTCAAATTTTGTAGAGTGTGTGAGTGTAGGTGTTAGCTTCATTGCTTTCTTAAAATTCATATGGAGTGTGTGTGTTCGTGTGCATTTATTTCCGCCTACTCGTTAAGAGTTAAATGGCGCATCGTTTTCATTTTCAGTCCTACTCATTCGAGTAGGACTTGTAATTTTCTTTCTTTATTTTTCCGCCTACTCACTTGAGTCAAATAGCCGGACTTTATCTCCCTGTAATCGCATTTATTTTCTCCTACTCATTTGAGTAGGACTCGCTTTCCTTTCAGTCCTACTCGTTTGAGTAGGACTTGCAATTTTCAGCTTTTATTTCCCGCCCCCACTCGTTTGAGTGGGACTCGCAAATTTTGAATATGCAAATTTCTTTCATGTGTAACTTAGTTCCTTTTTAACTAATAATTTGGAGTGTGCGTGAGTTCTTGTTTTAGCTAATTTTTCAATTTTCTAAATGGTTGTTATTTTTCTTATGTCCCCTTCTTATAATCGTTTAGTGTTTAATTTCGAACTCACGCCTCACTAAATTATAAGCCGTCCCCATACCGATGTGTGGCTAATCGCTATTAGCCTCGGCATCGAAGAGCATTGGGACATTTAAAATGATTTATAATAATTGAAGCTCTTTATTTTCATTTAAATTTAAGCACTTAAGGTTTACCCCGGGTTTACGACGCGTAGGACCACATATCGATGTGTGGGCCCTATTTCCGTAGTCCATATGCTAGCTAGCCGAGAGGCCGTGCATATGGACCGATCACCCCTGGGTAAATAGAGTTGCGTACATACCCTCGAAAGAGGACAAGCGTAATTCTACCAGATTGGGTTCCCCACCCAATAGCGGGGTTCTTAGCATAAAGCGGGCGTTAAGAGGAATCCTTCGTCGGACTAACGTTCGGTGGAATAGTCTTAACGTTCAGGTGAGCAATATTCCTAGAGATAAGTGCGCTCACATTTGTGGAACCTCCACGGCCAAGTTTCCTTATTATTAATTTGAAAACTAAGTCCTATAATTATTAAAAATTGTTTTAGTCTTAATCCGATTCGATGCCGAGCGTTAACCCTTCATCGAATATTTTCTAAATCGTTTTTTCGCTCCTTTGCTTTTCCGTCTTTTATTAAGTAAAAAAAATCCACCTTACTTTCAGTAAAATAATAGTCCTCCCGGAGGAGTAAGAATAGTCAACACGACCCCGAGAACAATACGACCTCGGTATTCCCCCGAATATCGAGTACTACTTACGATAGGTGCACTTGCCTACCCGAGCGAGCCCGCGGCGATCGACTCACCGAACCAACCACAGTAAGAGTCTGTTCGCGGGCCCATCAGGGGGCAAACTTGATGAAGTACCCAAGCCTAGCTTGCCATTAAGCCTGGCATTTACAGTGCTTGTTATGTCCATCAACTTGAGGCTTCTCCCATTGAGAGATTCCTCAAGTTGTTTAGCCTCACATAGCTCAGTTTTTAATAATATGATTTTTTTCATTAGCTAAGGTTAATTCATCCTTTAACTTATTGTTTTCAGAATTAACATTCTCTAGGTTTCCTAATTTTTCCCTAAGAGTTTTGATTTCCTTTTCTGAGTTAATTAAATCTATGCATATTGTTTTAAATTCAGATTTAAATGAATCAGAATTATAATCAAAGGAAGATAATACCTTGTCAGCTTCAGAATCTAAAACTGTTTCATTTTCTGAATCTTCTTCTTCTGAATGACTCCTGGAGGCATCAATTACCATGAGGTAGACCTCTTTGGCCTTTGCCTCTTATTCCTCTTCACTGGAGCTCGAGGATGTTGATTCATCCTCAGTTTCACTCCAAGATTCAGCCACAAAACCTTTCTCCTTCTTCTTATATTTGTTGGAGGTAGGTCTGCTGTTGTGCTGTCTTCTGGTATCATTCTCTCTTCTCTTCTCCTTCTTCTGATTCTCTGGACACTCAGAGATGAAGTGTCCAGGTTTCCTGCAAGAAAAACACACCACTTCTTTAGTTGGTGTCTTGTCATACCTTGGTTTGTCATCATGCCTTGATGACTTTCTCCCGAAGTCTTTCCTTGCCATTTTGTAGAATCTTTTGGCAAAAATACTCATCAGCTCTTCATTTGTGGTTGAAGTCTCAGTTTCCTCAGCAGCTTTGAATGCAATGCTTTGTTCTTTTCTTGCTGGAGGAGGTGTTCTTTGCTCAGTTGCCTCTCTGGATTTAATCAGCTATTCATAGGACTTAAGCTTGCCTTAGAGAGATTTAGTGGAAATCTCATTTAGGTTTCTGGCCTCCTTGATGGGCCAGATCCTTGAATCTCATGTGCATGAGAACCACATAAGGATCTTATCATTCACCTCAGTGAGGGTGATGTCCTTGTCCAAGGTTTTTAGCTCATTGATGATTCAGCTTAACCTATTATACATATCAGCTACTGTCTCAGCTTCCTATTTCTTAAAATTTTCATAAAGGGATATGAGATTGGATCTCCTGTCCTTCCTTTCATCTGCTGATCCAACCACCATTTGATTTAGGGAGTCCCAAATGGCTTTGGCTGAGTTGCATTCAGACACTTTTTGAAAGATATCATCTGACATTGTTTGTGCCAGTATATTCATTGCCTTGGCATCAACAATCTTTGCCTTCTTCTGGGCTTCAGTCCACTCAGTTGGTGGAACTGCAGTTGTGCTTGAAGATGTTGCAGAAGTAGATTCTTGAGGGGGACCTGTCAAAATGGAGTTGTATATATCTTCATCAATAGAGTTCATGTACAACTTAATTCTTGCCTTTCGGATGGCAAACTTATTCAGATTGCATACTGGAGGTCTGATTCTTGCATAGTCTTTATTCTATGCCATGCTTTGTGAGAATAAATCTAATAGTAAATGAAAAGGCAGATCTAACTCAGGATCTTTGGTTCAAGGGTTAGCTTGTACAACCAACAGACAACCTCGCTTTGATACCAATTGAAAGTGATGTCTTAGATCTGAAATACTCTAGAGGGGGGGGGGGGGGGGGGGGGGGTGAATCGAGTATCCTAAAATCCTTAGAAAACTTTACAGCTTTTGTTGTAAATCAAAACTATAGAATAAAAAATAAATAACTACAAGCACAACAAATCTAGTTAACACAAGCACAGCAAGAACAAAAGAAAGGACAACAAGACAACACAAGAAATTATAGTGGTTCCCCAACTTGGGTAAATCCACTCTTTTACCTCCCTGGTAAGAATCCACTCAGATTTTTGATCAGGTGCCTGACACCAATGAGATTTTGATCAGGTGCTCAAAAACCAAACCTCGAGTCTTTTGGTCAGGTGACTTGCAATCAGGAATAACTTTTGAAGGGAGTTATAACCCTTTATACAGTGGGGGGATGAGAGATGATTGTGTCATCTCTTTCTCAATAAATAACTGAGAAGACATAAGTGGAAATGATTTTAGCAAATAGCTCCCCCTGTGATGTAGAATGGTTCTGGGAAATCTGGAGCTTTGCTTCAGCGTAATAGGCCTTCAATCTTTAACAGCCTTGACCAGAAAGGATCTTCAGGAACTTCTTGACAGATGGAATAGTTGTTGTCCTTTGAAGTGTCCTGGAGAGTTGAAGAATGAAGACTCTTTATTTTGATTGATTCTTCTTCTTCTTCAGGTAGCAGATGTTCTTCTAGTCTAGGGCTTCTTTTCTTAATCAGAGAGTTGTGAAAGAAAGAGCAGAGAATATCCTTGATTCAGACTAACTGTGTCTATGTTGTCTGTCTATCTTGTCTACTATACAGGAAAGGAGAGAAAACTTCTTTTATATTTCCTGTCAAAAATTATCTTTCGAAATTTGAAATCCTCTGCAATCAATGCTGACGGTCTTGAAAATAAACGGCATTGAATTATTTCCCCAACTGTCCCATGGAAAAATGACAAGAAATAATCCTGGAGAAGACCATAATCAATGCTCTGTCTAACGGTTATATTCAGAGAATATTTGAGTATCAATTATACAGGAATTATTGCAGTAGAAAGGGCAGAAGGAAGGAAATAACTAAGTCTGGATTCGTCGAACAGATAACAGAAATCGTCGAGTTGAGTCCAAAGTTCGTCGAGCTTAGTTGCTGTGTTCGTCGACCAGATGACTTCTGTTTGTCGAGCTGAGTTCCAAGATCGTTGAGCTAATACAGAACTGCATTCTGTAGAAACTTTGCCTTTTTGTGTAAGGAGTTCGTCGAGCTGATAACTGGGAACTGATTTCGTCGAGCTGAGAACTTGTTGATTGAAATTCTGGGGAATGTGTCGACACAAGTCCTGGTTGTCGACACAATTACTTCTTGTCTCGACATAGCTGTTGTGTTGACAGAGATCTAGAGTTTGTTGATATAATTGTTGTGTGTCGACACAATTGATGTTGGTGTCGACACAAATCTTGCTTCGGGTATGAAGTATTGAAGTATCTAGAAATCATCGACGAGAGAACTAAGTTCGTCAACTAGAGTCTAGAGAATAGAGTCTGGACTTGGAATGCTGAAGATAGAGTCCAAAGATCATCGACTTGTGAATTAAGTTCGTCGAGCTCAGCTCAGAGAATTTTCTCTGAGATCATCGAGCTGAGCAAGACAATCGCCGACCTGAGTTCTATGATCGTCGAACTCATTTTATTGAGTCTTTGGAAAATCTCTAAGTCTTGAGTCTCTGGCAGTTTGATGATGGCTGGTCCATGCAGTGTTGAAACTAAGGACTTAGCCTATACTCTAGGACACAACTATGACCCTTGCTATACATGATGGGTCACAAGATCCTAACTTAGTCAACCTAGCTGAAATCAAACTAGGGATCCAACAGATCGCCAGGGTGGTACAACTACTCCATCGAATCCACAGGTATTCCCTACTTTTCCATACGGAGGCGTCCTTTCCTCACCTGCGACGGTTGATAGATCAGCACCAGTAACCTATTTCATAGTTTTACACAATTTATTCGAATCAATATAAGTCTTTGGTTCCAAATTTAGTACACTTTCATCAGCCGGGATCCTCTCCTTTGCCTCAGCAACTTGACTTTCACTATGCTCATAACCTTTTTCATCCACAACTAGTTGCACTCCAAGCAACTCCGATTTTGTTTCTCCTTCAGCTTTCTTCAGCATACCTGTCTTAGCAATACTTGGCAAACCGTCAGATAACACAACATTTAAGTCGATCAGTTTTCGGGATTCATTCGGAATCATAGAGGGAAGGGATGGCAGTAAAGGCATATCAACCTTGGATGCCAAGGTGATGCCGCCCACATTAAATTGCAACGTCGCCCCACTAGCTTTCAGGAATGGGACCCCTAAGATAGGTTTTGAAGCATTCTCCATAGGTCCCAAAACCTGAAAGTCAATGATCACCGTAGCCTCGTTCAATATCACTTCCACCACCTTTGTCTAACTGTCGTTCTTTGCTACCGACCCATCGGCTAGAACGAGCGATTTTCAGACATTCCACTCAATATTTAACTTAAATTTCTCAACATCGTGCAAAGCAAGAAGGTTGCAAGAAGATCCGGAATCACATAAGGCCATAGTCTAAACCTCATTTATTTCATATATCACAACCACTTCATTTTCAATGCACTCATCTGTCTCCCCAACACAATTCCCTTGCTCACAGGGATTTTTTTTCATGTCGCTTGGGAGGGCAACGTGAGTATGGTTAGAGAACACATGGGCCAGTTGAGCCAGCTACGTCTCCAAGTTTCTCATGGAGGCGTTCTGAGTGGCCATGTTGAATTGGTCCATCTCTAAAAACTTTTCCATCATTTCTTCTAACGCACTCTTTCGCATCCCCTACGCGTTCTGATTATAACCCGCTTGTGGCGGTCACGTCTGGCTATTAGAATCTTGAACATCAAACTGATGCTGGCCTCCCTGCCACCTTTGACCGGGCGCATATTGGTTCCAGGAGAAATTCAAATGATTTCTCACATCCGGGTTATATGCATTTTTATAAGGAACAGTGCGGTTTTCATTACTTATAAACTTTACATTCTCGTCAGTAGATATACCTGAGGGATCAGCAAAAGCTTCTCTAGCTGGGCACTGATGAGTACGATTATGATAGGCTTTTTACTATCATAATTGTAATCATGTCTACTATTTTCTACCTCCCTATGTAGCAATTTCGTGATAATAGTTAAGAAATTGTCTTATCATGGATAGAAGAGCACATTTAGGAGTTCCTGTCATTCCTTGTATTAAGCTATCTTTTTATTCTTTCATTTTTCTAATGCAGGTAATGCCAACCAATGGAACTAAAAGTCTTGTAACAAATAGAGGAGTTCACGGAGTCAACATGGCTGATGACAGGATAAGAATTGGGCATACACGGGTAGGCACACGCCGGTGTCCCTACCCGTGTCCTATGTGGGATGGAATTGAAGAAACTGGAAGAATGAGTCAGAGAACCACACGGGTAGGCACACGCCCGTGTGCCTACCCGCGTCCTTTACGGGATAAATTCAACTTTGCCTGCTACCAACCCGTGTCTGAAGAACATGAAGAACAACACGGTCGTGTCATTACCCGTGTCATCTGACACGACCCACGACCAAACACGACTACTCGTGTGGAACCACCCATAAACCGTCAACACGGCCTGACACACGACCGTGTTGGAATCCGTGTTTGACCTTGTTTGCTATGAGACTATAAAAAACCTGTAGAAAAATTAGAATGGTCTTTTGGATCATTTTTATTGGGGAGAACTTCTGGAGCACGAAGTGGAGCATCCAAGAGGAGGAGGATTTGAAGAGTATTTTTGTATGCATTTAATCTTTCATTAATTCCTATTAATTTTCCCTATCTCTTAGTGATTCAACTTTAATTATATTTTATTTCGCATGAACTTTAATTTGGAACAATTTGGTTAACATGTATCGTATTGTTTTCATCGAATTTGTGGTATTTTATTCATATGTAGGCTTACAAACAAAGAGTTTTATCCTAATTATGAATTGCTTATTTGTTTAACATGAGTTGCAAATCTCTAGATTGAGAAATTTGATATTTGTGATGATATTTATATGTTCATATTTTGGTGTTAGATCTCTTTGTAATTCAAATTTCATGATCGAGAGATATGTTGTTTGGATAATTAGAATACGAATAAATGGATTCATGTTATTTTAGAGATAGGATTTCATGAATTTATGTAGTATATAGGGTGCTTCATTTAATGAAAATTTGAGTGTTGTAAATTGTTCGAGAGAAAATTTACTTAGGCTTAGATTTTGAATTGCTCGAGAGAGAATTCGATAGATGTTTATCCTTTACAATACAATGAATTTGATAGTCTTATTATTTCATGATCATATAGAATTGAGTTAATGAATGAGTATGTTTATGTGATTGCTCATAAGCTTTCTGCTTTTCATCATCTTTAATCCTTTAATGTTTATTTATCCAAATAGTCATAGTTAGGTTAATTTAGATTAGAAATAAAGTTTATTTATCGGGATGATAATAGAGTGAGGGTGAGTACGAGTACCTGAAAGGACCCTGTAGAATACGACACGAGATGTAGATTTCTCCTATATTATGATTGATAGGTGCACTTGCCTGAAATTTAATTCAAGGTAGCTTATGCCCATCTATATTGTTTATACTAGAGTGTAGAATGAATCTGCATCAAGTTATTACTTGTTAGCAAAATAATTCATCAAGTTTTTGGCGCTGTTGCCGGGAAGTCAATTTCACTATTTTGAAACCCTAAATTTTATTAATCTACCAATTTTTGTTTACTAATATATAATTGTAAATTAGTTTATGGAATAATTATATCGCTTAATCTCTATTTTTTAGTCTGTTAGTCTATGACCAGGGGCTAAAATTCGAGCCTAGCACCATTTAATCCTGACCCAGAGCGAATTATTCATAACACTAACCAAAGAGACGTGGGAGTTAATACCACAGCCATTGCAAACGAACTATTAGAAGAAGAAACAGTGAACCAATGAGAGAATCATCCAGAAAATTTAGGTACCATGGCAAACCAAAATGAGCAAACTATGTCTGACTTTGCTAGACCTAATCTCCAAGGAACTGGGTCAAGCATCGTTAGACCGCCAATAGTCACCAATAATTTTGAGTCGAAGCCTAGTGTTATACAGATGGTTCAACAGTATGTCCAATATAATGGCTTGCAAGATGAAGATCATAATACCCACTTAGCCGGATTCTGAGAGATATGCGACACATTCAAGATCAATGGTGTTTCCAATGATGATATTAGATTAAGATTGTTCCCGTTTTCACTAAGGCATAAGGCGAAGCAGTGGCTGAACTCACTACCTAGAGGGTCGATTACTACTTGGGATATGATGGTTGAGAAGTTTTTGATGAAGTTTTTCCCACTGGCGAAGACTACAAAGCTAAGGAATGACATCTCTATGTATATTCAAATGGATTCTGAATCATTGTACAACACATGGGAACGATTCAAGGACGTTTTATGGAGATGTCCCCACCACGCTCTACCTTCATGGCTTCAGATTCAGACCTTCTGCAATGGTCTCAATCCGACCATTAAACAGATGATTGATGCAGCTAGTGGAGGCACTTTAAATAACAAGACACCTGAAGCGGCTCAGCAATTGATAGAAGACATGGCTTTGAACAACTATCAATGGTATACTGTAAGACAAAAGCATAACAAGCCTGCAAGAATTTATGAAGTGGATGTCATCACCGCCTTAGCCATTCAAGTGGAGAAGCTTCACCAAAAGATGGATAACCTATCCTTAGCATCACCCTCTATGGCACCTCAACAATGGGATCCTTCATTTAGTGGAATGCGTGGTTGTGATCCTCAAGTACAAGTGCATGTTAACTATATGGGTAACAACTTTAGACCTCCTTTCAAACAAGCAAAAAACCCATATAGTTCTACATACAATCCTAGATGGAAGAACCACCCCAATTTCTTATGGGGAAGACAAGGTAATTAAGGGAAGCAACATATGTTTTGACAACCACCACAACAGGAACCAAGGAAGCCTACATTGGAAGATGTACTTACCAAGTTCATGCAAACTACCGATGTAGACTTCCGGAATCAAGAGTACTCGATTCAGAATTTGGAGAACTAGATTGGACAGCTTGCAAGGATGGTTTCTGAAAGACAACATGGAACACTTCCAGGAAATACTGAGATAAATCTAAGGGAGCATGCAAAAGCCATTCAATTGAGGAGTGGAAAGGAGTTACAAGACCAAGGCTTACGAAGAAAGCACCCCAAGTGGAGTCTAGCGGTGAAGGACCAAGTGAGATGAACGTGCAACCGATGGAGTATCAACCAGCAGTACCATACCCCGCAAAGCTTAACAAGGAGCGCATGGATGCCCAGTATGGTAAATTTTTATCTATGTTTAAGCAATTACATGTAAATTTACCTTTTTCTGAAATTATTCAAATGCCTAAGTATGCTAAATTTTTTAAGGATTTAATTTCTAATAAAAAGAAAATATATTAATTATCTTTAGTAACACTTAGTGACGAACGTTCTGCTATTTTGCAAAATAAAAAACAAAACAAAAAATAAAAACTTACAAAATTTATCATATTATTATTATCTATAACAACAACAAAAATTGAATTGACGTTGTTTTAAAAAATAAAAAATAAACGATAAAACCAAAGAAAATCTAAACACTAAAAAATGAAAAACTATAAAATCTAAAAAATTATCTCATAATTTTTTTATGAAAACACTAAAAACAAAAAAAAAACTAAAAACTAAAAACTAACAAAAAAACTTAAAAACTAATAAACCACAAAAAATTCTACAAACTACACACCAAAAAATCTAAAAAAACTTAAAAAAATTTTACAAAACCTTCAAAAAACAAAAACCTAACAAAAAACTAAAAACCAATTAAAAAATAAAAAACCTAAAAAAACTACTTTTAAAAAAAAAAAAAATATATATATATATATATATATATATATATATATATATATAATTTGTTATTACAAATCTATATATATATATATATATATATATAGCCAAAAAATTCCCCTCCTAAAAAACAAAACAAAATTTTCCCGTATATATGTTTGTTTTGTTTTAACTTGTTTTATTTCTTTCCAAAACCCAAAAAATTGTTGTTAAAAAAAACAAATAAATCAAAACTTTTCTATTATTAAATATTATAACTCTATTTTTTTCGCTTCGACACGCTTATGGTTATTTTAGGCGATAGGGGAACACATTTCTATCACGCTCTAGTAGCTAAGACGTTAGATAATTCCGAGTCACTTACACTTGCCACCCCCTACCACCTGAAACCTTATGGACAAGTCAAGTTTGACAATCTATAAATAAGGCGAATATTACAAATAAAACCGAGTGCCACCAAATAAATTAAATATAACAGAATTCTTTTGCTTCTTTCTTTTTTCTAAATAATGCAGGGTTTCAACCCGATCCTCCCCGAGCTCGTCTCAGGGAAGTTTCTACCCACCATCTTTCTTCTTTGTGCATACAACATTTTATCTATTTTTGTTTCGCATACTTACATTACAACATTGGGGACAATGTTTGATTCAAGTATGAGAGTGTTTTCTTATTTTGTACTTTTATATTCTACACTAATAAAAAACTTACAAAACCTTACAAAAAATGCAAAAAGTTTAATACTTTAAAAAAAATTTCCTTGTTTTTATAAAAAAAAATCATAAAACCCAAAAATTTCAATAAAAACTTATAAAAAGTTCAAAAAATTTGTTTTCAATTTGTAAATCATTTTTGTAAAAAAATCTTTCTCTCCCCCCCCCTTCTTTATAAAAAAATCTTTCACTTTCCCCCCTCTCATCTTCTATAAATAATCTTTCACTTTCCCCCCTCTCTTCTTCTGTAAATCATCTTTCTCTTTCCCCCCTCTCTTATTTGTAAATAACACCTCTTTCTCTCCCCTTTCTTGTAAATAAATTGATAAAAATGTTTAAAAACCCAAAAAAATCAAAAACAATCAAAAAATTTAGAAAATCCAAAAATCCCAAAAAAGGGAATAACTTTAAAAATCAAAAAAAGATAATAAATGAAAAATACAAAAAATGATAAAAAGTCTAAAAATCCAAAAAATGTTTTGTTTACTATGAAACAAATAAATCAAATATATCATTCTTAACCCCTTTTAGCTCTCCAACAATTTCGTTGCGAGTAAATTTATAATCGAATTTTGTTAATTT
Source organism: Platanthera guangdongensis (assembly GCA_039583875.1). Taxonomy (NCBI): domain Eukaryota; kingdom Viridiplantae; phylum Streptophyta; class Magnoliopsida; order Asparagales; family Orchidaceae; genus Platanthera; species Platanthera guangdongensis. The sequence goes on along the minus strand of CM077167.1, from coordinate 86,544,689 downwards.
TTTGTTTACTATTCGTTTATTAATTGGAGATCAATAGATTTAGATATCTAGGGTTAAGTTTTAAAGAATTTCTTATGCTTTATTTTTTTATTTAGATAAGGTACTTATTTTCAGCACCATTTCTAACTTATCTAAATAGTTGCATATTTATTTTTTTAGAAAATAACAACCTTAGATTTCAATTATGTTTACTCTAAGCTTTTTTTTGAAATATAGGAACGTTCAATTTATAAAGGTTGTTCTCAAAATGTTTTTTTACTAAATCTAGTTTTCTTCTGAAAAAACCTATCTCCTTTTTTTCATATCATACTTGCCATGATTTTGATCCTTAAAAGAACCTATGTCAATGAGAATAAGATTTCTTTTCGTAAACATAGGCATCCAATATTTGAAAAGATTATATGTTATGAAGTCAGAGAATAAAATTCATTACTTCTATACATTTACATTGGGTTATTATGAAGTTGTAAAAAATATTATATGTTATGAAAAATAAGATTTCATTTTCCTAGACATCCACATTCAAACCAAAAATACTGTAAGGATTTCTGTTCTGTTTTTTTGGGCCATTTTGTAAGGGAAGGTGCTGCTTAGATGCATTACAGGCTTTGTAAGGGAATTTCTCCCCCTCTCTTTTGTTATTCTTTTATCTTTGAAATCCACTTTTTATCTTAATAAAATTTGTAGTTTTTTCCTTCCTTACATGGTTTTGGAATGCATCTGAGTGCCCTTCCTTAAATAATCTTATTTATCTTTGGTTTTTTCTTTATTTTTCTCATCTTTAAAATGGGTGTGTGTGTATGAGTTTAGTTTTATGCTTTCATAGCTTTCATAGTTTTAATAGTTTAGCTTTTTAGTATTCTTTATGTTCATTCTTATGAGTTTATAAAGTTGACTTAAAATGGTTTTGATTTTTCTTTAACTTAGTTTTTTTTATTAGTATGTAAAACGTTTTGTTCTTTTTCTGCTTTATTTCCACTTTTTAAGCTCCTTTATAAAATTATATGAATGAAAAAGTTGTCATTTTAATTTTTTGAACACTTCAATTTTTGCTTTTATTTACAGAAATATTTGCTCGTTTAATTTTTATTTTCTCTTTTTATGCATTTTTATCGCATTCTGGCGGTGGAAATGTAGTCGTCTTAATTTTTCAAACACTTTGATTTTTTGCTTTAATTTTCAAAAACTTTTCCTCCTTTAATTTTTATTTCCTCATTTTATGCATTTTTAACAAATCTATCGGTAAAAATATATTTGTTTTAATTTTCCGTCAGTTTATTTTTCTTATTTTTTTCGCTTGTGTGTGTGTGTATAAGATTGTGTTTATCGCTTTCTTTCATTCCTGTCATGTGTGTGTGTGTGTGTGTGTGTGTTTATTCTAGTGGAGTGTTTGTTTATATTTCTGTAGAGTGCGTGTGTGTGTCTTATTTCATGTAGAATGTGTGTGTTTAATTTCTATAGAGTGTGTGCGTGTGTGCATCTATTTTCTCCTACTCGTTTGAGTAGGACTCGCCTTAATTTCTGCCTACTCACTTGAGTAGGACTAGTAATTTCCCACCTACTCGTTTGAGTTGGACTTCCACTTTTATCTCTTTAACTTCCCACCTACTCGTTTGAGTAGGACTTGTCATTTCCCGCCTACTCGTTTGAGTATGACTCCCAATTTTCTGCTTTCAGCCTACTCGTTTAAGTAGGACTCACAATTTTACAGCTTTAATTTCCCGCCTACTCATTTGAGTAGGACCCAGAATTTTACAGATTTAATTTCCCGCCTACTCGTTTGAGTAGGACTCGCAATTTACTGCTTTCATTTTCAGCTTTCATTTAATGCTTTCTTTTACTGCTTTCCTTTCCCGCATACTCGTTTGAGTAGGACTTGCACTTTCAAATTCTACAATTTTCTTTTCGCAAGACGTCCCCATTCCGATGAGTGGCTAACCTCTCTTACGCCTCAGTATCAAAGATCAATGAGACAGATAAAATCGCTTTAAATAATTAAAGGTCCTCTTTTTTTGCATTTATTAAATTTCTTATGGTTTGCCCCGAGTTACGATGCGTAGAACCACAAATCGATGTGTGAGCTCTATTTTCGTAGTCCATATGCTAGCTAGCCGAGAGGCGCACCGTGCATATGGTCCGATCACCCCTTGGTAAAGGGAGTTCCGCACTAACCCTCGAAAATGGAGGCGCGGATATCTACCGGATTTTGTTCCCCACCCAATAGCGGGGTTCTTAGCATAATGCGGGCATTAAGAGGAATCCTTCGTCGGATGAGAGCCCAGTCGAATAGTTTTAATGTTCAGGTGAGCGGTAGTCCTAGAGATAGGTGATCTCATGTTTGTGGAACCTCCACGGCTAAGTCTCCACCTTAATTAATTTTAAATTTAGCATCTCTATTTATTCAAAGTTTATTTTGCTTCAAATTCGACTCGATACCGTTGCACTATTTTGTCATCAACTACATCTTTAATGCTTATATTTTTTGTTTATATATATATATATATATATATATATATATATATATATATATATATATATATATATATATATATATATATATAATAACTCGACAAGATAATTTCAGTAAAATAATACTCCCCTCCAGGGAAGAGTAGAAATAATCAACCCGTCCCCGAGAACAATATGACCCCAATATTCCTCACTGGAATATCCTGTACTACACGCGATAGGTGCACTTGCCTCCTTTCGTTAAAACTCGATTTCACCCTTTTTTATATCCAAATAATAAATCTGCATGCCCCGTCATCCTAAATAAAGCACACAAGTTTTATTAATAAACCCCTGGGGCGCCTCGTGTTTTAAACCACCACTTTTTGGAGTTTTAACCATCAATCTCCATTAGAAAAATTGATTTTCTGGTGACAGGGAACCTCAGCAAAAACCTGTGGTGGCAGGGTACCTGATCAAAACCTCATAGTGCATTCCTACCAGGGTGGTAGAAGAGTGCAAGTACTCAGGTTTATTGGGGAACCACTATAAATTCCTTGTGTAAGTCTGGATTGCCTTTACTTATTTTTATTGTGTGTTGTGATTTTATTTCTCTTTATATATATATATATATATATATATATATATATATATATATATATATATATATATATATATATATATATCACATATTTTAATATGCTATAAAAATTATCTAAAAGTTTTTATTTCTATATTCACCCCCACTCTAGAGCTAGTTAGATCTATCCCTCACTTTTATGTTGCAAAACATGTGGCCCACTCGGCATATCATGTAGCGCCAAAGGAAATGGCGAAACTGAAAGTTAAATTACAAGAGTTGATGGAACAGGGATATATACGCCCAAGTATATCACCATGGAGCGCACCTATTATCTTTGAGAAAATGAAAGACGGTAGTCTGTGGTTGTGCATAAACTATCGCGAATTGAATTAGATGACGAAGTAGAACATGTATCCAATACCTCGAATTAATGACTTGTTTGATCAGCTAGTAGTATCAACCGTCTATTCAAAACTATACTTAAAATCTAGTTACTACCAGTTGAGGATTCGGAAGGTGACATTCCCAAGACAACATTTGGAACACGCTATGGTCATTATGAGTTCGCTATAATGTCGTTTGGGCTAACAAATGCGTCATCGGTGTTCATGGATCTAATGTACCGAACATTTCGAGATTACTTGGACTTGTTTGTAATAGTCTTCATTGCTGATATTCTAGTGTACTCTCATTCGGAAGAAGATCATGCGAACCATTTACGGATGGTGTTGCATACCCTGAGGAGGAATAAGCTCTACGCCAAGTTCTCAAAGTGTGAGTTTTGGCTGTCGTCAATGGCATTTCTTGGCCATGTGGTGAGTGGAGAGGGCATTGCGGTGGATCCGTCAAAGATAAGAGCCATATGGAAGTGGCCAGTGTTGTCTTCTGTGGCCGGAGTATGGAGTTTCCTTGGACTGACAGGCTACTACAGATGTTTCGGGGAAAACTTCTCACGGATCGCTTTTCCTCTTACCACTGTAACGAGGAAGGATCAGAAGTTCGTTAGGATGCCAGAGTACGTGCGAGCTTTTGAAGAGCTGAGTAGTCGCTTGACCATGGCGCTAATCTTGACGTCGTCATGTGGTTCAGACGAATTTGAAATCTATAGTAATGCAACAGGGAGTGGCTTAGGCTGCATTCTTCTTCAGATTGGAAAGGTGATCATTTATTTTTCATGCTAGTTGAAAGTGCATGAGCGGAACTATCCCATCCACATCATAGAGTTGGTGACGGTGATTTTTACACTTAAATGTGACGTCATTATTTATATGGCGTGAAGTGGATATATTCACGGACCATAAGAGCCTAAAATATCTATTAGATCAAAAAGTTCGCAACATGAGACAACGTAGGTGGATGGAGTTCCTCGGGGACTACACCTTCTAGATTCATTATACTCCAGGGAAGGAAAATGTCATCGCAGATGCCTTGAGTCGTATAACTCCGACAAGGGAAACTTGGTTGCAGATACATGAAGAGCGTCTGATCAAGGAGTTGGAAGCTTTAGAGATTTCTTGTGTTGACAAGAATTTCATAGCAAATGAGTGCTTGAACTGGACGGAGGTACAGTATGACCTTGAGGACATGGTTCAGCGAGCAACGGAACTTGATGAAAGTTTATAACGTTATGTAGTGGATGGGTCAAATTGCTAATTCTCCTGGGATGACGGCCTTTTGCGAGAAGATGACCGTTTGTGCATCCCAAGATGGGAAGCTAAGAGATGAATTGATGTATGAAGCTCACTTCATGAAGTATTCAATTCACTGATGGAGCACAAAAATGTATAAAGACATGAATAAGCTGTTCTGGTGGTCGGGCATGAAGAAAGACATAGCACATTATGTGGCTAAATGTCAGACTTGTGCCTTAGAGAAAGCTGAATGTCAGAAGCCTGGAGGTTTCCTGAAGTCGCTACCTATTCCGGAATGGAAGTTTGATGATATTTCGATGGATTTCGTGCAAGGTTTGTCGAGATCTCAACGCGGTAATGATTCAGTTTGGGTGATCGTAGACCGGTTGACTAAGGTGGCTTACTTCATTCCAAACAAGAGGGACGATTCAGTGGAAGTCTTGCAAAGCTTTATGTTGAGCAAATAGTACAGTTGCATAGTGTTCCCCGTAGCATCGTAAGTGATTGAGTCGTGCGCTTCACTTTGAATGAGTGGAGGCTAGTCCATCAGTTGTTGTGTACAAAGTTAATATTCAGTATGACCTTTCATCCACAAACAGATGACCAAATTGAGAGGACCAACAGAATGATCCTGTAAATGCCTTGAATGTGTGCCTTGGATTTCAGGAAGAGTTGGGAAGATCATCTCTATAAGGTAGAGTTCGCCTATAATAGTAGTTATCAAGCTAGTCTAAATATGGTGCCTTTTGACACTTTGTATAGTAAGGAGTGTCGTACACCGTTTCCTTGGGCGAAAACAGGTGAATCGAAGTTGTACAAGCATAAGGAAGTAGAAGAGGCTAATTCGACAATAAACTCTATTCAGGAGAGGTTATTGATAGCCCAAGACCGTCATGCAAAGTACTATAATGCCAAGCACCAAAATGTAGAGTTTGCAGTTGGCGAATAAGTATACTTGAAAATCAAACCTTTCAGGGGTCTGTCCAGGATTCGGCGCTTGAAAAAGGCAAGTCTGAGGTATGTTGGTCCGTTCGAAGTAGTGGAGCGAGTTGGAGAAGCTGCCCATCGGGTAGCTCTTTCTACAGAATTCAGTGGATTGCATAATGTGTTCCACATAATAGTGCTTCGAAATGCCGTGAAGGATCCATCTCAAGTGACTGCGAATGATCGCGGACCGCTCGAATCCGGGATAACGACGAAGGTTAGGCCCATTTGGATCGAGGATAAGGCAGTTAAGCAGCTGCGATACATGATAATTGGGATGGCCAAGGTCTGGTGGGACAACTGTGGCCATGAAGAGCTAACATGGGAGCGGGAGCAGACCATGCATGCTGAATTTCCCAAGTTGTTTGTATAAAATGTTGTAACAGTTTTTTGAAAAAAAATGTATGTTGTAACATGTTTGTTACTGTGTTCTAGGTGTTGTATGAAGATTTCGGGATGAAATTTTTGTAAGGAGGGGAGGATTGTAACACCCCAAAAAGGAGTTGGAGAGAACAGGAAAAACGCAGACTTGGGCATGACGAAGATCGTCGGGCGGGGCCCGACGTAGATCGTTGGGTGGGGCCGACGAAGATCGTAGGCGGGGCCGACGATCTTTGTCGGGCGGGCACCGACGAAGATCGTCGGGCGGGAACCGACAAAGATCGTCGGGCGGGGCCCGACGAAGATCGTCGGGCGGGGCTAGAGCTTGACGATTGTGGCATGTTATGCGAAATCATCCCCATTCGACGATTTGTCAAAAAAATGCAGATATGGACGAGCGATGACTCGTGTCAGATGGTTGGTGAGTGGCCAGTAAGAGGTGGGTGACATTTTAGCTTAAACCCGAGCCGTTTCTGTGTTTTGATGAGAAGAGATTGTGTGGTTGAGGTAAAACCCGAAGCCTTATCGGGAGGAATGGGATTCAGGAAATCATTCTTTCCTTTCTCTCTCTCTTCCTTACTTCCCGAGTTTAAGAGCGGAGAACTTTTGGTTGGTGCTAAGGTTTGAGTGGAGTTGTTGAGTTGCTGGTGGAGATCTTGGGGCTGGAATCAAGAGCCAAAGCTAGAATCTTTAAGGGGAAAGTGAGGCGTTCATTTCTATTCTCGTAGAAAAGCCTTGTCACGGCTCCGAAGAAAACTCCAATGGTAATGATCTTCCTCCTTAGACATATGAAGTCCTTATTTTGGCATATGCATTTATTTCCCCCACCATAATGCAGAACAGTGAGGGATTTCCGTTGGTTTGATTCTTGAAATCCCCAAGAAGTCATGCATATAGATCCAGAAATGTGTAGTATGGAATAGGCATCTGGACAGGTTGGTCTGGATTGGTGATGTTTTACTTTGCACACCGGAGAGTCTCCGCATATAATCGAGTATTTTGTGGAGTCGACGGGTTGTGCCTGTGAAGTGGAGTAGCATGAAGTACTGGAGTGGAATTCCAGGAAAATACCCTCGAAGTGTATGTGTTGTATGCTATGAAAGTCCAGTGTTTATGGCACTGCAGGTGGCTGCAGGGTTTTCTGGATAGTTGGTCCAGATATGGTTTGGGATGGGTAGAAAAAGAGAGTTCTATCACGAATGTCGGGCGATAGTGGGTTTTGTTGGTGATAGCTCCTAGCTAAACTGTGATTGTGAAGCCAATCCTTGGGGGACGTTGTGGATATTGTGAGCTATACACTCTTAAAGGACAGTGAGCTGAACGGACAATGGGATGCCGACTCGCGTCAGTTTAGACATTGAACTAGTTATTTGAGCAACTGGCAAGGGTTGAACTATATCTGCGTGATAGTTGTCTAACATGATTGCCTAAGTGAACAGCTTCGTTAGGATCACATCATGAGAGTCTTGGGTTGTTCGCCATCAAGACTAAATTCTCCGGTCGTAGGCCTTGTGTAACACCCCCTATATGTCGCATAGCATAAAGCAATAGGTCCGGTCGGGGCCCGACGCCATATACCATGGACAGACCGGGTGGTTACTCAATGGAATCCATCCAACCAATCACAACGTCCTACACAGAGAATTCTAGCGGAAGCAGTTTAAATACTTGCAATTAGAAAAATCCAACAACAAGCATGAATGTCCACTAAGAAGCAAAATTGGAATGAAGTACATACACCAGTACTGGCCTTAAGGCCTTAAAAATGGTTTACTCAAATTACATGTTTTCCATACCATGGCACGCAGGTCGGTCATACATGAACAAAAGCAAGTAAACACTCCAGCTGCAGAGAAGAACACGACGGCGTGCTCTACGACAGCGGCAGAAGAAGAAGTGACTTTCTTCTTACTCGGGAGAGAGGGTTTTGAATTGTGTAAAAAATGAAATTCGGTTTATTTTATATATATAACCGTAACTATTGATGATTAAGGAACAAATTAATCAAATATATCTTAGAAAATGGCGGTATAAGCTTCGGGTTGCGAAAAAAGAAATTTGAACAGAAGTTGAGAAATTGCCTTCCTGTTTCTCGAGTGGACCGGCAGTACTCGAGTGAGAGAATGATGGTACTCGAGTGATATCTTCACACTTCTCTAGAGGAAGCTCGTTACTCGAGTGGTATTACTCGAGTAACTTGCTGAGTTCTCGAGTAGTTTATAGAAGTACTCGAGTGGTCATTTCTTACTCAAGATATTAAGTCTAAACTTGAGAAATTTTGATTTTTGGTGTATCCCTTGATCTCTGAGCGATGTTGTGAGTCCACCTTCTCTAATTTTCTTTGTTGAGCATTCCAAGTTCTGTTTTGAAGAACGAGAACTTGTTCTAGTCCAGCGTCTTTGTGAATATGACTGCAATCTACCTGTCAGTTGGGACATATTGTAGGTCTATGTCCCCATGCTCCACATGCTCCCAGATGAAGTGGTAACTGTAAAAGTAGCAAACACGCAGCTAACAAGCAGCTAACAAACAGGCAGAAATTTAAATAATTGAAAGTTTTATTATCCAAAAAGATATCATTTACAAAGGTATGACCTCTCTTTTATAGAATGGAGGAGATAGGAGAGAGTACAAACAAAAAATGTGGGACTAAAAATTTACAGGGCTGAGCGGCTAGAAATTAAAGAGACCGCACAGGCCGTGCGGTTAGACAAATGGGCTAACCACTCGGCAACTGTAGCAGGAAGAGAACACGTCGCAATAGGATACCTCTAGACCGCCCGGTCTCCAAGCTTCTGAGAGAGACCGACAGACCGCTCGGACTACAAAGACAACAGTCTGAATACGAACCTGCTGGAAAGGAACCGCTAGACCGCGCGGTCAACAACCCGCCAGACTAGACTGCCATGCCGCCCGATCTAATACTTCAACACTCCCCCTCAAGCTGGCGCATAGATATCAATCATGCCCAGCTTGTCAGAAATGTGGAAGAAGGAAGTAGAGACCGGTTTTGTGAAGATATCTGCCAATTCTTTGTCGGAGGTGACAAACGTAGTACAAATCTGTTTCTTCAAAACCTCTTCCCGAATGAAGTGGCAGTCGACTTCTATATGTGTTATTCTCTCATGGAAAACCAGATTTTTGGATATGTATATAGCGGCCTTGTTGTCACAGAACATAGGAAGAGGATAGTCGTAGACCTCTCCTAGGTCATGCATGAGAGCCCGCAACCATTTTAACTCACACGTAGTTGACGCCATACTCCGGTATTCGGCTTCTGCACTGGATCTGGAGACAACAGACTGTTTCTCGCTCTTCCAACTCCCAAGATTTCCTCCAACAAAAGTACGAAAACCTGATGTGGATTTACGATCACCTTTATCATCTGTATAGCTTTAATCTGAGTAGGCTTCAACCCTCAGATGACCATTCCTCTGAAAGATTAGCCCTTTGCCCGGTGCTGCTTTGACATACTCTAAAATCTTCAAGACAGACTGAAGATGGCACTCCCTGGGAGCTTGCATAAAGTGACTAACCTTTCCTACAGTATAGGAGATGTCGGGTCTGGTCACCATGAGATAGATGTGTTTGCCCACCAAATATATGTACCTCGTGACATCAGATAGAAGAGGCGAGTCATCTGTCCATGTTTTATCTTCTCCAATAGCCATGGGAAACCGGGCCGGTTTGGCACCTGTCAATCCTGCCTGTTGTAGAAGATGAAGGGTATACTTCCGTTGGGAGAGAACCAACGAGTCATGCTTCCGAGGGATTTCTATCCCCAAAAAGTATTTCGGGGAGCCCATATCCTTCGTGACCAGGTGTTGATGGAGGTGTTTCTTCGTCAAGTCCACCCTAGCTTGGTCATTGCCAGTAAGAAGAATATCATCCACATACACTGCCAAAAACACCAGTCCCGAGGCGGTTTTGCGAATAAATAAGGAGTGATCAGCCGAACTCCTTGCAAAGCCGATGGTAGCCACAATGCCACTAAACTTGTCGAACCACGCTTGAGGGCTCTGATTTAGGCCATAAATGGCCTTCTTCAAATGACATACTCTTATCTCCCCCTAAGCAACATACCTAGGAGGTTGCTCCATGTAGACGTCCTCCTAAAGATCCCCATAGAGAAAGGCATTCTTGACATCAAGCTGGGAAATAGACCAATCCCTGTTGACAGCCACAGAGAGAAGAATGCGGATGGTGCTGAGGTGACCAACCAGAGAGAAAGTATCAAAGTAATCAACGCCATAAGTCTGAGAGAAGCCTTTGTCCACCACCCGGGCCTTGTAGCGATCCACAGTGCCGTCGGGGCGAAATTTCACAACAAACACCCAGCGACAGCCAACCACATAAGTACCCACTGGTGGAGGAACAAGGGTCCAGGTACCCCTTTCAGTAAGAGTAGCCATCTCTTCATCCATGGTAGATTTCCAATGAGGAATAGCAAGAGCCTCCTGCTAGGTGCAGGGAGTGGCAGCAGCAGAGATAGCCAAGGCAAAACACCTATGAGAAGGAGAAAGCCGATCATAAGAAACAACTGCCGCAAGCGGGTGTTGAGTACACGCCCGCACCCCTTTGCAAAGAGCAATGGAAAGATTCGGGTCGATGCGTGCCTCAGTGACCGGAGCGTTCGTGGCGGAGAAGGCTGGCCCGAGACTAGAGAGAGATGGCTAAGGAGAAGAGGGAGAAGGTGGAGGGGGTAGGACGGATAGAGGAGGAGACGGAGGAGGAGATGAGGTAAGAGGGGAGACATCGATAGGCGTGGAAGGAACGAAGAGAGATGGTGGAGAAGCAGAGACATCAGGAGGAAGAGGGGATTCAAGAGAGAAGTAGGATGCATTCTCGAAGGTCACGTTTGTGGACACAAATTGTTTGCGTAGAATGCGGTCAAAAAAATAATAGCCTTTTTGAGTGGTAGAATACCCCAAAAAGGCACACATGGTGGAACGGGGGGAAAGCTTGTCGCGGGTAGCGGACGGAGCATGTACAAAAGCCGTACAACCAAAGATATGGAGAGGGAGAGGAAATGGTTCCTTGCTGAGGTATAGAATGGAGAAGGGGTCTGGCCGTGGAGAAGTGTGGAGGGAAGGCGATTGATGAGATAGCAGGCGAGGAGCACAGCGTAGCCCCAATAGGAGCGGGGCACTTGCATCTGCGTCATGAGAGTTTGAGCGATACCAAGGAGGTGACGGTTTTTACGCTCCACCACCCCATTTTGCTGGGAGGTGTAAACATAGGTGGTCTAATGAACAAGACCATGTTGCAGAAAGAAGGAGGAAAACTCAAGACTAAGATATTCCTTAGCATTATCAGAGCGAAAGACTATAATAGAAATGCCAAATTGAGTTTTAATCATATAATAAAAAGATTGCCAGACAGAAAAGAGTTCAGAGCGATCTTTTAACAGATACACCCAGGTACATCTAGAAAAATCATCAATAAAAGTTACAAAGTAGGAACTACCCCGACCAACGGTGAGGGTAGGAGCAGGACCCTAGACATCAAAATGGATGAGATCAAATGGGCGAGAGGAGCCACGACTTTGCTTCGGTGAGAAGGAGGAGCGATGATGTTTGCCAAGCTGACACGCATCACAGTTGAGTGGAGAACTGGTCGGAGGTAAGTGGGGCAGAAGCTGTCGAAGAATCTGAGAAGGAGGATGTCCTAGGCGAAGATGCCATTGAAGCAGATCTGTAGAGGAGGAGGAGTAGGCGGACAGAGCAGAAACGTAATCGAGGAAGTAGAGGCCGCCGCTCTCAGTCCCAGTAGCAATCGTCAGCTGGGTCCTCGGGTCCTGGAAAGAACAAGAAGTGGGAGTGAATAAGACGGATCACTGAAGTTGCCTACATAAAGTAGTAACAGATAATAAATTGCACGGGAATGTCAAGACATAGAGAGTGTCCTCCAAGCAAAGCGACGGCGTGACTTGAACCATGCCCGTCCCATGAACTAGGGAGGGTGAACCATCTACCACACGAACCGGGGGCAATCGGTCATGCGTTTCAAGGAGAGAGAAGCAATGAGGGTTGCCGGTCATGTGATTTGTAGCACCAGAGTCAATCATCCATTTACCTTGGGTAATGATGTGGGCACTACCTAAAGTCGTGGCCACAGAGGCAGACGGCCGAGAGAAGGTGGGGGTTGAGGAAGATGCATCACCGGAAGGGCGAAGATGAGGATGTTTCTGCCAGCAACGGTCAACAGAATGGCCGGTACGACCACAGTGAGAGCAGAGGAACCTGGACGAACCGCGCCCGGCTGAGTGGCTGTGGCCACTAGGCCCCCCCTGAACTTGGTGAGCATAGGAGTCCTGGGAAAAGGAGGAGGACAACTGAGGACGCTGGAGCAGCGAAGTAACAGCGGTAATGCGAGCCGCGGTGGCATCCAAAGTGGGAGACTCTGCCTCACCCAAGATCTGTTGGCGGATCATATGAAAGGATTCGGGAAGGAGGAGAAGATAACAAACAACCAGGAGTTCTTGGAAGTGTTTGTGCTGTTCGGCCAAGTCTGCAGAGAAGGGGCGATTCTGGAGGATCTCTGCGCCAAGATCCTGAACCTGCTGATAAGCCACAGCAGGAGACATGGAAGGACGGGTGAATAGGTCCGCATAAAGAGTATAAATGCGGGACGTCTGGCCCCCCTTCGAATAAAGAGCAGCTAGGTGAAGTCAAGCAGCCTTGACCGTCTCATCATGGCGAATGACGGGAAGGCACTCATCAGAAAGGCTGTTGGCCAGCCAAGTATGAACAAGCGCATCACTCGCATCCCAGTCATCAAATTGAGGAGCGTTAAGAGGAGGAGGGTCATCGATGAGGTGATGATGCTTGCGCTGAGAGCGTAGAAGACATGTGAAAGAAACGCTCCAATCCGGATAGTTGGAGCCAACAAGTTTAGAAAGCGTGCCAAGTTTGCTAGAAGGAATAGGAGGAGGAGGAGCCATAGGGGTGGTGGTAGAGATAACGGGGTTGGAGAGACCGGAATTATCCATAAAGAAGGCAGGAAATCGCGCGAATAGAAGAGACGCCTTGGGGAGATAAAAAAGAGAGAAAGCCGCACGACCTAAGGAGGAGGCCGCGACACGAGAAGGAGACCGCAGCGAACAAGGATGAAACTACATCGGGCTAAAGAGAAGAAGCTGCAATAGCATGGTGGCAAAACACCAGCGGCCAGGAAGCAGACCAAGGCACGGGGAAAGTGGTCGCGTGAGCTGAAAGAGGCCGAGCGAATGGAGAGAAGAGGAAGCAAGGGACTCGTGAGAACAGGTCGAGAAAAGATCGAAGGAAGTCGCGCGATCAGAGAAGCGACAAGGCAAAGAAGCCGCTTGGACAAGCCGCGCGGACAGAAGAGCCAAAGACGGAATCAGGTCGAATCGATCGTTGGCTCTGATACCATATAAAAGTAACAAACACGCAGCTAACAAGCAGCTAACAAACAGGCAGAAATTTCAATAATTGAGAGTTTTATTATCCAAAAAGATATCATTTACAAGGGTATGACCTCCCTTTTATAGAATGGAGGAGATAGGAGAGAGTACAAACAAACAATGTGGGACCAAAAATTTACAGGGCTGAGCGGCTAGAAATTAAAGAGACCGCACAGGCCGCATGGTTAGACAAATGGGCTAACCGCTCGGCAACTCCAGCAGGAAGAGAACACGCCGCAATAGGAGACAGCCAGACCACCCAGTCTCCAAGCTTCTGAGAGAGACCGCCAGACCGCTCGGACTATAAATAGCAACAGTCTGAATACGAAACTGCTGGAAAGGAACCGCTAGACCGCGCGGTCAACAACCCACCAGACTAGACCGCCAAGCCGCCCGGTCTAATACTTCAACAATAACGCAGATTTATGTGCTTTGTCCGGCTGTGAGAGACTGGGTTGTTGGCTATTGTAATCGTGCTGGAGGAGTCACAAAATAAAAGAATGTTTTGAAACTTCATATTGTAGTCTTCAAACTGGTTCTTTATCCACAGTAACTATGTGTTGGAACCCTAGTTCTGATTTGGGTAAGGATCACTATTAGGTTTGCTTAGACTGACCCAAAATGTATAGTCAGGGTCATAGGTTTATTTTTTTAGTTTTAGCCAAGAGTCAACATCACATGGATCAGCCTACAACAGCCTATCAGAGATTCAAGAAGTTGTGTCGACACAGACTACATCAGTCGACACTCAGCATATTCAGTCGACACACAACAACATTAGTCGACACTCAGCAAAATTGTGTCGACACTTTGAACAAGCTGTGTCGACACCAGTAGCAGAATTGTGTCGACATACAGAAAGGCCGTGTCGACACCCAGAAGATTTGTGTAGACACACAGACTATCAGTCGACACCGATAATATTAGTCGACACTAGCTCAGACGACACAAGAAGGATTTGTGTCGACACATTTCACAGATTATTAGTCGACAGTATTAGTCAACACCAGAAGGACTTGTGTCGACACCCAGAACCATATGTCGACACAGTTCACAGAAGCTATTTCAGAAGGACAAGTCAAATTCTCAGGTCGACGAACCAAGTTCTCAGGTCGATGATTTCCGGCTTTTTCAGTATGTCATTCCAGAAAATATTCTATGTCCAGAAACAGTTCTCAGCTCGACGAATTCCATTATCAGCTCGACGATCGTCGATCTCCCATCGATGATCTCAAAGTCTTCTACTCTGAACTGAGCTCGACGATCTACGAGCTCAGGTCGACGATCTTGTGCTTCTCAGCAGTTATCTCATATCTTCGATAGTTGCTCACAGGTCGACGATCTCTTAACCCAGTTCAATGATCTCTAAGCCAAGCTCTACGATTTTTGTTTGCCTTCAGTTATCGGTTCTCTCAGTCCGGTTAGAAGTATTTATTTTGGTTATGATAAATCATTTTAAGCAAATACATTCTGATAATTAATGCTGACATTCTCAAGGCTGATAGCCGTATCTCATGAAGCATTGATTATGGTATTCACAGAATATTTTGTCAAGATAGTTGTGGAAGTGCATTTATGATTGCCAACCGTTCTACCCGTTTGGGCTCCTAAATTCTTGCAGAGAATTAAGTACTGTCTGGAAATTCAAATTCAAGCTGTTAGTCATTCCCAAAAATATACAGAGAACTTAAAAAGACAGAGAAAACAAGACTCACACAACAGTCAGTCAGAAAATTAATCCTTTTGCTCTCAAGGTTTCTTGCTTTGCGAAAAACAAGGAAGAAGAAGAACTTGCTTAACACACAATTCTCTCTAGCCTTCTTCCTTCATCAGGCTTCAACAATCTACAGAGAGCTAGAATCAACATCAATCTGAAAACCTACACCCTGGACAAAGCTTCCATCTTCCTGAAACTACTCAATATCTCAGGGGGAGCTTTGGCGTCATCAAATCCACATAGTCTTCTCATTGTGTTGGAGAAAGAGAAGACTGTCATCTATTTTTCTTAACCTCTCGTGTACAGGGTTCTTACTCCCTTCAAAAGTAAACTCCTTGGTGATAGGGCACCTGATGAAAAACATTTTGATTTTTAGGCACCTGATCAAAAGCCTGAAGGATTTCTAGATATACCTGAAGCAGATCTTGTGGTGATAGGGCACCTTATCAAAAACCTAAGTGGATTCCTACCAGGGTGGTAGAAGAGTGGATGTACCCAGATTTGGGGAACAACTATAAAATTTCTTGTGTCGTCTGGATTGCCTTGTGTTTTTTTGTGTCTTGTGCTGTGATAGTTTCTTGCTTTTACCTCTTTCATATAAGTACCTATATTTTAATTCCGCAATATATCTAAACAAATTTTTTTTATACTCTATTCACCCCCCCCCCCCCCCCCTCTAGAGTGAACTGTATCTATCCCTCACTTTCAATTGGTATCAGAGGGTGTGTTTTTAAGATTGTATGGGCTATCACCTGAACCTAAGATCTCTGATAGATATCTGTTTACTCTATTCTTTTATTATACCATGACACAGTACAAGGAATTTGCAAACACCAGATCTCTAGTTTGCAACTTGCAAAAGATTGGAATCTTGAAGGCAAGGATAAGACTTTATATGAATTCTATTGATGAAGACATTTTTGCTCCTATCTTAACAGGAGTACCTCCACCACCAGCTGCCGCTGCAAGTACTTCCACAAACATGACTGCAGTACCTCCTCCAGACTACAATGATGCATATAAGAAATCAAAAATTGCTGATGCAAGAGCCATGAACATACTGGCACAAACAATGTCTGATGATATATTTCAGAACATAGTTGACTGTGAATCAGCCAAGGTCATCTGGGATTCCTTAAACCAGATGGTTGGAGGATCAGCAGATGAAAGGAAGGACATGAAAGCTCATCTCATCTCCCAGTATGAGAATTTTAAAAAGGATGAAACTGAGGAAGTTTTTGAGATGTACAATCGACTCAGTCTCATTGTTAATGAGCTGAAAACTCTTGACAAAGAAATCTCAGTCACACAAATAAATGACAAGATACTCATGTGCTTCCCCAGCTCATGGGACTCTAGAATCTGGCCTATCAGAGAGACCAGAAACACACATGAGATGACTACAGAATCAGTCTTAGGAAAGCTGAAATCCTATGAACAGCTGCTGAAAATAATAGAAGCTGAGCAATAAAAGACTGCTACACTAACTAGGAAGGAGCAGAATATAGCTATCAAAGCTTTAGAAGAATCAGAAACTTCTCCATCAAATGAGGAGTTGATGAGTCTCTTTGCAAAGAGATTCTTCAAGATGGGGAGAAAAGAATTCAGAAGGAAATCATCAAGGAGTGTTGATAAACCAAGGTATGACAAAACCCTTTCTAAAGTGATTATCTGTTTTGGTTGCAGGAAACCTGGACATATTCTTCCAGAATGTCCAGAAAGCAAGCATATGGAAAGGATAAAAGAGAAAGACTCCAAGAAGCACTCCAGCAAACCATCCTCCTACAAGCACAAGAAGAAGGAGAGAGGGTTTGTTGTAGAAACATGGAGTGACACTGAAGAATCATCTTCCTCCAGCTCTAGTGAAGATGAATAGGAAGCAAAGACCAAAGAAATCTGCTTAATGGCCATCAATGCTTCAGGACTTGTCTCAGAAGAAGAAGAATATGAAGAATGTTCGATTGTGATCATGTATTGGAAGAATTTGACTTTACCTCTGAATATTTGAAAAATGACTTTAAATCTATATGTAGTGATCTGATTAGATCTGAGAAGGAAATCAAACCTCTCAGAGATAAACAATTCAATTATGATAGCTTAGTATCAAAAAACAGTAAATTGAAAAATGAAATAGACATGTATAGTGAACAAATCACTTTTCTGAAAGTTGAATTAAGTAAAGCAAAATAGCTAAAAGAATCACTGAATGGAAGAGGCAAACAGCTAGTAGAAATTACCAGCACACTTAATGCTAGACTTAATAGAAGTAAGTTAGGATTAGGTGCATCATCCAGTGAACCACCAATCATTCAGAAAAACCACCTTTCACAACCTATAAAGTTTATTTCAGATAAAGGTAAGAAGAATACAGAACAAATTAAAACAGTTAACAAAGTTTTAAAACAAGTTGAGATAAATAAAGAAAAACAAAAAGCTAAGTCTGAACAAAAATCGTCGAACCAAGATCGACGATCTCAGCATTATGCGTCGAACGACGAACGATGATCTCAGAATGTCACAACCCGCATTTCCTCAACGAGTACATTGTATCAGAGTAGGAGGAACTATGTGTTATTCCACGTCGTGCACGGGATAACTGCACATGCTCAGGCAAACCCTCGACGCTTACTTTAGTAGTTGAAAACCATCAGTTGTATGCAAGAAAAATGTTTAGTTTGATGACCGTATCCCTCGGCCTTATGGATCAAAACGTGTATTTGTACGCGGCGGAAAATACTTTAGTGTAAAACGCACCAAGTACGAGAAAGTCTCATCAAGTGCTGCTCAATCCGCAGGAGAAAAAAGGCAACATATATGCCCATTCCATCATCTTGATAACAAGAAACAACTATACGAGTGAAACATAAGCAGCAGTTAAGTTCAATTCCTCAAGGGTCTTTTGGTGGCGGCCCTAAAGTGGAACGCACCAATAAAAGCCAGCCCAAATCGGGGCCAAAACGGTGCTCTACACCACCAAAAACAAAACACGGTGGCCACCAAGGCTGAAACCACACCACCCCTTACTGAATCCTCACACAAACGCTCCTGCCATGGTTCACAATTCGCCTCGCAAAACTCACCATAACCCAAGCTAAACACGTTTCATTTCATCGTCCTCACTCATGACTACAAATTGCCCAAGTTATGTCAAACTTGATAGAGTTTGGATCTCTACTTCACCATAAGCGAACCCCACAACAACAAGCTTGCGAATCATATGAACAAACTAATAGAGAAACTACAAGGTAAAACAATAGGTGAAGAATATGTAAGCATATAGACTGGGAAATTCGTGAACGACAAGATTATTCATGGGTGCATAATAGCCAAAAGGTGAGATTCAAGACAAGATGAACAAAGCTAATAAGATTATTCATCGGCGCAATTTAATCAAGAAGAGTAAAGCTAACAAACTTGAAAGGAGAAACTAGCTATACTTGAAAGAATCAAAGAACAAAAGCAAGATTAGCAAGGGTGGAGAACACCGCTTGCCTGAACCGATACAACACCGCGACGGCTGCTCCTCTCTTTACTTCCCTTGTCTTAGCTTTGCTCCCTTGACTTCCTTTTGGAATGAGGAAGAAGATGAAGAAGAGGGTGGAGAAAGATGAAGTGAGGAGAAAATAAACTCTCTTCTCGCCTTAATTCTTCCAGTACAGAGCTGGACGACTTGATCTAGAATCAGAAAAACGAGCTGCACAAAAAAACTGAAAAAGTCGATTTTCGGCCCTGTCACGCCCTGTGACACGCCCGTGTCACAGAGCGTGTACCTTAAGCGGCGCAGAATCCGACAATTTCAAATTTTTCTACAAGGTACATGGCCGGGTACACGCTCGTGACGGGTCGGTCATGCCCGTGACCTATGGCGTGTAACCCGTGTCTCGACATCTCGTCGACCAAAAGTGTCGACACTTCGAGAAAGCTGGACACGCCCTGTGATACGCCCGTGTCACAGGCCGTGTCCCCTATCTCGACACCCGACAATCGACACTCGACATTCGACACTCGACATAGCGGGACACGACCCGTGACACGCCCGTGTCACGGGGCGTGTACCCCTTTCATCGAGCTCAATTCGACGCAAGAAAATTCATCGAGTCAAGGAGGTCACGCCCCAGGTCACGCCCTGGGTCACGCCCTGACACGCCCGTGTCGGGGGGCGTGTTCCTCCCGCAACTTTGTCGAACGAAGTTCGACGACCACAAAGCCAAACCACATCCCGAGCTGGACAATCCCTGGGACACTCCCGTGTCCCAGGCCGTCCCTCAAAAAAAATGACCATTTTTCACTGTTTCGAAAAGTGTTTCTTTCTCGTCCTAGACCATTTTTTCCTTAAGGACTTTTTACCCTTTTTTTCTATACAATCAACCCGTTTTGAGCAACATTACCCGGGCTCGAAAAAGTGCAAGCACTCCCTAAGAGGCCTCACCGAGTCCCAAAATTGGACTCCGGCTTGCTGGGGAATCGTGCAACTAGGCTACCAAAACAACCACTCGAAAGCACGCGTGAAAACCATGCTCGAACAATGGTCAGAGCCAGCGTAACGCCCATCAAGCGTATGCAATCACTCAACAAAAAATCCGGGGCGTTACAATCACTCCCCCTAACAAAAAGTTTCGCCTCGAAACTTTGCAATAATTTTATCTAAATCAAAGGAGTAATCAAACAAAAACACCAATTCACATACCAGCTTATTTACGGGAACAAATGAGGGTGAGCCGCCCTCATCGTTGACTCGAGCTCCCACGTCGCGCTTTCCACATTCTGATTTTTCCATAGCACCTTGACCATAGAGATCTTCTTTTTCCGCAACACGCGCTCTTGGGAGTCCAAAATACGAATAGGCATCTCTACATACGAAAGGTTCGGCGCCAACTGCGGCACAACGTCCAAAACTTGCTTGTCATTCTGCACACACTTTCGTAGTTGGCTAACATGAAACACGTCGTGAACACCAGGAAAGTTCACGGGTAACTAGACTTTGTAAGCGGATGCACCAACCCGGGCAAGAATCTTGAAAGGACCGACAAATCTTGGGTCTAATTTGCGCTCTTTTCCAAACCTTTTAATTCCAACCATTGGGGAGACTTTCAGGAAGATGAAATCCCCCACAACAAACTCTAACTCCGACCTTCGCCGGTTGGCGTACTTTTTATATCGCTCTTGGGCGATCCGGAGCTTCTCCCGAATAAGTCGTACGGCAACTTCCATGTCCTCGAGCGCCTCTAGGCCCAACAGAGGCCGCTCGCCAACTTCAGCCCAAAATAGGGGAGTCTGACATCGTCGCACATATAAAGCTTCGAACGGAGCCATTTGCAAGCTTTCTTGATAGCTGTTATTATATGCGAATTCCATAAGGTGCAAACGTTCATCTCATGCTCTGCCATACTCAAGAATGTAGCATCGAATCATATCATCCACGATTTGGTTTACCTGTTCCGTTTGGCCATTCGTCCCAGGGTGGTAAGCAGTGGAATACCACAAATCCGTCCCCAAACCCTCTTGTAGACTCTTCCAGAAACAAGACGTAAATTGGGAATCCCGGTCTGAAATGATATTGACTGGCACACCATGCAGTCGGATGATCTCGTTCAAATATAGCTCCGCTATTGTCTTCATCGGGTAGTTGATCTTAACTGGTATGAAGTGAGCACACTTGGTCAACCTATCCACGATCACCCATATGGAGTCATGTCCTCGTGGCGATCTTGGTAAGCCTATAATAAAATCCATTGAAATGCTTTCCCACTTCCATGTTGGAATCTCCAATGGCGTCAACTTGCCACTAGGCCTTCCATGATCAGCTTTCACCAGCTTGCAGGTATGACATTCAGATACAAATTGCGCTATATCTCTTTTCATTCCATACCACCAGACAATTTGTTTCAAATCACGTTACATTTTAGTTGAGCCTGTATGGTAGGCCATACTTGAGCCATATGCTTCCCTACACACCATATCGCGAATGTCCCCAACTGCGGGGATAAAAAATCGACCGCGATATTTTAACATGCCTGCGTCATCAATAGCAAAATCTGATAATTCACCTTTTTCAGTCCGAAGAAATAAATGTAAAAGATCAGGATCATCCTTTTGATATTGTCTTGCAAGAACCATCCATGAAGGTTCTACTACTACCGAATGACTTTGCGGTTCATATCTTCCCACGGAAATATCCATCAATAGAAATTCCTCCACTAGACGGTCGGCTGAAAGATTAAATAATTTCCCTGTCTTCCGACTCAAAGCATCGGCCACAACATTAGCTCTTCTGGGATGATACTGAATCTCCACATCATAATCAGCTACATATTCAAGCCATCGCCGTTGGCGCAGATTAAGTTCCTTTTGCGTGAAGACGTACTTCAAACTTTTATGATCCGTAAAGATTTTACACTGCACGCCGTAAAGTAATTGTCTCCACAACTTCAATGCAAATATTACCGCTGCGAACTCCAAATCATGCGTCGGGTAGTTCTTTTCATGACTTTTCAACTGCTGAGACCCATACGCAATCACCTTTTTGTCTTGCATTAAAACACATCCAAGTCCAACGTGCGACGCATCCACAAAAACATCATAATCTATCCCTTCTGTCGTTAATATCAACACAGGAGCGGTACATAACCTGTTCTTGAGTTCAAGGAATGATGCCTCACCCTTGTCATTCCATTCAAACACCACATTATTCTGGGTTAACCGAGTCAAAGGTGCAGCCAACGTAGCAAAACCTTCTACAATTCTGCGATAATAGCCGACCAATCCCAAGAAGCTCCGAATCTCCTTGAGTGTCTCCGGTCTCCTCCACTCCATGACTGCAGCAATCTTTTCGGGATCCACTGAAATTCCATATTGATTAATAACATGATCCATAAATGCAACCTGAGGTAACCAAAACTCGCATTTTCTTAGCCTGGCGAATAACTTTTGATCTCGCAAAGTGGCCAATAACAATCGCAGATGCTGTTCATGCTCCTCATCACTGCGGGAGTAGACAAGAACGTCGTCAATAAAAACCACCACAAACCTATCCAAGTAGTCCTTGAACACCCGGTTCATCATATCCATGAAGGCTAATGATGCGTTGGTCAAACCAAACGACATCACAAGAAATTCAAAATGGCCATGTCTTGATCGAAATGCAGTCCGCGGAATATCAGACTCCCGAACCTTTAGCTGATGATAGCCCGAGCGGAGATCAATCTTTGAAAATACTGAACTGCCACGCAGTTGATCAAACAAATCATCAATTCTTGGTAGTGGGTACTTGTTCTTAATCGTCACCCTGTTCAATTCCCGGTAATCGATGCAAATCCGCATCGACCTATCTTTCTTCTTCACAAATACCACTGGTGCACCCCAAGGTGATGAACTTGGCCTAATAAACCCCTTTGCCAATAAGTCATCCAGCTGGGTACGCAACTCTGCTAGCTCACGCGGGGCCATTCTATATGGCGCTTTCGCAATAGGCCGCGTACCCGGCTCCAAATCAATGACAAACTCGACATCACGATCAGGTGGAAGACCAGGAAGATCAGTAGGAAAAACATCTGGAAATTCACGCACAACAGGAATCTCCTCCAAACGCGGCAAAATAGCACCAGTCCCCACAACTGAGACTAGACAAGCAAAACAGTCGGAAACAGACAACGTCCGAACACATACCGCCGAAATCCCTGGAGAATCTTGGCATGAATCACCATAAACACTTCCCGGCTGACCATTGTCCTTGATAAAATCCAAGCACTTTCCTTTGCACTGGATGACAGCGTCATAGCGGGATAACCAGTCCATGCCCAAGATAACGTCAAAATATTCCAACTCGATCACTTTGAAATCAGCCTTCGCTAAGAAATCTCCCAATAAAATGGGACAATCAAGAAGACCCCAGTCTGCAACCACAGAAGCACCAGAAGGAAACCTCACCAAAAAGGCATTCCCCACTCGATCTGGTGTCAAATGATACCGATCCAGAAAGGTTTGAGCCACAAATGAATGGGTCGCGCCAGAATCGAAGAGAACATGCGCCCAACGGTTCTTTACCTTAAAGTTCCCTATAAGGGGACATATGTCGCTAAGGACTACGCGTAAGAGTCATAAACAAAACGTGAACCAAAGAAAGGAATCAAACCTGAGATAACCTGAGGTGACATCTGAGCTTCCTCTGAAGAGATCACATTTAACTTTCCCTTTCCTTTGTCCAAATGCGGAGGCGGAGGCAAATCCTGGAGTGGCATTGGCTGCAGCACGTGCTAGTTTTGTGGGCACCTTGCCTTGAGATGTCCCTGTTTGCCACACTGAAAGCACACCTTATCTTTGACCCAGCAGCGGCCCACATCATGAACTCTTCCCCCACAAGCTATACATTCTAAGTCTCTGGTTGGCGCACCCTGAATGGCGTGCACCTGCTCCTTCTTCAGCATCCCCAACCACTTGAAACATTTCTCAAATGGGTGACCTGACCGGCCATAGAAGCAACATGTCTCCTTATTCTTTTTCCTTACGTCTGATTCTTGGAAGCTTTTCCCTCCCACCAGATTTCTCTTATCCTTCCTCATCAGCTACCCTCTTTGTTTTGCATTTCCTATATCTTCAACCTTCAAATCAGCCTCAACCACAGTGGTGTAACTCGTCGCTCCATAAGCGCTTGCGAACTGCTGAACATCGCTCCGGAGTCCGCCAATAAATCTCTTCACTCGGTCAGCTTCCGTAGTCACCAAGCTCGGAGCGAACCGACTTAGCTTGCTAAACTCAATTTCATACTCACTAACTGTGAGTTTCCTCTGCTTCAAGCACAAAAAGTCATTCATCAGGCGGTCCCTTTCAACTGACGGCAGAAAATTGCGCCGTAACATGTCTTTGAAGGCTTCCCACGAACATCCCGCCACTACGCTTTCCTTTTCGCGCAACCACCAACCTTTCACCAACCCTTTTAGTTGATAGGCGGCAAGCATCACCTTCTGTGTAACACCCTGGATTTTTGATTGCGTACGCATGATGGGCGTTACGTTGGCTTTGAACGTTGTTCGAGCATGGTTTTTCCCGCGGGCTTGCGAGTGGCTGTTTTGGTTGCCGAGTTGCACGATTCCCCAGCAAACCAGAGTCCAAATTGGGGACTCGGTGAGGCCTCTTAGGGAATGTTTGCACTTTTTCGCGCCCGGAAAATGTTGCTGAAAGGAAGGTACAGGAAACAAAAAAGGGTAAAAAGTTCTTAAGGCAAAAATGGTCTAGGACGACACAGGAACATTTTTCAAAATAGGGAAAAATGGTCGTTTTTGTACGAGACACGCCCCCTGACACGGGCGTGACCCAGGTCGTGACCTGGGCGTGACCTCCTTGACTCGACGAATTTTTCTTACGTCGAGTTGAGCTCGTCGAATGGGGTACACGCCCCATGACACGGGCGTGTCACAGGCCGTGTCCCGCAGTGTCGAGTGTCGAGTATTGAGTGTCGAGTGTCGGGTGTCGAGAGAGGGGACATGGCCTGTGACACGGGCGTGTCACAGGGCGTGTCCAGCTGTGTCGAGTGTCGACACTTTGTGTCGACAAGGTGTCGAGACATGGGCTACACGCCCTAGGTCACGGGCGTGACCGACCCGTCACGGGCATGTACCCAGCCGTGTACCGTGTGGATAAACTTGGATTTGCCGACTTTCTGTGCTGCTTATGGTACACGCCCTGTGTCACGGGCGTGACACAGGGCGTGACCGGCCCGAAAATCGAGTTTTTCCAGTTTTTTGTGACGTTCATTTCCTTGATTCTGCATCTAACGGTCCAGCTCTGTTCTGGAGGAAATAAGGCCGAATCAGAGAATTGTCTTTCTCATTTCCCCTTCTCTTCATCTTCTTCTTCACTCTCAAAGAGAAAGCAAGGGAGAAAGCCTCAAGCAAGGCAAGGAAGAGAGGAGCAGCCGTCGCGGCATCATCTCGGTTCAGGCAAGCGGTGTTCTTCACCCTTGCCAATCTTGATTTCTTGTTCTTTGATTAATTGCTCTTTCAATTTCCCTATGCCTATGTTGTTCTTCTGGATTCAATTGCCTAGTTTGTTCTTCTTGATTCAAAATTATGCTTATTTTATGTAAGTATCAATTCTCTTGCTTCGGATCAAATTTCCCTATGCTGAATGACTTTGATCTTCCATGTGTAGTTTTGTTAGTATCAAGTCCATGTTAGATTACTTCATGTCGTTTATCTTGTTCATGTGACTCATATTGCTTAGTTTTCTTGCCTAATCATGTGATTTGTTCTTGTTCCTCATCATATAATTCATGTGAATCATAGTTTAATTACATTTCTATCAACTTGTCGTCATACGTGAGGACGATGAAAGGAACATATTACCTTGGGTTATGGGGCGTTTTGCGAGGCGAATTGTGAACAATGGCAGGAGCGTTTGTGTGAGAATTCTGCAAGGGGTGGTGTGGTTTCATCCTGTGGCCACCGGGTTTTGGTTTTTGTGGTTAGAGAGACCACTTTGGCCCCGATTTGGGATGGTTTTGTTGGTGCGTTCCACTTTAGGGCCGCCACCGAAAGACTCTTGCGGAATTGAACTTAACCGCTGCTTATGTTTCACTAGTTTGGTTGTTTCTTGTTTATAAGATGCTGAGTTTGGGCATGTGTATTGCCCTTTTGCTCCTGCGGGTGGAGCAGGACTTGTTGAACTTGTACGCACTTGGTGCGGTTGGCACTTTGGAATGACATTGTTTACTACTTGTACGCACTTGTTTTATGCACTCTTTTTACTTCTATGAAACATTGCTACGGGGTCGGTAAGCCCCTTCTTTATCGATTATGAAATTCATGCTCTCTTTTGTATAGCTTGGTTGATTGCTGAGGTATTCTTTCTTGAATGCCTCAGGTGCAGGTTGTAGCCGGTTGAGCGGCTAGGTTTGTTGAGTGTCGAGTGTCGAGTGTCGGGTGTCGAGAGAGGGGACACGGCCTGTGACACGGGCGTGTCACAGGGCGTGTCCAGCTGTGTCGAGTGTCGACACTTTGTGTCGACAAGGTGTCGAGACATGGGCTACACGCCCTAGGTCACGGGCGTGACCGACCCGTCACGGGCGTGTACCTAGCCGTGTACCGTGTGGATAAACTTGGATTTGCCGACTTTCTGTGCCGCTTATAGTACACGCCTTGTGTCACGGGCGTGACACAGGGCGTGACCGGCCCGAAAATCGAGTTTTTCCAGTTTTTTTGTGACGTTCATTTCCTTGATTCTGCATCTAACGGTCCAGCTCTGTTCTGGAGGAAATAAGGCCGAATCAGAGAATTGTCTTTCTCATTTCCCCTTCTCTTCATCTTCTTCTTCACTCTCAAAGAGAAAGCAAGGGAGAAAGGCTCAAGCAAGGCAAGGAAGAGAGGAGCAGCCGTCGCGGCATCATCTCGGTTCAGGCAAGCGGTGTTCTTCACCCTTGCCAATCTTGATTTCTTGTTCTTTGATTAATTGCTCTTTCAATTTCCCTATGCCTATGTTGTTCTTCTTGATTCAATTGCCTAGTTTGTTCTTCTTGATTCAAAATTATGCTTATTTTATGTAAGTATCAATCCTCTTGCTTCGGATCAAATTTCCCTATGCTGAATGACTTTGATCTTCCATGTGTAGTTTTGTTAGTATAAAGTCCATGTTAGATTACTTCATGTCGTTTATCTTGTTCATGTGACTCATATTGCTTAGTTTTCTTGCCTAATCATGTGATTTGTTCTTGTTCCTCATCATATAATTCATGTGAATCATAGTTTAATTACATTTCTATCAACTTGTCGTCATACGTGAGGACGACGAAAGGAACGTATTACCTTGGGTTATGGGGCATTTTGCGAGGCGAATTGTGAACCATGGCAGGAGCGCTTGTGTGAGAATTCTGCAAGGGGTGGTGTGGTTTCAGCCTGTGGCCACCGGGTTTTGGTTTTTGTGGTTAGAGAGACCACTTTGGCCCCGATTTGGGATGGTTTTGTTGGTGCGTTCCACTTTAGGGCCGCCACCGAAAGACTCTTGCGGAATTGAACTTAACCGCTGCTTATGTTTCACTAGTTTGGTTGTTTCTTGTTTATAAGATGCTGAGTTTGGGCATGTGTATTGCCCTTTTGCTCCTGCGGGTGGAGCAGGACTTGTTGAACTTGTACGCACTTGGTGCGGTTGGCACTTTGGAATGACATTGTTTACTACTTGTACGCACTTGTTTTATGCACTCTTTTTACTTCTATGAAACATTGCTACGGGGTCGGTAAGCCCCTTCTTTATCGATTATGAAATTCATGCTCTCTTTTGTATAGCTTGGTTGATTGCTGAGGTATTCTTTCTTGAATGCCTCAGGTGCAGGTTGTAGCCGGTTGAGCGGCTAGGTTTGTTGGTGGAGTTTCTTGGGAGCTAGCCGAGCTTACGTAGCGAGGTAGTTCTTTTCTTTGTTGTACAGACATACATGTGCCCCAATGGGTTCGTGTCAGTTTGTTGGCGCCCATTGGTGGTTTTCTTTACTTGTGATGTATGAATAATAGACTGCTCTGTGACTCATTTGGATGATGTCTTCTTGCTCTTGGGAAGGATTTATGGTAGGTTGCATTAGGTATTTTCTAAGCTACACAAAACCTATTATTGTATATCATGCATACATGTTTTGATCAACTAAGACGTATTTTCCAAATGACATAAACAAAGAGGATTTCTTATAGTAGTATCACTATAGACTGCATATAGGAGCTCATCATAAATAAACAAAGTATTTCTGCCGCGTATAAAAACAGTTTTTGATACCTAAGGCCGATGGATACGTCCATTCAATCCAAAGGTTTTCTTACATTTCACTGTTGAATTTCAACTCATAAAGTAAGCGTCAAGAGTTGCCTGAGCGTGTGCAGTTATCCCCTGCACGACGTGGCATCATAACCCGTAGTTCCTCTTGCTCTGATACGATGTACTCGTTGAGGAAATGCGGGTTGTGACAGTTGGTATCAGAGGGAGGTTTGCTTGACAATTGGTCGGGCAAACTTTCTGGTTTGGTTGTAAGCATCATATCATACACACACCGAGGTGTCATCAGTATGTCTTGGCCGAAGCACGCACCCTACACTCATGGCATGACAAGAAGTATACGGGGCATATTATGTAGTATGGGATGCATAATATGTGGTTGTATATGGATCCACCATAGGGGCAACATGTGCGGGTTATGTAGTATGGGATGCATAACCTTACCACATGGATGCGACTAGCACGTTTTCTTTTCTTCGTTGCATGCAATGCTATGTAGTATGGGATGCATAGCATTGTGATGCGTACGACCACTCATGGCATGCATTAAGGCCTTTTCGAGATTGCATCGCACAGCACGCATAACATAACATTGCATGAGCACAACGTGCCAAGCTAAAGATGTACATGATGACACCTGTACACTCATGGTTTTGGGTCAAATAAAGTCATGCATTCATTGGTTAGGCACAAGGTAGTGGGATGACGGTGAGTCATCTTGAGGTTAGGCATACCATCATTCTCAAACTCCCAGAGCAAGTTAGTAGTTGATATTCATATGTATATATATGTATGGTCTGTACTTAGCCGTTGTGTGTTTTGTTGCGTTGAGCTTGATAAGAGTGAACATGTGTATAGGATGTCGAAGCGTCCAGTGACAAGGCAAACTCCCCAATCCGAGGGCGAGTCTTCGGGCGCGCAGAATAATGCCCTGATGGATAGTCTTCGCCAAAGTAATGAGGCTTTGACGAGGCAGGTGCAGGAAGTGCAGTCCCAGCTCCAAGCTATGTCATCAGCAATGTCAGGGATGGCACCAAGAGGACAAGAGATGGTTAGAGGCCCCCCTAGTTCGACTCCTTCAGTGGTAGTGACACCCCCAGTTGTGGTTCCTCCTGCGATGACCTTCATCTCGCAGTTTCAGCGACTTGGACCACCAACTTATGATGGAAAAGCGGACTTTGTGATCTTGGATGATTGGGTAATCACATTGGAAGAGATGTTTGTGTATTCTGGCGTTACCGAGGACCAGAAGGTGATGCTTGCCGCCTATCAACTCAAAGGGTTGGCGAAAGGTTGGTGGTTGTGAGAAAAGGAAGGCCTAGGGGCGGGCTGTTCGTGGGAAGCGTTCAAAGAAATGTTACGGCGCAAGTTTCTACCGGCAGTGGAAAGGGACCTCCTGATGAATGACTTCTTGTACTTGAAGCAGAGGAAACTCACAGTGAGTGAGTATGAAATTGAGTTTAGCAAGTTAAGTCGGTTCGCTCCGAGCTTGGTGACTACGGAAGCTGATCGAGTCAAGCGATTTTTGGGTGGACTCTGCAGCGACGTGCAGCAATTCGCAAGTGCTAATGGAGCGACAAGTTACACCACTGTGGTTGAGGCTGCGATAAAGGTTGAAGCCATCAAAAATGCCAAACAAAGAGGGCAGCAGATGAGGCAGGGCAAGAGACAGCTGGTGGGAGAGAAAATGTCCCACGAGTCAGACGTAAAGAAGAAGAAGGAAATATGTAGCTTCTGTGGCCGAGCCGGTCACCCGTTTGAGAAATGTTTCAAGCGGTTGGGGACGCAAAAGAAGGAGCAGGTGCACGCCATTCAGGGTGCGCCAACCAGAGACTTGGAGTGTACATTTTGTGGGAGAAGAGGTCATGATGTGGGCCGCTGCTGGGCCAAAGACAAGGTGTGCTTCTAGTGTGGTAGGCAAGGACATCTTCGCGCAAGGTGCCCGCAGATCCAACCTGTTCTGCAACCCGCACCACTCCAGGCTTTGCCTCTGCCTCCGCGTTTAGACAAAGGCAAAGGGAAGTTGAATGTGGTCTCTTCAGAGGAAGCTCAGACGTCACCTCAGGTTATCTCAGGTTCAATTCATTCCTCTGGTTCTCGTTTTGTTTCTGCCTCTTATGCGTAGTTTTTAGCTACATGTGTACCCTTATAGGAAACTTTAAGGTAAAGAACCGTTGGGCATGTGTTCTATTTGATTCTGGCGCGACCCATTCATTTGTGGCACAAACCTTTCTGGATCGGTATCATTTGACACCAGATCGAGTGGGGAATGCATTTTTGGTGAAATTTCCTTTCAGTGCTTCGGTGGTGGCAGAATAGGGTCTTCTTGATTGTCCCATTTTGTTGGGCGATTTCTTTGCAAAGGCTGATTTCAAAGTGATCGATTTGGAGGATTTTGACGTCATTCTGGGTATGGACTGGTTATCCCGCTATGACGCCATCATCTAGTACAGAGGGAAGCGCTTGGATTTTATCAAGGACGATGGTCAGCCAGGAAGTGTGTGTGGAGATTTTTGCCAGGATTCTCCAGGGATTTCGGCGGTATGTGTTCGGACGTTGTTTGTTTCCGACTGTTTTGCTTATCTTGTCTCCGCTGTGGAGACTAGTGTTGTTTTTCCGCGTTTGGAGGAGATTCCTGTTGTACGTGAATTTTCAGATGTTTTTCCTACTGATCTTCCTGGTCTTCCCCCTGATCGTGATGTCGAGTTCGTTATTGATTTAGAACCGGGTACGCGGCCGATTGCGAAAGCGCCGTACAGAATGGCCCCGCGTGAGCTATCAGAGTTGCGTACCCAATTGGATGACTTATTGGCAAAAGGGTTTATCAGGCCGAGTTCATCACCTTGGGGTGCACCGGTGTTATTTGTGAAGAAGAAAGATGGGTCGATGTGGCTTTGCATCGATTACCGTTAATTGAACAAGGTGACGATTAAAAACAAGTACCCACTGCCAAGAATTGATGATTTGTTTGATCAACTGCGTGGCAGTTCGGTGTTTTCGAAGATTGATCTCCGCTCGGGCTATCATCAGCTCAAGGTCCGGGAATCTGATATTCCGCGGACTGCATTTCGATCAAGGCATGGCCATTTTGAATTTCTGGTGATGTCGTTTGGGTTGACCAATTCACCATCAGCCTTCATGGATATGATGAACAGGGTGTTCAAGGACTACTTGGATAAGTTTGTGGTGGTTTTCATTGATGACGTTCTTGTCTACTCCCGCAGTGCTGAGGAGCATGAACAGTATCTGCGATTGGTATTGGCCACTTTGCGAGACCAAAAGTTATTTGCCAAGCTAAGCAAATGCGAGTTTTGGTTGTCTCAAGTTGCTTTTCTGGGTCATGTCATTAATCAACATGGAATTTCCGTGGATCCCGAAAAGATTGCTGCAGTCATGGAATGGAGAAGACCGGAGACACCCAAGGAGATTCGAAGCTTCTTGGGATTGGCCGGCTATTATCGCAGATTTGTCGAAGGTTTTGCGACGTTGGCCGCACCTTTGACTCGATTAACCCAGAATCATGTGGCGTTTGAGTGGAATGACAAGTGTGAGGCGTCCTTCCTGGAACTCAAGAACAGGTTATGTACCGCTCTTGTGTTGATCTTGCCGACAGAAGGGATAGATTATGACGACATTGTTGATGCGTCGCACGTTGGACTTGGATGTGTATTAATACAAGACAAAAAGGTAATTGCGTATGGGTCTCGGCAGTTGAAAAGTCATGAAAAGAACTACCCAACGCATGATTTGGAGTTCACAGCTGTGATATTTGCATTAAAGTTGTGGAGACACTTACTGTATGGTACACAGTGTAAAATCTTAACAGATCATAAAAGCTTGAAGTATGTCTTCACACAGAAGGAACTGAATCTGCGCCAACGGCGATGGCTGGAATATGTAGCTGATTATGATGTGGACATTCAGTATCACCCGGGGAAAGCGAATGTTATGGCCGATGCTTTGAGTCGGAAGACGGGGAAATTATTTCATCTTTCAGTCGACCGTCTTGTGGAGGAATTTCTATTGATGGATATTTCTGTGGGCAAATATGACCCGCAAAGTCATTCGGCAGTAGAAGAACCTTCATGGCTGGTGCTTGTAAGACAACATCAAAAGGATGATCCTGATCTTTTACATTTATTTCTTCGGACTGAAAAGGATGAATTACCAGATTTTGCGATTGATGGTGCAGGCACATTAAAGTATCGTGGTCGATTTTGTATTCCCGTAGTTGGAAACATTCGCGAGATGGTGTGTCGGGAAGCACATGGCTCAAGTATGGCCTACCATCCAGGCTCAACAAAAATGTACCGTGATCTGAAACAAATTGTCTGGTGGTATGGAATGAAAAGAGATATAGCGCAATTTATAGCTGAATGTCATACCTGCAAGCGGGTGAAAGCTGATCATGGGAGGCCTGGTGGCAAGTTGACACCATTGGAGATTCCAACATGGAAGTGGGAAAGCATCTCAATGGATTTTATTACAGGTTTACCAAGATCTTCACGAAGACATGACTCCGTGTGGGTAGTCGTGGATAGATTGACCAAGTGTGCTCATTTCATACCATTTAAGGTCAACTACCCGATGAAGATAATAGCGGAGCTCTATTTGAACGAAATCATCCGACTGCATGGTGTGCTAGTCAATATCATATCAGACAGGGATTCCCGATTTACTTCTCGTTTCTGGAAGAGTCTACAAGAGGGTTTGGGGACGGATTTGCGGTATTCCACTGCTTACCACCCTCAGACGAATGGCCAAACAGAACGAGTAAACCAAATTGTAGAAGATATGATTCGATGCTATATTCTTGAGTATGGCGGAGCATGGGATGAATGGTTGCGGCTTATGGAATTCACATATAATAACAGCTATCAAGAAATCTTGCCAATGGCTCCGTTCGAAGCTTTATATGGGCGTCGATGTCGGACTCCCCTCTTTTGGACTGAGGTTGGCGAGCGGCTTTTGTTGGGCCCAGAGGTGCTCGAGGACATGGAAGTTGCCGTACGATGTATCCGCGAGAAGCTCCGAATCGCCCAAGAGCGATATGAAAAGTATGCCAATCGACGAAGGTCGGAATTAGAGTTTGCGGTGGGAGATTCCGTTTTCTTGAAAGTCTCCCCAATGGTTGGGATTAAAAGGTTTGGTAAAGAGCGCAAATTAGACCCAAGATTTGTGGGTTCCTTCAAGATTCTTGCACGAGTTGGTGCATCCGCTTACAAGGTAGAATTACCCGTGAACTTTCCTGGTGTTCACGATGTGTTTCATGTTAGCCAACTTCGCAAGTGTGTGCGACATGACACGCAAGTGTTGGATGTGGTGCCGCAATTGGCGCCAAACCTTTCTTATGTGGAGATGCCCATCGAGATATTGGACTCCCAAGATCGCGTGTTGCGGAAAAAGAAGATTCCTATGGTCAAGGTGCTATGGAAAAATCAGAATGTGGAAAGCGCGACGTGGGAGCTCGAGTCAACGATGAGGGCGGCTCACCCTCATTTGTTCCCGTAAACAAGCTGGTATGTGGATTGATGTTTTTGTTGCATTGCTGTTTTTGGTTTGTTACCTTCTTTTGAGTGAGATCAAAATGATTGAAAAGTTTCGAGGCGAAACTTTTTGTTAGGGGGAGTGATTGTAACACCCCGGATTTTTGATTGCGTACGCATGTTGGGCATTACGTTGGCTTTGAACGTTGTTCGAGCATGGTTTTTCCCGCGGGCTTGCGAGTGGCTGTTTTGGTTGCCGAGTTGCACGATTCCCCAGCAAACCGGAGTCCAAATTGGGGACTCGATGAGGCCTCTTAGGGAATTTTTGCACTTTTTCTCACCCGGGAAATGTTGCTGAAAGGGAGTTGCTGGTACAGGAAACAAAAAAGGGTAAAAAGTTCTTAAGGCAAAAATGGTCTAGGACGACACAGGAACATTTTTCAAAACAGGGAAAAATGGTCGTTTTTGTCCGAGACACGCCCCCTGACACGGGCGTGACCCAGGCCGTGACCTGGGCGTGATCTCCTTGACTCGACGAATTATTCTTACGTCGAGTTGAGCTCGACGAATGGGGTACACGCCCCGTGACACGGGCGTGTCACGGGCCGTGTCCCGTAGTGTCGAGTGTCGAGTGTTGAGTGTCGAGTGTTGAGTGTCGAGTGTCGGGTGTCGAGAGAGGGGACACGGCCTGTGACACGGGCGTGTCACAGGGCGTGTCCAGCTATGTCGAGTGTCGACACTTTGTGTCGACAAGGTGTCGAGACACGGGCTACACGCCCTAGGTCACGGGCGTGACCGACCCGTCACGGGCGTGTACCCGGCCGTGTACCGTGTGGATAAACTTGGATTTGCCGACTTTCTGTGCCGCTTATGGTACACGCCCTGTGTCACGGGCGTGACACAGGGCGTGAACGGCCCGAAAATCGAGTTTTTCCAGTTTTTTTGTGCCGTTCATTTCCTTGATTCTGCATCTAACGGTCCAGCTCTGTTCTGGAGGAAATAAGGCCGAATCAGAGAATTGTCTTTCTCATTTCCCCTTCTCTTCATCTTCTTCTTCACTCTCAAAGAGAAAGCAAGGGAGAAAGGCTCAAGCAAGGCAAGGAAGAGAGGAGCAGCCATCGCGACATCATCTCAGTTCAGGCAAGCGGTGTTCTTCACCCTTGCCAATCTTGATTTCTTGTTCTTTGATTAATTGCTCTTTCAATTTCCCTATGCCTATGTTGTTCTTCTTGATTCAATTGCCTAGTTTGTTCTTCTTGATTCAAAATTATGCTTATTTTATGTAAGTATCAATCCTCTTGCTTCGGATCAAATTTCCCTATGCTGAATGACTTTGATCTTCCATGTGTAGTTTTGTTAGTATCAAGTCCATGTTAGATTACTTCATGTCGTTTATCTTGTTCATGTGACTCATATTGCTTAGTTTTCTTGCCTAATCATGTGATTTGTTCTTGTTCCTCATCATATAATTCATGTGAATCATAGTTTAATTACATTTCTATCAACTTGTCGTCATACGTGAGGACGATGAAAGGAACGTATTACCTTGGGTTATGGGGCATTTTGCGAGGCGAATTGAGAACCATGGCAGGAGCGTTTGTGTGAGAATTCTGCAAGGGGTGGTGTGGTTTCAGCCTGTGGCCACCGGGTTTTGGTTTTTGTGGTTAGAGAGACCACTTTGGCCCCGATTTGGGCTGGTTTTGTTGGTGCGTTCCACTTTAGGGCCGCCACCGAAAGACTCTTGCGGAATTGAACTTAACCGCTGCTTATGTTTCACTAGTTTGGTTGTTTCTTGTTTATAAGATGCTGAGTTTGGGCATGTGTATTGCCCTTTTGCTCCTGCGGGTGGAGCAGGACTTGTTGAACTTGTACGCACTTGGTGCGGTTGGCACTTTGGAATGACATTGTTTACTACTTGTACGCACTTGTTTTATGCACTCTTTTTACTTCTATGAAACATTGCTACGGGGTCGGTAAGCCCCTTCTTTATCGATTATGAAATTCATGCTCTCTTTTGTATAGCTTGGTTGATTGCTGAGGTATTCTTTCTTGAATGCCTCAGGTGCAGGTTGTAGCCGGTTGAGCGGCTAGGTTTGTTGGTGGAGTTTCTTGGGAGCTAGCCGAGCTTACGTAGCGAGGTAGTTCTTTTCTTTGTTATACAGACATACATGTGCCCCAATGGGTTCGTGTCAGTTTGTTGGCGCCCATTGGTGGTTTTCTTTACTTGTAATGTATGAATAATAGACTGCTCTGTGACTCATTTGGATGATGTCTTCTTGCTCTTGGGAAGGATTTATTGTAGGTTGCATTAGGTATTTTCTAAGCTACACAAAACCTATTATTGTATATCATGCATACATGTTTTGATCAACTAAGACGTATTTTCCAAATGACATAAACAAAGAGGATTTCTTATAGTAGTATCACTATAGACTGCATATAGGAGCTCATCATAAATAAACAAAGTATTTCTGCCGCGTATAAAAACAGTTTTTGATACCTAAGGCCGAGGGATACGTCCATTCAATCCAAAGGTTTTCTTACATTTCACTGTTGAATTTCAACTCATAAAGTAAGCGTCAAGAGTTGCCTGAGCGTGTGCAGTTATCCCCTGCACGACGTGGCATCATAACCCGTAGTTCCTCTTGCTCTGATACGATGTACTCGTTGAGGAAATGCGGGTTGTGACAGTTGGTATCAGAGGGAGGTTTGCTTGACAATTGGTCGGGCAAACTTTCTGGTTTGGTTGTAAGCATCATATCATACACACACCGAGGTGTCATCAGTATGTCTTGGCCGACGCACGCACCCTACACTCATGGAAAGACAAGAAGTATACGGGGCATATTATGTAGTATGGGATGCATAATATGTGGTTGTATATGGATCCACCATAGGGGCAACATGTGCGGGTTATGTAGTATGGGATGCATAACCTTACCACATGGATGCGACTAGCACGTTTTCTTTTCTTCGTTACATGCAATGTTATGTAGTATGGGATGCATAGCATTGTGATGCGTACGACCGCTCATGGCATGCATTAAGGCCTTTTCGAGATTGCATCGCACAGCACGCATAACATAACATTGCATGAGCACAACGTGCCAAGCTAAAGATGTACATGATGACACCTGTACAGTCATGGTTTTGGGTCAAATAAAGTCATGCATTCATTGGTTAGGCATAAGGTAGTGGGATGACGGTGAGTCATCTTGAGGTTAGGCATACCATCATTCTCAAACTCCCAGAGCAAGTTAGCAGTTGATATTCATATGTATATATATGTATGGTCTGTACTTAGCCGTTGTGTGTTTTGTTGCGTTGAGCTTGATAAGAGTGAACGTGTGTATAGGATGTCGAAGCGTCCAGTGACAAGGCAAACTCCCCAATCCGAGGGCGAGTCTTCGGGCGCGCAGAATAATGCCCTGATGGATAGTCTTCGCCAAAGTAATGAGGCTTTGACGAGGCAGGTGCAGGAAGTGCAGTCCCAGCTCCAAGCTATGTCATCAGCAATATCAGGGCTGGCACCAAGAGGACAAGAGACGGTTAGAGGCCCCCCTAGTTCGACTCCTTCAGTGGTAGTGACACCCCCAGTTGTGGTTCCTCCTGCGATGACCTTCATCTCGCAGTTTCAGCGACTTGGACCACCAACTTATGATGGAAAAGCAGACTTTGTGATCTTGGATGATTGGGTAATCACATTGGAAGAGATGTTTGTGTATTCTGGCGTTACCGAGGACCAGAAGGTGATGCTTGCCGCCTATCAACTCAAAGGGTTGGCGAAAGGTTGGTGGTTGTGAGAAAAGGAAGGCCTAGGGGCGGGCTGTTCGTGGGAAGCGTTCAAAGAAATGTTACGGCGCAAGTTTCTACCGGCAGTGGAAAGGGACCGCCTGATGAATGACTTCTTGTACTTGAAGCAGAGGAAACTCACAGTGAGTGAGTATGAAATTGAGTTTAGCAAGTTAAGTCGGTTCGCTCCGAGCTTGGTGACTACGGAAGCTGATCGAGTCAAGCGATTTTTGGGTGGACTCTGCAGCGACGTGCAGCAATTCGCAAGTGCTAATGGAGCGACAAGTTACACCACTGTGGTTGAGGCTGCGTTAAAGGTTGAAGCCATCAAAAATGCCAAACAAAGAGGGCAGCAGATGAGGCAGGGAAAGACACAGCTGGTGGGAGGGAAAATGTCCCACGAGTCAGACGTAAAGAAGAAGAAGGAAATATGTAGCTTCTGTGGCCGAGCCGGTCACCCGTTTGAGAAATGTTTCAAGCGGTTGGGGACGCAAAAGAAGGAGCAGGTGCACGCCATTCACGGTGCGCCAACCAGAGACTTGGAGTGTACATTTTGTGGGAGAAGAGGTCATGATGTGGGCCGCTGCTGGGCCAAAGACAAGGTGTGCTTCCAGTGTGGTAGGCAAGGACATCTTCGCGCAAGGTGCCCGCAGATCCAACCTGTTCTGCAACCCGCACCACTGCAGGCTTTGCCTCCGCCTCCGCGTTTAGACAAAGGCAAAGGGAAGTTGAATGTGATCTCTTCAGAGGAAGCTCAGACGTCACCTCAGGTTATCTCAGGTTCGATTCATTCCTCTGGTTCCTGTTTTGTTTCTGCCTCTTATGCGTTGTTTTTAGCTACATATGTACCCTTATAGGAAACTTTAAGGTAAAGAATCGTTGGGCGCGTGTTCTATTTGATTCTGGCGTGACCCATTCATTTGTGGCACGAACCTTTCTGGATCGGTATCATTTGACACCAGATCGAGTGGGGAATGCGTTTTTGGTGAAATTTCCTTCCGGTGCTTCGGTGGTGGAAGACTGGGGTCTTCTTGATTGTCCCATTTTGTTGGGCGATTTCTTAGCAAAGGCTGATTTCAAAGTGATCGATTTGGAGGATTTTGACGTCATTCTGGGTATGGATTGGTTATCCCGCTATGACGCCGTCATCCAGTACAGAGGGAAGCGCTTGGATTTTATCAAGGATGATGGTCAGCCAGGAAGTGTGTATGGTGATTCTTGCCAGGATTCTCCAGGGATTTCGGCGGTATGTGTTCGGACGTTGTTTGTTTCCGACTGTTTTGCTTGTCTTGTCTCCGCTGTGGGGACTAGTGCTGTTTTGCTGCGTTTGGAGGAGATTCCTGTTGTACGTGAATTTTCAGATGTTTTTCCTACTGATCTTCCTGGTCTTCCCCCTGATCGTGATGTCGAGTTCGTTATTGATTTAGAACCGGGTACGCGGCCGATTGCAAAAGCGCCGTACAAAATGGCCCCGCGTGAGCTATTAGAGTTGCGTACCCAATTGGATGACTTATTGGCAAAAGGGTTTATCAGGCCGAGTTCATCACCTTGGGGTGCACCGGTGTTATTTGTGAAGAAGAAAGATGGGTCGATGCGGCTTTGCATCGATTACCGGGATTGAACAAGGTGACGATTAAAAACAAGTACCCACTGCCAAGATTTGATGATTTGTTTGATCAACTGCGTGGCAGTTCGGTGTTTTCGAAGATTGATCTCCGCTCGGGCTATCATCAGCTCAAGGTCCGGGAATCTGATATTCCGC
Organism: Platanthera guangdongensis; assembly: GCA_039583875.1. Taxonomy (NCBI): domain Eukaryota; kingdom Viridiplantae; phylum Streptophyta; class Magnoliopsida; order Asparagales; family Orchidaceae; genus Platanthera; species Platanthera guangdongensis. The sequence goes on along the minus strand of CM077167.1, from coordinate 86,505,732 downwards.
GGACTGCATTTCGATCAAGGCATGGCCATTTTGAATTTCTGGTGATGTCGTTTGGGTTGACCAATGCACCATCAGCCTTCATGGATATGATGAACAAGGTGTTTAAGGACTACTTGGATAAGTTTGTGGTGGTTTTCATTGATGACGTTCTTGTCTACTCCCGCAGTGCTGAGGAGCATGAACAGCATCTGCGATTGGTATTGGCCACTTTGCGAGACCAAAAGTTATTTGCCAAGCTAAGCAAATGCGAGTTTTGGTTGTCTCAAGTTGCTTTTCTGGGTCATGTCATTAATCAACATGGAATTTCCGTGGATCCCGAAAAGATTGCTGCAGTCATGGAATGGAGAAGACCGGAGACACCCAAGGAGATTCGAAGCTTCTTGGGATTGGCCGGCTATTATCGCAGATTTGTCGAAGGTTTTGCGACGTTGGCCGCACCTTTGACTCGATTAACCCAGAAACATGTGGCGTTTGAGTGGAATGACAAGTGTGAGGCGTCCTTCTTGGAAATCAAGAACAGGTTATGTACCGCTCCTGTGTTGATCTTGCCGACAGAAGGGATAGATTATGATGTCTTTGTTGATGCGTCGCACGTTGGACTTGGATGTGTATTAATGCAAGACAAAAAGGTAATTGTGTATGGGTCTCGGCAGTTGAAAAGTCATGAAAAGAACTACCCAATGCATGATTTGGAGTTCGCAGCGGTGATATTTGCATTGAAGTTGTGGAGACACTTACTGTATGGTGCACAGTGTAAAATCTTTACAGATCATAAAAGATTGAAGTATGTCTTCACACAGAAGGAACTGAATCTGTGCCAACGGTGATGGCTGGAATATGTAGCTGATTATGATGTGGACATTCAGTATCACCCGGGGAAAGCGAATGTTGTGGCCGATGCTTTGAGTCGGAAGACGGGGAAATTATTTCATCTTTCAGTCGACCGTCTTGTGGAGGAATTTCTATTGATGGATATTTCTATGGGCAAATATGACCCGCAAAGTCATTCGGCAGTAGAAGAACCTTCATGGCTGGTACTTGCAAGACAACATCAAAAGGATGATCCTGATCTTTTACATTTATTTCTTCGGACTGAAAAGGATGAATTACCAGATTTTGCGATTGACGGTACAGGCACGTTAAAGTATCGTGGTCGATTTTGTATTCCCGTAGTTGGAAACATTCGCGAGATGGTGTGTCGGGAAGCACATGGCTCAAGTATGGCCTACCATCCAGGCTCAACAAAAATGTACCGTGATCTGAAACAAATTGTCTGGTGGTATGGAATGAAAAGAGATATAGCGCAATTTGTAGCTGAATGTCATACCTGCAAGCGGGTGAAAGATGATCATGGGAGGCCTGGTGGCAAGTTGACACCATTGGAGATTCCAACATGGAAGTGGGAAAGCATCTCAATGGATTTTATTACAGGTTTACCAAGATCTCCACGAAGACATGACTCCGTGTGGGTAGTCATGGATAGATTGACCAAGTGTGCTCATTTCATACCATTTAAGGTCAACTACCCGATGAAGATAATAGCGGAGCTCTATTTGAACGAAATCATCCGAGTGCATGGTGTGCCAGTCAATATCATATCAGACAGGGATTCCCGATTTACTTCTCGTTTCTGGAAGAGTCTACAAGAGGGTTTGGGGACGGATTTACGGTATTCCACTGCTTACCACCCTCAGACGAATGACCAAACAGAACGAGTAAACCAAATTGTAGAAGATATGATTCGATGCTATATTCTTGAGTATGGCGGAGCATGGGATGAACGGTTGCGGCTTATGGAATTCGCATATAATAACAGCTATCAAGAAAGCTTGCAAATGGCTCCGTTCGAAGCTTTATATGGGCGTCGATGTCGGACTCCCCTCTTTTGGACTGAGGTTGGCGAGCGGCTTTTGTTGGGCCCAGAGGCGCTCGAGGACATGGAAGTTGCCGTACGATGTATCCGCGAGAAGCTCTGAATCGCCCAAGAGCGATATGAAAAGTATGCCAATCGACGAAGGTCGGAATTAGAGTTTGCGGTGGGAGATTCCGTTTTCTTGAAAGTCTCCCCAATGGTTGGGATTAAAAGGTTTGGTAAAGAGCGCAAATTAGACCCAAGATTTGTGGGTCCCTTCAAGATTCTTGCACGAGTTGGTGCATCCGCTTACAAGGTAGAATTACCCGTGAACTTTCCTGGTGTTCACGATGTGTTTCATGTTAGCCAACTTCGCAAGTGTGTGCGACATGACACGCAAGTGTTGGATGTGGTGCCGCAATTGGCGCCAAACCTTTCTTATGTGGAGATGCCCATCGGGATATTGGACTCCCAAGATCGCGTGTTGCGGAAAAAGAAGATTCCTATGGTAAAGGTGCTATGAAAAAATCAGAATGTGGAAAGCGCGACGTGGGAGCTCGGGTCAACGATGAGGGCGGCTCACCCTCATTTGTTCCCATAAACAAGCTGGTATGTGGATTGGTGTTTTTGTTGCATTGCTGTTTTTGGTTTGTTACCTTCTTTTGAGTGAGATCAAAATGATTGAAAAGTTTCGAGGCGAAACTTTTTGTTAGGGGGAGTGATTGTAACACCCCGGATTTTTGATTGCGTACGCATGATGGGCGTTACGTTGGCTTTGAACGTTGTTCGAGCATGGTTTTTCCCGCGGGCTTGCGAGTGGCTGTTTTGGTTGCCGAGTTGCACGATTCCCCAGCAAACCGGAGTCCAAATTGGGGACTCGGTGAGGCCTCTTAGGGAATGTTTGCACTTTTTCGCGCCCGGGAAATGTTGCTGAAAGGGAGTTGCTGGTACAGGAAACAAAAAAGGGTAAAAAGTTCTTAAGGCAAAAATGGTCTAGGACGACACAGGAACATTTTTCAAAACAGGGAAAAATGGTCATTTTTGTGCGAGACACGCCCCCTGACACGGGCGTGACCCAGGCCGTGACCTGGGCGTGACCTCCTTGACTCGACGAATTTTTCTTACGTCGAGTTGAGCTCGACGAATGGGGTACACGCCCCGTGACACGGGCGTGTCACGGGCCGTGTCCCGCAGTGTCGAGTGTCGGGTGTCGAGAGAGGGGACACGGCCTGTGACACGGGCGTGTCACAGGGCGTGTCCAGCTGTGTCGAGTGTCGACACTTTGTGTCGACAAGGTGTCGAGACACGGGCTACACGCCCTAGGTCACGGGCGTGACCGACCCGTCACGGGCGTGTACCCGGCCGTGTACCGTGTGGATAAACTTGGATTTGCCGACTTTCTGTGCCGCTTATGGTACACGCCTTGTGTCACGGGCGTGACACAGGGCGCGACCGGCCCGAAAATCGAGTTTTTCCAGTTTTTTGTGCCGTTCATTTCCTTGATTCTGCATCTAACGGTCCAGCTCTGTTCTGGAGGAAATAAGGCCGAATCAGAGAATTGTCTTTCTCATTTACCCTTCTCTTCATCTTCTTCTTCACTCTCAAAGAGAAAGCAAGGGAGAAAGGCTCAAGCAAGGCAAGGAAGAGAGGAGCAGCCGTCGCGGCATCATCTCGGTTCAGGCAATCTGTGTTCTTCACCCTTGCCAATCTTGATTTCTTGTTCTTTGATTAATTGCTCTTTCAATTTCCCTATGCCTATGTTGTTCTTCTTGATTCAATTGCCTAGTTTATTCTTCTTGATTCAAAATTATGCTTATTTTATGTAAGTATCAATCCTCTTGCTTCGGATCAAATTTCCCTATGCTGAATGACTTTGATCTTCCATGTGTAGTTTTGTTAGTATCAAGTCCATGTTAGATTACTTCATGTCATTTATCTTGTTGATGTGACTCATATTGCTTAGTTTTCTTGCCTAATCATGTGATTTGTTCTTGTTCCTCATCATATAATTCATGTGAATCATAGTTTAATTACATTTCTATCAACTTGTCGTCATACGTGAGGACGATGAAAGGAACGTATTACCTTGGGTTATGGGGCGTTTTGCGAGGCGAATTGTGAACCATGGCAGGAGCGTTTGTGTGAGAATTCTGCAAGGGGTGGTGTGGTTTCAGCCTGTGGCCACCGGGTTTTGGTTTTTGTGGTTAGAGAGACCACTTTGGCCCCGATTTGGGCTGGTTTTGTTGGTGCGTTCCACTTTAGGGCCGCCACCGAAAGACTCTTGCAGAATTGAACTTAACCGCTGCTTATGTTTCACTAGTTTGGTTGTTTCTTGTTTATAAGATGCTGAGTTTGGGCATGTGTATTGCCCTTTTGCTCCTGCGGGTGGAGCAGGACTTGTTGAACTCTTACGCACTTGGTGCGGTTGGCACTTTGGAATGACATTGTTTACTACTTGTACGCACTTGTTTTATGCACTCTTTTTACTTCTATGAAACATTGCTACGGGGTCGGTAAGCCCCTTCTTTATCGATTATGAAATTCATGCTCTCTTTTGTATAGCTTGGTTGATTGCTGAGGTATTCTTTCTTGAATGCCTCAGGTGCAGGTTGTAGCCGGTTGAGCGGCTAGGTTTGTTGGTGGAGTTTATTGGGAGCTAGCCGAGCTTACGTAGCGAGGTAGTTCTTTTCTTTGTTGTACAGACATACATGTGCCCCAATGGATTCATGTCAGTTTGTTGGCGCCCATTGGTGGTTTTCTTTACTTGTGATGTATGAATAATAGACTGCTATGTGACTCATTTTGATGATGTCTTCTTGCTCTTGGGAAGGATTTATGGTAGGTTGCATTAGGTATTTTCTAAGCTACACAAAACCTATTATTGTATATCATGCATACATGTTTTGATCAACTAAGACGTATTTTCCAAATGACGTAAACAAAGAGGATTTCTTATAGTAGTATCACTATAGACTGCATATAGGAGCTCATCATAAATAAACAAAGTATTTCCGCCGCGTATAAAAACAGTTTTTGATACCTAAGGCCGAGGGATACGGCCATTCAATCCAAAGGTTTTCTTACATTTCACTGTTAAATTTCAACTCATAAAGTAAGCGTCAAGAGTTGCCTGAGCGTGTGCAGTTATCCCCTGCACGATGTGGCATCATAACCCGTAGTTCCTCTTGCTCTGATACGATGTACTCGTTGAGGAAATGCGGGTTGTGACATTCTGCTCCTCGATAACGCCAGAATAAACAAAAATTTCTTCCAACGTTATCACCGAATCATCCAAGATCACAAAGTCCGCTTTTCCATCATAGGTAGGTGGTCCGAGTCGCTGAAACTGCGAGATAAAAGTCATCGCAGGAGGAACCACAACTGGGTGTATCACCTCCACAGAAGGAGTAGAAACAGCGGGGCCTCTGATAGTCTCTTGCACTCTTGGTGCTAGCCCAGTCATCGCTGATGACATAGCTTGGAGCTGGGACTGCACATCCTGCACTTGCCTCGTCAAAGCCTCATTACTTTGTCATAGGCGATCCATCAGGGCATTGTTTTGCGTGCCTGAAGACTCGCCCTCAGATTGGGGAGTCTTCCTTGTCACTGGATGCTTCGACATCCTATAAACCATTTCACACGAAATCAAACTCAAACCCAACAATCACACGACGATGTATAGACAAGACATATATAAATATGAACATCAACTGCTAACTTGCTCTGGGAGTTTGAGAATGATGTTATGCCTAGCTTAAGATGACTCACTGTCATCCCACTAACTTGTGCCTAACCCATGCATGCATGAATTTATTTGACCAAAAACCATAAGTGTACAGGTGTCATCATGTAAATCTTTAGCGTGACACGTTGTGCTCATGCAATGTTATGGTATGTGTGCTGTGCTATGTAGTCTAGAAAAGGCCTTAATGCATGCCATGAGCGGTCGTACGCATCACAATGCTATGCATCCCATACTACATAACATTGCATGCAACGAATAAAAGAAAATGTGCTAGTCGCATCCATGTGGTGAGGTTATGCATCCCATACTACATAACCATCACATGTTGCCTCTATGATGGATCCATATACAACCACATATTATGCATCCCATACTACATAATATGCCCCGTATACTTATGTTCATGCCATGAGTGTACTGTTCGTGCTTCGGCCAAGATGTACTAATGGCACCTCGGTGTGTGTATGAGATGATGATGATTAATAATGTTTACTAAAAGGAAAGTTTGCCCGACCAATTGTCAAGCAAACCTCCCTCTGATACCAACTGTCACAACCCGCATTTCCTCAACGAGTACATCGTATCAGAGTAAGAGGAACTACGTGTTATGATGCCACGTCGTGCAGGGGATAACTGCACACGCTCAGGCAAACCCTCGACGCTTACTTTAGTAGTTGAAAACCATCAGTTGTATGCAAGAAAACCGTTTAGTTTGATGGCCGTATCCCTCGGCCTTATGGATCAAAACGTGTATTTGTACGCGGCGGAAAATACTTTAGTTTACTTATGACGATCTCCTATATGCATTCTAGATTTATAATAATATCAAAAATCATCCTTTTTACGTTGTTTGGAAAATACTTGTTTAGGTGACCAAAACATGTTATGAATGCTATACCATTATAGGTTTTGTTTAGCTTAAAAATACCTAATGCAATCTATCATAAAACCTTCCCAAGAGTAAGTAGACATCATCTCATTCAAATGATTCATAGTAGCAGTCTAACATTCATATGTAGCAAGTAAAGAAAACCACCAATGGGCGCCAACAAGCTGACACGAACCCATTGGGGCGTGTGTATGTTTGTACAACAAAGTAAAGAACTACCTCGCTAAGCAAGCTCGGCTAGCTCCAAAGAGACTCTACCCAAGCACTAGCCGCTCAACCGGCTACAACCTGCACCTGAGGCATTCAAGAAAGAACACCTCAGCAATCATCAAAGCTAGAAAATAGAGCATTAAGATGAAGGGGCTTACCGACCCCGTAGCAATTTTCATGTAAAATGAGTGAAAAGAACAGGGTGGAAAAACAAGTGTCAAACACTGCCAACCTAAAGTGTAAAACGCACCAAGTATGAGAAAGTCTCATCAAGTCCTGCTCAATCCGCAGGAGCAAAAAGGCAACATATACGCCCATTCCATCATCTTGATAACAAGAAACAACTATACAAGTGAAACATAAGCAGCAGTTAAGTTCGATTCCGCAAGGGTCTTTTGGTGGCGGCCCTAAAGTGGAACGCACCAATAAAAGCCAGCCCAAATCGGGGCCAAAACGGTGCTCTACACCACCAAAAACAAAACCCGGTGGCCACCAAGGCTGAAACCACACCACCCCTTACCGAATCCTCACACAAAAACTCCTGCCATGGTTCACAATTCGCCTCGCAAAACTCACCATAACCCAAGCTAAACACGTTTCATTTCATCGTCCTCACTCATGACTACAAATTGCCCAAGTTATGTCAAACTTGATAGAATTTGGATCTCTACTTCACCATAAGCGAACCCCACAACAACAAGCTTGTGAATCATATGAACAAACTAATAGAGAAAATACAAGGTAAAACAACAAGTGAACAATAGGTAAGCATATAGACTGGGAAATTAGTGAAAGACAAGAATATTCATGGGTGCATAATAGCCAAAAGGTGAGATTCAAGACAAGATGAACAAAGCTAATAAGATTATTCATGGATGCAATTTAATCAAGAAGAGTAAAGCTAACAAACTTGAAAGGGGAAACTAGCTATACTTGCAAGAATCAAAGAACAAAAGCAAGATTAGCAAGGGTGGAGAACACCGCTTGCCTGAACCTCTACAACACCGCGACGGCTGCTCCTCTCTTTCCTTCCCTTGTCTTAGCTTTGCTCCCTTGACTTCCTTTTTGAATGAGGAAGAAGGTGAAGAAGAGGGTGGAGAAAGATGAAGTGAGGAGAAAATAAACTCTCTTCTCGGCTTAATTCTTCCAGTACAGAGCTGGAAGGATCCAGAATCAGAAAAACGAACGGCACAAAAAAACTGAAAAAGTCGATTTTCGGCCCTGTCACGCCCTGTGACACGCCCGTGTCACAGGGCGTGTACCTTAAGCGGCGCAGAATCCGACAATTTCAAATTTATCTACAAGGTACACGGCCGGGTACACGCCCGTGACCTAGGGCGTGTAACCCGCGTCTCGACATCTCGTCGACCAAAAGTGTCGACACTTCGACAAAGCTGGACACGCCCTGTGACACACCCGTGTCACAGGCCGTGCCCCCTCTCTTGACACCCGACACTCGACACTCGACACTCGACACTTGACACTCGACACTCGACATAGCGGGACACGGCCCGTGACACGCCCGTGTCACGGGGCGTGTACCCCATTCGTCGAGCTCAACTCGACGCAAGACAATTCGTCGAGTCAAGGAGGTCACGCCGCAGGTCACGCCCTGGGTCACGACCCGACACGCCCGTGTCGGGGGGCGTGTTCCTCTTGCAACTTCGTCGAACGAAGTTCAACGACCACAAAGCCAAACCGCATCCCGAGCTGGACACGCCCTGGGACACGTCCGTGTCCCAGGCCGTGTCACTCGAAAAATGACCATTTTTCACTGTTTTGAAAAGTGTTTCTTTCTCGTCCTAGACCATTTTTTACTTAAGGACTTTTTACCCTTTTTTTCTATACAATCAACCCGTTTTGAGCAACATTACCCGGGCTCGAAAAAGTGCAAGCATTCCCTAAGAGGCCTCACCGAGTCCCAAAATTGGACTCCGGCTTGTTGGGGAATCGTGCAACTAGGCTACCAAAACAGCCACTCGAAAGCCCGCTTGAAAACCATGCTCGAACAACGGTCAGAGCCAGCGTAACGCCCATCAAGCGTATGCATTCACTCAACAAAAAATCCGGGGCGTTACACAGAACCCAGAGCTTGAACCTAAACACTCTGCAAATGGGGATCGACGATATCATTATGTATCGTCGAATACAGATCGACGGTCGTGGAACCTAGATAATAGCCACTATTATTCTGAGAACCAAGATCGACGATATCAATGTTGGTCGTCGAACGCAGATCAACGATCTGAACTAAAATCGTCGAACTCAAAACAGTTTCATCAAAACTATAATTTCAACAGAAATTTCAATAAGAATTCTAACTTTAAATCTTTTAATCCCTTTTATCAATCGATAATACCACCAAGAAGATATCATCCTAAAGGTTACAAGAATCAATCTGAATATTCTAAGATTTCCAGTTATAGTTATGTAAATCAACAAGGACCCAAGATTACCTTAGTCAAAAACAATTAGCTATTTTTTCCTTGCAGATAAAGACCTATCCTACCATATAGGATAAGTGGTATTTGGATAGTGGGTGTTCCAAGCACATGACAGGAAATAAGGCCAATCTAAGTAACTATAAGGCAAAGCTAGGTTCAAAGGTTATATTTGGAGGCTCAAGCTTTGGTCAGACAGAAGGCTATGGAGAACTTACACTTGGAGCTGTTACTTTCAGGAAAGTGGCATATGTAAGTGGGCTGAAACATAACTTGATATCCCTAGGACAGCTATGTGATGCAGGATATGAGGTATGTTTTACTGAATCTAAATGCAATATTTCTCTAAACAGCATTACTGTGTTATCAGGTATTAGGTTAGGCAATATCTATTTAGTTGATTTTAATTCTGCTTGTTCAGAAATCTTTTTATTTAATCAGGTTAGAAATAATAATATTTTATGGAATAAAAATATAGGACATGTAAATATAAGAAACATTGCTAGGTTATCTAGGGACAACCTTGTTAGAGGATTGCCCTCTTGCCCCTACATGAAGGAAAGCCTTTGCAAGGCTTGTCAAGAAGGAAATCAAACTAAAAAATAGTTTTAAATCAGTTAATAAGATTGATTCACCTAAGATTTTGTATTTGCTTCATTTGGACCTTTTTGGACCAATTGCTGTACAAAGCCTGAGAGGGAAGTCCTATACATTAGTTATTGTAGATGACTTCTCTAGGTTCTCTTGGGTTTTCTTCTTGAGAAACAAGTATGATAATTTCAAAGTTCTTACAGACTTTCTAAAATGCATAAAGATTGAGTACTCTACTCCAGTTGCATTGATCAGAAGTGATCATGACACTGAGTTTGAATCTCTTCCTATGCAAGAATTCTGTGAGAAGGAAGGTATCAGGCACTGCTTCTCTGCTCTCATAACTCTTCAACAAAATGTGGTAGTTGAAAGGAAAAACAGAACACTCATTGAAACTGCAGGCACATTGCTTGCTGATGCTCACATGCCTCAATCCTATTGGGCAAAAGCTGTAAGCACAACAAATTATGTCCTGAATAGAAGTTTCATACACAAACTTAAAGGCAAGACTCCCTATGAATTACTCAAAGGGAAGAAACCTAAAATAGACTACTTTAGAATTTTTGGTTGTATCAGTTATATACATAATAACAACAAAGATTATCTTAGAAAGTTTAAAGCCAAAGCTACAATGAGAATCTTTCTAGGATATTCCCAAGTTAGCAAGGCATATAGGGTTCTCAATAAATCATCCTTGAAATTTGAAGAGTCAATACATGTTACATCTGATGAAGCTAATATGTTTTACAAGGAGAATGAAGCTTCTACCAGTGATCATCTACAAGTATCAAGCCTATGTAAAAAGCTGGATGACTTAAATCTCACCTAGAAGGTGATATCTCTTCCCTCACCACAAGCAAATGAAGACAGTGAAGAAGACTCTATGGAAGAAACTGACCTTCCTCCAACAGCAGAAGTAATTCCACAAGAGGAATTCACTCCAATTGTTGTTGCTGAACCAACTCAACCATCTGATTTTGTCACACTTAGGGATCACCCTAGATCCCAAGTAATTGGAGACATATCAGCAGGTGTACAGACAAGGCATCAACTCAACCATGATGTGATGCATGCCTGTTTTCTCTCTCAAATTGAACCTCAAACCATAACTGATGCTGAGCAAGATCCCCATTGGATCATTGCAATGCAAGAGGAACTAAATCAATTTGAAATATGTAGAGTTTGGGACTTGGTTCCAAGGCCTAAAGGTTATCCAGTAATTGGAACTAAGTGGGTTTTCAGGAATAAGCTTGATGCCCAAGGTGTGATTGTGAGGAACAAGGCTAGGCTTGTTGCTCAAGGATATAGGCAAGAGGAAGGAATTGACTATGGTCAGACCTTTGCTCCAGTTGCCAGGCTAGAAGCTATAAGGATTTTTCTGGCCTATGCTGCATTCAAAAAGTTCACAGTTTATCAGATGGATGTCAAGAGTGCTTTTCTAAATGGAGTACTTCAAGAAGAGGTTTATGTAGAACAAACTCCAGGTTTTGTTTCTCCAACTTCCCCCTCTCATGTTTTTAAACTGCATAAGGCTCTCTATGGTTTAAAGCAAGCTCTAAGAGCTTGGTATGAGACCTTAGCCAACTTTCTTTTAGGGTATGGTTTTTCTAGAGGCATGGTAGATAAAACCCTTTTTACAAAATTGTATCATGATAAAATTTTATTAGTAGAAATATATGTAGATGATATTATATTTGGTTCTACTTATCCCAAATTGTGCAAGAGATTCTCTAATCTAATGCATTCTAAATTTGAGATGAGCAGCATGAGAGAGTTATCTTATTTCCTTTGTCTCCAAGTGAAACAATCTCCTGATGGTATCTTCATTTCCCAATCTAAATATTCTAATGAGCTTATTAAGAAGTTTGAGATGGCTGATGCATCTCCTATGAAGACTCCCATGGCTGCCAATGTTGTATTAGACACTGATGAACATGGAAAAATTGTTGATCAGACCAGGTATAAGGCCATTATTGGATCCCTACTATATCTAACAGCAAGCAGACCAGATATCATGTTTGCTATAAGTTTATGTGCTAGGTTCCAAGTGAACCCTAAAGAATCTCATCTTATTTTCATAAAAAGAATTTTGAGATATATAAAGGGTTGTCTTAATCTAGGACTCTGGTATCTTACAGATTTAGCATTTGAGTTGACTGGATTTTCAGATGCTGACTATGCTGGATGCAGAGTGGACAGAAAGAGAACTTCAGGAACTTGTCAGTTCTTGGGTGATAGACTTGTGTCCTGGTTTTGCAAGAAGCAAACCTCTGTATCAACATCTACTGCTGAAGCTGAATATGTGGCTGCTGGCAGTTGCTGTTCATAGATTCTGTGGATACAAAACCAACTCTTAGATTATGGTTTCAATCTAAATAATTCAACCATCTTCTGTGATAATACTACTGCTATATTTATATCACATAATCCAGTGCATCATTCTAAAACAAAGCATATAGATATAAGACATCATTTCATTAGAGATAATGTAGACAAAAAGAAAATTAATCTACACTTTATCTCCACTGATTTTCAAAGAGCAGATATTTTCACCAAATCCCTTAATGAAAAGAAGCCCATGTTATTCCTGAATCAGCTTGGAATGATCAATAGGAAGGATTAATTTAACTTTTGTCTTCTATTGTTGGATCTGTTCCTAAATCGTCGAATGAAGATCGACGATCTTCGAACAGCTCTTGAGCTAAATCGTCGAACTACGTTTGACGACAGCTCTGTGTGAAGACAAAAATCGTCGACCAGAGATCGACGACTTTGCTTCAGTTAATTGATCGTCCAGCTATGCTCGACTATCAATTTCCGACTGAGATCAGAGACCAAAGATATTATTTGTTTATAAATTAATCTTTGACCTAAGATCGACGTTTTTGTTTTTATCGTCAAACAGAGATCATCCTTTCATATTCCGAAAACCTATATGTAGGTTTCTCTTCGATCTCTGTCCCGCGTTATCATATTCTATTTTCCCCTTTCCCTTGATCTCTTCTCTCTTGAGTCTATAGATCTTCCATGGCAATTTCCATGGCGGCACTTTCAAAGATGAAGTTCGACACTGGTTTCCACGTCGACTTGGAATCGCTCAGTCACTGTGATCCTATCTTTCAATTGGTATCAGTCACTGTGATCTTATTTTTCACGAAATGTTACAGCTATGTGATTATCAGGGTTTGAAGAAGTTCAGGTCTATTCGGATCAAACTATTTGTTGCTGAGATCAAAGAATGGGTTTACTCTTCCTCAATAAATGACACTCCCTTTCTGCTTCCCTTTCTGCTTCCTCTGTCCCATCTTCATCTAGGGTTCTGCTTCCAGTTTTCACTGAAACCAGGCAGGGGGAAGCAGTACAGGAAGAAGAAGTGTTTCAAAAATTTTTGTGCAGATATAGATGACCAATGAAGCTGCAGCAGTTCCAGCAGCAGCAGCAATTCCAGAAATAGCAGAAGCAAATTATGATGATACAGATTGTAATGACACAGGTTTGGGCAAGGTTCAACATCAACAACAACATCAGTAATAGCAACAGTAGAAACAAATGCTCCAGTTTATTTCTTTGTATTTTCTTTATGTTATGTAAATAGTGTCCTCACCCAAATAGGGGGAGATTGTTGGAACGCTAGTTCTGATTTGGGTAAGGATCACTATTAGGTTTGCTTAGACTGACCCAAAATGTATAGTCAGGGTCATAGGTTTATTTCTTTAGTGTAGGCCAAGAGTCAACATCACATGGATCAGCCTACAACTGCCAGTCAGAGACTCAAGCAGTTGTGTCCACACAGACTACATCAGTCGACACTCAGCATATTCAGTCGACACTCAAAAACATCAGTCGACACTCAACAAAATTGTGTCGACACTTTGAACAAGCTGTGTCGACACCAGTAGCAGAATTGTGTCGACACATAGAAATACCGTGTCGACACCCAGAAGATTTGTGTCGACACACAGACTATCAGTCGACATAGATAATATTAGTCGACACTAGCTCAGTCGACACAAGAAGGATTTGTGTCGACACAGTTCACAGATTATTAGTCGACAGTATCAGTCGACACAAGAAGGACTTGTGTCGACACCCAGAACCATCTGTCGACACAGTTCATAGAAGCTGTTTCAGAAGGACAAGTCAAATTGTCAGGTCGACAAACCAAGTTCTCAGCTTGACGATTTCTTCCTTTTTCAGTATGTAATTCCAGAAAATATTATAAGTCCAGAAACAATTCTCAGCACGACGAATTCCATTCTCGGCTTGACGATCGTCGATCTCCCATCGACGATCTCTAAGTTTTCTACTCTGAACTGAGCTCGACGATCTATGAGCTCAGGTCGACGATCTTGTGCTTCTCAGCAGTTATCTCAGATCTTCGATAGTTACTCACAGGTCGACGATCTCTTAACCTAGTTCAACGATCTGTGAGCCAAGCTCTACTATTTTTGTCTGCCTTTAGTTATCAGTTCTCTCAATCCCGTCAGAAGTATTTATTTTGTTTATGATAAATTATTTTAAGGCAAATACATTCTGATAATTAATGATGACATTCTCAAGGCTGATAGCCGTATCTCATGAAGCATTGATTATGGTATTCATAGAATATTATGTCAAGACAGTTGTGGAAGTGCATTTATGATTGCCAGTCGTTCTACCCGTTTGGTCTCCTAAATTCTTGCAGAGAATTAAGTACTGTCTTGGAATTCAAATTCAAGTCGTTAGTCATTCCCAAAAATATACAGAGAACTTAAAAAGACAAAGACAACAAGAATCACACAACATTCAGTCAGAAAATCAATCCTTTTGCTCTCAAGGTTTCTTGCTTTGCCAAAAACAAGGAAGAAGAAGAACTTGCTGAACACATAATTCTCTCTAGTCTTCTTCCTTCATCAGGCTTCAATAATCTACAGAGAGCTAGAATCAACATCAATCTGAAGACCTACACCCTAGACAAAGCTTCCATCTTCCTGAAACTACTCAATATCTCAGGGGGATCTTTGGCATCATCAAATCCACATAGTCTTCTCATTGTGTTTAAGAAAGAGAAGTCTGTCATTTATTTTTCTTAACCTCTCGTGTACAGGGTTCTTACTCCCTTCAAAAGTAAACTCCTTGGTGATAGGGCACCTGATCAAAAACCTATTGGTGTTTAGGCACCTGATCAAAAGCCTGAAGAGTTTCTAGATCTACCTGAAGCAGATCTTGTGGTGATAGGACACATGATCAAAAACCTAAGTGGATTCCTACCAGGGTGGTAGAAGAGTGGATGTACCCAGATTTGGGGAACCACTACAAAATTTTTTGTGTCGTCTGTATTGCCTTGTGTTTTCTTTGTGCCTTGTGCTGTGATAGTTTCTTGCTTTTACCTCTTTCACATAAGTACCTATATTTTAATTCCACAATATATCTAAACAAATTTTTTATACTCTATTCACCCCCCACCCCCCTCTAGAGTAAACTATATCTATCCCTCACTTTCACTATGCACAACAACTGTCTGCAGAGATATACTCTAACTCGGCTGTTGAGATTGCAACACAGTTCTACTTCTTACTACTCCAGAAAATGAGTCTTCTTCCAAGAAATTGTCAAGTCCCGGAAGTGCTCTTCCTGTCATCTTTGCTACCTGCAAAATCTGCATCTAAAAACCAATTAGTTCGCTATCATTACTTCTTGGGTACCATAAGCCAAGATTTGGTGTGCCTTTAAGGTATCTCAAAATCTTCTTTGCAACAGTGTAGTGAGATTCTTTAGAATTCACTTGAAATCTAGCACATACACTTGTTGAGAACATTATGTCTTGTCTACTGGCAGTAAGGTAGAGCAAGGATCCAATTATGCTTCTATACTTGGTTTCATCCTAAGGTTTCCCTTTCTTATCCTCGTCTAGAGACACAGCTGAACCCATTGGAGTCCTCATAGAGGTTGCGTTCTCCATTCCTAATTTCTTAATTAGATCATTGGTGAACTTTGTCTGCGAGATGAAAATTCCATCTTCAGATTGTTTCACATGAAGCCCTAAGAAATACTTCAGCTCTCTCATACTGCTCATTTCAGACTTCCCTTACATAAGTTTAGAAAACTTATTGCAGAGGTTGTCGTCAGTAGAGCCAAAAATAATGTCGTCAACATAGTTTGCACAAGCAAAATCATGCCTTTTATTTCCCTAAGAAATAATATCTTATCTATCTTTCCCCTTGTGAACTTGTTCTCAAGAAGAAAGCTGGACAACGTCTCATACCAAGCTCGAGGATCTTGTTTCAAACCATATAATGCTTGAGATAACAGATAAACATAATCAGGAAAGTAAGAGTCAATGAAAACTGGAGGTTCTTCCACATACACCTCTTCCTTTATATCACCATTAAGGAAGGTAGACTTCACGTCCATCTGATAGACAGTGAAGCCCTTAAGAGCAGCATATTCTACGAATAACCCGATTGCCTCCAGCCTTGCCACTAGAGCATATGTCTGGTCAAAGTCGATTCCTTCTTCTTGGCGATATCATTTGGCGACAAGTATGGCCTTGTTCTTTATGATTGTTTCATCCTCGTCCATCTTATTCCTGTAGACCCACTTTGTCCCGATGACATTCTTATCTTTGTGTCTTGGAACAAGTTTCCAGACTTGACAATGCTTGAAATGATTTAGTTCTTCTTCTATTGCCATTATCCATGACGCGTCTGAGTTTTCTTCCTCAAACTTTTTCGGTTCAACCTGTGAGAGAACACACAAATATAGATTCTCGTTAGCTGTACCTCTACGAGTTCTGACACCATCAAGGGGATCTCCTATTATTTGTTCCATTAGGTGATCCTTCAGATGTCTGAGATCTAGAGTCCTTGCATCTGGAGTGTCTTCAATCTCCGGAGTGGCTTCATAAACTTGGACGATTTCTTCATCTTTATCATCATCTCCAATCGGTGTTGGAGTGGTGATTTTGATGAACTTTTCACCTTTTTTTCAGTCGGCTCATCCATGTTTAGTTCTTTAATCTTTGAACCTACATCTTAAATGAACACACTAGAAGAGTTACTTTGCAGCAAGCTTATCTCATCAAATAAAACATGAATGGATTCTTCTACAACCAAAGTTTTTCTATTAAATATCATATATACCTTACTATGGCTACAACATCCGACAAAAATACCTTCAGAACTCTTTTCGCTAAATTTGGTAGTGTGAACTTGCCATTGTTAAGGATGAAGCATTTATAGCCAAAGATTCTAAAATATGAAACAGTGGATTTCCTGACCTTTAGAACTTCTTAAGGTATCTTATTGTGGTTCTTGTTTATGAGTGCTCGATTGTGTATGTGGCATGCAGTGTTGACGGCTTCAGCATAGAAGTATTCTAGTAGTGAAGCATCACTCAACATGGTCCTACAGGCCTCTATGAGTGTTCTATTCTTTCTTTCAGCTACCCTATTATGTTGAGGAGTACGAGGAGAGTAAAACTCATGAAATATACCTAAGCTTTCACAAAATTCTGTCATGGCCCCAGACTTGAACTCTGTTCCTTTGTCATTTCTAATTTTGACTACAGAACAGTTGTATTCATTCTGGACTTGCCTGAAAAAATTAGTAAAGATGTCAAAGGTATCTAACTTGTGTTTTAGAAAGAAGACCCCCGCAAAGCGCGAGTAATCATCAACAATAACTCATGTATAATCCTTACCTCCCAAACTTCTAACTTGCAATGGATCGAACAAGTCCATATGAAGTAGAAGTAAATAGCTATTAGAATCTTTGCCAATAATGCTTTTAAAGGTAGCCCTTGTTTGCTTGCCTTTTACACATGTGTGGCAAGGTCTATCTTTTCCATACTTGATATTTGGGGCATCACATACTAAATTCAGAGAAAATAATTTATTAATAGTTTTGAAATTAATATGTGCTAGTCCCTTGTGTCATTGGTCACCAAGAGACGCACTATCTTTAGCTAAAAAGCATACTGGAGTAGAAGAATCTATACAAATAAAATTCAAACAAAATATATTTCTTCTTCGAGTGCCTGATATAATCATTTCCATATTGTCAACCAATTTTATGAAGCACTTATCTGCGTGAAATTCAACAATGTGTCCTTTATCACAGAGCTGGCTTATGCTTATAAGATTGTGTTCCAATCCTTCAACATAATCCACATTTGAGAAGGATACACTACCGTTAGTGATCATATCATGGCCTTTAGTAATTCGTCGGTCTAAACCTCCAAAGATGACCTTTGGCCCGTTCAAGACTGGAGAATAGTTCTAAAGAAGGCTTCTTGTCCCGGTCATGTGTCAAGAGCATCCACTGTCCAAGTACCAGATAGGCATTTTGTTTGCCTTTGTACATACCTGCAATCACAAATCAATTTTCCTTAGGAACCCAAACATGTTTGGGTCCTTGGTCTCTAGTTAGAACACTCCCCCTACGAGTATTAGCATTATGAGTGGTTTTCCTCACATTGCTAACTTTAGGAGTCACATAATTTACGGAGTTAAACAAGTAGTCAATGGTAAAGTGACCAATTTTACCACAGCACCTGCAGTCAAACCTGTTGTATCTTTGCCTTAAAATCTCCTGCTTGACCTTTTGAGATGGTGGTCTTGCTGGGGCAGCATTCTTGGTGGAAGAAGCTTCATGGTGATAACAATCGCATGTCTTCTTTTCCTTGAGAGGCCTTTCTATAATAGGCTTTACCTTTGGTGTCTTCTGGATGTTATGACCTTGATTACAAGGTCCATAACTCTGACGAGTAATTTCTTCATAGGGTGCCTTAAGGACACTTTCACCAAAGTTATGGGGACAAGCCCATCCCAGGTAACGAGACTTGGGCTCTACTTAAGCAGGCCTAGCAAAGTTACCTTAGGACGAGTCAAGATCAAACTCGTTTGATGGAAATATGACCTTCTTAAAAGAAGTCTGATCTTGAGGAGCATTCCCATTCCCTTTGGCCAAAGCCTTCTTGGCCTCCTTATTCTTTCTCTGAGCCATATTCCTTCTAGAAGATTTACTAGGAGCTTCAACATGGCCTAGCCCAGCACCTTTGGCCTTAGCTGAGAATTCAGCAACAAAAGGAAGGACAGTCTTGGGCTTCGAAAAACTTTCAATAAGTTTCTTCTCTGCTTCAAGTTGTGCTTCTAGTTCTTTTATGATCTTCTCTTTTAGGTCTAGGTGCTCGAGAGCCTTTTTATTTTCTTCAATGTCAGCATTGAAGTTCTCTCTAAGTGAGTCCGTTTTAGCGACTGCCTCTCTCAAAGTGCTCTATTCAGCCTTGAGAGACTTTATCTCTTTGGCTTGAGTTTTCATGACTTTTCGACATTTGTCATAAGCCTTGATCAACTCCTTATAATGGGCCATGAGTTCAGACTCATCGTCAGGAGAGCTGTCCTCATAATCATGTTCAGAAACATCAGATTCAGAAAGAGGAGTATGAGCATATACCTTCCCAGTGAACTGGGGTTCTTGTTCATCATCAGTTTGAGCCATTAACCCAAAGTAGGCTTCTACTTCTTCACTTGACTCAGATGAGTCAGATTCGCTAAGAGTCTTGCCCTTCTTGGCTATAAGACTTCTCTCTGTTCTCTTCTTATTGTAAGAAGATTTCTTCTCCTCTCTTTTTCCACCCTCCTTCTTCTTGTAGGGACAGTTAGCAATAACGTGACCTGGTTTATTACAGCAATAACAAACGAGTTCAACAGATATATGTTTGTTCTGTTTAGAGTTATACCTGTATTTTCTATTAGAGCCTTTCTTGTGTCGATCACCATCATGACATGATCATCTATAAGAGGAATCCTTGCCTTTCTATTGCTTCTTCTTGTTCAAGAATTTCTTGAACTGTCTTGATAGTAGAGAGAACTCTCCTTTAGATTGTTATAAGCAAGAGGAAATTGGCTCTGAGGTTTCTTCTTCACTTTCTTCTTGTGCTGGGGTAGGAGAGGCAGCCTTGGACATCCTTGAGGTGTCTGCCTTGAGGGCTACAAACTTCTCCTTGGATGAAGACTTGTTCTTCTCTTCTTCTGCTTTTCTTGAATTAAGTTGCAGCTCATATGACATAAGCTTTCCGAAGAGATTTTGTGGTTTAGTCTCATTTAGCTTCCAAATTCCCGAATAGCACAGACATTGTTATCCCATTCCTTAGTCAGGGATATCAAGAACTTATCATTCAGTTCTCTGTTGGTGAAGACTCGGCCGTAGACACTTCGGCCGTTGACTATCTTGAAGAAGTTTTCAAAAGTATCTGCAATTTTATCCTTGGGTCCTTGTCAGAAGGCCACATATTTTTGATTAATAAGGGATCTTCTATCATCCCTAACTTCTTATGTGCCTTCCATCAAGGTGACGAGGGACTGCCACATTTCCTTAGCGGATTGGCAGTGAATCAGGTTCTGCAGCATAGAGTCATCAACTGAACTTTTAATAATATTTTTGGCCTTATTGTCTAAAGAGAAAAGTGCAATCTCATCTTTGTCGAGATCCATCAACTTCTTAGGAACTTTCTTTGTAGGATCTATAGTGGAGATGGTAATAGGAACATAAGTACCTTGTTCAATAATCATGAAAATCCTTTGATCTACTACTTCCATGAAAAATTTAATCCTCTCTTTCCACATGGGAAAGTTGTTTTTTGTACACAAGGGAAGCTTAGCAAAATCCTTGGCCTTGTCCATGCTTGGATAACTCATTAGACAACTTGGGTCAGATCAAATCAAGGTGTTAACCTTTTAATGATCAACATGGCTATGATACCAATTGAAGTGATTAGTTATCTTACCAAAATCACTTAGAGGGGGGTGAATAGGTGAGTTGAGCCCTATATGCGGAATTAAAAATTTAGAGATCTAAGCACGGAAAAATAACAACCAAGCAATCACAGAGGAAACAGAGATTTGTAGTGGTTCCTCAACCTTGGGTACATCCAATTTCCACTCACCGATCAAGCAAAGCAATAGACTCGGCTACTCAACTATTTTGGGATTGAAACCAATCTTACGTCTCGGAACAATGTTCCTAAGACTCTATCCACAAAACGGATCTACACTCGGAAGCTGAAAACTTCCTACAACTCGGAGAATAACGCTCCTACACTCGGATTATAATCTCCTACAAGAATAAATTGAAATGAGAAATACAAACAGTTTCTTTTTCTTAGATCTGAAAATTCACTGCCTAGGTCTTCCTTCTTGAACTTTACGGCACAGTCAGAAATCTTTGAAGAAGACACGGCAAGATCCGATTTGAAAATTCCTAACACACAAGATTAGAGAAAAAATGAAGAGGTTGAAGAACAATCTCGATCTACAAGTCGACTGGTCTGAATCTTCTTAGACGAAAGCCCTTGGCAATTTGCAGGATGAGCGGCGGCGGTGGCTTCCATTTAGGAAAGAGAAAAATCAATTCAGAATTCTTAAAGTATTTCTTTTACTCTTCTTAGGGTTAGTCGAAATGACAAGACCTTATATAAGATCTCCTTAACGGTCATAATTAACATTAATGATAGCCATGTGGACCAATCATGTCAAATCATTTGAAAATCGCATCTGTTAGGACTTAGCAAAATTTTTCGGAAAAATGAATTAATTACTCGTGTGAAAGAAGAACTACTCGAGCACAAAAATGAGTTCTCGATAGTACAAAATCAGACTACTCGAGAAGAATCTCTTCAGGAAATTTAAGAATAGAATCATAATCACTCGAGTGGAATGAATGTTAGTAGAGTGCTAGAGATGTTACTCGAGAGGAGGAAGTGAACTTCTCGAGAAGAATACTTAGAGAAAAATTCAGGGAGATAAAACTGATTACTCGAGTACCTGAACTAGATATCTCGAGAAGTAGACATGCTTCTCGAGTACAGGAATTACACTACTGGAGTGGGGTAGACACTACTCGAGTAGTTTCCTTCTGTCACTCGAGTGAAAGTGCTCTTCTACTTGAGTGGTGAACTTTACTACTCGAGTATAATACTTAGAATATTTCTAAGAGGGAAAACCTGTCAACTCGAGAAAGAGAAGAAGTCTACTCGAGTAATGGACTTGGCCTATCGAGAACAGATTCAAGTTTCTCGAGAACCATTTTATTTACTCGAAATCCATACTAGACTTACTCGAGCACATCTAAAGTTTCTACTCAGGTACTAGAATTCTACTCGAGGGAAACACTTAGAAAAATTTAGTTTATGAAGATTTTTCTTCCTTCAATGGAATCAGCAAAAGTCTTTCTCCAACAATCCTAGTGCTTGAAAAATTAAGTCTATCCCAATAGAGAGGCTACACATTAGTCAACACCGTGGATCACACAATGAGGAATTACATTGTATGGTCCTGTGTTTGGTGACCCATTGTAGATTGTCATTGGTCTACACTTGGAAATTAAGACCTACACACATATAACTCAAATAATAAATCAAATACAACTTAATTCATCTTAGTTTAAGGGTGACATCACCAAATCTAAGTTATTGTGGATACAATACCCAACACTTTTCTATTTCTACTGCAGGTCCAGTGGTCGTGTGCGTGTTCCGGAATTGTTCAGGAAATCCCAAACAGTACAGGAACACTGCACACGATCAGTGGATCTATTGCTCACCACCACTAGTCATGCGCCACTGATCATGGGCACTATATTCACCATTTTCCAAGTTCTGCCTAAGCAACCGCGCGAACTTTGGACATAGTGCGCACGACTGCTAGTCGTGCGCCACTGCTCGTGCGTGTTATTCCAGTTTTTCTGAAGTTCTGCCATTACTTATCGCACGATCAGGGGATCCAGTACGAACGACCATCGATCATGCGCCATTGATCGTGCGCATATATATTAATTTTTCTTCGCATCTACAGGTTTCTCTGGGAGATGAGAGCATGATCATCAACTGTCAGTGAGCCTGACCACTGGTCGTGCACCACTTATTGTGCGCTCTATTTTTCTGCTACAGTATATAAGCTCGGCTCCGCGAATTTGGGCATATATTCTTTTCATTTCTGCCCCGCTCCTACGCGCGAAGCGCCATCCTTTGCCCCCACAAGTCCTCCACTCATCCCTCTCCTCCTTGTAGAGTTGATCTAGCCAACATTCTCCCTCCAAAAGCTTACAATACCTTCATCCCCGGCCACCATTTTCTTCTCCAAACTCCAAGCTCCGTTTCAAGCTCATAAGGTGCTGCATCCGTGGGGTTCTCTGGATAGATTTATCCCAGCGACTATTCACAAAGAAGACGAGTTATTGGAGGGAGGTGAGATTCCTTCTGGACCACGGATGTCATCCGTAGACCGAGTGATAGTTTCTTTCGTATTTAAGCTATTAGAGTTTTGTTTAGGTCTTTATTGTGCAAATCTTGTCTTATTAGCTTATGTGTCCCTTCTTCTTGTATTTATTTATGCCACTAATGTTTTTGTGCTTTTTTGTAGGTTTTCTCAATTTTCAGCCAAAATAACCTGACACGGCCACCAACACGGCCGTGTCATGGGGCATGTCGCTGTTCCCAAAGAATCAACCACTAGAGGAAAGTCCAGAGTTCATCCCGAACAGGACATGGCCTCCAACACGGTCGTATCGCTGGTCGTGGCAAGCTGGTCATGCAACATGAGTCGTGTCACCAGGAGCCGATGACTTTCCAGCGAAGGACATGGCCACCAACATGGTTTTGTCACCAGGCGTGTCGCCACCTCATCAACGCATATAGCCTAACATTAATGCACCCTCGTCAAAGCCCATCAACTGCAGAGGACACGGCCACCAACATGGCCGTGTCGTTGGATGTGTTAGCATGTGCGTGCCCGCTAATTCGATGTTACAATGATCATTTCCCGCCAGAACCAGAGCCCGAAGTCAACCAGCATGGGACACGACCACCAACACGGCTGTGTCGTTGGCCGTGTCATCCCCTCTTGAATTTCTATAAATTCAGCCCCTCCCCCTTGTTTCAAAGAGATCCCTGGAGTGTGTAAGGAAGTGCTGCCCTTTTGTTTTCTGAAGTTTTTCATGCTTTCTCTCTCTCTCTCTCTCTCTTTAACTTTAGTTTAGTTTAATTCTAGTTTAATTAAAGCTTTTGTATTAGCTTTTGTAATTGCTTTATTTGCTAATTATAGGGCTAGAATAGGATTTTTCTTTCCATGCACTTGTAATCTTTTGTTTTCATATTGTATGATCCTTGTTTTCATTAATAAAGGAGTGTTGCTTTCTCTTCCCTTTCTACTTTGTGTTCTTTATGCTTCACTACTCATCCCACCTCCTCCACTTCACCATGAGTAACTAATCCTCCTTGTACTCGATCTTGATGATCCGAGGTTCGAGTGATTAAGTTATGATGCTTTGAGTTCACCTTCTCTTTCTAGGTAATAGGTCTTGAATTAATCTTGATTTATCATGGGTTGGAGACATATTATCGATATATATTGTCCACCTTTGCTTTCATTCTTGGCTAGCCAAGAGGCCGATAGTTTGAAGTGAGCACTCAAGAGTAAAGGGAGTTGTACGCACCCCTCGAGAGAGGCAGACATCCAAATCTCCCGGATTGGAGTAAAATCCAATAGTGGGGTTCACCACGTAAAGCGAGCTTTAGGCCTCTGATTTAGATGAGAGTCGGTCGGACCTTCCTAAACTCAGTTGGGCACGACTTCGAGAGAAGCATGTTCAAGCTTTATGAACCTCCACAGTCAAGGACCATTACCCTGTTAAGCTTAGGTTTATTTATCGTGTTTTTAATCGACTCTTGCCGAGGTGATTCTTGATTGAGTGCATTTCCATCTCATCGTTCTAACCCTTTAGTGTAATCGTTTCTTTTATGCTCTCTTTATTTTTATTGCAAGTAGTCCTCTTTTCTATACAATATTTCCATTAGTGCATTTAGCTTTCTTTTAACCCTAAGATTTTCATCGATAAAATAATAGCCTTCGTGTGAGTAAGCTTACTCAACAGTTCCCAGATTTAAATACGAAACTTGTGTCCCCTTACTACAGTTCGGTAGGTATACTTGCTCAGTTGGATTGCTAGTTCGGCTGCTCTCTTTTCATAAGCGAAAGGCACGCCCATCACCGAGCTCGGACAAGGCCCGACAACCCCTGACTCCGGCTGCGAATCTCAAGAAGATTCGTGTGTTTGGTTGTATTTCTCCCTCTCCTCTTGTAGTTACTTTGTTCTGAACTTGTGGTTGTTTGATTGTTGCTTAATAACACTGTTTAGTTTAAGTATTTCAACATGTTTATGTGTTGTTATATTTTAGATATGATTGTGTTGCTGAGTTTCAGTTTTTCATGTTTTTATTAAGATAGTGCTGTTATAGTGATTGATAGAAGTGTGTGTGGCGAAGAGGTGATTGCGACCCTCATTGGCTCATCCATCTTTCATATTACTCTCTTGAGTAATCCACCAAAGAGACGCGGTGACGGCGACCCGCAATAGGTTTATTACTGTTAAACATAGGAAACTCCAAACCAAAACCCCCTTTGTTTACGTTAATGCTCACAATCACTTTTTCAAAAGTGAAATCACACTCCCTACTTGCACTCCTCGAGAGATCTATATCCGAGCATTCAACTCCTCAACTTTATTATTTGACTATGATCGGTACACTTGCCGACGCATCAGGCAGGTAAGGGCTCAGAGGAACTCGCTCTTGGAAACTCCAGCGGAGGCTTACTTCAGGGCTTTGTGGACTTAGTTACTTTTTCTATTTTCTTAACTTAAAGATTTTGGCATGTGACCCTCTAAAGAACTCAAAGATTCGACCACACGATTTTTCACCCTTTCCAATCTTTTCACGTTAAAAAATGCTTCATGTCATTTCCACTTTGTTTTCATTCGACTGTTTGCGCTCCTAGATTGACTCGGAACTAAGGCATTCTGATTGTCCGGACCAAAGGAAAACCAAGTAAGCCGCAACAGATTGGCGCAATCTGTGTGAAGGTGTTCTCAACTCTGTAGCAAGTGTAATGCCCACAATTTTTTCGATTTTTGGTTTAATTCATTATCTGGCGTGTTTATGACGTCAGAGCGTTACATTGACGCATTTTCCACATTTACCGCTGTTAGAGCTTGTTTTTAGCCGTTAGGTATTCTCTGAATGTGACTGGATTTAGATTGTTTGCAAGATTTCCTAGCGACTCGTGTCTGTTTTGTTGACTCAGTGAAGCGTCTTTGGGAATGCTTGTCTTTTGGCTTCAGTATGTGTTTACCCGAGTTTGGTTCATCGAATCTTAATTACGACTACGCTGTTGGTTTCGTAGCATCGGTATTTAGCTACGGTGTGATTTTTGCAGAAATCCGTGTTGGCACGAATTTTGGGTCGTTTGGACCACTATTTAATAATAAATAATTATTTTAATACTTATAATTCTAAGTATAAATAGCCTTGTGAATAGACAACCCTATTCATCATCTTCCCCTTGAAACCGTTGCCTTTTTGAGAAATAGAGATAGAGGCTGTCTTTGGAGAGCCTTTTGCCAACGATTTTAGGACCTCCGGTGCGCGAATTCATTGCCGGAGATTATATTCGGAAAGCTCTCACCTAGATCTACATTTCTACGGTAAGTTTTTCCCGTTTCGTCGATTTTCAGAGGTTTAGATTGCATTTTTGACCATCCTTCCTCTCGAAATGTTTCAGGTTTTACAGCTTAGGAATTTCTCCGGCCAGATTCATGAGGTGTAGTGCTGGTGTTGCCAAAGTTCGGCAAGGTTTGAGGCAAGTGATGGGTTTTCTCTTGCTTGTTCTTTTTTTCTTCACTGCCTTTATTTCCCTTCCTGTACTGATATTGGAATAAGAGTAGGGATTCCTTTTTCGTCCGAGTTAAACTATCTTTCTGTAGAATTTGGATTTTTCTATTTCTTTCTTTCTCTTACTGGATCCTCTCCAGTAAAAAATTCTTTTTAGGGTATAGATTGGCCATCAGTTGGGCTGTAGAGGCTTTTCTGTACAGGTTTAACCTAGCCGACCTATAGCAGAAATTAGGATTAGGTTGGACCCTTAGGTTAAGTCAAAAGTTCCTCTTAGTGCTTATTAAGCTAAGTCAGGAATCAAGACAGTCATGTAGGAAAATTTCATCGAACGGGCCAAACTTTCGTTGAACACAAATTTCGTTGAACCGTCCAATTCGTCGAGCTTAGCTTTGACTGTAGGAAAATTTTGTCGAACGGGCCAAACTTTTGTCGAACACAAATTTCATCGAACCGGCCAATACGTCGAGCTTAGCTTGGACTGTAGGAAAATTTCATCGAATGGGCCAAACTTTCGTCGAATGCACAAAACATTCGTCAAACTGGCCAATTCGTCGAGCTTAGCTTGGACTGCAGAAGAATTTCGTCGAGCTGAGCCTTTGAGTCTATTTCATCGAATGCTAATTTTGTCGAGTTGAGCCTTAAACTTAAATAACTTCATCGGGAAGATTAGGCATTGAGTGCAGCCCTACCATAGGTTCAGTTTTTTTAGCCCAAGTTCAGGAAGCGTTGAGTGCATTAGGTGCACTCAATGCGGTATTGAGAGTATAGCTTTTGGCGTTGACTGTGTTAGTTGGTTTAGTATTACCATTGAATGGCTCTAAGAGCTTAGCCCTTCAGCGTTGAGTGTCATTGAGTGCCCGTGAGATTAAGTGAGATAGATTTGAGTGTGCTGACTTCACTCAATACGGCATTGAGTATGTTGAAGACACTCAACGTCATTGCTAAATTATGCTAAGTAAGAAAGCATTGAGTAAGTGGTATTCAATCAATGCGACATTGCGTGGCTTGAAGACGCTCAACGCCATCACTTATTTTGTCATTCTAGTCTGCAAGCATTGAGTGAGTTGAGTTCACTCTACGTGGCATTGAGTGAAGCTTTGCCATGATGGAATTCTGAGTATGGTGTCGAGTGCGCTAACAGCATTCGACGCGGCGTCCAGTGTACTCGACGCTTTCCCCTTAGACTTTTGTTATTTCACCATAATGGTGTGTATCTCTAAAGGCTTTATTTTGCCAGGTTAGAAATTTCGGGTTTCTGCTTAATTCCCCGAGTTTGGGTTTTATGGGTATTTGGTAAATGGGGTTTGGTTTGTTTGGCTTAGTTTCGAAAATCATTACACCCGGGCATGTTTAGGTCTCGTTTTTGGGTTTTTGGGTTGTGTTGGACCAGATGGCCACCACCGCAGTCCCGTATTTTGAGATATTTGGGTCTGTTTGCTCAGGTTTGACAGGTTTGGTCCCGACTCAGATCCGATGGCATTACAGTGTTAATGATTCACGTGTTTATTGAGCCTTTGTGCTGTTTTGTTTTCCTATGGATTAATCATATGTTGTTTCTGCCTTTCCTCGCAGATTGATTTCAGAGTATAACTCCATTCGCACTTGGTGCAAATATCATTAGCTTTTTTAATTTTATAAGTTAACTCTTCGTTCTAAATCTCTAGTTAGTTTGATGTGTGTTATTTTGACAGCTATTCAGGTTTGGGGATTAGTAATCCTACTACTCAATTGTTTACTAACAGCTTTTGTTGCCACTCGTACTTTCTTGCTGAGCAGTTCTTCTTTTGAATGCCTCAGGTTCAGGACAGTAGCCGGTTGAGCGTCTAGGTTGGGTGTTTGCTAGTGGATTGCAGTGTTGCAGATGTTTTCATCTCCCTAGAAAGGTAGTTTTGGTTGTTTTGTTGGTACAGACATACATACTCTCAGTGGATTCGTGCCAGTTTGTTGACGTCCACAAGTGGTTTTCTTTTGAATGTTGAATACTTTGCTAAGCTACTAGTTTTATCTTTTGTGGTTGATTTCACTTGCTCTCTGAGAATGTTTTATGTTAGGTTGCATGTTAGGTATTTTAACCTATAAAAGCATTACTTCTTGTACTTCATACACCTCATATTTTTCTAAAAATAAAACACTATTTTGTAGCTAACATAAAAAAACTATTTCTATACTTATAATAAATCTAGAGTCCTGCGTGCATGAGTTGTCCTTTGTGGATGGTTATACTCATGTAAGGTGTTAATCAACATAATCAAAAGTATTTTTTTCGCAGCGCATAACTATACTTTTACTCGTGGACTAGTTGATCCACTGTGCCGAGGGGATACATCCATCTAATTTAAACTTGTTTTTACTTAATAACTCATGGATTTCATTTAAACTACAGAGTTTGGGGTTTTTGCCTGAGCTCCTGCAGTTATCCCATGCACGGCGTGGCATCAAGGCGTGTATTTCCTCTTACTCTGATATAACTTAAATGTTAAGAAAATGCAAGTTGTGATAGTTTGTATCAGAGGGAGGTTTCTTTGACAATTGGTCGAGCAACCTTTTCTTGTTAATGTTAGTTATCTAGTGTTATTTCATACACACATCGATGTGTCATCAGCACGTCTTGGCTGAAACATGAACACTACACTTATAGTATGATAAGAAATATACGGGACATATTATGTAGTATGGGATGCATAATATATGTCTGTATATGGATCCGCCTTAGGTGGCAACGTGTGACGGTTATGAAGTATGGGATGCATAACCATCATCACATGGGTGCACATTAGCACATTTTACTTTTTCGTTACATGCGATATTATGTAGTATGGGATGCATAATATTTCATGCATACGCCGCTCATAACATGCATTAAAGTCATTTTAGAATGCATATCACATCATGCATAACATAATATAGCATGTGCACATGTGTCAAGCTAAAGATTTATATGATGACATATGTACACACATTGTTTTGAGTCAAAAGAATATAAATTCTTGCATTCATGGACTTTGCACGAGAATTAATAGGTTGATGGTATATAATCCTAGGTTTAAGCATTTCATCATTTATAAAATTCCCAGAGCAAGTTAGGAGCAAGAGCATGTATTTATATATGTTTTGTCTGCACTAGGTTGTTTGGTTCTAGCGGTTAAGCTAGGTTTTGACTTGTTCCTTGATGAAATTATTATAATGTCGAGACATCCTATGACGAGGTCGACTCCCCAGTCAGAGGATGACTCGTCTGGTGCTCAAAACAAGGCAATAATTGAAGGATTCTAACAGAGCAATGAAGCATTGTCTAGGCAAATGTTGGAGATGCAGTCGCAGATCGAAACCTTGTTGATCGTCATTGCAGGACAGCCTCTTAGAGTTCAACACCGGGCCATTGGTCAAGGTGTTCCAGTTCCTCCTGCTCCTATGGTGCCCCCAGCTGTGCTGCCACCAGAGATGAACTTCATCTCGAACTTCCAGTGATTAGGACCCCCTGCCAATGATGGTATGGAAGATTTCATGGCTTTGGATGACTAGATTATAGCCATCGAGGAGATGACCTATTACTCCAGAGTTTCAGCAACTAGAGAGTAATGGTCGCCGCATAGCAACTCAAATGTTTGGCAAAGAGTTGGTGGCTAAGGGAGAAGGAAAACTTGAAAGATGGATGTTCATGGGAAGTCTTCAAAGAGCTTTTGCTGAAGACGTTTCTGCTATCGGTCGAGCAATACTGTTTGTTAAATGATTTCTTGGACTTGAAGTAGTGGTAGTGTAACGCCCCGAATTTCGTGTGCGAGTCGGTCGCGGAAAAAGAGCTTTTGGTGCCTGTAGGGGTACACGGCCTAGGACACGGGCGTGTCCAAGGCCGTGTCTGGCTGGTGATTTTTTGGCCGTTTCCAACCCGAGAAGGACACGGCCAGGAACACGGCCTGATGACCCGGGCGTGTCATCCGACACGGGCGTGTGCCAACCCGTGTCCCTACCCGTGTCCTGATGGGTCGTGTCCATTGCCGTGGCGGTTATGCGTGACACGCCCACGAACACGGGCGTGTCAAGGAACCCGACACGGGCGTGTCAGGTCAGACACGGGCGTGTCTTGGCCCGTGTGCATTTCTCAGTTCGACGATCGTGCCTGGATCGAGGCACACGGCCTTGGACACGGCCGTGTGCCAAGCCGTGTGCGGCCCAGTTCTGGGGAATTTTGTGCAGATCCGAGCCGTTCATTTTCTTTAATTTAGATCTGACGGCCCAGATTAGTTTAGGCTCTGTTAAGGCCGGGAATAGGGAGTTATTCCCTCATTTTCTCTCCAATATTCTCCCCTTCCAAAGTGAGAGAGGAGAGGAAGAAGAAGGAGGTTTCCGGCCGCCAGCGGAGCATCGGAGCACCGTTTCGAAATCGGAGAGCGGATCCGTGGAGGGAAGGTCATTGCGAAGAGTTCTAACCGCGTAGTTTTTCCATGGCGCCAAAACGGACTACAAGGGTAACGATTCTCAACTCGAGCGCTTGAATCTCTTTCTTTCTGCATAGGGAATCCCGCTCCCGCGAGTATGCGGTGAGTGCGTGGTGTTCCTTGGGGTTGACGGGAATAGTCCCCCTTGTGTTGCATGTAGAGCCCGGAATCGTAAGTACGGGCATAGGCATTGTGTGTGAAGCCTACCCGGACGTGTTTTGTCTGGATCGGTGATGTTGCATTTGATATGGTTTTGCCGGAGAAGACTCCGTGCTTTGGGTTTTTCGGGTTTCTACGCGGTAGATTGCAGCAGGGATCCTTGGAGGTTAGCTTCAAGGCGCACCCGGAAAACTGAGCGGAAACGTGTTCTGCTAACTTGGCGGTCTGGGAACCGGCCTTGATCATAACTGGGTTATGAGATTGTTTTGGGAAATTTGGGATCCGAGAGAAGCTTGGCCCGCGCAAAGTTCCTTAAATTGGACATGCGGCGTGAGCAACGGGCAAGTGGAATTGGACCTAGGCTATGTGGTTCGGTGCGAGAGACCCGAAGACGGGGACTGGCCGTTGGCATAGTCGGAGCCTTAGACGGTGGTCAGAAAGGCTAAATGCTCACATGTTGTTGCCATCCTAGGGATGGTGGTGAATGCACTGATTTGTCAGGGTTCACCATGAATGTGCCCTGAGTGCACGGGGTGTTTGGCCGTGCGAGCCTACACCTGTGGCGAATTATAACTGCGATATATATATTGTTGGGCTAATGTTTTGCAGGGAAAGAGCACCGCCGTCCCGAGTAAGGGGCGGGGTCGTTATAATTTGGTCGGCTTTTAGCTGACCGTTGCTTTATTTGCCACCGTGCGGTGGTATGTGCTTACAGGTGCTGCGGAGCCGAGCGCCAAATAGCGGGCTGGAGCCCATGTTGCTGTGCTGGCCCTAGAAGGCCGTAGAATAGTTGTTTTTACATTTCTCATGTGTGGCCGGCCTGCGAGCCGATGTATGTAAGACATGTTATATTTATGATCATTTGTAAGGCCATAAGGCCATGTACCTGTTTTAGTGTATTTGGGGTTCATTCTTGTAGTTGTAAATGTGGACATTCATATTTGATGGATTTAAGTTTGGGTTCTTCAACTTTAAAAACTCCCGCTAGAATGCTCTGTGGTTAGGACGAGTAGTCTTAATTGGTTGGTTTGATTATTCACTTGGTAACCCTTCCGACTGTCTGTGGTATATGGCGTCGGGTTCCAGCTGGACCTTCTGTTATATGCCATGCGACAGATGGGGGTGTTACAATTTGGTATCAGAGCCAGGTTACGGTCATGCTTAAATGAATTCGTGGGCGAATTCTTTTAAGGGGTGGTGAGCACATGTGTGCGTCATCGTTATAACATTAAAAAGAACCCATGAATGTCCACTTAGGAATGAAAAATACTCGTGGTTGAGGAACCTGCGCGTTCCTATAATTGCTTTTTGCAATTTTGTTTGGTCACTTATTGGTGTTTTTGTATGACTATAGGTGACCGGGAGTGGCGTAGAGCCGACAGAACATCTGGTTTCTAAGGATTATAGTGCACCCAGTGGAGCGCTTGATACCCCTCTTTCGTTAGAAACCATAAGAAGGATCGTTGAAGTGGTGCTCGCTATGACTAGTGCACAGCAAGGAAGCAATGTGCAACCTCTTGTCCCCGAGATGACTTCAATGTCGGGTGGTGTGTTGAATCAAATGACATTTAGGAGGCCATCAGGTCAGCCGTTGAATATGTGCTTGGTGCAGGGTACGCACTCAGTTGATGAGTATTTGCAGGCATTCCTTTTGATAAGCCGCTACCCATGCTTTGAGTTGGAGAACGAGAGGTCTATAGTCGATAGATTCTATAATGGTCTACGTGACGAACTGCGAATTCCACTTCTAGGACCAAAACTAATGGGATTCCGAGCCTTGGTAGAGTCGGCCAGATCTTTGGAAGTGGAAATGGGAAAAATTCACCAGATACCAGTGAGTAGGGTATCGAACTCTACAATTCCTATGAGGGGTGCATCTTGCAAAATGCTGAAGAAGAAGGTTAGATCATGGACTAGCAAGGTTGCTTACAACTGTCATACTTGTGGAAAGAAAGGACACTTTACCCGAGAATGTTGGGATGGTGCTCAGAAGATTAAGGAAGCTATGTCAGGAGCAGGTGAGGACTCTGGTACTAAGAAACCACAGTTCAAAGGGCCAAGTTCAAAGTCCGATGTCCGCAGTTGGAATAAGAAGCTGAAGACTTCGAACTCAGCCCCTTCTTCTGGTGCGTCGGGAGCAACTACAAGTCGAGTCCCAAGAGCTTGCTATATCTGCGAAAAAGTGGGACATTTTGCACGTGAGTGTTGGAGTGGACGTGCAAAGTCCGAAAGGAAGTCTGAAGAGTACAAGCTTGGTCAGCAAGAGGACAGAAAGCAAGCAGACGTGGTGACAGGTAAGGTTTAAAATTCTAGCATTTAGCTTTAGACACTTGTAGTCTTTGTGCATGTTAACCTAGAACCGCTTGTGCTAAGCGTTGTTCTGAATTTCGTTTATCCGGCGCGAGCACCGTTCGTTAAAGGGGGCTTTGTATCTCCGTTTGCCCAAAGGAATTGTATTACGTGTCGGAATATATCTTCCGATGGCAAAAGTCTTAATGGATGTGTTGTTGACTAGTAGTGCTCGATGCGCGCAGATAGAATCTGTTGCGTTTAGGTATGGATTGTGAGTCAAAAGTTTGATTTGCAGGCGTTGTTTCTACCGCTAGGAGAGTTCAACGTGATCTTTAGTATGGTCAGGCTCTCGGAGCAGCAGACATACGTTGATCGAGGTTGCTAGTGGGGCAGTTGAGAGCTAGTCATGAGGTGACTTTCGCGGGCATGAAGGGGTCGGGTAAGATTTTGATGTCAGCCCTTCAGGTGTTCCCGGCAGTTCGGTCTGGGGCAGAACTGTATGTCACTCTAGTGTAGACTTCGACGCCTAAACCTAGTTTGGGCAACATCCCAGTTGTGTCCGAATATCCTGGTGTGTTTCCAGATGATCTCCCAGGAGCCCCTCCTCAGTGGGAGATAGACTTTACTATAGAGCTGTACCGGGTGCCAAACCGGTGTCATGCTCCCCCTATCGGATAGCCCCAAGAGAAATGGCAGAGTTGAAGGTGCAACTGCAGGAGTTGCTAGAGCAAGGGTATGTGCGTCCAAGTTCGTCGCCTTGGAGCGCACCAGTTCTCTTTGTTAAGAAGAAAGATGGGAGCTTGCAGCTTTATATCGATTATCGGGAATTGAACAAACTTACGGAGAAGAACAAATATCCAATCCCGAGGATTGACGATCTATTTGATCAGTTGGTTGGGTCAACTGTATATTCGAAGTTAGATTTGAAGTCTGGTTACTATCAGTTGAGGATAAGGGAGAGCGACATCCCAAAGACAGCATTCAGTACGCGGTTTGGGCATTATGAGTTCACGGTTATGCCGTTTGGGTTGACGAATGCGCCATCCGTGTTTATGGATCTGATGAATAGGACGTTCAGAGAATACTTGGATCAGTTCGTGATAGTATTTATTGATGATATCCTGGTATATTCGCGGTGCGAGGAGGATCACTACAAGCATTTACACATGGTGTTGGAAACATTGAGGAAAAGTCAGTTATATGCAAAGTTCTCCAAGTGTGAATTCTGGTTATCCTCGATAGCGTTCCTTGGTCATGTTGTCAGTGGAGAAGGAATAGCTGTGGATCCGGCGAAGATAGTGGCGATACGGGAGTGGCCTACTTTGACTACGGTGGCAGAGGTCCGGAGTTTTCTGGGACTTGCTGGCTACTACAGGCGCTTCGTAGAGAACTTCTCGCGGATAGCACTACCACTCACGACGTTGACAAGAAAGGATCAGAAGTTTGTGTGGTCTCCGGAGTGCGAACAGGCTTTTGAAGAGTTGAAGAGACGGTTGACCACGGCGCCTATTTTATGTTCGCCAAGTGGTACCGAAGGGTTCGAGATTGATAGTGATGCTTCAGGCAGAGGTTTGGGCTGTGTTCTGCTACAGCATGGGAGAGTGATAGCTTAAGGTTCACGAGAGGAATTATCCGGTCCACGACTTAGAGTTAGCGGCCGTGATTTTTGCTCTAAAGCTTTGGAGGCACTATCTGTACGGTGTGAAGGTAGATATTTACACCGATCATAAGAGTTTAAAGTACCTATTGGATCAAAAGGATCTGAACATGAGGCAGAGGAGGTGGATGGAGTTCTTAGGGGACTACACCTTCAAGATACACTATGTGCCTGGGAAGGGAAATGTAGTGGAGGATGCGCTGAGTCGTAAGATTCCCGCACGAGCCAACTGGTTATCAGTGCATGATGAGAGATTGGTCCAAGAGTTGGAGGCATTGGAGATAACTTGTGTTGACAAGCAGTCTAGTGCCGAGGCGAAACTGTTTTGGACAGAGGTGCAGTGTGACCTAGCGGATAGAGTTCGGCGGGCTTTGGTTCAGGATAGCAGTATGAAGCAAACCCTAGATGGATCTTCGGATGGGTCAAATTCCCAGTTTGTGGTTGAAGATGGGTTGCTAAGGAAGGACGGTCGTCTATGCGTTCCTAGTGCGGATAATAGTCGGGAGGAGTTGATGTATGAGGCTCATCATACCAAATACTCAATCCACCTAGAAAGCACGAAGATGTATAGAGACATGAAGAAATTATTCTGGTGGCCGGGTTTGAAGAAGGATGTGGCGCTTTATGTGGCCAAGTGTCGTACTTGTGCATTGGTGAAGGCGGAATGTCAGAAGCCCGGAGGTTTCTTGAAATCACTTCCTATCCCAGAATGGAAGTTTGACGATATATCTATGGATTTTGTGCACGGTTTGCCGAAGTCGCAGAAAGGAAATGATGCCATTTGGGTGGTCGTAGATAGATTGACAAAGGTGTCGCACTTTATCCCAATGAGAAAGGAAGATCCAGTAGAAAGGTTAGCCAAACTCTACGTGGATAATATTGTACGACTGCATGGTGTGCCTCACAGTATTGTTAGTGATCGTGATGGACGCTTCACGTCAAATGACTGGAGGTTGGTGCATGGTCTGTTGGGTACTAAGCTAAAGTTCAGCACAGCCTTTCACCCACAGACAGGTGGCCAAACCGAGAGAGTCAACAGAACTATGGAGGACATGCTTCGCATGTGCGTCCTAGATTTCGGGAAGCATTGGGAGGATCACCTGTACATGGTGGAGTTTGCGTACAACAATAGCTTTCAGGCAAGCATTGGAATGGCGCCTTTCGAAGCTTTGTACGGGAAGAAGTGTCGTACGTCGTTGTCTTGGTTGGAGGCAGGCGAATCAAAGTTGTATAAACGTCAAGCGGTGGAAGATGCCACTTCAATGATACGGACAATCCAGGAAAGGCTGAAGATAGCTCAGGATAGACAGTCAAAGTACTACAATGCCAAACATAGAAATGTGGAGTTCAACGTTGGCGACATGGTATATTTAAAAATCAAGCCGTTCAAGGGTGTATCGCGGGTTCGACGCTTGAAGAAGCTGAGTCCGAGATACCTTGGACCATTTGAAATCCTGGAGCGTGTTGGCGAGGCGGCGTATAGGTTGAAGCTGTCGACTGAGTTGAGTGGGTTGCATGACGTAGTCCACGTATCGATGTTGCGTAAGGCAGTGCAAGAGCCTTCACAGATCGTTGCAGACAATCAGGTACCGGTTGATTATGAGTTAACAACAAGGGTCAGACCAGTACGAATTGAAGACGTTGCGGTCAAACGACTCCGCAACAAGGAGGTCAGAATGGTTAAAGTCCGTTGGGATAATTGCGGACGTGAGGAGCTTTCTTGGGAGCGAGAGCAAGCTATGTTGGAGGAATACCCCGAGTTATTCCACTCAGGTATCATTTAGCTTTCGTGTACCTTTGCTTAATTTCGGGACGAAATTCCTTAAGTGGGGGAGATTTGTAACGCCCCGAATTTCGTGTGCGAGTCGGTCGCGGAAAAAGAGCTTTTGGTGCCTGTAGGGGTACACGGCCTAGGACACGGGCGTGTCCAAGGCCGTGTCTGGCTGGTGATTTTTTGGCCGTTTC
Source organism: Platanthera guangdongensis (assembly GCA_039583875.1). NCBI lineage: Eukaryota > Viridiplantae > Streptophyta > Magnoliopsida > Asparagales > Orchidaceae > Platanthera > Platanthera guangdongensis. Next base: position 86,468,788 of record CM077167.1, on the reverse strand, counting down.
CAACCCGAGAAGGACACGGCCAGGAACACGGCCTGATGACCCGGGCGTGTCATCCGACACGGGCGTGTGCCAACCCGTGTCCCTACCCGTGTCCTGATGGGTCGTGTCCATTGCCGTGGCGGTTATGCGTGACACGCCCACGAACACGGGCGTGTCAAGGAACCCGACACGGGCGTGTCAGGTCAGACACGGGCGTGTCTTGGCCCGTGTGCATTTCTCAGTTCGACGATCGTGCCTGGATCGAGGCACACGGCCTTGGACACGGCCGTGTGCCAAGCCGTGTGCGGCCCAGTTCTGGGGAATTTTGTGCAGATCCGAGCCGTTCATTTTCTTTAATTTAGATCTGACGGCCCAGATTAGTTTAGGCTCTGTTAAGGCCGGGAATAGGGAGTTATTCCCTCATTTTCTCTCCAATATTCTCCCCTTCCAAAGTGAGAGAGGAGAGGAAGAAGAAGGAGGTTTCCGGCCGCCAGCGGAGCATCGGAGCACCGTTTCGAAATCGGAGAGCGGATCCGTGGAGGGAAGGTCATTGCGAAGAGTTCTAACCGCGTAGTTTTTCCATGGCGCCAAAACGGACTACAAGGGTAACGATTCTCAACTCGAGCGCTTGAATCTCTTTCTTTCTGCATAGGGAATCCCGCTCCCGCGAGTATGCGGTGAGTGCGTGGTGTTCCTTGGGGTTGACGGGAATAGTCCCCCTTGTGTTGCATGTAGAGCCCGGAATCGTAAGTACGGGCATAGGCATTGTGTGTGAAGCCTACCCGGACGTGTTTTGTCTGGATCGGTGATGTTGCATTTGATATGGTTTTGCCGGAGAAGACTCCGTGCTTTGGGTTTTTCGGGTTTCTACGCGGTAGATTGCAGCAGGGATCCTTGGAGGTTAGCTTCAAGGCGCACCCGGAAAACTGAGCGGAAACGTGTTCTGCTAACTTGGCGGTCTGGGAACCGGCCTTGATCATAACTGGGTTATGAGATTGTTTTGGGAAATTTGGGATCCGAGAGAAGCTTGGCCCGCGCAAAGTTCCTTAAATTGGACATGCGGCGTGAGCAACGGGCAAGTGGAATTGGACCTAGGCTATGTGGTTCGGTGCGAGAGACCCGAAGACGGGGACTGGCCGTTGGCATAGTCGGAGCCTTAGACGGTGGTCAGAAAGGCTAAATGCTCACATGTTGTTGCCATCCTAGGGATGGTGGTGAATGCACTGATTTGTCAGGGTTCACCATGAATGTGCCCTGAGTGCACGGGGTGTTTGGCCGTGCGAGCCTACACCTGTGGCGAATTATAACTGCGATATATATATTATTGGGCTAATGTTTTGCAGGGAAAGAGCACCGCCGTCCCGAGTAAGGGGCGGGGTCGTTATAATTTGGTCGGCTTTTAGCTGACCGTTGCTTTATTTGCCACCGTGCGGTGGTATGTGCTTACAGGTGCTGCGCAGCCGAGCGCCAAATAGCGGGCTGGAGCCCATGTTGCTGTGCTGGCCCTAGAAGGCCGTAGAATAGTTGTTTTTACATTTCTCATGTGTGGCCGGCCTGCGAGCCGATGTATGTAAGACATGTTATATTTATGATCATTTGTAAGGCCATAAGGCCATGTACCTGTTTTAGTGTATTTGGGGTTCATTCTTGTAGTTGTAAATGTGGACATTCATATTTGATGGATTTAAGTTTGGGTTCTTCAACTTTAAAAACTCCCGCTAGAATGCTCTGTGGTTAGGACGAGTAGTCTTAATTGGTTGGTTTGATTATTCACTTGGTAACCCTTCCGACTGTCTGTGGTATATGGCGTCGGGTTCCAGCTGGACCTTCTGTTATATGCCATGCGACAGATGGGGGTGTTACAGGTAGCTCATGGTGAGTGAGTATGAGGTGGAGTTTATCAAGATGAGTCGGTTCGCCCCTGATTTAGTAGTTTCTGAAGACAGCAAAGTCAAGCGCTTTCTGGTTGGTTTGAAGAGTGATATCCAGTAGTTGGCAAGTGTTTATAAATCGGAGAGTTATGCTGAAGCTGTTGAAGCAGCTCTTAAGGTTGAGGCAATCGACAATGTCATAAACCGAGGGCAACAAATGAGAAAGGATAAGAGGAAGATTGGTGACAGTAAGAGTTCGCAGGAATCCTGTGCTGCTTCGAGTAAGTGGAGCAAAGAAATATGCAGTTTTTGTGGACGTCCAGGCCACCCGTTTGAGAAATGGTTCAAGAGTATAGGAGCTCAGAAACAAGAACAGTTCCATGCGATACAGGGTGATCCTAAGGGAGATTTTGTTTGTACCTCATGCAAGAGGAAGGGGCATGATGTTTCCTACTGTTGGGATAAGGTTAGAATTTGCTTTCAGTGCAGACAGAAAGGTCACAACAAATTAAAGTCACTGCAGTCTCAGCCTGTGCTGCAGCCAGCTCCGCTTCGGGCCTTGCCACCGCCGCAGCAGGTAGACAAAGGGAAGGGAAAGATGAATGTGCTATCTCTGGAGGAGGCCCAGACTTCTACCCAAGTGATTTCAGGTTAGTTTTTAACCTGGTTTTTTTTGGTTTTGCCTTGTAGTTGTAGTTTTGATGTAGTTCGATTAGTTTTGTAAGTGTTTTACAGGGAAATTTAAAGTAAAGAACTGTTGGGAACATGTTCTCTTTGATTCTAGTACTACCCACTCATTTGTGGCTAGGGCCTTTGTTGAGCGTCATTGTTTGACTCTCGATCAAGTCGGCGATGTGTTTCAAGTCAAGTTTCCTTCTGGTTATTCGGTGGTGTCAGACCAGGGTATGCAGAGTTGTCTGATTTTGTTATGCAATTTTCTAGCAGTTGCTGATTTGAAGATGATAGACCCGGAAGATTTTTATGTGTACTTGGGCAGGGACTGGTTGTCCAAATATGATGCGGTTATCCAGTACAAGGTCAAGCGCTTGGACTTCAAGATGGACAACAGTCAACACTGTAGTGTTTATGGTTTTTCACACCAAGATTCTCTAATTATATTTGCGGTACGTGCTCGGAAGCTTGTAAATTCTGGATGTTTTGCTTGTTTGGTTTCAATTTTCGAAAACGTTGTTAGCTTGCCGCGTGTAGACGATATTCCGGTGGTGTGTTAGTTTTCAGATGTTTTTCCCGCTAATCTTCCTGGTCTTCCACCTGAGAGGAATGTGGAGTTTGTCATAGATCTAGAGTCGAGTACCCGTACTATTGCTAAGGCGCCATAACGGATGGCCCCGCATGAGATGGAGGAGTTATGTACTCAGTTGGATGAGTTGCTCCTGAATAATTTTGTCAGGTCGAGTTCTTCGCCTTGGGGTGCCCCCGTCTTGTTCGTAAAGAAAAACGATGGATCAATGAGGCTGTGTATTGACTATAGAGAGCTGAACAAAGTCACCATTAAAAATAGATATACATTGCTTAGGATTGATGACATGTTTGATCAGTTGTGTGGTAGCTCTGTGTTTTTAATGATCGATCTTCATTCAGGCTACCACCAGTTAAGGATTCGTGAGGTAGATATTCCACGGATTCTTTCCTTTGGCGGCATGGGCATTTTGAGTTTGTGGTAATGTACAATGGTTTGACCAATTCTCCCTCTGCCTTTATGCATATGATGAACCGCGTGTTCATGAATTTTCTGGACCATTTCGTGGTCGTGTTTATAGATGATGTTTTGGTGTATTCCCGCAATATTTTTGAGCATGCCAAGCACTTGCATTTAGTTTTGTCTACCTTGAGGGAGCATAAGTTGTATGCCAAGCTAAGTAATGTGAGTTTTGGTTGCCTCAGGTTTCTTTCTTGGGTCATGTGGTAAATAAAGATGGAATTTCAGTTGACCTTGAGAAGGTAACTACTTTTATGGATTGGAATAGGCCCACCACCCCCAAGGAGATAAGGAGTTTCCTAGGATTGGCTGGCTATTATAGAAGGTGTGTCGTGGGTTACTCTACATTATCTGTGCCGTTGAACAAACTGACGCAGAAGAACACAGCTTTTATTTCGAGCGATAAGTGCATGGAAGCTTTTCTAGAATTGAAGACAAGATTGTTTACTGCTCTAGTTTTGTCTCTGCCTACTGAAGGGTTAGAGTATGCAGTGTTTGTAGACGCATCACATGTTGGTACGGGTTGTGTGTTGATGCAGGAAGGCAAGGTAATTGTGTATGGGTCGAGACAGCTAAAGGTACATGAAAGAAACTACCCTACGCATGATCTAGAGTTTGCAACACTGATTTATGCCCTAAAGTTGTGGAGGCACTTGCTATATGGCACAATATCCAAGATTTTTACCGATCATAAAAGTTTAAAGTACGTTTTCACTCAAAGGGAGTTGAATCTGCGCCACCAAAGAAGGCTAGAGTATGTTGCTGGTTATGAAGTTGAGATCCAGTACCATCCAGGCAGAGAAAATGTGGTAGCCGACGCTCTAAGTAGAAAGATGGGGAAAATTTTTAATCTTTCTGTGGATTCACTGGTAGAAGAATTTTTCTTGATGGGTATTTCTGTTAGGAGTGGTAACTCGTCAAGTAGTTTGGAGGTAGCTGATGAGTCCAATATTTATTGGATTTTTCGGACTCATCTGGGCCTATTTTCTTGCATGTGCACTACTTTTTCAATTGGAAAAGTTATGTTTTTGTTTTGATCTTCACTTGACCATTTTGTGCACTGTTTTGGCCCAAGGGTGTCCATTTGTGCATTGTGTTGTTGGGGTAAGAACATGTTGCTCCACATGGCTCTTTCCCGTTATTTTCTTTGATGTATATTTGTTACTGGGATCTTGTGCTGCAGTTTTGGTTTTGTTGTGCAGGTGGTGCGCTTTCCCCAAGGCCAGAATTCTCTTTTGAGGAAAACGCACGGTCGTACGTTTTATTCGCGCACGGTTTGTGCCCGATCGTGCGTTTTGTTCAGCTGGAAGAAGGTCGAACTGAGCTCGACGAATTTCATTGAGCTGAATTCGATGATCCTCACGCACGGTTGATGGACGGTTGCATTGTAACTGTGCCCGAAGAATACTCACAATTTTCCTGTAGCTTTCTAGTTTGTTCCTTTCTGTGGTTATCGTGCGCTTTGTTCACGCACTGGTGGCAGCGCACGTGCGCAAGTAAAAAGCACAGTTCCTCTGTCTTCTCCTGCATTCCTGCGCTCTGTATTTACCCGTGTGATTGCCTTCACGCACAGGCGGAAGCGCCCATGCGCGAGTAAAATGCACGGGTCAACGCATCTTCATCCGCAAGCTTGGCCTGGAAGTTAATAATGCATGGTTAGCGCACATTCGTGAGACAAACCGTGTGTGCCTATTTTCTGACCTGCTTCTATTTAAAGCGCAGATTTCTTCTTCTTGAGGGGCATCCCGATCCAGTCCGACAAAGCCACCCTTTTCTGCTCCTTTGAGCGGAGAAATCTTCCCTCCAACCACCTTTTTCTCTCTCCTCCTTGGAGAGATAATCCGGCCACCATTTCTCCTCCAAGTGCTTGCAAAAGCTTCATCTCCGTCCATAATTGTCATCACCAAGCTCCAAGCTCCATTTCAAGCTCATAGGTTGCTGCATCTGTGGAGTTCTCCGGATAGATCCGACGCAACAATTATTCACGAAGAAGACAGGTTATTGGAAGTGACAACCCTTCTGGATATCGGACGTAATCCGTAGACCGAGCCAGGAAAAGGCCTGACAACCCTTGACTCCGGCGGTGAATCTCGGAAAGCCTTCGTGCATTTTGTTGATTCTCTTCCTCTTCACTTGTAGTATCTCTTTTTCTGCATTTTCGGGTGTTGGAATGATATGTAATAACATTGATAACTTGAATATTTCAGTATGTCTAAGTGTTGATATATTTTAGTCCTGGATATTGTTGTTGAACTTCAGATTTTCTCTTGTTCAAGTTGTGATTGTGCCGTTCTAGCGATTGCTAGAATCGCGCTTTGCGAAGAGGTGTTCATGACCCTCATTAGCTCATCCATCTTCTGTATTACTCTCTTAAGTAATCCACCAAAGATATGTGGTGACGGTGACCCGCAATAGTTTTCTTATTGTGGTTAACTTAGGAATCCAAATCAAAACCCCCTTTGTTTACGTTAACACTTGCAATCCCTTTTTCAAATAGCGAAATCACACTGCCTACTTGCACTCCTCGAGAGATCGATATCTGGGGATTCAACTCCTCATATTATTACCTGACTACGATCGGTACACTTGCCGACGCATCAAGTTTCTGGCACCTTTGCCTGGGAGTGCAACCGTTGTGTGTATTTTTCTTTTGAAAAAGTTTGCAAGTGGTGTTAGTATTTTTGAAAGAATTTTTTTTGTGGTGTATGACAGATCCCAACTCCGGTGAAAGGGTTGAAGATCTTGTGGTTGAGCTAGAAACTAGACGTGCGAGGCGAGCCCGACTGTGTGCTACTGCTACTGAAGAAAGAATGAAGAATAATGGCCTAGGAGGAAATGGACACGGAGAACGGGTTGTTACTGGACAAGAGGTGGTCCAGCCACGTGTAAGGACAATGCATGATTTCACAACCCCGAATGCAGGAAGTGTTTACCCTGGCTTCAGGTCGGCCATCATAAACAACCACTTTGAGATAAAATCTGCCATCTTGAATATGATCAGGAATAACATGCAGTTCTCAGGATTGACGAGTGAGGGCCCGCAGCTCTATCTGGAGGAGTTCTCGGAGATTTGTGGCACATTCTGGTATGCTGGAATTTTTGACGATGTTGTGAAGCTGAGGTTGTTCCCATTCTTGTTGAGGGACAAGGCAAAGACCTGGCTGCATACCATTGTTCTAGGGACCGCTACTACTTGGGAGGCATTACCCTCTATGTTCTTGGCAAAGTTCCACCCAATGGATAAGATAGTGAATGCTCGAAGGGATATTGAAACCTTCCGGCAATTAGACCATGAGATGCTATCCAAGGTGGGGGAGAGATTCTCGGAACTACAGCTTCGATGCCCAGAACATGGCTATGAGCCATGGAATCTAGTTGAAATATTTTATTTTGGTATTGAGACTAATTTCAGTGCAAAGATCGATGCAGCTGCTGGTGGCACGATACTGAACTTATCTCCGGAAGAGGCATTGAGGATACTTCGAGATACCGCCTACCATAGCACATATTGGACTGTCGGGAGAAATGCCCCTAGAGGGGCGAGGACTTTGTTTGAAGTTAACGCTGTGGTGCAGCAATCGGAGGCGAGCCATCATACTTTAGATGGAAGGAATATGTTGGCCAGATCGGCCCCTCCTCCAGCTCAGTGTATGGACATATCTTGTCTGGGTTGTGGTAACCCTAGCCATCTTGCCTACCAGTACACCGCTGGAGAAATCATTGCTGAGCCATCGGGTATAATTTCTGATGAAAATGTAAATTTTATAAATAGTCAAAATCACAATGTTCCTTTTAATAACGTTTATAAACCCAATGTGAGAAATCATCCCAATTTCTCATGGAATCAGAATGCTCTCAGTCAAAGATGGCAGGGATGCCAGCATCAATTTGATGATCCAGCCTCTAGTAGCCAGCCGCGCCCACCGCATACGACTTATAATCCGTGTTGGAACACCCTATTAATAATTTGGGTCAGGATCACTATGTATTTAGGAAACCTGTTTTGGACCTCATTGTATAGATCTAAAGGTCAATTAGAATTGAGTCTAAGGGTTAGTAGTTAGGTTTGGACGCTGCCCTCAAGACCAAGGTTTTTCAGTTTCGAGACTAAGTCATTTTCGTCGAGCTTAGTACGACGAATCGTCGAACTCCTATCGATGATCGTTTAGCTCAACTTTGACGGATCGTCGAACTCCATTCGACGATCGCTGAGCTCAACTTCAACAAATCGTCGAACTCCATTCGACGATCTTCGATCTCAGTTCGACGGTCTTGACTCCAGTATTGATTCTCTATCTCTGAGCTCAGTTCGACGATAGTTGAGCTCAAATCGACGATCTCTGTTGCTGTCTAAGTCCAAATTGCTGAGCTCAGTTCGACGATAGTGGAGCTCAGTTCGACGTTTTTCTGAAGAGTCAAATGATTTTCAAGATTCAAAATTCAGACAGTTAAGGAGTTATTGTCAGCAATTAATTCAGAAGATCTTTTAGCCGTTTTCATTTATTTTGGAGCAAGTTTCAAGGGATTATCAAGGAATGTTTCATTGTACTTTCCCCCAGAAGACAAAAGTAATTAAGGAAGTCATTTAATGACAGGCCAACGACTATCTTGACTATGGACAATTTCTATTCAGACAAAAAAAAAATACAACTTCTTCAACTTCTGTAACATCAATCCAGTAGAGAACTCTGAGAAAGAAACAAGAGAAGAACAAGAGAGTGACACATTTTCTGCAAAAATTCATTCTCTGCAAATCATCTTCTGCAACAACTCTCACAACCACTACCAACAAGAAAAAGAAAGAGAGCTGTAGACATTCTCTGTCTCAAAGAATTCACACAAGAACACCATAATCAAAAGGAGATCAACAAATCTGAAATCTTCAAATCTCTTTTGATTCAAGTGTTCAAGGCCATCAACATTCAAGACTCCAGACACCTCACATTTTAGCTGCTGCTGAAATCATCATTTGCTGGAGATCAATTTCTGAAGGCCTATCACCCAACTGCAAAGCTTCATTTCCTGAACAACTACAGATCTCAGGGGGAGCTTTGACAACATCATATACATATAGTCTTCTCGGCTGCTTTGAGAAAAAGAAGACTTCCATCATTCTCTCATCCCCACCTCTGTAAAGGGTTTTTCAAACTCCCTTCAAAAGTTTGTGTGTGATTTTTGAGCACCTTATCAAAAACTCATTGGTGGCAAGACACCTGATCAAAAAATCTGGTTTGGTTTTTGAGCACCTTATCAAAAGCTCATTGGTGCCCAGGACACCTGATCAACTCATCCTGCAGTGGATTCCTACCTAGGATGGTAGAAGAGTGGATGTACCCAAGTTTAGGGGAACCACTATAGCTCCTTATGTCTTCTGGTTGCTTGTCTTTAATTTTGTTTCTGGCTATGATGTTTTGTGATTCGTTTCTTTTGTAGACTGTGATTATTCTGTGGTTAGATTTACTATTTGCTTCCCTGTTCACTCAGATTACAACAACTATTGTAAAAAGTTTTTAAGCACCATATACTCTATTCACCTCCCTCTAGAGTATATCAGATCTAGCTCGCACTTTCAATTGGTATTAAAGCGAGGTTGGTTAAATACACCACATCTTAGTGGTTGCATAGGCTAACACCTGAACCCAAAGATCCCTAGTTAGATCTGCTTGTTTTGATTTTGTTATTAGAATCATTTCTTCACAAATCATAGCCCAAAACAAAGATTATGCTAGCACCAGACCACCAGTGTGCAATCTATCCAAGTTTGCACTTTGGAAAGCAAGGATTAGACTCTACATGAATTCTATTGATGAGGACATTTTTAATTCTATTTTGACAGTTTGTCCAAGACCTCCAGAGAACAAAAGCACAAATGCTGTTCCACCTCCATCAGGAACAGATGCTGATATCATGAAGTGGAAAGTAGCAGATGCAAAAGCTATGAATATCTTAGCCCAGACTATGTCTGATGACATTTTCCAAAAGGTGGCTGAATGTAATTCAGCAAAGAAAATCTAGGATAAGCTCTCTGAAATAGTCTCAGGATCAGCTGATGAAAGAAAGGACAGAAGATCTCATCTCATATCCCAATATGAGAACTTCAAGAAGGGAGAAGCTGAGTCAGTTGGAGATATGTATAATAGACTCAGTCTGATAGTCAATGAACTCAAGACTTTGGATAAAGAGATCTCACTGATTGAACTAAATGATAAAATCCTAATGTGCTTCCCAAGCACTTGGGACTCAAGGATCTGGCCAATCAAGGATGCCAGAAGTCTGAATGAGATTACAACAGAAGCTCTCTTGGGCAAGCTCAAGTCTTATGAGCTGCTCATTAAGAATAGAGAAGACGAGCAGAAGGCTGCCTCACCAGCCACAAGAAAGGAAAAGACAATAGCTTTCAAAGCCACTGAAGATCAGCCTGAAGACAAGGTCACAGGAAATGATGAGCTGCTTAGTCTATTGGCCAAAAGATTTTACAAGATGGCCAGAAAGGACTTCAGAAAGAGATCATACAAAGAGCATGATAAGCCAAGGTATGATAAGTCAAATAATAAAGAAATTGTTTGCTTTGGTTGTAGGAAAACAGGCCATATTGTGCCTGACTGTCCAGAAAGCAAAAACAAGGATAGAAGGGACAAGAAAGAAAGAAGAAAGGACAAAGACTTCAAGAAGAATGGCAATGGCAAACCCTTCTCAAGCAAGAACAAACACACAAGGAAGGGATTTGTTGCTGAATCCTGGAGTGAAACTGAAGAAGAATCAGAAGCTTCATCCAGCTCCAGTGATGATGAAGATGATACTGAAGAGAAGGAGTTCTGCATGATGGCAATCAATGCCTCTCAACACAATTCAGATGCAGAAGAGTCGGAGTCATACTCAGAGACTCAACTTGAAGAGGACCAGGTAATTAGTTCTTTTGAATTCAATTCTGAGGACTTTAAGTCTGAGTTTAAAGCATTATCTTTAGATTTAATAAAATAAGGAAATTATTTCTCTCATAAATCAATTATCTGAACATAGTATCTTAAAGTCAGAAAACCTCAAACTCTCTAAGGAGTTGGAGTATTGTAGGTAGCAGATAGCTTCACTGAAAGGTGAGCTATCAGAGGCAAAGAAGCTTGAAGAATCCCTTAATGGGAGAAGTATCAAGCTGATGAACATCACATGCACAGTGAACTCCAGATTCAATAGTACACTGGGCTTGGGTGCTTCATCCAGCCAACCTATAGTTCTAACAACCCCAATTAAGTTTATTTCTGATAAAGGGAAGGGAGTTGTAGAGGTAGCTAGGAAAAATTCTGATCTACCTAAGAAAACCAAGTTCCAACAGGAATCGTCGAACGGAGCTCGACGATCGCCGAACGCAGATCAACGATCTCAGGCAAAATCGTCGAACTCAGGTCGACGATCTCTAATTCCTGAACTCTGCCACAGTCGACCGTCGAACGGAGCTCGACGATCTGACCCAAGATCGTCGAACGCAGCTCAACGATTGTCGAACAGAGATCAGAGCTTTGGAAATTCTTTCAAGGGTAAATCAAAATCCAATCCTAGGGGTCCTTCATCCCAAAGCTTTAACCCTTATACTGAATGGATAATACCTCCAAGAAGATATCATCCTGAAGGTTATAAGAGTCAACCTGGGATGTCTTTTATTTCTGAATTTAAAGGTTATCAACCTAGGCCCAAGGTAAACTGGGTCAAAAACAAGTGAATTACTTTATGTACAGGTGAAGACTTATCCAACATCAAACCAACAATGGTATTTGGATAGTGGGTGTTCAAAGCACATGACAGGAAATATGGACAACCTCACATCCTTTAAAGCCAAGCTTGGACACAAAGTCATATTTGGTGATTAAAACTTTGGACAAACTAAAGGATATGGTGCAGTCTAGATTGGGACATTGACATTCAAGAAGGTAGCCTATGTGGAAGGACTGAAGCACTATTTGATCAGCATCAGTCAGCTATATGATGAAGGCTACCAGGTGAATTTCAACAAAGCCTTATGCAAGATCAAGTCAGAGGACAACACAACTGTGTTGACAGGTAAAAGGAAAGGTAACATCTACTTAGTAGACTTTCTTTCAATAGAAGTAGATATTTGCCTGTTTAACTCTGTTAGTAGACCTAATGTATTATGACATAAGAGATTAGGACATATAAACCTTAGAACCATTGCTAGGCTATACAAGGATAACCTTGTTAGAGGACTACCTTCTGGACCCTACAAGAAGGAAGGACTCTGCAGGGCTTGTCAATTAGGCAAGCAAACTAAAAATAGTCTCAAGTCACTTAATAAGAGTGATTCACCTAGGATTTTGTATCTGTTACACATGGATCTTTTTGGACCCATTACAGTACAAAGCTTAGGAGGGAAATCTTACACTTTAGTAGTTGTAGATGACTTCTCTAGATTCACATGGGTGTTCTTTCTGAGGAAGAAGTCTGATAACTTTAAGTGTTTGTCAGAGTTTCTCAAATGTATACAGATTGAGTTCAATACTCACATTGCCCTGATCAGAAGTGATCATGGAACAGAGTTTGATTCTCTTCTTATGCAAGAGTTCTGTCAGAGTGAAGGGATCAGGCCTACTTTCTCAGCTCCTAGAACTCCTCAACAAAATGGGGTAGCTGAAAGGAAAAATAGAACCCTTATTGAATCTGTCACTACATTGTTGTCAGATGTTCACCTTCCTCTATCTTTTTGGGCAGAGGCAGTGAACACCTCCAACTATGTGCTGAACAGAAGTTTAATACATAAACTAAAGGGCAAGACTCCCTATGAATTACTCAAAGGGAAGAAACCTAAAGTTGATTATTTTAGAATTTTTGGTTGTATTTGTTATATTCATAATAATGACAAGAGATATTTAGCAAAATTTCAAGCTAAAGCTGATGAAGGAGTGTTTCTGGGATACTCCATGATCAGTAAGGCTTATAGGGTATATAATAAATCATCTCTTAAAATTGAGAAATCTGTTCACATATCATTTGATGAATCTAACATGTCTTTCAAGGAGAAAAATACTTCTACCATAGAACCTTTGCAGGTACATTGTCTTGCTGAAGATTTGAACAGGTTACAGATTACCCAAAAAGTGGAAAGCAGTGAAGATGAAGAAAGCATTCAACATCATGAAGAGAAACTTCTTCAAGAGCTATTTGTTGTACCACAAGAGGAAACAACAACACAGGTTGGTGAATAATCAACACCCCCTGTTGATTTAGTATCATCAAGAGACCATCCAATTTCCCAAGTAATTGGAGACATCTCAGCTGGTGTGCAAACCAAAAATCAGGTCAACCAAAACCTATTGCGCATTTGCTTCCTATCTCAAGTTGAACCTCAATCCATTCAAGATGCAGAGCAAGATCCACACTGGATCATGGCAATGCAAGAAGAGTTGCATCAATTTGCAAGGAACAAAGTTTGGGAACTAGTGCCAAGGCCTAAGGATCACTCCATTGTTGGAACAAAGTGGGTGTTCAGAAATAAATTGGATGATCAAGGAGTAATTGTAAGGAACAAGGCAAGGCTAGTTGCTCAAGGATACTCTCAAGAAGAAGGCATAGATTATGACCAGACTTTTGCACCAGTTGCAAGATTGGAAGCCATCAGAATCTTCTTAGCTTATGCAGTACACAAAGGCTTCAAGGTATATCAGATGGATGTAAAGAGTGCCTTTCTAAATGGAGACATCAAAGAAGAAGTTTATGTCAGACAACCTCCAGGTTTTATCTCTCCAACTCATCCTGATTATGTTTTTAAATTGAACAAAGCATTATATGGTCTCAAGCAAGCTCCTAGAGCATGTTATGAGACCCTAGCATGCTTTCTTCTGGAAAATGAATTTATAAGGGGTAGAGTAGACCAAACTCTTTTTATTAGAACCCATAAGTCTCATACCCTACTAGTACAGATTTATGTGGATGATATTATTTTTGGCTCTACTGATTCAAATTTGTGCAAAAGGTTCTCCAACCTAATGCATTCTAAATTTGAAATGAGTAGTATGGGTGAGCTATCCTTCTTTCTCGGATTGCAAGTTAAACAACATCCTAAAGGCATCTTTATTTCTCAAACCAAGTATGCAAAAGAATTGGTTAAGAAATTTGGTACGTCTGAAGCATCTTGTATGAAAACACCCATGCCTACTAATGCTGTATTGGATGCTGATGAACATGGGAAACCTGTTGATCAGACAACATATAGAGCAATGATTGGCTCTTTACTGTACCTTACAGCTAGTAGACCTGACATAATGTTTGCTACATACATATGTGCTTGATTCCAAGTAAGCCCTAGAGAGTCACACCTAACATTAGTAAAAAGGATTTTCAGGTATGTGAAAAGTTGTCCAAATCTAGGTCTCTGGTATCCAAAAGATTCAGCATTTGAATTAACTGGATTTTCTGATGCTGATTATGCTGGATGTAGAATTGACAGGAAAAGCACCAGTGGAACTTGTCAGTTTCTTGGTGACAGACTTGTCTCTTGGTTTTGCAAGAAACAAACATCTGTGTCAACTTCAACTGCTGAAGCTGAATATATGGCTGCAGGTAGTTGTTGTTCACAAATATTGTGGATTCAAAACCAACTCCTAGACTATGGCTACAACTTAGAGAAGTCAAAAGTATTTTGTGATAACACCAGTGCTATTTCTATAGCTCAAAATCCAGTCCTCCATAGTAGGACAAAACACATAAAAATTAGGCATCACTTTTTCAGGGATAATGTTGAGAAGAACAAAATTGAACTTCAATATATCCCAACTGATTTGCAAAGGGAAGATATTTTCACCAAACCCTTGCATGAAAAGAAACACACCTTCTTCCTAAATCAATTAGAAATGTTAGATGGAGGAAGTCTAAAATAATATCCAAGACTTTAAAAATATAAAAATTGCCCAAGACTAGGCAAACATCTTGATTTTTCTAGTGTCTAGAATGTATTTTTGGTCTTTGAACTACGCTCGACGATTTTCCCCCAGATCGTCGAACGGAGATCGACGCTTTCCGAAATCGTCGACCTGAGTTCAGCGCTTCTCAGGTAGTGTTCAACTATCTCTCAGGTCAGCAATCGTCGAACGACGCTCGACGATTTTGTTCTCTGAACTATCGTCGAACGGAGCTCGACGCTCTCCAATATCGTCGAACGGAGATCGATGATGTTGATGACCTTTCAGGTTCCTTTAGAAGCCCCTATTGTCGAACTGAGTTCAACAATCTTTCCTTTTCTGCGTCGAACCCTAATATAAAATTCATTTTTCGTCCATCGTTCTCTCTTTGCGCCTTCATTCTCTCTGCAAAAATTCTCTTTCCCTCCAAACTTCTCTACACTTGGTCATTTGCTTGTTGATTTTTGCAGGTAACAATGGCCGTCTCAGTTGTCGTTCTAGCCGCAATGAAGTTTGATGCAGGATTTGATATAGACATGGATTCCTTCAGCACCAGTGATCAGGTCTTTCAAGACATTCTAGAACTGTTCAAGGAGCAAAAGTTAGCTACTATCATGTCCACCAGAATCAAACTACCTGCTGATGAGATCAAGGAGTGGGTCTATACTGCCCACAACCAGGACCAAAACACAGTGGTTGGTTCAATTTCTGGAACCCAGGTCCCTCTGACTTCTACTATTCTGACAGAGATTTTTGGATTGAATTCTGGAGAGGATTCTGCTGAGTTGTCAGGAGAAGCATTTTCTGATTTACTTGCTAGAATGGGTCATTCTGATGCAAACCCTAGCAAGCTGCTGAAAAAGAACTTAGCTGTTGAATACAGGTTTTTAGCTGATGTAGTGGGGAAGGTTCTGTTGGCCAAGCATTCAGCCCATGATATAATCTCCAGGTATCAGCTGTGCTTGATGGGTGCTTTAGTGGATAAGAAACAATAAACTGAGGAGAGGTCTTATTTGATCTGATTAAGAAGAAGATCAATCAGAACTTTGTGAATTATGGAAGGATCTTAGGGCTGTTTCTTCACAACAGATGCCCTGCCCTGCTTGTATCATCTGGGATGCACATCAATGCCTCTAAGAGGCTGTCCTGTGCCCTGTTTGGCAAATGGGACAGACAGATAGTGAAGCCTAGCAGGCCCTCTGCAAGCAGCACTTCAGGCACAAAGACTCTTACAGTCTCTTCCCCTGAAGTCTCTGCCCCTACAGAAGACTTGCCTGCTACTTCTTCTCCTCCTCCACCTCTTATCTCCTCTCCACCAGTCACATCCACCATTCAAATTTCCCCCACAATCATTATCACAACCCCATCTCCAACTTCAATTTCATCTCCAACTACTATTCCCTCTCCAACTCTTCCAATCACAGAAGAAATCTTCCACCCATTACATCACTACCCTCACCCATACATTGACACATCATCCAACATTCCATCATTCAATCTTCTAGATGATTCCTTCATGGATGATTCACCTTCATCCCCTCTTGATCCACCCTCTTCATCCACATCATACCAACAACTTCTGCAAGATATCATTGATCAACCCTCCTTCACACCTTCTATCTCCATACCAGTGTCTTCCATTTCCACAATCCCCACACCTCAACCCTCCTTTCCCCCATACACCAGTTCTCCACCAACATCACCAGCTGTTCCACCATCCTTCTTTACCTCTGCTCAAGTCCCTGCTGAGCATGTAGATATTCCAGCCTTAGCTGACAAACTGTATGAGCTGATAGCTCCCAGGCTCTCACTTCTGTTGGAGACCTCCTTGGCTCCACTCTTCAAGTCAGTTGCAGACTTATCTGGCAGGCTCTCCTCCATCTTTCCTCCTCAGGCAATCCCTTCCTTTGGATGCCTTGATCCAGCTCTCTCTGAATCTAGGCAGGGGGAGATGCCTCATGAAGATATTAGATTGCATGTTGCTGCTGCTGATGTTACCTCAGCTCAAGCTTCAACACCATCTCAGGTTGCAGTCTTCTCAGTGGACCTCGGGTCCTTATTATCAGATTTTGATTCAACATATTTTAGCTGTCTTCCAGTAAGAACTGCAGTCCAGCCATCTAAAGACCTCTCCAAGGCCATTTTGCCCTTTTCAAGCTGTGACACCAGTGTTATAAATACCTTTGTACTTTCAGTTTATGTTGCAAGTTCTGTTGTTGCTTCCCCTACTGCTGTTAGTGATGATACTACTGATGAGTTAGTCTCTAAGGATACACATATGACAGAGGCACATGATTTTGAGCCTGCTGTTATTGCTGATGCTGAAACTATTGTATCCGAAAGTAGTGTTTCTGAAACTGCTATCTCTGAATCTGTTGCTGCCCCAGTTGCTGCTGTTACTACTGCTGCTATATCTTCTGAAAGTTCTGTATCTGTTGTTACTACTGCTGCTATATCTTCTGAAAGTTCTGTATCTGCTGTTACTACTGCTGCTGCTACAACTGCTGTCACAACTGTTTCATCTGCTCCAACCCAACTTCAAAAAGACTATCTGAAAAGGATTGATGCTTTATATGATGAACAAAGCTCTAAAAGTGATCAGTTCAGAACTGATTCTGATGATTCTTCTGCTACTATAGCCAGGAAAAGAAAAGCAAGAAGCAAGGCAATGAAAAGAGTTCTATCAGCTAAAGTCAAAGATACCAATGACATTCCTTATTATATTCTTCATGTCTGCCCTATAACTGAACACTGGATGCAATATTCCAAGAATCAACTAAAGGCTATGAAGAAGAGGAAATATGAGAAAGGTTCCTCTCAGTTCCATCATCCTCCTCCACCTCCTCCTCCTGATGCAGGTGCAAGTGGTAGCTCTGTTGTTCATCCTTCTGCTAGAAGTCAAACCCCCTATCAGCCTCATGGAAGATCTCAATATAGGGGAAGCCAATCCAGAGGTTCTCAATCAAGGAGAGGAAATTATAGAGGAAACCAAAGAGAACTTCAAGTTTACTCCAAAGTTTATTCTAGACAGCATCCATACTCAAGGGAAGGACAAGCTTCATCTGATACAACTTCAGGCCCTTTTCCCTACAAGCTGAAAGAATTAGTCTCATCCAGAGCTCCTCCAGATAATCCTTCCAACAGATATGAAGCTCCAGTGCCCTTTGAGGATCCAGAGAATAATCCTACTGCATGGACTGCTAGAATGAAGGATTTAGCTGCCTTGGATCTGATTTAGAAAGCCAGAGAGCAAGGCAAGGACACCTCCAGCATTTCTACTATGTCTGAACAAAGAAAGAAGGAACTTGAAAGATATTCCTCCAGCAAGTTCTTTGATTCTGAAAGATACATGGAGCTGCACCCTGAAGCTGTAGTACCCAGGCCTAAACAACAAACATCTCTAGGTGCAGCTGATGACAAAAGATCAACGAAGGAAGCCCTTAATCCAAATAGAGAAATTAAACTTATAAAGAGCAAGGAGAAAGAGTAATTCTGTAACGTGACAATTATTCTGATTTCTGATCTGTCTGAGATATATCTGTGATTCTGCAATGTTGTTATTTGTTAAATTATTGCTTTGTATGTTGTTTTTTTTATTTCTCCAATTTCTATAAATAGTAATCCTAACCCAAATAGGGGGAGATTGTTGGAACACCCTATTACTAATTTGGGTCAGGATCACTATGTCTTTAGGAAACCTGTTTTTGACCTCATTGTATAGATCTAAAGGTCAATTAGAATTGAGTCTAAGGGTTAGTAGTTAGCTTTGGAAGCTGCCCTCAAGACCAAGGTTTTTTAGTTTGGAGACTAAGTCATTTTCGTCGAGCTCAGTACGACGAATCGTCGAACTCCTATCGACGATCGTTTAGCTCAACTTCGACGGATCGTCGAACTCCATTCGACGATCGCTGAGATCAACTTCAACAAATCGTCGAACTCCATTTGACGATCTTCGAGCATAGTTCGACGATCTTGACTCCAGTATTGATTCTCTATCTCTGAGCTCAGTTCGACAATAGTTTAGCTCAGATTGACGATCTCTGTTGTTGTCTAAGTCCAAATCGCTGAGCTCAGTTCGACGATAGTGGAGCTCAGTTCGACGTTTTTCTGAAGAGTTAAATGATTTTCAAGATTCAAAATTCAGACAGTTAAGGAGTTATTGTCAGCAATTAATTCAGAAGATCTTGTAGATGTTTTCATTTATTCTGG
The DNA here is from genome assembly GCA_039583875.1 of Platanthera guangdongensis. Taxonomy (NCBI): domain Eukaryota; kingdom Viridiplantae; phylum Streptophyta; class Magnoliopsida; order Asparagales; family Orchidaceae; genus Platanthera; species Platanthera guangdongensis. Next base: position 86,450,105 of record CM077167.1, on the reverse strand, counting down.
AGCAAGTTTCAAGGTATTATCAAGGAATGTTTCATTGGACTTTCCCCCAGAAGACAAAAGTAATTAAGTAAGTCATTTAATGACAGGCCAACGACTATCTTGACTATGGACAATTTCTATTAAGACAAAAAAAAATACAACTTCTTCAACTTCTGTAACATCAATCCAATAGAGAACTCTGAGAAAGAAACAAGAGAAGAACAAGAGAGTGACACATTTTCTGCAAAAATTCATTCTCTGCAAATCATCTTCTGCAACAACTCTCACAACCACTAACAACATGAAAAAGAAAGAGAGTTGTAGACATTCTCTGTCTCAAAGAATTCACACAAGAACACCATCACCAAAAGGAGATCAACAAATCTGAAATCTTCAGATCTCTTTTGATTCAAGTGTTCAAGGCCATCAACATTCAAGACTCCAGACACCTCACATTTTAGCTGCTGCTGAAATCATCATTTGCTGGAGATCAATTTCTGAAGGCCTATCACCCTACTGCAAAGCTTCATTTCCTGAACTACTACAGATCTCAGGGGGAGCTTTGATAACATCATATCCACATAGTCTTCTCAGCTGCTTTGAGAAAAAGAAGACTTCCATCACTCTATCATCCCCACCTCTGTAAAGGGTTTTTCAAACTCCCTTCAAAAGTTTGTGTGTGGTTTTTGAGCACCTTATCAAAAGCTCATTGGTGGCAAGACACCTGATCAAAAAATCTGGTTTGGTTTTTGAGCACCTTATCAAAAGCTCATTGGTGCCCAGGACACCTGATCAACTCATCCTGCGGTGGATTCCTACCTAGGGTGGTAGAAGAGTGGATGTACCCAAGTTTAGGGGAACCGCTATAGCTCCTTGTGTCTTCTGGTTGCTTGTCTTTAATTTTGTTTCTGGCTGTGATGTTTTGTGATTAGTTTCTTTTGTAAACTATGATTATTCTGTGGTTAGATTTACTATTTGCTTCCCTGTTCACCCAGATTACAACAACTGTTGTAAAAAGTTTTTAAGCACCATATACTCTATTCACCCCCCTCTAGAGTATATCAGATCTAGCTCGCACTTTCAATCCGAACGTGCAAGGTACGCACAAAAGTGTGTTGGAAGAAATGATGTAGAAGTTTGTTGAGATGGCCCAATCAAATATGGCCACTCAAACTGTATCCATGAGGAACTTGGAGACACAGCTGGGGCAATTGGCCCAAGTGTTCTCCGAGCATACTCGCGGCACCCTCCCAAGTGATACGGAGAAAAATCCCCGTGAGTAAGGGAAGAGTGCTGGGGATGCAGAAGAGTGTGAGAAAAATGAAGTGGCCGTTAAATGTGAGATTAATGCAGTAGAGACGATAGCATTATGCAATTTTGCACCATCCTGCAACATTCTTGCTTTGCCAGATGTTGCAAATGTTGGATCCCTAGTTGGATTTGGGTTAGGTTCACTAAACTAGGATATTTGACCCAACATGTATAGCCAGGGTCATGATTTTGTCCTAGATTTTAGGCTATGTCCTTGGAGTAAACATTGCATCGACCAGCCAACAACAGACTGCTGAAGACTCCAGACTTGGATAAATTTCAAAGGTTTAGAAATGGGAGTTCGACGTTCGTCAAACTTAGCTCGGCGAAAGTCGTGCTCAGCTCGATGAACTCAGAGAAAATTCTCTGAGTTGAGCTCGACGAACTTGGTTCTCAGCTCGACGATTTCTAGATGCTCTACTTCAACATTCTAAGTCCAGAAACATTTCTCTGAATTCCAGTCGACGAAGTTAGGTTATCAGCTGGATAATCTTAGTGCACAGAATTGGCAAGTTTCTTCAGAAAGTAATTAGCTGTTCTTAGGTCGACGATCTCGGATCTCAGGTCGACAAACAAAAATTATCTGGTCGACGAACATGACTTCTCAGCTCGAAAAACTCTGGACCCGGGTCGACGAAATCTATTCTTTACTCGACGATTTCTATCCAGTTCCAAGCTTGGATTTTTCCTTCCTTCTGTCCTTATTTTATTGGAGTAATTCCTGAGTAATCAATGCTTAATATTCTCTGAATATTACCGTTAGAAGCAACATTGATTATGAGATTCATCAGGATTATTACTTGTCGTTTTTCAATGGGATAGTTGGGGAAAACTAATTAATGCAGACATTCTCCCCAGCCGAATTTTACATTCTCCAGGCTATCAACAATCAATGCAGGAAGGAATTCAAAAATTCAAAGGAGAAATTCCATTAAACATATAAAAGTGATTCTCCTCCTTGCTCTCAAGATACACAGGAACAAAGACAGAGAATAATACAACACTGACGAAAAAAAGAGTACAATGCACACAGAAAAGATACATAGCAACATTCATTCAAATTCTTCTTTGTGTACAAAAAGAATCTGGTCTTCACCTTGACACTGCTGAAGAAGAAGAAGAACATCCATCCAAATCAAGAGTATTCTTCATTCTTCACTCCAGGATTCTTCAAGGACAACAAATCTTCATCACTCAAGAAGTTCTTGGATTTATTCTGGTCAAGGCTAAAGATAGAAGACCTAGTCACCCTGAAGCAAAGCTCCAATCTTCATGAACAACTCAATAACTCAGGGGGAGCTTTGATAACATCAAAGATCTACTAGTCTTCTCAGTTGTATTTGAGAAAGATAAGACGCCATAACTCTCTCACCCACTCACTGTATAAAGGGTTCTTTAACTCCTTTCAAAAGTTATTCCTTGATTACAATTCACCTGATCAAAAGACTTGGATTGGTTTTTGAGCACCTGATCAAAAGCTCATTGGTGGCAGTCACCTGATCAAAACTTGTTAGTGGATTCTTACAAGGGTGGTAGAAGAATGGATGTACCCAGGTTGGGGAACCACTATAAAAATTCTTGTTTTTTCTGGTTTCCCTCTTTCCTTATTGTTCTTGCTGTGCTTGTGCTAGTTAGTTTAATTTTGCTGTGCATGTGGTAGATTAGTTTATCTTAGGATTGCTCTTTTACTTACAACAAAAATTGGTATCAAATAGCTACCCTACTATGTAGATTTTCTCAACAGAAAAAAGGCTTTAAAGTTTTTAAAGATACTCTATTCACCCCCCCCTATAGTATTTTAGGTCTAACCGTCACTTTCAATTGGTATCAGAGCAGTGTTTCTTTGGTTGTACAAGTTAACCCTTGAACTAAAAGATCCTGTGTTAGATCTGACCTTTTATTTAACTTAGGATTATATTCACAGCATGGCACAGAACAAGGACTATGCAAGCACCAGACCTTCAGTGTGCAACTTAAATAAGTTCGCCATCTGGAAGGCAACAATAAAACTATATATGAATTACATTGATGAGGTTATCTACAACTCTATTTTGACAGGTCCTCCTCAATCAACTGCCTCTACATCTACAGCAACCTCAAGCACACATGCTGTTCCACCACCTGAGTGGATAGATGCACAGAAGAAGGCCAAGATTGCTGATGCAAAGTCCATGAACATTTTGGGTCAGACTATGTCTGATGATATTTTCGAGAAGGTGGCTGAATGCACATCAGCCAAGGCTATTTGGGACTCTCTCAACTAGATGGTGGTTGGCTATGCTGATGAGAGGAAAGATAGAAGATCAAATATCATATCCCAGTATGACAACTTCAAGAAGGATGAGTCAGAATCTTTTGTAGACATGTACAACAGATTGAGCTCAATAATCAATGAGCTGAAGACTTTGGTTAAGGACATCACCCTTACTGAAGTAAATGATAAAATCCTCATGTGCTTCCCAAGATCATGGGATTCCAGGATATGGCCAATCAAGGAGGCCAGGAGCTTAAATGAGATATCCACAGAATCTCTATTGGGAAAGCTCAAGTCTTATGAGTAGTTGATAAAATCCAGAGAAGCTGAAGAACAAAGAACTCCTCCACCAGTAAGAAAGGAGCACAACTTAGCATTCAAGGCTGCTGAAGAGACTGAAGCTTCAACAGTAAATGAAGAACTGATGAGTCTCTTTGCCAAGAGATTTTACAAAATGGTTAGAAAAGACTTCAGGAGAAAATCATCCAAGCAAGATGATAAGCCAAGGTATGATAAAACTCCTAATAAAGAAGTTGTATGTTTTGGCTGTAGGAAACCTGGAAACTTTATCTCAGAGTGTCCAGAGTATTAGAAGAAAGAAAGAAGAAGAGAGGACTCCAGAAGACAATAAAGTAGCAGGCATTCCTCCAGCAAATACAAAAAAAGGAGAAGGGCTTTATTGCTGATACCTGGAGTGACACAGAAGATGAATCCACATATTCCAGTTCCAGTGAAGAGGAAGAAGAGGTAAGGAACAAGGAAGTCTGCCTCATGGCGATCAAAGCCTCTAACAGCCAATCAGATGTTGATGAAGAATCCGATAAAGAAGGAGCTTCAGAATCAGAAGTTGATCAGGTAAAGAGCTATCCAACTGTTAATCAAAAATGGTATCTGGGCTCAAGCATAACCTCAGTATCTGAAGGCTTTGGATAAGTAAAGATTGGAGCAGTCACTTTCAAAAAGGTGACATATGTAAGTGGACTCAAGCATAACCTCATCTCCATAAGTCAACTATGTGATGAAGGTTATCAGGTAAATTTTAACTTAAGATCTTGTATTATTTCTAATAAAGAAAACCAAACTGTTTTAATTGGAAATAGACAAGGTAACATATATATAGTTGATTTTCATTCTGCAAATTCAGATATCTGTTTACTTAATATAGTTTGCAATTAAAATGATATATGACATAAAAGACTACGACATGTTAATATGTTAAACATTGCTAGGCTATCTAAAGACAACCTTGTGAGAGGTTTTCCTTCGGGTCCCTACAAGAAGGAAGGCCTCTACAGGTCTTGTCAACTAGGCAAGTAAACTAAATATAGTTTTAAATCAATTAATAAGAGTGATTCACATAGGATCTTGTACTTGCTACACATGTACCTTTTTAGATCTATTGTTGTACAAAGCCTAAGAGGGAAATCTTATACTCTAGTTATTCTAGATGACTTCTCAAGATTAACTTGGGTGTTCTTTCTAATATCTAACTCAGATACATTCAAAGTTCTTACAGATTTTCTCAGGACCATATAGATTGAGTACTCTACTCATGTTGCATTGATCAGAAGTGATCATGGTACTGAGTTTGAGTCTCTTCTTATGCATGAGTTCTGTGAGAAGGAAGGTATCAGGCATTGCTTCTCAGCTCCTAAAACTCCTCAATAAAATGGGGTAGCTGAAAGGAAGAATAAAACCTTAATTGAAGCTGCATGCACATTAATTGCAGATGTTTACATGCCCCTATCCTTTTTAGCAGAGGCTGTAAGCACAACAAACTATATACTAAACAGGAGTTTAATACATAAACATAAGAATAAGAATCCATATGAATTGCTTAAAGGGAAGAAACCTAAAATCACCTATTTTAAAGTATTTAGTTGCATATGTTATATTCATAATAATAACAAGGAGTATATTAGAATGTTTGAAGCTAAGGATGAAGAAGGAATTTTTTTAGGATATTCCCAAGTCAGTAAATCTTATAGGGTGTTTAATAAATCTTCTTTAAAAATTGAGGAATCAGTACATGTGACTTTGATGATGCTAACATGTCTTATAAGGAGAAAAAATTTCTACCAACAGCACTTTGCAGGTACCTCACTTGTGTGAGAAATTGGGTGAGTTGAACCTTCTACAAGAGGATATATCACCTCCTCCTCCACAAGCCAATGAAGATAGTGAAGATGAATTTTTGGAAGTGGCTGAACCTACTCCAACAGCAGACATTATTCCACAAGAGCAATTAATTTCAAATGCTATTGCTGAACCAACTCCATCCACTGATCTTGTCACAATAAGGGATCACCCTAGATCTCAAGTGATTGGGGACATGTTAGTAGGTGTACAGACAAGGCATCAACTCAACCACGATGTGATGCATGACTATTTCCTCTCTCAAGTTGAGCAACAATCCATAAAAGATGTTGAGCAAGATCCCCACTGGATCATTGCAATGCAAGAGAAACTCAATCAATTTGAGAGATGCAGATTTTGGGATTTAGTTCCAAGACCCAAAGACTACCCAGTCATTGGAACTAAATGGGTATATAGAAACAAGCTAGATGAATAAGGTCTAATTTTGAGAAACAAGGCTAGTCATGTTGCTCAAGGTTATATGCAAGAAGAAGGAATAGACTATGACCAAACTTTTGCACCAGTTGCAAGGTTAGAAGCAATCAGGATCTTCCTTGCTTATGCTGCCTACAAGAAGTTTAAAGTCTATCATATGGATGTCAAGAGTGCCTTTCTAAATGGAGTACTTAAAGAAGAGGTTTATAATGAACAACCTATAGGTTTTATCTCTCCAACTTATCCTTCATATGTCTTTAGATTGCATAAAGCTCTTTATGGTTTAAAGCAAGCTTCGAGAGCTTGGTATGAGACCTTAGCTAGCTTCTTGATAGAGCAAACATTTACTAGAGGCATTGTAGATAAAACATTATTCACTAGGCACCATAAGGATCAAATATTTTTAGTACAAATTTATGTAGAAGACATTATATTTTGGTCTACAGATTCCAAACTATGCAAGAGGTTTGCTAACCTCATGCATTCAATGTTTGAAATGAGTAGCATGGGTGACCTCTCCTACTTCCTTTGTCTCCAAGTGAAGCAACACTCTGATGGCATCTTCATATCCCAGGCTAAGTATGCTAAATAGCTTATTAAGATATTTGGGATGGCTGACGTCTCAGCAAAGAAAACACCCATGACCACTAATGCTGTAATAGACTCTGATGAACATGGGAAACCTGTTGATCAGAAATTATATAGGGGCATTTTTTGGTCCCTATTATACCTTACAGCAAGCAGACCTGACATAATGTTTGCTACATGCCTTTATGCTAGGTTCCAAGTGAACCCCAAAGAATCTCACCTAGTTTTCCTAAAAAGAATTTTGAGATATATAAAGAGTTGTCCTAGTCTAGGACTCTGGTATCCTACTGAGACAGAATTTGAGTTGACTGGATACTCCGATGCTGACTTTGCTAGATGCATGGTAGATAGAAAAAGTACCTTAGGGACATGCCAGTTCCTTTGTATGAGATTAGTGTCTTGGTTTTACAAAAAACAGTCATCTGTGTCTACATCAACTGCTGAAGCAGAATATTTTGTAGCTGGCAGTTGTTGTTCCCAGATGCTGTGGAATCAAAACAAACTACTGGACTATGGGTTCAACTTAAATAATTCAACTCTATTATGTGACAACACAAGTGCTATATCCATAGTACAGAATCCAGTTCATCACAGTAGGACAAGGCATATAGACATTAGGCATCACTTCATTAGAGAGTGTGTAGACAAAATTAAAATTAAACTTGTCTATATATACACTGATTTACAAAGAGCAGATATTTTCACCAAACTGCTGGATGAAAGAAATCACTTGTTCTTTATAAACCAGCTTGGAATGATAAATGGGGAAGCTTTAAATTAATTTCTGTATGTGGTCGATGATTTGTTGACAGTTTGTCGAACGAAGATCAACTATCTTTGAAACCATCGTGAAGAGTTCATCGAACGGAGTTCGACGATCACTTCTTAGTGAAATAGTTTTCGTCGAACGGATATCGACGATTCATTCTTCAGTCAATTTGTCGTCGAACGAAGATCGATGATTTATTCGTTTTCTTCAAACTGAGATCGACGAACTCATTTTCTAATAAAATAATTCGTCGACCTCAGATCGAAGATCTTTTTATTATTCGTGGAACGGAGTTTATCGATTTATATTCAAAAAACCTTATATCTAGGTTTTTCTTCGACCTTCGTCCTGTGCTTTCAGTTCCATTGCACTTGATCTCTTTTTTTATTGCAGGCGAACCCATGGCAATTCCCGCAGGCAGTCTTGGAGCAACGAAGTTTGATACCAGATTTGATATAGATTTTGAGTCATTTCTACACTCGGATCCTATCTTCCTGGAAATTCTGCAACTGCTTGAATATCAATAGTTGAAGAACTTGATGACCACCAGAATAAAGATAGCTGGTGCAAAGATCAGAGAATGGGTTTACACTTCCTCCTCCCTAGATGAGAACACCATGACTAGCACCATATCGGGTAATGAAATATCTCTTACCCCCGCCGTCCTGACCGATATTTTGGGATTAGAAAATGGTGAAGAAGAACTGGAGATTGACAGTGATGAATTTGATGAAATGCTGAATAAAACGGGTTATTTTGGAGCAACACCCAACAAACTGCTAAAGAAACATTTATCTGCGGAATATAAGTTTCTAGCAGATGTTGTGGGCAAAGTACTGTTGGGCAAACACACAGCCCATGACTACATCACTAAGCATCAATCCATGGTGATCTGTGCTATAGTGAAAACGAAGCCTATGAATTGGGCTAAGATTATGTTTGAGATGATCAGGAAAAAGAACACAAAGAAGGAGGTGTGTTTTGGCAGGATTCTGGGAATCTTCCTTTAGGAAAAGGCTGCTGAATCCCTAGTTACACCGACCATATTCATTAATGCCTCCAAGAGGCTCACTTGTGCCCTCTTTTGCAGGTAGGAGAGGAACATTACCAAGCCATCCAAGGCTTCTTACTCTTCCTCCAGGCCTTCTGAGAGTACAAGGGCTGCTCTAGCCACTCCCCACACTGCTGAAGACGCTCCATCTTCTCTTCCACAACCTCCAACAATCCATAGTCATCCCTAGGTGGTACGCCAACTCCCCTCACCAGTTCATACCCAGTCCATACTCCAACACCAGATGGTACACCAACTCCACCACCTCCATCATATCCAGTATCTCCATCACAAACTCATATTCACTCTCATACATCCCCTTCAAAAACTCATATTCCCTCTCATACACCAACTCAATCCCTAGATGGCACACCAACTCCTCCTCAATCTCCTCTTCCATCCCACCTTCTAGTCATCACAAATGAAACCTTCTTCTCATCCCCTACATTCAATCTGCTCACCTCCTTACCATCCACACATACATCTCCAGTCCATGACATTCCCAGTCACTCACCTCACCTCCTCCACCATCATCTTCCATTCACCATTATGTCTCCATTGAGACACCTCCTGCATTCCTGCAAATGGACCGCTCCATCATTCTACCTCTTACAGAACTTCTCACTCCCCTCCTCAAAAGCCTCATAGCAGAGGTTATTTCACCTCTTGCTTCTTCCATCTCTTCTCTTGCTGCTCAAATCTCTGCTCTCTCTATCCCTCCTTCTTCAGTCAGGGGCCTGGCTCCAGTACCCACTGAAACCAGGCAGGCGGAGATACTCTGTAAAGAAGCAGTAGCAGCAGCATCAGAAGTAGAAGCAGAAGCAGCTGATGATTTGATTGATTTAATTAATTTTATTGAATCTAATATCGATTTGGATGAGACAGTCATAGAGGAAATAAAAACTGTTGGTGATAACATTATAAATCCCACGGTAGATCTTTTGAATTTGTTGAATATTTTTGTTACAGTTCATTTGAACTCTCTTCTAAAATACAACATAAAGCCATCCATGGTTATAGTTCCCTATACCTCCCCAATAAGCCCCAAGGTTTCCATGCAACTCAAGATAGTTTTGCAAATACAGAGGCTCCTGCCATTCCATCTCCACCCAGAGCTGGTTCCTTCATTGTTTCATCCCCTCCCAGAGTCATTTCTACTCCAACATTCATTAGGATGATAGCCCCATGCCTGATCTTGATGAGTTGATCATGGCTGATATTGAAGAAGAGAATAAATCAGTTACTGAAAGCACTGATGTGTATAATTCTCTAGCTCTAGATCCAGCTCTTCCTCCAGCTCCTCCCTAGGCAGAAAAACTATTGATATTTGTAGAGGCTTTGAAAGAAATTAATGCTTTATATGATAATCCACAAGACTCCTCAGATGATGATGTTGAAGAGGATTCAGATGACAGTCCCTCTGCTAAGAAAAAGAAAATTACAAAGAAAAGGAAAGCCCCTCCATCTCCTGCTCCAAAACCAAACCCAACACATGATACTCATTATTACACTCTTCAGAATATCACTCCATACAAGGGCATGCTAGCTTGGATGTGGCTGTCCAAGAATCACCAGAAAGAAAGGAAGAAAAGTAGGAAGTATTCTCCTCCTCCACAGAGATACAGGAAAGAACCTCCTCCACCTCCTCCACCCGCTGCTGGTGCTTCAGGCTCTTCATCTCAGAGGACTACTCAATATCAAACCTATCAGAGATAGCAGGCTAGATCTTCTTCTTCTGGAATCAGCCAACACAGGTACTACTCTTTAGGCAGGCAATAACATCAACTGGAACATCTACAACAAACTACTGAACATCAAATGGCTGAAAGTCCAAAAGAGACCTACATCCCCTCCTGTTCCATTTGAGGACCCAAAAACTGCTGCTACTGCAAGGATGGCCAGGTTCCAAGAATTGGATGGCCTATTTATGATCAACAAATCCAAAGCTGAAGGAAAGGATGCCTCTTAATACTCAACAATGTCCAAATACAGGAAGGAGGAACTAAACAGTTTTCCAAAAGCTAACAAATTCTTTAATGTAGATGACTATATGAAATTACATCCAGAAGCTGTGGTGCCAAGGTCTACTTCCCTAAATATTATTGGAGCAGCTGATTTGACCATGACAAAGACTAAAGCAGCCAATCCAAACAGGGAAATCAAGTTTACTCAGCCTGGTGATAAAGCTAAAGAGGTTAAGCAAATGGAGCCAAAGCAGTAGAAATGAATTTTAACTGTTTAGTCTTTCTATTATCTTAAAACTGTTTATTTATTTCCTGATACAAAAATCACTGTATATATATATATCTGCTGCATATTTTAAAGTTTATTGCCAGATATATTTTTCTTGCTTTGTAAATATTTTATGTTTGTAATTAGTGACCTCACACAAATAGGGTGAGATTGTAGGATCCCTAGTTGGATTTGGACTAGGTTGACTAAACTAGGATATTTGACCAAACATGTATAGCCAGGGTCATGATTGTGTCCTAGAGTTTAGGCCATGTCCTTAGAGTCAACATTGCATGGACCAGCCAACAATAAATTGCAGAAGACTCCAGACTTAGAGAAATTTCAAAGGTTCAGAAATGGGAGTTCGACGTTCGTCGAACTCAGCTCGACGAAAGTCGTGCTCAGCCCAATAAACTCAGAGAAAATTCTCTGAGTTGAGCTCGATGAACTTGGTTCTCATCTCGACGATTTATGGATGATCTACTTCAACATTCTAAGTCTAGAAACATTTCTCTGAACTCCACTCGACAAAGTTAGTTTATCAGCTCGACGATCTTAGTGCACAGAATTGGCAAGTTTCTTCAGAAAGAAGTTAGCTGTTCTTAGGTCGATGATCTTGGATCTCAGGTTGACGAACAATAATTATCTGGTCGACGAACATGAATCTCGACTCGATTAACTCTGGACCCAGGTCAATGAATTCTGTTCTTTGCTTGCCGATTTATGTGCAGTTCCAGACATGGATTTTACCTTCCTTCTGTCCTTATTTTATTACAGTAATTCCTGAGTAATCAATGCTTAATATTCTCTGAATATTACCGTTAGAAGCATCATTGATTATGGGATTCATCAGGATTATTAAATGCCATTTTTCAATGGGACAGTTGGGGAAATCGAATTAATGCAGACATTCTCTCTAGCCGAATTTTACATTCTCCAGGCCATCAACAATCAATGCCGGAAGGAATTCAAAGGAGAAATTCAAAGGAGAAATTCTATTAAACATATAAAAGTGATTCTCATCCTTGTTCTCAAGATATAAAGGAACAAAGACAGAGAATAATACATCACTGACCAAAAAAAGAGTACAAGGCACACAGAGAAGATACACAGTAGCATTCATTCAAATTCTTCTCTGTGTAGAAAAAGAATCTTGTCTTCACCTTGACACTGCTGAAGAAGAAGAAAAACATCCATCCAAATCAAGAGTCTTCTTCATTCTTCACTCCAGGATCTTCAAGGACAACAAATCTTCATTAGTCAAGAAGTTCCTGGATTTCTTCTCGGCAAGGCTAAAGATAGAAGACCTACTCATCCTAAAACAAAACTCCAATCTTCCTGAACAACTCAATAACTTAGGGGGAGCTTTGATAACAACAAAGATCCACTAGTCTTCTCAGTTATATTTGAGAAAGAGAAGACACTATAACTCTCTCACCCCCTCACTGTATAAAGGGCTCTTTAACTCCCTTCAAAAGTTATTCCTTGGTTGCAAGTCACCCGATCAAAAGACTTGGGTTGGTTTTTGAGCACCTAATCAAAAACTCATTGGTGGAAGTCACCTGATCAAAACCTGTTAGTGGATTCCTACCAGGGTGGTAAAAGAGTGGATGTACCCAGGTTGGGGAACCACTATAAAAATTCTTGTGTTGTCTGGTTGCCCTCTTTCCTATTTGTTCTTACTGTACCTGTGCTAGTTAGTTTAATTTTGTTGTGCATGTGGTAGATTAGTTAATCTTAGGATTGCTCTTTTACTTAGAGCAAAAGTTAGTATCAAATAGCTGCCATACTCTGTAGATTTTATCAAGAGCAAAAAGGTTTTAAAGTTTTTAAAGATACTCCATTAACCGCCCCGTATAGAGTATTTCAGGTCTAACCCTCACTTTCAGAAAAGTTGAATTTAATTATCGAATCTGATGTCCAGAAATCTCTAGGGCTAGCTGATGGATCGGTAGTTAAGACCGATGGTGAGATTAAGAATGTGGAAGTAATTATGGATGGGGTTGTTGTAGTCACTGACTTTCAGGTGTTAGGACCCTTGGAAAATACATAAAAACCCATCTTAGGGGTCCCATTCCTAAAAGCCAGTGAAGCTACACTATAATTTAATCTGAGTGGTGTCACTTTAGCTCCTAAGGTCAATCTGACTCTACCATCTTCACCTCCCATCTTAGTTGAAATGAACATGTATAATTTTTGCAATTAAGTGATTCCTTATCTAATGATGTATCTAGTGATGCTGAGATTGGTCTTCTGCTGAAGGAGAAAGAGCAGGTTAAGAAAGTGATAGAACAATTGACGGTAGCTGAGGGAGAGATAGAGACGGATTCACTTGACGTGAAACAAGATTCCGTTGAGAAGAAACATGAGCTGAGCATGCCCGTTGATAGCGTGCAGAAAATTGAATTGAAATCTTCTTTTTGTTCTAACAAAGTTTGTAAGATTATTAAACAGGTAACTTGGACTGATCCTTCATCAGCTGTGGGTGAGGAAAGGATTCCCCCAAATGAGAAAGATAAACTTACTACTGAATTAGTGGGTGGGATCATACCACGCTGGCGATTCCCTTCTGTGGATGTGAAATGAAAGGAGCTGCTCCTACGTAAGGCGCAGAATTTGCCCGACGGCATGAGAAGGATGAGGTTAGTGACAGGGGAGACTTGTCTACCCTGGGACCTAAAGTCTTCACCTCGCCCTCATCTCACGTGACTGGGGGAATCTATCACAAGTCAGCGTTCATCTGAGGAGTGAAGGATCTCTGGGGTTTGCCTTTGCTACTTTTTCTAGTTTCATTTTCTACGTACTGTTGCGTGTATTTGTAGACCTTTATCATTATGTTTTGAACTTATTCCCTAAACAATATTAATATAACTGCTAATACAGGTATTTGGGCCACCTTAAGGATGGTAAAGAAAAGGGCTTATCGGAGACAACCCAATTTTGTCGCATTTAGTTTATTCAAATATGCTACTGTGATTATCTATTTTGAGTATGCATGGTTGAAGATATTATCTTATGCAGGTGTAGTTCGTTTGGGCCGTTGACAGTCTGCTGAAATTGACGCTAATCTTCTGGTATGTTCATTTACGTAGCATGGGGTAACCTCTTCCCTCAACTTTTATTTTTTTGTTTTTATTCCAAATCATGGATAGATTGTTTAGTATAAGTCTGGTGGGGGAAAGTTTCGCAGGTTACCTTTGCACATGCACTTGCATACCACAAGAGTATTTTCATTATCAGTTTTTATTTTATCATGACAGTATTGTGCACCTAAACCGCATGAGCGCGATCTTAAGCACGCGCTCCCCTCAAGTTTAATTTATATCTTTTGTGTTAAATTTAAGATAGTGGTGCTGGTTTAGGATTTTTGGATAGGGTAGTGTGAAACTCGTGCAATGCTCCTAATCGAGGACTCTTTGTGTGTAGAAATAGTATAGATTTAAATTTTCTTTATGCTCGTAGATTTATTCTTTTCTGCATTTGTAAATAATGTTTGTACTATTCAAAACAATGGAATCTGGAGCAATCAAATGATAGTGTAGGAATGTTTGTAGCCCCCACTAGCCTCATATTGCTCGAGTCTGGAGGAAGGTTCATCTTTCTCGGTGGCTAAGAACTTGCCCCAAGCTACTCTTGAAGCATTGGTGCACGGTTAGTCTAGCGTGAGCGTGATGTAGGCCATCGTTTTGCCCCGGTTGAGCCTTGTACATATCCTAATGATAATCCTTACTAGCTCATTTTGTGACTACCTATCCTATTTATTTAGCCCCAATACACGATCACCAAGGCCTTAAAGCTTTACCCAGTTGCACACCCCTATTTCGTTTTATTAGTATGATACTTCTGCCATTGGTGTTGTAGCTATGATGCTATTTTGGGGTTGTGTAGTTAAGTTATTTTGAAAATTTGGCTGAATGTGCATTGTAAAAAAAATGAAAAAAATCTAAAAAAACATATATTTGTGGTGATGATATAAAAGAACAAAGTGAAAATGCAGAGTTTGTTTATAGTATTGTTGTGGTGTTAGGCAGTGCGCACACCCGTGATGTCAAGTTTAAGTCTGGTGGTGCGGTGCACCTGCGTGTTTGGTTGGCGAGGGGGTTTCTTCTGTTTAAGCTCATGTGGGAATGTGCATAGTGTAACACCCCTATCCGTCGCATGGCATATAACAGAAGGTCCAGCTGGAACCCGACGCCATATACCACAGACAGTTGGAAGGGTTACATAAGAATATTCAAACTATCCAATTAAGACTACTCATCCTACACAGAGCATTATAGCGGAAGCTTTTAAAAGTTGAAAGAACCCAAAACTTAAATCCAATAATCATGAATGTCCACAACCACACCACTGGAATGAAAACCAAATACACTGAAAGGGTACACGGCCTTATGGCCATACAAATGTTCACTTAACAAAATAGTGTCTTACATACATCGGCTCGCAGGCCGGCCACACATGACAAAATAAAAACAACTATTCTTTGTGGCCTTCGAGGGCCAGCATAGCAACATTGGCTCCAGCCCGCTATCTAGAACTTGGCTGCGCAGCACCTGCAAGCAACATTCCACCGCACGGTGGCAAACAAAGCAACGGTCAGCTAAAGCCGACCAAATTATAATGACCCCGCCCCTTACTCGGGACGGCGGTGCTCTTTCCCTGCATAATATTAGCCCAGTAAAATAATAAAATGCAATTATACTACGCCACACATGTAGGCTCGCATGGCCAAACATCCCGTGCACTCAGGGCACATTAACGGTGAATCCTAACACTTCAGCGTCTTCACCACCATCCCAAAGATGGAAACCATGTGAGCATTTATCCTTTCTGACCACCGTCTAAGGCTCCCGACTATGTCAACGGCCAGTCCCCTTTTCGGGTATCTCGCAGCGAACCACATAGCCTAGGTCCAATTCCATTTGCCCGTTGCTCACAGCACGTAGTCACTTTAAGACATACGCACGAGCCAAGCTTCTCTCGGATCCCAAAACTTTTCCAAACAATCAAAAAACCCAGTTATATTCAAGGCCGATTCCCTGACCGCCAAGTTAGCAGAACACGTTTTCGCTCAGTTTTCCGGGTGCGCCTTGGAGTTAATCCCCAAAGATCCCTGTTGCAATCTACCTTGTAGAAACCCAAAAAACCCAAAGCACGGAGTCTTCTCCGGCAAATCATATCAAATGCAACATCACCGATCCAGGCAATACACGTCCGGGTAGGCTTCACACACAATGACTATGCCCGTACTTCGATTCCGGACTGAACGATTCTCCAGAATTCTATTTTTGAGTAGTTACAATACTTATTTACACTTGTCGAAATTTATAAACTTCGTAGCGTAATTAAAAGTTGTATCTATTATATTTTCTATGTGCATGCAGTTTTTGATTTCTCACTTTACTTTATTCGAAAATTACTAAGACAGCTAGCTATTTTCTAGTTCACGGAGAGATGATTTGCTCGAGACGAGCAAATATTTAAGTGTGGTGGTGTGATGAGTCCGATATTTATAGGGTTTTCCGGGCTCATCTGGGCTTATTTTCTTGCATGTTCACTACTTTTTCAATTGGAAAAGTTATGTTTTTGTTTAGATCTTCACTTGACCTTTTTTTCACTATTTTGGCCCAAGGGTGTGCATTTGTGCATTGTGCTGTTGGGGGTAAGCACATGGTGCTCCCCATGGCTCTTTCCTACTGTTTTCTTTGATATATATTTGTTGCTGGGAGCTTGTGCTCCAGTTTTGGTTTTGTTGTGCAGGTGGTGCGTTTTCCCCAAGGAAGGAATTCTGTTTTGAGGAAAACGCACGGTCGTGCATTTTATACGCGCAAGGTTAGTGCCCGATCGTGCATTTTGTTCAGCTAGAAGAACATTGAACTGAGCTCGACAAATTTCATCAAGCTGAGTTCGATGATCCCCACGCACGGTTGACACACGGTTACATCGTAACTATGCGCGATGGAAACGCACGGTTCTCCTATAGCTTTCTAGTTTGTTTCTTTCTGTGGTTAATCGTGCGCTTTATTCATGCACGGGCGGCAGTGCCCGTGCGCGAGTAAAATGAACGGTTCCTCTGTTGTCTCCTGCATTCTTGTGCTCTGTGCTTACCCGTGCGATTGCCTTCATGCACGGATGGAGGCGCCCGTGCACGAGTAAAACGCATGAGTCAACGCATCTTCATCCGCAAGCTTGGCCTGGAAGTTAATAATGCACGGTTAGCGCACGGTCGTGCGCCAAACCATGCATGCCTATTTTTCTGACCTTCTTCTATTTAGAGCGCAGATTTCAACTTCTTGAGGTGGATTCCGATCGAGTCCGATCCAGCCGCCCTTTTCTGCCCCTTTGAGCTGGGAAATCTTCCCTCCAACCACCTTTTTCTCTCCCCTACTTGGAGAGTTGATCCGACCACTATTTCTCCTCCAAGAGCTTGCAAAAGCTTCATCTCCGGCCATCATTTTCCTCTCCAAGCTCCAAGCTACATGCTCCGTTACAAGCTCATAGTTTGTTGCATTTGTGGAGTTCTCAGGATAGATCCAGCCCAGCGATTATTCACGAAGAAGACGGGTTATTGGAAAGAAGTGACAACCCTTCTGGACCCCGGACGTCATCCGTAGACCGAGCCCGGACAAGGCCCGACAACCCTTGACTCCGGTCGTGAATCTCGGAAAGCCTTCGTGTGTTTGGTTTTTTCTCATCCTCTTCACTTGTAGTATTTCTTTTTCTGTATATTCAGGTGTTGGAATGATGTGTAAGAACATTGATAGCTTGAATATTTCAGCATGTCTAAGTGTTGATATACTTTAGTTCTAGATTTTCTGTTGAACTTCAGATTTTCTATTGTTCAGGTTGTGATTGTGTCGTTCTAGCGATTGCTAGAAGCGTGCATTGCGAAGAGGTGCGCGACCCTCATTAGCTCATCCATCTTCCGTATTACACTCTTGAGTAATAAACCAAAGGGACGTGGTGACGGCGACCCGCAATAGTTTTCTTATTGTGGTTAACTTAGTAATCCAAAAACAAAACCACCTTTGTATACGTTAACACTTGGAATCACTTTCTCAAATAGTGAAATCACACTGCCTACTTGCACTACTCGAGAGATCGATATCCAGGGATTCAACTCCTCATTTTATTACTTGACTACGATCGGTACACTTGTCGATGCATCAGTAGCTGAGCCTTCATGGATTGCACTCACAAGATTACATCAGATGGAAGATCATGACATGTTGAACCTTTATAAGAGAACTGAGAAAGGAGAGTTGCTAGATTTTTCGATCGATGATGCGGGTACCTTGATGTACCGAGGTAGATTTTGCATCCCCAATGTTGAAGATATTCGAGTTAAGTTGTGCAGTGAGGCTCATGGTTCCAGTATTGCCTACCACCCCAGTTCAACTAAGATGTATCAAGATTTGAAGCAGATTGCCTGGTGGTTCGGAATGAATGGTGATATAGCAAAGTTCGTTTCAGAATGTTTTACATACAAGCGAGTAAAGGCAAATCATGGCAGACCTATTGGCATGCTAACGCCCTTGGAAATTCCGAGTTGCAAGTGGGAGAGTATATCAATGGATTTCATTACTAGGTTACCTAGATCTCCCCGAGGACATGATTCAGTCTGTGTTATTGTTGATAGAATAACGAAGTGTGCTCACTTCGTGCCTTTTAAGATTGATTACCCTATGAAGAAAATAGCTGAGCTATATTTAGATGAAGTCATTAGATTACATGGAGTGCCAATTAGTATTATATTACACCGAGACTCCAGGTTTACATCTCGCTTTTGGAAGAGTTTAGAAGAAGGTTTGGGTACCGATTTGAGGTATTCCACAGCATATCATCCGCAGACAAATGGTCAAATTAAATGAGTGAATCAGATCGTGGAAGATATGATCAGATGTTACATATTAGACCATGGAGGAGCATGGGATGATCGACTCAGATTAATGGAGTTCGCATACAATAATAGTTATCATGAAAGTTTGCAGATGGCCCCGTTTGAGGACTTTTATGGGAGGCGATGCATAAGTCCGTTGTTTTGGGCGAGGTCAGTGAGAAACCATTGCTGGGTCCTGAGGCGTTAGAAGAAATGGATTATTTTGTGAAGATTATTCGAGAAAAGCTTTAGATAGCGCAAGAACGATATGAGAATAACGTCAACCGGTGTATTTCTGATCTAGAGTTTGTTGTAGGGGACATGGTGTTTCTCAAAGTTTCCCCGATGTCTGGAGTTAACAGGTTTGGTAAGAATCACAAGTTGTACCTAAGCTATATGGGACCTTTTAAGGTTGTTGAGTGTATTGGTGTATCAACTTATAGGCTATTTTGCCAGCAAATTTCCCTGGTATGCACGACGTGTTTCATGTGAGCCAGTTGTGGAAATGTGTGCTCAGCGACCGATAGATTCTTGAAGTTTTACCCCAGATGGAGCACAATCTCTCCTATGTTGAGATGTCTGTCCGAATTCTGGATACTCAAGATCGAGTGTTGTGGAGGAAAACCATACTAATGTTTAAAGTTTTGTGTCAAAACCAGGACATGGAAAGCGCCACTTGGGAGTTGGAGTCAACAATGAGGGAGACTCATCCTCATCTGTTCTCCTAGTTTCTTACGGTATGTACTTCCCCTTCCATAATCTCTGATTTTATTCTTTTGTGGAATCTTTTGGTGCGTAAAGTTTCGGGAGGAAACTTCTTTTTAGGTTGAGTGACTGTAACGCCCCCAATTTTTTCGATATTTGGTTTAATTCATTATCTGGCATGTTTATCACGTCGAGGCGTTATGTTGACGTGTTTTCGGCATTTGCCGTTGTTAGAGCGTGGTTTTAGCCCGTAGGTTTTTTGTGTGTGTGACTGGGTTTAGCCTATTTGCAAGATTTCCTATCGAGCCGGGTCTGTTTTGGTGGCTCGGTGGAGTGTCTTTGGGAATGCTTGTATTTGGCTTCGGGAGGTGTTTACCCGAGTTTCGTTTATCGAATCTTAATTTCGATTATGTCATTGTGTTCGTAGCATCGGTATTAACCTAAAGTGTGATTTTTGTAGACATCCATGTTGGC
The DNA here is from genome assembly GCA_039583875.1 of Platanthera guangdongensis. NCBI lineage: Eukaryota > Viridiplantae > Streptophyta > Magnoliopsida > Asparagales > Orchidaceae > Platanthera > Platanthera guangdongensis. The sequence continues at coordinate 86,430,292 of CM077167.1, read as the reverse complement.
GGGAATTTTGGGTCGTTTGGACAATTATTTAATAATAAACTATTATTTTAATACTTATCTTTATACTATAAGCAAGGAAATATGTTACACGATCTATAACTTTTAAATCCTAAAATGCCCTCATAAAAACAGTTTTGGTTGGTTAATTTTGGGGGTATTTTGGTCTTTTGCCATGATAAAACTTAATTAATACACACAGACACTGTTCACGGGCCTCATTTTCCCGATACCTTTCTTCATCTGCGCAGCTAGGGCATCATCTCCTCCTCCCGTCGCCACTTCTCCTCCTCCCGTTGCAAGCCCGTTGCCATCGCAAGCCTGATTCTCTGCTGCAATGTTGCCTAAAATTTTCACATTAATCACAGTAGCACCGTTCATTTTGCGCAGACGGCCACCGCAACCTCACAGCAAGACAACACGACTTTCCTTTTTCTACCCGCAGGCTCCGGCGGCGGCGAGGGTTTTACTGTTCTTCTTTCTCGTGCCCATTGATTCCACCAACGTCAACCGAATCATCGCCTCATTGGTAAGTTCTTGATTTCATTTTCTTTTTTACTTTCTGATTTCGATTTACTCTACATATTTGTTTCCCGCATTTGACTTCTGATTTCGTTTATTTACTGAGTTTGATCATAGCTCTCGATCTCTTCTACTATTTAAAATCCTGTCACATGGGCGATATGATCAACAAGTGTCTCAATTTTAACGTTGGTTAAAACCTCAGCTATATTAACTTGAGATCCACTGTAGACTGACGACGACGTTAATGTCTTTTTGCATCGAATCTGAACTTTGTTGACTTGTTGACTTTGCTGAGTCAGCAGCATTCTGTACTTAGCCAAAATCAACTAATTTTTCTGAAATTCTGCATTCTATGAACTTCAAGCATAGCTCGATGAAATATGAACTCAACTCGACGAAATAGTTAAACTGAGATTGACGAATTCCCTTAGCTCTGTTCTTTCTTCAGGTGAAGGCTAAGGTCGACGAACTTCGAGCTTAGCTTGACGAAACCTGAGCTCAGCTTGATGAAACTGTGAAGCTGAGATCAATGAATTCTCTGAACTCTGGTCGACGGAATCTGAACTACGGTAGATGATTCTGATAGCTGAGTCCTTCTTATAGGTAAAAGCTGAGATCGACGAACTCTGAACTCTGGTTGACTAAAGCTAAGCTCAGCTTGACGAATGGTAAACTCAGCGATTTTGGAATTAGAAATTTCTTCAGCTTTACATGATGGCGTTGAGAGCGTTGAGTGAATAACCCTCACTCAACGCTTTTTTCCTTAGCCATATTCTTCAGCTTTCTGCCTGATGGCCTTGAGAGCGTTGAGTGAATATCCCTCACTCAACAATTTTTCCCTTAGCCATATTCTTGAGCTTTCTGCCTGATGGTGTTGAGAGCGTTGAGTGTATAAGCTTCACTCCACGCATCTGGACTTAGTCAATTTTATGCAATCTTGCCTTTTTGCTGAAGTTTGGCGTTGACAGACTTAGCATGGCATTGAGTGCTGAAGATTCACTCAATGCTTCTGGACTTGGTCGATTTTCTGGATTCTTTATAGTAAGGCAATGACAAGATAACCTTGACTCATTGCTTCTAGTTGTATGCCATTAAGTGAGTTGAGCTCACTCAACACTTCTGGACTTAGTCCGACTTCTGTCTTGACTCAACGCTTCTAGATGTATGGTGTTGAGTGAGTTGAGCTCACTCAACGCTTCTGGACTTAGCCCGATTTATGCATTTGCAATACTGTTAGTTTTCATTGCCTCCCTTCTCGCAGCGCAATTAGCTGAATAGCGTTAAGTTAGCTTGCCTCACTCAACGCTTTTGGACTTAGGTAATTTTCTTGCCTGCCTTCACTCAGCGCTATTAGCTGGATGGCGTTGAGTGAGCTTGCCTCACTCAAAGCTTTTGGTCTTAGGTAACTTTCTGAGTTTCCAGCTCCACCTTGAGTCCACCTATCATTGTCTGTTATATTAGCTGTACAATCACTGTGATAAAGACTTACCTACATGCATGAACTTAACCATACATTAAATACAACTATGTCTATCTCATTGACATGTTTGACATCATCAAATCTGTGTCACTTGGATCAATGGACCCAACAGGTATAAATACAGAAGGAGATCATCTTTTACAAGAACTTCTGTCATTTCTCAAAATCCTAAGTTTTGCAAAAGTTGGCCAGCAGAGCTCAAGCCATTTTCTATTCATCTTCAAGCCTGTAACACAAAACAACAAACCTTTTCAAGCTTAAATATGAAGCAAAGGTCTGCAAACGTTATGCACAGTACAAGTTTATTCAACTCTAAAGAAATATTTTCTTGTTGTTGTTGTGAAGAAGGGCAATTTACAACAAAGTCATGGAAGAGGACTCTGGGATTTATCTCTAGAGTCATTTCACTCCATTCTCTATTCAAATCTATAGGATCTCTCTGAGATCTGAGTTGTAAGCATAATTTATGAAAGCTGAGTTATTAGGGTTGGTGAACTGACAGTTGTAGGGTCCTGGAGTGGATCTGAGGTAGTGTCCTGGAGTGGTTCTGAGGTAGGGTCCTGGAGAGGTTCTGAGGTACGGTCCTGGAGAGGAACTGAGGTAGGGCCCTAGAGTGGATCTGAGGTAGGGTCCTGGAGTGGATCTGAGGTAGGTTCCTGGAGTAGATGTGAGGTATGGCTAGAACCAATTTAAGATGTAAGAGTGGTGTAGTCTAAGATCTCCTTGAGATTTGAAGGAAAGGATGTATTGATAGCTTGAGGTAGGGTCTTGGGAAGACCTATGGTAGGATTTATGTTTTGAATCTGCGTTGTAGGAGTGATTTCACTCTGAGGCAGGATTACTATATGCACCTGAGCTTGGATATGAGAAGTGTATATGTGGTAGGGGATATGTTATTTTCCTGAGTTGTAGGAGTCAAGGACCCCAAGGTGTAAGATTGTTGAATCTGAGAAATTGGGGGAGTTTTCCTACTCTAGCACATTGCTAGATAGGTGGAGACGAGCATTATGAATCAATGTGTGGTTTTCTATCGTGTGATTTTTGTTTGATTTCAAAAAGTTCAAAAATATGTCGAACACTTATTCACCCCTCTCCCCGCCCCTCTAGGTGATTAGACTACCCTTATTCTTTAAGTTATCCATTATATGTCCCACTAGAGTTTTCTTCCTCCAATCATGACACATGATCATCATACTAAAGTGTTGTAACTTGGAAAATTCATGTTCATAAACTTTGGACCAGGAGGCGACATAAGGCTATTGGTCTAATAGTCAAACCGAGCAAACCATAAGTAGATAAAATCAAATAACTCAGAGAGTTCATTATAAGTCCTACAAGAAGGACCCATGTGTTGTTGTGAGGAGGTCCGCCATAAAATTGGAAGTTTATAGGAACTTCCACACTAAAAGCCAATACTAAGATAGGCATAGTGAAGACATTGTCTAATTAAATAAGATCCATGTGGGGAGGGGTGAACAAGTCTTTACTTGTGCCTTATGCTCCTATTTATAGGTAATCCAAATAGGGTGGGGGTTTATGCTCTGTGAATATTAACTCTGACGAGGTGAATTCTGTGTGACTAAAATATTGACAAGGTCAGGATGGCGAGATGAATATAGCCGAGGTAAGTTTTAGTAGTATAATACTACCGAGGCAAAGCTGAGGAGCTGAAGACTATTGAGGTTAGGCTAAGGAGTCGAATACTACCAAGGTCAGGCTAAGGAGCTCAATACTAACGAGGTCAGGCTGACTGGCTGGGTACTATTTGGGTCAAGCTGATGAGCTGAATATTAACAAGGTCAATGTGAGAAGCTGAATATTGTGGAGGTCAGGATGACGAGTTGAAGGCTGTGGAGGTCAGGCTGATGTGTTATACGATGTCACGGTCAAGCTGCTAAGCTGATTTCTGCCGAGCTCCCCATGTAGAGATCTCCTCTGACAAGATCTTCGGTTACTTGGTCTACTTTACCGAGGTCTCCCCTGAGAGGACTCCTCGAATGAGGTTTCACCTAACGATGTGCCCTTCTTATGAATTTCTTATCTCAACGAACTACGAGTTATGTAAATATATTATGATATTTATTGACAACTTTCCTTAATATAATTGAGATAAATTATTTATCTAAAAAATTAATATTCAACAACACTTACATGGTTAAGCATTTATACCACCATAGTGGGGTCGGCTATATGGATACTTTGTCATCATTGCGCCATATCTTTAACAATAATATCACTAATGCCTAAGTATATCATATCTTTCCTTACAGTTTCATTCCAAATCAAATAAACTTATATACATATGAAAAATTTGATAAATGTGTTTTTATATATCTATCAACATAAAATATATGATACTATTAGCATTACGCCATATGATATTATTGATGGGGTTGGATGCAATTTATAGAAAAAATGGGACACAAATAGCCAGACTTCCTTCTTCCCCCACCAACATCAAGAAAAGTAACGCACGTAACCTATGCACATGCGATCCGCACACCAGATCTATATGATAACTACCGCGCACGTGATTGCAACCCCCCCCCCACCCCCGCGGGATCCCGTGTCTCGGGCCATTCGTGTAACGCCTCCATCAGTCCCATGGAATATAACGGTGGGTCCGGCCGGGGATCCACGCCATATTTCATAGACAAATGGTGGAGTCACGTGGGGATATCAAAATCACATTCTATTCGTCTCCTAACTCAGAGCATTCTAGCATAGCATTTTTAGTTGTAAGTACTCAACATTCTGAATGTCCACTAATATATAAACTCCACATTTATATATAAACCAGGAATGTATACAACACACACACGCTCACGGCCTTAAGGCCTTACAAGTTGATCTTTACAAATATACATCTTCATACATCGGCATGCAAGCCAGCCACACATGAAATCCGACAATTCTTCGCATGGCTTTCAAGGGCCTTTAGGTAGCAAGGCTTCATTCCACTCAATTCAATTCAACTCATCAGCACCTACAATTAGTCATCCACCCCAAGAGCAGTAAACAAAGTAATGGTCAGCATTTGCGGACCAATTATAACAACCTTATCCCTTACCCGGGGTTGTGGTTCCTTCCCTGTATGCATTGCACTCATAAGATCTACCAATCACAACAAGTGCTCTCAGGCACAATAGAATCACAAACACCGGAATCCTCCAAACGCTCAGTGCATGCAGGGCACCTTATGGTGTACCGGACTCCGTGGCAACACCACTGATTAGAGGTTATTAACGTGTTGGCTGGCCGGTCCTTGTCACCCTAACAAGCATGTTGGTAACATTCCGCCCAATCCTCTCATAGGTGAGAACCTCATGACAAACTTGAGCATTTCCAATTCAGATAGACCCACCACTGTGGTGCAGCAAGCCGGGTCTATCTCGCGTCCCCCAAGCCATGCCACCAATCGATCTCCCAAAACAACCAAGGGCAGGTCAACCTTTCCCGTGCTCAAACCGTCAATAGCGCACCACTAGACACGGGTCGGCTTTCCCTCCTGATTAGCCGCAGCTTTTTTCCCTCGCAAAGCAAATAGCGCTCACCGCGCTCACACACAAGGAGCTTACGCAAAGCATCCAAGATTAGCAACCAGCTCACGCAGAGCAAACAATAACAAGAGCTTACATTCATAATTCACACGCATCATACAATACACGGAGTATTCTCTGGTTCACACAAAACCATCACCAATCCATACTAACCGTCCGGATGAGCTTCACACAGCATGCCTATGACGTACTACACACTTCTGACTCTAGATGCAGACTCAACTAATAATCACTTTCGCTTTCCACCTCTTGGTGGAGGATTCAATGCAGATGCTTAAAGAAAGGACTTCGATTGTCCAAGAAGGAGATCATTACCCTTAACGATCTCTTTGGAGCCATGAACTAGCCGGATGGAACTCCCCGCCACGGCTTTGCATCCACGAATCTGCACGGGGCTCACGAATCAGTCCACTGAAGCTTCTCCGGCGGCCGTCTTCCTTCTCCCTTTCCTTCTTATTTCTCTCTCTCTCTCTCCCTAGGTCTTGAGAAAGGGAAATGGCTAAGAATGAAGGAGATTATCCCATCACTTTCGGCATTTTAAGTAGCAGGGAAGGGCCTGAACCTGTGGATCTAGGAAGAAGAAAATGAATGGCCTTAATTGCCCAGAAATAAGCTGAACACGGCCTGACACGCCCTGTGATATGCCCGTGTCATAGGCCGTGTCCCATAAACGGTGCACGAACCGCATTACCCAGAATAGGACACGGCCATGTGACACGCATGTGTCACATGGATGACATGCCTGTGTCGTACAGTACACACTCGTGTCGCATGGCGTGTCCCTCAGGCAGCACAACACCAACTCAACCTGAGCGGGACACGGACATGGGACATGCCCGTGTCCCAGGTTGTGTACCCCAAGACACACTTGTACCCATCAGCACACATATCCCTAGCTGAACCTGATAAGTACATGGCCCTGTGACATGCCCGTGTCACAGGCTGTGTAATCCACCTAACTTGCTGCTCGACGATCGTCGAGCGCAGTTCATCGACCAGAGTGGGACACGCCGCCTGACATGCCCGTGTCGCAGGGCTTGTTCCCTCTCGAAAACTTCTTGAGTGCATTTTGTCGAGCACTCGAGAGGTTGCTCCACACGAACACGACACGCCCTGGGACATGCCTGTGTCCAGGCCGTATCACCCAACCTGAACCCAAATTGGGATTTTGGGTGTTACAACCCTCCCCTCCTTCAAAAGAATTTCGTCTCGAAATTTAGCCCAGCTATACATCAACATAACCACGCTATCCTTAGCAAAACGATCTGGGTTAGAGCTCAGAGGCCGCAGCTTGTCTCGTCCCACGGCATCGCATAAAATAGCATAACATACATACATCACAAACATAACATACACACCATATTTGTTGCTTCCTTCATAACACCTTGATCAACTGATCACCTGGATACATTAAGGTGTATACAAACTTCTCCTTATTCATTCCCTATGTACAACAGCGATTCACATTACCAAATTAACACAGGTCACTCTTCACTTCTTACTTCCGCTCACCCGCATCATCTATCATTAGTCGTTTAATCGCCTCATGGAGTTCCAAACGAAACAATCGAGGCTGTACTTCACCGATTGAGCTTTGCGGCTCCTGCACTTCTAGATTATGCAGTTGAGGTTGCGTCCGGGATGTAGATGACTCAGCCACTGCTTTACACTTTTCTTCATAATACGCAGCTGTCTTTTTCTCACTCCTTGGAGAGCCACTCCAACAATTGTTGACAAAATGTCCTTGCTTTCCGCATTTAAAACATGTGCGTGTCTCAACACGTCCTGGCCCATAGGTTGCTCCCGAAGAAACAGTCGAAGGAGTTGGTTCAGCAGGCTTGAACCTCTTCTTGTCTCGTCTCCTAAACTTCGATTGTTCCGACTATGGGACCTTAAATTCCGGCTTCTCCACCGCCAGACTCTTCTTCTCTTGCACCAATTTCAGATCCTTCTCCAGTGCACGGGTTGTATCTACCAACGCTTGGAAGCCCTGGTTCACCTAACTCGGGAGTGCCAACATCAGCTCATCATGCAATCGATCACAAAATCGATTCATCTTTCTTGCTTCCTCAACAAAGGTACACCATGCATAGCGCCCCAGTCGAGTAAACTCATGCAGGTAAGTATTAATATCACTCTCGCCCTGCACCAGACATTGAAACTCATTTTCCATTGCAATTCGCTACGACACTGGCAAATACTTTGCTAAAAACAAGCGTGAGAATTCTTCGATCGATATCTCTTCGAAACCTCGACCTGCCAAGTAATGTAATTCCACTTCGTCCCACCAAAGTCTTGCATTTGCTTCAAACAAAAACGTGACTAAAGTCACTTTTTGCACCTCCGCAGTCCGGATTGCTGCCAAGATCGCCTTTACTCTTGCAAGCCAATATTCCGCCTACGTTGGGGAACCAGTTCCGCCAAACGAAGGTGGATGAAACTCCATAAACCGCTTCAATTTCTTGTCAGCTGCTTGCTCATCTACCACAGCTTCAACATGCTATTGCCTTGCACCTGGCCATGCTGGCACCCCTACAGGCCTTGCCTGCCCAGTAGGCTGTGCCTTTAACACCGCGAGCACCATCTCCATCACCACATGTATGGTCTCTGCCGAGGGAGGTGTAGGCGCTTCAACAGGTGTCGTACTCTCATCGGAATGCTGGGACTCAGACTGCCCAGCGCCACTTCTCGTCATCTATCAATGTACAAAACACCAGTTACGTTCAGTCCATAACAACAAACATTCATTGACTACAAGCTCACGCTCCTCACTTGTATGTATTACATTCCTAGTGGACATTCTTAAGTTCAATTATATTCTTCCTCCCACAAATCTCAAACTTGGCTCTGATACCACTTTGTAACGCCTCAATCTGTCCCATGGAATATAACGGTGGGTCCGGCCGGGGCCCCACGCCATATTTCACAGACAAATGATGGAGTCACATGGGGATATCAAAATCACGTTTTATTCATGTCCTAACTCAGAGCATTCTAGCGCAGCATTTTAAGTTGTAAGAACTCAACATGCTGAATGTACACTAATATATAAACTCCACATTTATATACAAACAAGGAATGTATACAGAACACACACGCTCACGGCCTTAAGGGCTTACAAGTTTCTCTTTACAAGTATACAGCTTCATACATCGGCATGCAGGCCGACCACACATGAAATCCAAGAATTTTTTGCACAAATTTCAAGAGCCTTTAGGTAGCAAGGCTTCATTCCACTCAATTCAATTCAACCCATCTACACCTGCAATTAGACTTCCACCCCAAGAGCGGTAAACAAAGCAACGGTGAGCATTTGCTGACCAATTATAACGACCCTACCCCTTACCCGGGGTAGTGGTTCTTTCCTTGTATGCATTGCACTCACAATATCTACCAATCACAACAAGTGCTCTCATGCACAATAGAATCACAAATGCCGGCCTCCGCCCGTAGCTCCGTGCATGCAGGGCACCTTACGGTGTACCGGACTCCGTGGTAACACCACCGATTAGAGGTTATTAACGTGTTGGTTGGCCGGTCCTAGTCACCCCAACACGCATGCTGGGAACATTCCGCCCAAACCACTCAGAGGTGAGAACCTCACGGCAAACTTGAGCATTTCCAATTTAGATCAACCCACCATTGTGGTGCAGTTAGCCGGGTCTATCTCGTGTTACCCAAGACATGCCACCAATCAATATCCCAAAACAACCAAAGGCAAGTTAGCCTTTCCTGTGCTCAAACTGTCAGTAGCGCACCACTAGACACGGGTCGGCTTTCCCTCCTGATTAGCTGCAGCTTTTCGCTCTCGCAGAGCAAATAGTGCTCTCCGCGCTCACACCAAAAGGAGCTTACACAAAGTATCCAAGATTAGCAACCAGCTCACGTAGAGCATTCAACAACAGGAGCTTATATTAATAATTCACATGCATCATACAATACACAGAGTCTTCTCCGATTCACACATAACCATCACCAATCAAGACTAACCATCCGGATCGGCTTCACACAGTATGCTTATGCTGTACTACACACTTCCGGCTCTAGATGCAGACTCAACTGGGAATCACTTCCGCTTTCCACCTCTTGGTGGAGGATTCCATACAGATGCATAAAGAAAGGACTTCGATTGTCCAAGAAGGAGATGGCTACCCTTGACAATTGCTTTGGAGCCATGAACTAGCCGGATGGAACTCCTGAAAGATATTGTACCTAATCACCTAGAGGGGGGGTGAATAGGTGACTTAAATCTTTTTAACTTTTTAGGCAGAATTCAGATTATAACACAGAATTATATCTACTTTATCACAGCACACAATCAGCAATCACAGAATTCTAGAAGCACACAGTAGACACTCAGATTTATAGTGGTTCCCCAAGGTTTGGGTACATCCACTTTCCCCCTTCGCCTATCTAGTAGTGTACTAGATTTGGCCAAACTCCTCCACTATCTCAGATCCTCAGATCTTACAGTCAGAACCCCAAAACAAGGTTCCTACAGCTCAGGCCCAAGGCCCTACAACTCAGCTTCTTCACAAAGCCTACACTCAGCTTCTATACAAAGCCTACACTCAGCCACCAAGGCCTACACTCAGCGACAACAGGCCTACACTCAGAGATACAAATCTCCTACACTCAGGCACACAGGCCCTACACTCAGCCTTTATAATTACAGGCTTACAAACTCAGATCTCTAAGGATCCTACAAGATAACAAGAATACAAAAATGTAAACTCTATAACTCAGTGAAAAGAGAGAAGAGTTGTGAGTTTCTTGATGAGTTCTTGGAAGAACTCAGTTGAGATCAAACTGACTTGGCTTTCTTCAAAGCTTCTTGAATGTAGAACACAATAAGATTGATCTGCTCTACAGTTGATCCTTGATCTCTACTTCTTAAGATTCAGAACAAAATCTGAACCCTTCTTCTCAGCCTGGTTCCAACGACTGACTTCTTGGATGGAGCTCTCTCTCTTCAACTTCTTAGATCTTCACTAGATTCTTCAAGGAATAGCTAGATCTTCTTCTTGTTAATGATCACTTGAACTTGTGTTCAATCATCTGTTTCTGTAGACAGTATAAGCCAATTTATAGGCCTTCTTCATGATAACCGGCTGGTCCGGTTCATAACTGATTTCTGACAACTCTGACAGGTGTAGTAGACCGGCTGGAAAGGCAGCTATCAAGTCATCCAGGCAGTTCTTGAAAATTCTGTAACTGTCTGAAAGTGTCGAGACTGTCTGTCTTTAAGTGTCGACACTTATAGACTAAGTGTCGACACAAGTTGACTAAGTGTCGACACTAGCCTACAAGGTATCGACACAACTCCTTGTGTTGTAGAATGCACTTCTCGACACAGCTTCTTCTTCATGTGTCGACACTGATGTTGAGTGTCGACACAACACTTTGTTCTTCAGCACTTTGTTGAATTCTTGTAAGTGTCGACACAACACCTTTGTGTCGACACATCTTCATGTGTTGAACTTGTTCAGTGTCGACACTTCTTCTTGTTGTCGACACATGCCTTCTGTGTTGATACTTGCTGAGTGTCGACACTGCTCCGTGTGTCGACACATTCTTCTTTTGTTGAGACTCTGGTTGTGTGTCGACACATATCCTTTGTGTCGACACTTGTACTTAGAATATTCTTGAACTTTGCTAAGTGTCGACACAGCTCCTTGTGTCGACACTTTGTTCAAGTGTTGAGTCTTCAGCTGAGTGTCGACACATTCTTTCTTGTGTCGACACTTTCTTCAAGTGTTGACTCTTCTGCTGTGTGTCGACACATTGTTCTGGGTGTCGACACTTATACTTGGACTCTGCTGACTTTTGCTGAGTGTCGACACAGCCTCCAAGTGTCAACACTTTTTGATGTAGACACAGTTTCACTTGGTGTCGACACAACTGCTAAGTGTCGACACTGCTTCACTGCACTTTTCTTCATTGAGTGTCGACACAGCTCCTTGTGTCGACACTTGCTGTCTGGTGTCGACTCTGCATCCCTGGTGTCGACACAATGACTCCAAGTATCGACACTGCTTGCCTGGGTTTCGACACAAGTCTTCTTAAGTGTCGACACTTTGCTCCTGGGTGTCGACACATGGACTTAGAAACTTTTTCATCTTTCCTGCAAATACTTAACCTGCACAAGTAAACTCAAAACACATCAAATACATTTTGATGTATATCATTAAGTTGGGTGAGGCTTCTTCAAATCAGGTACATTTAGACCAATGTACCCAACAATCTCCCCCTATTTGGAGAAGTCATAACCCTTAGTCAATGATATACACCATACAGAATAAAATCATAGTATGATGTAAAGCAGGATTATGTAATCAGGAAAGAAACATAACATATATTAAACAAACATGCATACACAGATATCATCACAGAACAATTATGAAATAGATTTAACATATAACACATTGTTCTAATATCTTGTCATATTCATTTTCCAAAAGTTTACAAAGTGTTTAACAATCAAAATATTACAACTGTAAACTCAATAAAAAATCAATTTTATTTTTGTTCAGCCTCCTTGATCACTATTCCTTTTCCAGATTGTACTTTGGCTTGAGCAGGGGCTTCAGTAACTTCAGTATCAGTAAGCTTCTTACCTTTCAGATCCTTTTTATTTAGCTCTTCAGCTTTGATCTTTTGCCTCTCAAAATAATGATAAGGCTTGTGAAAGTACTTGCTAGGCTCCTGAGCAGTAGGAGGTAGCTTTCCCATCTTGGCCTTCCTTCTATATTGGACTATGGCTTCTTGCCTTATCTCATGCTTTCTCCATTCCAATTCAGAAAACCATTTATTTCTGTCTTGAATGTTATCTTTTGCATCTTTCCATGCAGTTAAGATAATGTTTCTTGAAGTGGGGCTCCACTCCTCAAAGTCTGGTCTTAGTTCAGCTTGCTCCCTGAACCTCTTTTTAGACAGTCTGGCTTCTTCTTCTTTCTGCATAGCTTCATGTTCTCTCTGCAAAGTTTCTTGCATAGCTTCAGATACTGGCTGAACAACCTTCTCTATGATGACATTTTGCTGACACCCAGGTGGGCTATACATTGATTGTATATCAGCTTGAACCATATCAAAATCTGGAGGAGGGTAGATGACTTGAGCCACTTCAGGTTGCTCCCCTCCTAGATATGCAGGATGTATCCCAGATTCTGCAACATTGTCATCATCACACAAAGGAGGATAACCCAGAGTAGCTCTGATAGAATTAGAAATCCACTTAGCATGATCAGAGCTGGCTTTGACTAATACCCTCTCCCCCTTTATGACTTCTCTTTCTATGTGATCTCTGACATCATCTTTCTGAAATCTCACTTGGTTATCCAAATAGTTGACTCCATCTTTAAAGAAAGGTTTCAACCTTTGGATTTTGTCAGTTATCAACTTCTGAGAGTCTTGAATTGCAGTTATAACAGCAGTTAAGCTCTCCTGCAGTGCTTTATCAAAATCTGCCTTAGCAGTAGCAATAGAAGTTGTCAGTCCAACAGCTATGTTTTTCATTTCTGTGATAATTGCATTATGGGAAGCAGTTAAGTTATCATTCATTATGATCTGGTTCTCAAGAACATATCCTTGCTTCAGTGCAATGTCATCTACTTGAGCTTTTATCTTTTCTTGATGAGTTGCTAAGTATACCACTGCATTTCCTCCCTTGTGGAAGCAGTCTGTCATCTCCTTCTTATTAAGATTCATTTCAAATCTTATAGACTTTATATCTTGGGCCAGATCAAATTGTAGAGACTTGTGCCCCTCATCCACATAAGTTTCTATGGCTTTCCTGTGCTCATCCAGCTTGATTTGCATAGCAACCATTAGAGAACTGTAATCAACAGATGGTGCTGGTTGAGATATAGGCTGTGGAGCAATAGTTTGTAGAGCCTTTTTGTAATTCTGACTCCTCCTCTTGAATACTTGGAACTTCCTTTTCTTAGCTATTGCTGCCTCCTCATCTTCAGAAGCTGAGGTGCTGGCTATATCTACCCTCTCCTTAGGTAGCTCCTCAACAGCTTGGGGCTTCTCAGTCTCTTTCCTTGTAGGTTCTTCAAGAATTTGCACTTGCTCCCCCTCAACTGGAGCATTCTCCCCCTCAGCAGCAGGACTTTCCTTTTCAAGGTCTGCTTGATCCAGGTTTAGGAAGAGATCTTCCATTGTATATTCTTGTGGAGAATGGGCTGGAGAAACTCTTGGCTCATCTACCACTAGATCAGATTCTACATGAACTAGAACAGATGTGTCCTTCATGACAACATCTGGAAGTTGGCTATCAATCTGAGTTTGCTGATTAACATTATTTAAGGAATCAGACAATACATTATCCTCTATAGGGAAATCGAAAGCATTAAGCTCAGTGATTACCTCAAGGATGATGTGTGTTGCTTGCTCACTCTCTAGAGGAGTTGGCTCTTCCACAACTAGTGGCTCCCCCTGGACTGAATCCTGGTGTAAGGGGCTAGCTGGTGGTAGCTCCCCCTGTCTTACTGCAGTATCTTGTTGAGCTGGAGACGTCCCAGCATTTCCTTCTACATCCTCTTCTAGAGTAAAGACAACTTGCTCTTCACTACCAGAGCTGCTAGTTGACTCTTGAGCCACTGGGGCAGTCTTCTTCTTCTTCTGTAGTTGTGTTACTTTCTCAGGAGTAGTCATCTCCTTAGTTAAAACTCTGTCCCATCTGGAGAAGATCCTCATGTCCATCTTTCTCATATGGTTGATCTTACTGCCAGCAGCTTGACCCATAACCTCTGGTATGCTACCAGCTAGGTATAAGCTTATTATTCTACCCAAATTGGGTTTCTTCAGACTCTCCTTAATCTTTTCAAAGACAACAATAGACCAATCAGTTTCTAGGCTGAAGATTATCCTGGTCATGAGATTGAACATATGGGCAGATACCCTGTCATGCCCTCCAGGCTTACTTAGGATCATATAGCCAACAATTTCTGATAGAAATTTACCCTGGCTGTTCATCCCCTTCCTATTGAATACAGATCCAATTTTCAGTTTGGAATCTAGAACACACCATGTCAATGCTTCTCTGATCTTAGAAGCAGGTACTTCATCCTCTTCCTTTATCCTTGGCAGGTTTAGAACCTTTCTCAAACTTTTTGGAGAGACCTTTACTTTTTCACCATGAACCCTAGACTTGATCTTGAGTCCAGATTCGTCTACTTTATCTTCATTCAGGAATTCTAAGACTTCTTTCTTCCAGATCTTAGTCGGCTCTGAAACAAGAAATTCTAACCCTGAATCTGCAACTAGGGTTACCACAGTCTTGATTTCCGGGTCTACATCACCAAACGCGTCTCGCACCAGTTCAAATCCTTCATTGAAGTTCTCCTCGAGCTTTGGCGCCATTAGGGTTTGAAGAATTTGACTGGAGAGAAGAGAGGTGTCGACACACAAGTTTGGTCTCGAAACTTTAGAGAGCATGTCGACAGACAATGGAGAAATTCTATTTATACCTTTCTAGGTTTGAAGATGAAAGGGCGGGTTAACTAACTTAAATTGTGTCGACACTGTGGAAAAGTGTCGACACTGAATTATAATGTCTCGACACCTATGTGTCGACACAAGTTTAGTCGACAGATAATATGTGTCGACACTTGTTTATGTGTCGACACCACTCAACTCGACACATAGCCGAGTATTTACTTAGATAATTCTGAGTAAATACTAAGTGTCGACACCACCTTGGATGTGTCGACACCTACTTGTCATGTATCGACACTAATATTCTGAAGTGTCGACACCAACTTCCTAGATGTGTTGACACCTTTTCCCTGAAGTGTCGACACCACTTTTCTGTGTCGACACAGATATCTCTGTGTGTCGACACCTTTTTACTTAGCCATTTCTATAAACTTATTCTAAGTTTATCATACCTAGTTTAATTTTAAACCTATTGAACTAAGTTTCTTCTAAGGGCTTAGTATACATATCAGCTAGTTGATTATCTGTTCTAACATATTCCAGTAAAATATCTTCTTTCTCTACATGTTCCCTAAGAAAATGATATTTTATTTAAGTATGTTTTGTTCTACTATGGGAAACAGGATTGTTTGCAATTGATATAGCACTAGTAGAATCACAAAATAATGGAGTTCTACTTACCTGAATTCCATAGTCCTCAAGCTGATGTTGTATCCATAGAAGTTGAGCACAGCAACTTCCTGCAGCCACATATTCTGATTCTGCAGTGGAGATAGCCACACTTGTTTGCTTCTTGCTACTCCATGAAATCAGTCTTCCACCTAGGAATTGACAGGTTCCACTTGTGGTTTTTTTGTCTTCTTTGCATCCTACAAAGTCTGCATCTGAATAACCTGTTAGTTCAAAATCCCCATTCCTAGGGTACCAGAGGCCTAGATAAGGAGTGCCCTTTAGATATCTCAGTATCCTTTTGACTGCTGTCAAATGAGACTCCTTAGGGCATGCTTGATACCTAGCACAGACACATGTAGCATACATGATATCTGGTCTACTTGCAGTCAAATATAATAGGGAGCCAACTATCCCTCTATACAAAGACTCATCTACAGGTTTCCCTGCATCATCCTTGCTAAGAGACATAATTGACCCCATTGGAGTCTTCATGGTACTGGATGAATCCATACCATACTTCCTTATGAGTTCTAGGGTGAACTTAGACTGGCATATGGATAAACCATTCTCAGTCTGTCTAACTTGGAGACCCAAGAAGAACTTAAGTTCCCCCATACTACTCATCTCAAACTGTCCTTGCATTAGTTTTGCAAACTTTTTGCAAAGACTACTTTCAGTAGACCCAAATATTATGTCATCTACATATATTTGGACTAGTATAACTTTGCCTCTGGATTCCCTAAGGAATAGAGTCTTGTCTATTTTCCCCCTTGCGAACTTATTCTCAATGAGGAAAATAGATAGGGTTTCATACCAAGCCCTAGGGGCTTGCTTTAACCCATACAATGCTTTCCTAAGTCTATAGACATGATTAGGTTGAGTTGAATCAACAAAACCTGATGGTTGTTCCACATAGACTTCCTCTTTTAGATTACCATTCAGAAAGGCTGACTTTACATCCATTTGGTAAACTTTAAATCCTTGAAAGGTTGCATAGGCCAGGAACATCTTATGGCTTCCAGTCTGGCTACTGGAGCAAAGGTTTGATCAAAGTCAATACCTTCTTCCTGCCTATATCCTTTAGCAACCAATCTTGCTTTGTTCTTAATGATGACTCCATGTTCATCCATCTTGTTCCTAAAGATCCACTTGGTCCCAATTATGTTGTGGTCTTTAGGTTTAGGAACAAGTTCCCAGACCTTGCACCTCTTGAACTGATTCAGCTCTTCTTGCATTGCCTCAATCCAATGAGGGTCTAGGATGGCTTCTTCAAACTTCTTTGGTTCAACTTGGGATAGAAAACTGGAGTAGAGCACTGCATTCAGATTTCTGCTCCTTGTTTGTACCCCTTGTCTTGGATCACCAATGATTTGATCTGCTGGATGATCTCTAAGATGCCTATTGGCTGGAGGCATCCTGACTTCAGGTTGAACTTCTTCAATTTCTTCATCTTGCTGCACTCCTTGAACTTCATCTGCATTAGGTACATGTAGTACTCCCCCTGGACAGCAGCCACTATCTTCTACTTGCTGTCTTACAGTAGGTTCTTCTTCTATAGTGAGCTTGTCCATCTTCTTTGTTATACCTGTGGGGCTGCAAAAACTACTAGACAACTCATTGTTAATAAGTCTAGTTTCATCAAATACTACATGTACAGACTCTTCTACAACTTGAGTAGACAAGTTGTAGACTCTATAAGCCTTACTGTTGTTGCTGTACCCAACAAAAATTCCCTCTTGGGACTTGGCAGCAAACTTAGTCAAGTAAGACTTTCCATTGTTAAGTATAAAGCACTTACAACCAAAGATACTGAAGTAGGATAGGTTTGGTTTTCTGCCTTTCACAACCTCATAGGGGGTCTTGTTGAGGCTTTTAGTAATGGTAGCCCTATTAATAACATGGCATGCAGTATTAACTGCTTCAGCCCAGAAATATTCTGGTAGTGATGTATCACTTAATAGGGTCCTACCAGCCTCAATCAAGTTTCTATTCTTCCTCTCAGCAATGCCATTTTGCTGAGGTGTCCTTGGTGAATAAAACTCTTGAAATATCCCAAATTCTTCACATAGTTTTGCCATACTATCAGACTGAAATTCAGTACCATGGTCACTTCTTATTTTGACCACTGTACTATGTAGTTCATTCTGAATTTGTTTGACAAAGCTATAGAAGACACTAGGTGTTTCAGATTTCTGTCTAAGAAAGAACACCCAGGAAAACCTTGAGTAGTCATCTACAACTACAAAGGTATAGACCTTCCTACCTAGGCTGTGAACTGGCATTGGACCAAAGATATCCATATGCAAGAGGTATAAACACCTCACAGCATCTTTGTTTTCAATGCTACTAAAGGTGAATCTAGTCTGCTTGCCCTTTTGACAAGCTGAGCAAATACCATCTTTAATACACTTAACTTGAGGACCATTCCTCACTAACTCTTTACTAAAGAGCTGACCAATTATCTTGTAATTTAGATGGGCTAGCCTCTTATGCCATTTGACACAATGAGAGACTGTCTCATCAGCTACAAGGCACACTGGAGAACTATTGTTCTCAACCATAATGTCTAGGCAGTAGACATTCCTTTTTCTATAACCTGTCAAAATGATCTCTTGATCATTTGACCTCCTGATATGACAACCATCTTTGACAAATGAGATGTCATATCCTACATCACTCAATTGACCTATACTAATAAGGTTATGTTTCAAACCTTTAACATAGGCCACTTGAGTAATAGTAATATAGGAGTTCGAAATGTTACCAAAACCCTTGATGATTCCTTTTTCAGAACCACCAAAGGTGACTTTAGGACCATCTTTGATTGGTGTGTAGTCCTTTAGTAAACCCCTTGTTCCAGTCATATGTCTGGAACATCCACTGTCCAAGTACCATATTGGGGCATGGCCACTTGACTCACCTGCAAAATAGATTAGTAAACCTTAGAACCCAAAGAATTCTTAGGTCCTTGGTACTAGTTTGTTTGCTTCCTAACAAAGCTACCTGCAGGTTTTCCAACAGGCAGTTTGCTACTCACTTTGGCACTAGCATTGTGCCAACAGTCCATTGCAAAGTGGCCTACCTTGCCACAGCACCAACACTCAAACTTATTGTACCTTTGCTTAGGTAGAGTCTTAGTTGTTTTATCTACAGCTGACTTGTTGAGAGTTGGGGCTTTGCCCTTGGACTTGGACTTGACAGTGCTTGCAGGTTTAGTAAATCCCAGTCCAGCTTTACCTTTGTGATGAACAAATTCATCAATTAAAGGTAGAACTGACTTAGGTTTAGAAAACCTAGCAACTAAATCTCTCTCCTTCTGAAGACTAATCTCCAGACTTTTTATTTGATCATTCTTAAATGATATAGTCCCCATCTGAATCACAGTTATGTGCTTCAGTCTGGCTATCTCATTTAGCTTTTGATCAAACATCTTCTCATAATCAGTTGCAGCCATTTTGAGACTTGCAATCTCCTTAGCTTGACTCTTGGCCAAAGATTTGCATTTCTTAAATGCTTGCAACAAAACTTTATATTCATCTATCAATTGATGAATATCCTCTTCAGACTCAGATTCACTCTCATCACTTGATGATGATGAATCTGATTTTGTACTAGCACAAGGAATTGAACTGAAAGAACAATTTCGTACCTTACTAGGTCCTGGCTGCTCCAGGATTTTGTCACTTTCTGTCAATGCCATTAGCCCTTGACACTGACTGTCCTCGTGTTCATATATAGAGTTCATGATATAAATGAACTCTTCTTCTTCTTCCTCAGCAAACAGTCATATGTATGCTTCAGCATCTGACTCAGTTTCTGATGAAGAAATGTCTGACAAGCTCTTTTCCTTTTTGGCAACAAAAGACTTTTCCTTCTTGCCCTTGTATTGAGTCTTTTTCTTGTCATTAGACTCCTTCCTTTTCTCTGTACAGTCTGCAACAACATGTCCTTGTCTATTACAGCAATAACATACAATTTTTGAAAGAGTTGCTTTGCTAGACTTGGTCTTTTTCCTGTCATTCTTTGAAGACTTTTTATTCTGATAATAGTCTTCTTTACCCTGTGAAGTAGATGGCTTTGTACTCCACTGTTTCTTCTTTAAGAACTTCTGAAAATGTCTTGTGAAGGCAGCAAAGTTCTTATCACATTCACTGCTTTCAGACTTTCTGATTGCTGACTCATCTGACTCAGTTTCAGCTACTTTTGGTGGTGGAGTTGGTGACTTACTTCTGTACTTTCTGGGGACTCCTATTTTGAATGCCACTGTCCTTTCTTTATGTTCACTTCTTGTAGATTTCTCCTCTTCTTTCCTCACCATCAACTGCATTTCATAGGACAGCAGTTTTCCAAACAGTGTTGGTGGAGGAATTTCTGCTAACTTTGTCATTTCCCTAATGGCACAGATCTTGGTGTCCCAATCTTTTGTAAGGGACCTTAAGAACTTATCATTAAGCTCATAATTACTGAACTCTCTGCCATAGGACATAAGCTCATTCACAATCCTATAGAACTTCTTATAGCATTCAGTTATGCTATCAGCCCTACCTTGCCTGAAGCTTTCATATTCTTGGTTTAGAAAAGATTTTCTGTCTTGCCTCACTTCTTCAGAACCCTCCATGTACACAATAAGAGTATCCCACATTTCCTTGGATGTCTTGCAGTGTATTAGATTCTGAACGGTAGCATCATCTATAGCACTCACTATGATATTCTGAGCCCTCTTGTCCATTGTGGCTAGAACTATCTCATTCTTTGTCATTTTAGAGAAATCCTTAGGTGTTCTCTGAGTTGTATCTAAGACTGAAACATTCATGGGAACATATGGCCCTTCTTTCACTGTGATATAAATCCTAGGGTCTGAGGCTTCCATAAACAGTCTCACCCTTTCCTTCCAGATACCAAAGATCTCTTTTCTACATATGGGTAGCTTCATGGATCCCAATTCCTTATGATTCTCAGTGGAACCCATGGTTCTTGATTTTCTTGATTCTATAATGTACTTAGACTGAATCTGCCAACAAGATCTACTCAAACCGTTATGTCCTTTTTTGAGTAACCTGGCTCTGATACCACTTGAAAGATATTGTACCTAATCACCTAGAGGGGGGTGGGGGGGTGAATAGGTGACTTAAATCTTTTTAACTTTTTAGGCAGAATTCAGATTATAACACAGAATTATATCTACTTTATCACAGCACACAATCAGCAATCACAGAATTCCAGAAGCACACAATAGACACTCAGATTTATAGTGGTTCCCCAAGGTTTGGGTACATCCACTTTCCCCCTTCGCCTATCTAGTAGTGTACTAGATTCGGCCAAACTCCTCCACTATCTCAGATCCTCAGATCTTACACTCAGAACCCCAAAACAAGGTTCCTACAGCTCAGGCACAAGGCCCTACAACTCAGCTTCTTCACAAAGCCTACACTCAGCTTCTATACAAAGCCTACACTCATCCACCAAGGCCTACACTCAGCGACAACAGGCCTACACTCAGAGATACAAATCTCCTACACTCAGGCACACAGGCCCTACACTCAGGCTTTATAATTATAGGCTTACAAACTCAGATCCCTAAGGATCCTACAAGATAATAAGAATACAAAAATGTAAACTCTACAACTCAGTGAAAAGAGAGAAGAGTTGTGAGTTTCTTGATGAGTTCTTGGAAGAACTTAGTTGATATCAAACTGACTTGGCTTTCTTCAAAGCTTCTTGAATGTAGAACACAATAAGATTGATCTCCTCTGCAGTTGATCCTTGATCTCTGATTCTTAAGATTCAGAACAAAATCTGAACCCTTCTTCTCAGCCTGGTTCCAACGGCTGACTTCTTGGATGGAGCTCTCTCTCTCCAACTTCTTAGATCTTCACTAGATTCTTCAAGGAATAGCTAGATCTTCTTCTTGTTAATGATCACTTGAACTTGTGTTCAATCATTTCTTTCTGTAGACAGTATAAGCCTATTTATAGGCCTTTTTCATGGTAACCGGCTGGTCCGGTTCATAACTGATTTCTGACAACTCTGACAGATGCAGTAGACCGGCTGGAAAGGCAGCTATCAAGTCATCCAGGCAGTTCTTGAAAATTCTGTAACTGTCTGAAAGTGTCGAGACTGTCTGTCTTTAAGTGTCGACACTTATAGACTAAGTGTCGACGCAAGTTGACTAAGTGTCGACAATAGCCTACAAGGTGTCGACACAACTCCTTGTGTTATAGAATGCACTTCTCGACACAGCTTCTTCTTCATGTGTCGACACTAATATTGAGTGTCGACACAACACTTTGTTCTTCAGCACTTTGTTGAATTCTTGTTAGTGTCGACACAACACCTTTGTGTCGACACATCTTCATGTGTTGAACTTGTTCAGTGTCGACACTTCTTCTTGTTGTCAACACATGCCTTCTGTATTGATACTTGCTGAGTGTCGACACAGCTCCTTGTGTCGACACATTCTTCTTCTGTTGAGACTCTGGCTGTGTGTCGACACATCTCCTTTGTGTCGACACTTGTACTTAGAATATTCTTGAACTTTGCTAAGTGTCGACACAGCTCCTTGTGTCAACACTTTGTTCAAGTGTTGAGTCTTCAGCTGAGTGTCGACACATACTTTCTTGTGTCGACACTTTTTTCAGGTGTTGACTCTTCTGCTGTGTGTCGACACATTGTTCTGGGTGTCCACACTTATACTTGGACTCTGCTGACTTTTGCTGAGTGTCGACACAGCCTCCAAGTGTCGACACTTTCTGATGTAGACACAGTTTCACTGGGTGTCGACACAACTGCTAAGTGTCGACACTGCTTCACTGCACTTTTCTTCATTGAGTGTCGACACAGCTCCTTGTGTCGACACTTTCTGTCTGGTGTCGACTCTGCATCCCTGGTGTCGACACAATGACTCCAAGTGTCGACACTGCTTGCCTGGGTGTTGACACAAGTCTTCTTAAGTATCGACACTTTGCTCCTGGGTGTCGATACATGGACTTAGAAACTTTTTCATCTTTCCTGCAAATACTTAACCTGCACAAGTAAACTCAAAACACATCAAATACATTTTGATGTATATCATTGAGTTGGGTGAGGCTTCTTCAAATCAGGTACATTTAGACCAATATACCCAACAACTCCCCGCCATGACTTTGCCTCCACGAATCCGCACTCGGCTCACGAATCAGCCTGCTGAAGCTTCTCCCGCAGCCGTCTCCCTTCTCCCTTTCCTTCTTCTTCCTCTCTCTCTCTCCCCTAGCTCTTGAGAAAGGGAAATGGCTAAGAATGAAGGAGAGTATCCCTTCACTTCTGACATTTTAAGTAGCAGGGAAGGGCCTGAACCCTTAGATCCAGGAAGAAGGAAATGAACGGCCTTAATTGCCCAAAAATAAGCTGAACATGACCTGACACGCCATGTGACACGCCCGTGTCACAGGCCATGTCCCCTAAGCGGTCCACAAACCTCATTACCCAGAACATTACGCGGCCATGTGACATGCCCGTGTCATATGGCTGACAAGCCCGTGTCGCACAGTACATGCCCGTGTGGCATAGCGTGTCCCTCAGGTAGTACACCACCAACTCAACCCGAGCAGGACACGGCTATGGGACATGCCCGTGTTCTAGGTCCTGTACCGCAAGACACACTTGTGTCCCTCAGCACACGCATCCCTGGCTGAACCCGAGAAAGACACGGCCCCGTGACACGCCCTTTTCACAGGCCATGTAATCCACCTAACTTGCCGCTCGATGATCGTCGAGCGCAGTTCGTTGACCAGAGGGGGACACACCCCCGGACATGCTCGTGTCGTATGGCGTGTTCCCTCTCGAGAACTTCTCGAGTGCCTTTCGTAGAGCACTCGAGAGGCTACTCAACCCGAGCACGGCAACCCGAGCACGGCATGCCCTGGGACACGCCCGTGTCCCAGGCTGTGTCACTCAACCTGAACCCAAATTGGGATTTGGGGTGTTACATTTCGTCACCAACTGGCAACACTGGCCGTCCTCGCAAGGTCGTATGCCCCCTCTGCCAACCCCACAAGATTTTTGGACCACCCCCGTAAAAGTATATAAATAGACTGGTTCTTTCTTCATTTGGATCCTCTTTCCAGTTCTGGAAATTCTTTAACAGTTTTCTCTCTCTTTCTCTACTCTCTCTCCCCTTTCTCCCTCTCTCCCTCTCTACAAGACTTATACCCAAGATTGTACCCGCGAAATTCTGTCAAAATCCTTAAAGTAAGTGAAGTCTGAAAAAGGGGAGACGAGGTTGGGAAGTACGTAGATCCACATGTGACACATTGAATTTCATGTTGTTCGCAAGGCTAGGAAGCAAGTGACATGTCCACACTTCCAACATTCAAGATTCGTTCAAAATACCAAGTTTCTCCTACCCCCCAAGGAGCAAACGGAATCAATATTGTCAGAGGATCACAGAGGAATGCCTCACCCAAAGCTGTCTCATTCTCATCTCTACAAGTGTAACGAGCAGCAACCTGTCGCCCTCGCCTTCGCCCAAAAAGCCTTGTAATAAACTCTGAAATAGTGAAAGTTAGGTTAGCACCAAACTGATCGTGTGGTTTTTCACTCCGATTGTGGGGTTTTCACTTAATCTAGTCTTTGTCTCACTACCATGTGAGTCTTTGACTATTTACACTCTCGACCGCTCAGCGGGCTAAGATTGTTCAGAATGACCGATCTACAAGGAGCTCTAAGCGATCCGCAATAGTTTGGCACCATTTATAGGAACATGTCCAGAGAAATTTTGTGACATAACAAATCCAGAAATGAGGGCTAGAGAAAGGATCAGCGCTTCTATGGGGTCGAAACCTGATGGGTATTCTGACCAAGCCTCTAGCACGGCACCTACCAAAGGGACGTTATCCCACCGGGAAGCCATCGTTGTACTGCTAGCTCTGCTGGTGGTGTGCAACCACCAGATGGAAGATGGTCAGTGCCAGGTTCTTAACTTATCAAAGGAAGTCATCACGACCAACTTTCATGATGCAAACCATGTGTGAAGTACCAAGGCAGTGCCATATGCGAGCCACACGGGACATAATGCGCCCGAGGATTCTAAAGCCACCACCAAGCGAGAGTCATCTGATGTCAATCAAGTAACTTGAGGCATCACCCCATATGAACCATACTAGCAAGTGGTCAAAAGGAGGAGGGAAGATAAGCAATCAACATTCACTTGCGAGGAAAGCAACAAACATTGCCCCAACACCTGTCTAACTAGGCCATTGCAAGAGCAACTGTCCTATCCCCCACAAATTCACGTAAGAAGAAGCTCTGCTTGCCATGCACGAGAACACCGCCATCCAAAAACCAAGGCTGCTTGCACCAAGTAGAGGGGACCAAACTAAGTACTATAGTTACCATCAGGGATGTGAACATGACACTTAGGTATACCGCCTTTTAGGAAAGGAAATAGAGTGATTCCACCGCTTAGGGCTTTTCATCTAATTATGGAGGACTCAAGCAAGCCTACCAGCTCTAAAACTATGATGCTTGTAGAAGAAAATTGCACATCTTAGCAGCCTCTCTCATATCGTCATAAATACGTCGGGCCTCTCCATGGAACAAAATGTGCACGCATGTATACAAAGCATTCATGCGGAAATTTGGGAATGACCAATTTGGGTAGTCCATATATTGATCAACAACAAGATAGCATTCAATGTATTGTACCTACCCATGCTGCTAAAGCCCAATTTAACACACGGGAGTATACTGTTTAAATCCACCCGCAGACGTACCCAGGGGCCCTTCGATCCCGATTATTGGAACTGTTGTCCTCTCGGTCACACTAGGAGAACCACC
Source organism: Platanthera guangdongensis (assembly GCA_039583875.1). Lineage (NCBI taxonomy): Eukaryota > Viridiplantae > Streptophyta > Magnoliopsida > Asparagales > Orchidaceae > Platanthera > Platanthera guangdongensis. Next base: position 86,404,804 of record CM077167.1, on the reverse strand, counting down.
TATACAAGTAACCTATGACGTTCAGTTCATCATTATCTCAACCAGCTACGACTATAATGGCATACTACAACGCTCATTCCTCGATGCATTTGAGCATAGCGCCCATTGCTTCACTCTTTTCAGTGTCAACCTAAAAGTACAAGAATAGGGAAATAAAGACCTAGTATGTTTCATCTCGCCAATACAGTCTTCATATTAGTTTTCGTTTGATCTAAATACAACTACTAATACTATAAAGTTGTGAATAAAAACTCGTGAAAGAACTATCTCTATTTTTCTTTTGACTTATTAATATTATGTTTACTTCAAACACTATTATCACAGGATCAAGTTGGGGAATATCACGACAATCTTTGCCAGTGCAAATCCAAGGTTAATCCCTCGTCAACAATTTCTAGGACGAGCCCTCGTGAACTCCTCATTGTTGTGGACTAAAGGTTCTTCCTTCTCGTCGGCAGTGGGTTGAAGCCCAAGCTAGGGAACGCCCTATCAATGTCGCGATAAGATCAACTCCTTGTGAACTCCACACCACTGCAAATTGAAGGTTCACCCTTCCCCCCTGCAATGAGTAGAAGCCTATGCATGGAATCACCCCTTGTGATCCTCATCGTGGACCCCAAGCCCTAGCAACTACTTTATAATGCCGATCAAAGGTTTCACCATTAGCTATCATAGTAGGTCGTAGTGGTATTAGGTTCTGCCCCCCTCGGGTGTGCCAGTGGCTCAAAGTCTTTGACTTTTTGCAGTCATTTAGTGCTCCCAACCACATAAACCTCTCACTGCCACTGATAAAAGGTTTTACCCTTATCCACCACAATGGGTCCCAGAGTTGCCGGGGGCGACCCCCCTCACATTCGCCAGCAACTCGGAGTCTCTAAATCTTCATTGTCACTCAAGTCTCCTAACCCTAGTGAGCTCTCATTGTCATTGATCAAAGGTTTTGCCCTTATCCACTGTAGTAGGTCGTGACATCGTTAGGACCTGCCCCATCGCATTCACCACCGACTCGAATTGTCCGAATCTTAGTCGTCACTATGTGCTCCCAACCCTAGCGACCTTTCACTACCACCGATCAAAGGTTTTCTCTTTATCTGCCACAGTAGGTCGCAACATTGCTTGGGCCTGCCACCACTCATATTTGTTAGTGGATTGAAATGTCTGAATCTTCATCATCACACAAGGATACCATCACCAAAGACCTATCACTACGGCCAATCAATGGTTTTATCCTTATCCACAAGAGTAGGTCGCGGCGTTGCCAGGGTCTGACCCCGCATTCGCCAGTGACACAAAGTGTCTGATCTTTATCATTTCTCTGGGACTATGTCCCTGCATTCTCTCACTGCCACTGATCAAATATTTCTCCCTTATCCGTCGTAGTAGATCGTTCTGTTGTCAGGGCTTGCCCCCTTGCTATTGTGTAGGCTCGAAGAAGTCCCCTTCACCATGATCTTCAACAACATCCTGAGACTCGAAAAGGTTGACCTCTCACTACACAGCTAGAAAATGTTCTCCCTTAGCTTGGGTAGTAGGTCACAAAACTGAAAGGGGGACGAGCCCCAACCTCAAACTCTAAAGGAATGTGTCGGAGACAATGCCAGAAAGCAAAGCAATAAATATTACAAGCAAGCTTACAAAGCTATCAACAACTACAAAATGGGACAGACGCCCATAAGGCAGCACACAATAAAAGTATAAGAACACCACCCAAGGAAACAAATGTAGAAGGCAACATCAGTCACAACGAACTAAAGATCCTTTTCTTCTTCATCAGCATCAAACTCGACACATTCCTCTTTAGAAACATCATCAAAGCCAAGATCAACATCATCACACTTGCGCTTTTGAGATACCATCTGAAGTGTCTTTACCATCCCGCGACAGAATGCCACCTCCATTATGTCAGCCAAATTGGGTTCTACCTCCCTCAACCAATTCTCAACGCAAATCTCCTCAAAACGCTGGCAACTATCATGCTTGAAGTCAAGGGAGTCTTTGTACTCTTCCATTCCAGCCCTGTTAAAACTCAAGATGTTCTCCTGTGAAGAAAGGTGCCCTACCTCGGATTGTAAATGAGAAACCTCCTCCGACAAATTCTCCAAAAGACTAGCCATCTTCTCTACCAAAGACATTCCATCTTGGAGCTCCTCATGCAACTGAACCATCTCGGTCTTCCACGCATATTCTATAATATCCCTTAAACAACTAGACCCCTAGGATTTTGTTTTGTCATGACTAGGTCATGACAAAACAACCAGAAGCTCAAAGGGACCAAGTGAACAAGGCCAAGGTGAAAATCACCTTGGTCTGCCTATAGCTCAGCCTCACATTTAGACCTAAGGTCTGACCTTAGGTCTACACCTTGACCCCAGGACTCTACCACAACACCCCCAAACACTTTGGGAGGTCCATAGGGCCACTAAGGACCCACTGTAGGCAGTCAAAGGGGTTAAGTTGACATAAGTCAACCCTAACCTTAAATGGGTCAAACTAGCCTACTTAGGGTCAATTGACCCTCCCATAGCCAAGTGGACCCCACCCATGCCCTACTAACCCTAAAGTGAGGTCAATGGATCACCAAGGACCCATTGGGGTCAACCCAAGAGTCTATGTTGACCAAAGTCAACTATAGCCCCTAATTTGGTCAAAGTACCCTTCCTAAGGTTAGGTGACCTCCAAAGTGGCAAGACAACCCTACCCAACCCTTCCTAGATCTTAGGGTAGGGCAATGGATCACCAAGGACCCATTATGGTCAACCAAAGAGGCTAAGTTGACACAAGTCAACCCTAGCTTCAAAAAGGTCAAAGTGCCCTAACTAAGGGTCAAGTAACCCCCAAGAAGCCCAACCAACCTTACTCAACTCTTCGTAGACCTTAGGGGAGTCCAATGGGTCACCAAGGACTCATTGGGATCAACCTAAATGGTCATGTTGACCAAGGTCAACTCTATTCTAGTGTTAGGTCAAATTAGCTCAAATGGGCTAACTCAAGCCCAAACCCAAACCCAACCCATTTTTATTGTGCATGTGGGTTAGGTGGCCTGCCAATAGGCTAGGGAGATGAGAAAATTCGTTCAGGATGACTAGGAGAGAGAAAGATCCATTTGCCCTTTAATGGAGGAGAGAGAAAATGGGGCATGAAGGTCATTCATGGCTTGGAAGACCAAAGGCCCTCTCTTCTTGCTGTAATCTTCCTCCCTGGTCAGTTAGGGGAAGATTAAGGGACTTTCCAGCCCTTTCCAGTGGCTTGGTGCAGTGCATCCACCATGGCCAAAACCTTCATTTTAAGGCCATTAATGGTGGAGCCAAGTTAGGCCCTTCCCCTCCCCCAATTGATGATCTTAAAAGCATCCCTGGACTCAGCGGAGGCGTTTCCACACTTTACATGAAGGAGTTGCGCACCTTGGTAGTGCTGTTGTAGAACACCCGCAAGCTCCACCACCGGCCATGGAGCACCACCACCACACTCGTCGGCAAGCCCGGTTAAAGGTCCTCCTCTACTTCTCTCTTCGTGGGCTAGATCTTTACATCTTTTAGGAGAGAAATTGGGCTCAATTGAGCCTGATCGGGTGGGAGAAATTTCAGAAAATCCATTGTTTTTATACCTTGTGAGTTCGTCGAAAACTGCCGCTCCGGCGACCGTGCCGATGCCCGGCGATACCCCCCACCTCAACGAAGGTGGTGGCGGTGGTGGCCGGCCAGGAAGATGGCCAGGTGGCCGGGAAATGGTATTGGAATAGGCTCAGGTTCGGCCAATCATGGCCCTTGGCTGGAGGAAGAAGATGACCAGGAGCCACAAGATTTGCTTTAAGATTCGTGCTGGATCTGGATTTATTTAATTCCTATTTTATCAATGTCTAACTGTTTACTGGTCTGTTTTAAATTAAATATGAAAACTACTTAGGGCACCCCTACAGGAAAAATGACCAACATGGAAATTGTAGCTCTTGAAGTCTAGTGTAATTTAAAATTGATTTGAACCAATTTGGGTAAGTGGTTTGACCACAGAACCCATTTTGGTGAGGACTATACCTAGGCTAGACCAGAGACTATTTTGAGAGCCACCATCAATCCAACCATCCAAATGACTTGAAATTTTGTATGGGGGTCATTATTTCTATACCTAGAACATATCCAAAATTGGGAATTTTTGGAAAATATTTTCCTAAAGTGTTTGTAGAAATTTAATAAATAATGTAGGAATTATTTAAAAGGTCTAATAACCTCTAAACCCTCCCAAATTTTGGTGAGTCGTCCTTGGGGTCATCATAAGGCTCTGTATAAATATTCATCCCATTTGGTGATGTGTTAGTTTAGAAATTGGCATACCCTAGCCTTGCCCAAAAAGGGGTATTTAGGTCAAAGTCCCCCTTGTGGGTTTAAGTGACCAAACCACCTTAACAGAGGTTGAAATTTTGGCGACTGGTTTTACATGACATTTAACACCCTCATATGGGTTATGGGGTGGTTTGGGGTAGGTTTGCCCTAAGACCCAAGTTCAAACCCTATGGTAGGACTATGGGGGTTTGTGAAGGGCACAGGGTCAAAAGACCATGTATGGACTTGAAATTTGTTAGGGAAGGTACCAGGGTAGCTAAAACCCTCTGGTAAAAATCTTAGGGGATTCGGAAATTGGTAGGCCCCACAAAACCCTAACCCTAGTTTACGGCATAAAATTTGTAGTGATATAATAGGTTACTAAAACTCATTAAATAGCGATGAAACTTGGGTAGTGTAGTCTTAGGGTTAGGATGAACCTCTGGAAATTACATTGAAAATTTTGGATCAATAATCTTGGCACTTCCTTTGTAATGCATGAGTAAGCCCTACTTAATCATTTGGGTATTGTGAACTCACTATCCATTGGAATGTCATAAAAATCAGGCAAAAGGGGTTTTAGAACATTATGCTCATGTCTGAATTTTATTAGAATTTTTGAATACATATTTATAGTACCTACCTCACAAGATCAATAATTTTAGAACTTGTTCAATATTTTATTCAGAGCTCATCATTTGTTGAGAAATTGTGAAACTTAGTCAGAAATGCTTCTAGGTCCATATGCTCTGGTGGAGATTTTTGTTATAATTTTGAAATGAATAATTTCTATACTTAGTGCATAAATATGCCAATATGAACATTTGATCAAAATTAGTTTTAGAGCTCTTTATTAATTTATAAATTATGAAACTTGGCCTAGAGTATTTATATGCCCTTACAATCATCCTTGAAGTTTCTCATAATTTTTGGAAATATTTTTGCTGTACATGTTTCTTAAAATGATTTATTGTAGGTTATATTTGAAATTAAGTTTGGAGGTCTACACTTGCAAAGAAAATTGGAAGACCTTGGATTCTATGTTATATAGTCATCTTGTAATTATCATAAATTTTAAGGAGCAATTGCATGTCTGAAATTGTCACTTCATGTTCAAACTTGAGTTTTTGGATTATTAGAGAAATTAATTAAATTATCAGACAAATTAGGAAAATTATGAATTTCTGGATTTAGGCCAAACATGTCTTGATAGACCCACAATAATTATTACAGGCATATTGGACGACTATTTTGAGTACTTCCCATTATACACATCATGTAGCTTAGGATGGTCTGCATTTAGTAAAAACTGCAGAAATCAAGATATAGTGCCAAATGAACTTAGGGAGTTTTGATTTGGTCTTGTAAGGGAAATGAGACTATTAATGGAAGTCGTGAGGAGGTGTGTGAAGTTTGGCTAGTGTTTAGAGGTGCTCGGGGTCGACGAAACATCGTCTTCCCCGTAGGAGAGAAAGTGTCAATACTCAAGGGTTAGATCTAGTACAACAAGTAAGGGTTTGGGAAATTTGATAGCAACTTACAATAGTAAGTGCCTTGCAAAAGGGAGCTTTTGTCGTAATCCCATCATAGTTCCTAGTGCCCTCGAGAGACCTTCACAGGGAATACCTTGGGCAGTCCTGTGCTAACCTAAACAGTAGGAATAAAATATTACAAGAGCAACTAGTATAATTAGGATTGCACCTTCACACACCCTGGTAGCTCGGGAGGTTGATTAGGTTGTCTTGATTACCATCCGCATGGTTCATTCGGAAGGTAGATGCACAGACGGATAGTCCGGGGAGCCAGTGGCTCAAAAGGCCTTGGATACAAAATAAAGTGGTAGGTCTTCGGTATCGGATGGTCGTTCACACCAACGTCGATACGTTGACTCGGCTGTGTGGGACACTTAGCCAAATAAAGTCTGGTGGATATGGCCAGCATTAGTACTCGGATACTCTAGGTAGTGTTCTTCTAGGGTCGTACGGAAGGGCTGGGCCTGGTAATGTGCATACCGCCTACGAGTGGGGGGCCCGTCCCACTGTCTCTATTTGCCACTACGGAGGTTCCTGGGAGTGAAGCTAGCTGCCCAAATAGGGGGAACGAAAGGTCTGTGGGCATAGAGTCATGTGCGTAGGTTGAACTTCCATGAATCATAGCATAGCATACTTGCATACAACCGACACCCCAACGTATAAATTGGTATGGGGCTTTTTATATGGTGGGAGCCTTGCAGAAGATCCCTTAACTTATATTTTTGTATGGGCATTCATATAAGTTAAGGTTACTTACTTCTTATCTTGTCTTTCTTACATATGCTGCTTACTCTACTTGCTTACTCTACTTGCTCACCTTACTGCATACTATTATAGAACTGCTAGACTAGTTCAACTATCACCTGCCACTTTGTACTCTCCACCTTGTAGCTTCCCTTTCTTCCTCCCCGCCCGATGCCTAGAAGCCATGGGGGGAGGGGTATGGGATGACATAGCTTAGTCTTTATGACTAATATTTTTCGGACCACAACATTATAGGGGCTCCAGATGCGAGACAAGGTCCAATAGCTGAACTACCAGCACCAGCGGAGTATGGTGCGCATGGAGGTGTACCAGTCCAGTACCGCAGCACCAACAACCAGCTTCGTGAGTGATAGTCTTTTTATAGCTTCCGCGAGAGATTGTAGCGAGGATCTGATGTACCAGGCTTAATCCCATTTATATTTCCGTTTTGTTACTTCGCAGTACTCTCTTTTCTACTTATCGACATGTTGTGATTTATCTTATTATATATGATATTTGTGGACTCAGCTATTTCATTCCTGAATACTGCTCTCTCTGTGATGATCAAAAAGGCCGACAGAATCGGCGTTTTGTAGTGGCGGCTTTCCTAAGTGTCGGGGCCACCGCAAAATGGAAGTTCTGGGCATAAGACCTCGGGGTTTGAAAAAGAAAAAAGGGGGTCTTACAAGTGGTATCAGGGCAAACCTTGATCGAGAGAGAAGTAGTCCACAACAACCTTAGGACACCCCCGCGCGAGCTTAGTTTGCGGACAAACTAGCAGCGGAAGCAGTGGTGGGCCCATAAGGGAAATGACATGTAGAAGTCCATTTTTTCCCCTCCTTTTATTCCATTGGTACGCTATCTAACTGTTGGAATTTTCCTTATAGCCTGCGACGAATCCTACTCCACAGTAGGGGACACCTCAAGCTCCGAAAATAGTTCCACCTCCGCCGGCTCCAGTTCTGTTACAACAGACGGAGATGGGGAAAAAGTTGACGGCCAACCTGGAGGCCTTCAGAGCTCAGCAGGCCCCGGCTCCACAGCCAAATCCCGGGGCAAACTAGATGAGTGCCTTCCAGGCACTTTCCCCTCCATCCTACCAAGGGATGGAGTTAGCAGTGCGCAAGGAGGAATGGTTGGATACCATCTATGAGATGCTTGCAGGGATACAAAGCCCCACTGAGGTGGAAGTTGCTTTGGCTGTCTCCTGCTTGGAGTCGCACGGGAAGAGGTGGTGGAAGTCACAGCTGGACACCACCTTTGCGGATATGGATTGGGCAGATATCTCTTAGGAAGAGTTCAGAGCGGCAATTCTGTGACATTTTGTGCCTCAGTCAGCGAGGGATGAACTGGAGGATAGGTTCCTGTGGTTGAAGCAGGGCAACAGGACAGTGCTGGAGTATTACTGGGAGTTTACTCACTTAGCCCGTTATGCGGACTCTTACTAGTTGGACAATGCTGGCTACGCTAGGAGATTCTACAAGGGGTTGTATGACGACATGAGACAGGCCCTCCTCTTCATCTTCGAGGGAAGCTTTTCTAGGATTCTGGAGATGGCTAAGAAAAGAGAAGCACACAGCTTATGGTCAAGAGCCGGAATAGGACGGCTGATGATGCAGTGATTGGAGGACATAGAGACCATCCTCGAGGCCATGTCATCGGGGAAAGAAGGAATGGGGATCAAAACCATCAGGATATTGGACCATAGCAGAGTAATCAGGGGGTTTTGGCCCCCCAGCATTTATAGATGTTGGAGATACCGAGGATAGTAGAGCAGGCATCAGTGTGCTTCCATTATAATGAGTCAGGGCATTTGAAGAGAAATTGTAAAATGAGGCGAGCACGCCCACAAGCACTTCAGGGTGCCCCACCTCCTCGAAAGTTTGGGGGTCGAGGACACGACCGGGGAAGGGGATATCAGGGCAGAGGACACAGGCCAGAGAGGGAGCTGGTGTACGCACTAGATCTGGCACAACCCCAGAACTCGGAGTAGGTTATAGCAGGTATGCCAGTATATTCAATTTCCTTCTTTCCTAAGAACTGTTCTCATAGACACAAACTAGTTAGAAATTAAGAAAATAAAAACTACAACTAGAACACAAAGACACTTAATTTCCTCAAGAGTGGTTTTCATCAGCGGCAAGCCCGCTCACACACTCTTCGACACCGGGGCTTCGCACTAATTGTGTCAGAGGACTTTGTGAAAGGACTGGCGGGCGTGGAGCAATTCATAGGAAGGATGATGAGGGTGCGTCTACCCGATGGATAAGAGCTCATGACCTCTTCTCATTGAAAAATGGAGGCAGAGATCGGCAGGAAGGCGTTTGAGGCACTAGCAACAAACTTGAGGCGAAAATCAGACGGTCTTTAACACCGACGTTGATACGTTGACTCGGCTGTGTGGGACACTTAGCCAAAGAAAGTCTGGTGGAAATGGTCGGCATTAGTAGGCGGATACTCTAGGTTGTGTTCTTCTATGGGCTTACAGAAGGGCTAGGCCTGGTAGTGTGGATACCCGCCTAGGAGTGGGGGGACCGACCCACTGTCTCCGTTTGCCACTACGGAGGTTCCTGGGAGTGAATCTAGCTGCCCAAATAGGGTGAACGAAAGGTCTATGCACATAGAGTCGCGTGCGTGGGTTGCACTTGCATGAATCATGGCATAACATACTTGCATACAACCGACACCCCAACGTATAAATTTGTATGAGACTTTATTATGGTGGGAGCCTTGCAGAAGACCCCTTAACTTATATGTTTGTATAGGCATTCATATAAGTTAAGGTTACTTACTTCTTACCTTGTCTTTCTTACATATGCTTCTTACTCTACTTGCTTACTCTACTTGCTCACCGTACTGCATACTATTATAGATCTGCTATACTAGTTCCACTATCACCTACCACTTTGTACTCTCCACCTTGTAGCTTCCCTTTCCTCCCCCCCCCCCCCCCCGGTGCCTAGGGGCCTTGGGGGGAGGGGTAGGGGATGATACGGCTTAGTCCTTATGACTAATGGTTTTCTGACCACAACATTACAGGGTCTCCAGATGGGAGACAGGGACCAGCAGCTCAAGGACCAGCACCAGCGGAGTACAGTGCGCATGGAGGTGGGCCAGCCTAGTATAGAAGCACCAGCAACCAGCTCCGTGAGTGATAGTCTTTTTAAAGTTTCCGCGAGAGATTGTAGTGAGGATCTGATGTACTGGGCTTAAGCCATTTAAATTTCTGTTTTGTTACTTTGCAGTACTCTCTTTTCTATTTATGGACATGTTGTGATTTCTCTTATTATATATGACATTTGAGGACTCAGCTATTTCATTCCGGAATACTGCTCTCTCTATGATGATCGAAAAGGCCGACAGAATCGGCACTTTATAGTGGCGGCTTTCCCGAGTGTTGGGGCCACCGCAAAACGGCGGTTCTGGGCATAAGACCCCGGGGTTTGAAAAAGAAAAAAAGGGGGTCTTACAGATTCAACCTGTCAAAAGTGAAAGGTATCACGATCTCACCTCCCCAAAAGTCAGAAAGAGAACACTCCACATCTCGAAGCATTTCCTGGAGAGACAAGTACTCTTCCTTCAAACCGACATAATTATCAGTCCAAGTAAAGGAAATCTTAGCATGAACACCAATATCAGAAGGAGAAAGAAAAGTTAAGCTACAAACATCAAATCAGATTAGAATCAAACGATCTACTCGCTGCAGTATTCATCATTGCTAAGGAGTAGGAAGCACGCTTTCTCTCCAGATGAGATGGAGCAGGAGGCTCATACTGGGGGAGTTAGGGGGAGAGGAGCCCAACACTTTGAGGCTGTGATCTTTAGGTAGAGACCCATTAACACTAGATCTGCAAGGAGCCCCTTAAATGGCTCAGAAGGAAGGTGTGCAAGATTCGAGTCATCACAACCTTCAAAAATCAACTTCCTATTTCGATTGCGGCCTAAAGTGATGGCAGCAGTGCACTCCGGGTCAATAAAAAGACTGCACAACAATAGTCTTTTCTCCTCCATGAATAAAGAGATGCTGAAGAGTTGATTCGCTAGTTCATCAGTCTTAGTAAACCTCAACACTGGAGTAAACTTGCGCGCATGCCCTTTCAACTGGCATCATCGATAAGGAAGGGCCCTCTACAGCTCAAGCCACTCCCAGCCATTTCGGACATATCTGTACACTATATTTCCATAGTGCTTGTCAACCCGACTCTCAAACACCTCCTAAGTCTTATTGTTGTCAAATTCATTGTGATACCCATTATAAACACGAATATCACACAAATCTATGAAAAGGTCCAGCCAAAGTCTTGAACCATGCTCTAGGAAGAAAGCTATGAGACATATGATATGAGTCATGGCAAGAGGATTGAATTGCGGCGTCAGACTATGCAATGATTCAGAGTTTTGTGATATCATTGCATGATGGCGGCCAGAGTTCGACCCTCAGTGACAACTCGCAAAGTGTTATCCATCCCATTTGGGGATTCTATATTCGCTGCTTGGCATTCAGAAATCTGATCTCAAGATTTGAGGAAATGTTGAAGCTCCCCCTCCATGAGGAAATTTGATCCAATGTAAGTGTGGCACACATCCGCATCGGCCGACCTTGGACAGCGCGCCTGGAAATCTAAGGAAGGAAGTGTGTCAGAATAGTAAAAATTAGAAAAGAACAAAGGACAACATGAAGCATGGTAAAATCCCACGAAAGAAATGAGAATGAATACGCTGCATCCAATTCCCTCGCATGCCAAGATGGGGAAGGCATGCATAAGTGTGAGGTGTAAAGGTAGAAAACACACAGCTAACAAGCAACTAACAAACATGCAGAATTTTGAATAATTAAAAGTTTTATTATCCAAAAAGATATCATTTACAAAGATATGACCTCCCTTTTATAGAATGGAGGAGATAGGAGAGAGTACAAACAAACAATGTGGGACTAAAAAATTACAGGGCTGAGCGGCTAGAAATTAAAGAGACCGCACAGGCTGCGCGGTTAGACAAATGGGCTAACCGCTCGACAACTCCAGCAGGTATAGAACACGCCGCAGTAGGAGACCTCTAGACCGCCCGGTCTCCAAGCTTCTAAGAGAGACTGCCAGACCGCTCGAGCTACAAACAGCAACAGTATGAACACGAACCTGCTGGAAAGGAACCGCTAGACCGCACGGTCAACATCCAGCCAGACTAGACCGCTAGGCCGCCCGGTCTAATACTTCAACACTCCCCCTCAAGCTGGAGCATAGATATTAATCACGCCCAGCTTGTCACAAATGTAAAAGGAGGAAGTAGAAACCGGTTTTGTGAAGATATATGCCAATTCTTTGTCGGAGGTGACAAACGGAGTACAAATCTGTTTCTTCAAAACCTCTTCCCGAATGAAGTCACAGTCGACTTCTATATGTTTTGTTCTCTCATGGAAGACCGGATTTTTGGAAATGTATAAAGCGGCCTTGTTGTCACAGAACATAGGAAGAGGATAGTCGTAGACCTCTCCTAGGTCAAGCATGAGAGCCCGCAACTATTTTAACTTACACGTGGTTGATGTCATACTTCGGTATTCGGCTTCTGCACTGGATCTGGAGACAACAGATTATTTCTTGCTCTTCCAACTCACAGACTATTTCTTGCTCTTCCAACCTGATGTAGATTTACGATCGCCTTTATCATCCGCATAGCTTGAATCTGAGTAGGTTTCAACCCTCAGATGACCATTCCTTTGAAAGATTAGCCCTTTGCCCGGTGAAACTTTGATATACTCTAAAATCTTCAAGGCAGACTGAAGATGGCACTCCCTGGGAGCTTGCATAAACTGACTAACCTTGCCTATAGCATAGGAGATGTCGGGTCTGGTCACCGTGAGATAGATGAGTTTGCCCACCAAACGTCTGTACCCCGTGACATCAGATAGAAGAGGCGAGTAATCTATCCATGTTTTGTCTTCTCCAATAGCCATTGGAAACTGGGCCGGTTTGGCACATGTCAATCCTACCTCTTGTAGAAGATCAAGAGCATACTTCCGTTGGGAGAGAACCAATGAGTCAAGCTTCCGGGAGATTTTTATCCCCAAAAAGTATTTCGGGGAGCCCATATCGTTCGTGACCAGGTGTTGACGGAGGTGTTTCTTCGTCAAGTCCACCCCATCTTGGTCATCGTCAGTAAGAAGAATATCATCCACATACACTACCAAAACCACCAGTCCCAGGGCGGTTTTGCGAATAAATAAGGAGTGATCGGCCGAACTCCTTGCAAAGCCAATGGTAGGCACAATGCCACTGAACTTGTCGAACCACGTCCGAGAGCTCTGCTTTAGGCCATAAATGGTCTTCTTCAAATGACATACTCTTGTCTCCCCCTGAGCAACATACCCAGGAGGTTGCTCCATATAGACGTCCTCCTGACGATCCACATAGAGAAAGGCATTATTTACATCAAGCTGGGATATAGCCCAATCCCTGCTGACAGCCATAAAGAGAAGAACCCGGATGGTGCTGAGGCGAGCAACCAGAGAGAAAGTATTAAAGTAATCAACGCATAAGTCTAAGTGAAGCATTTGGCCACCAGCCGGTCCTTGTAGCGATTCACAGTGCCATCGGGGCGAAATTTCACAATAAACACCCAGTGACAGCCAACCACATCAGTACCCACTGGTGGAGGAACAAGGGTCCAGGTACCCCTTTCTATAAGAGTAGCCATCTCGTCATCCATGGCAGATTTCCAATGAGGAATATCAAGAGCCTCCTGGTAGGTGCGGGGAGTGGCAGTAGCTGAGATAGCCAAGGCAAAACACGTGCGAGAAGGAGAAAGTCGATCATATGAAACAACTACCGCAAGCGGGTGTTGAGTACATGCCCGCACCCCTTTGCGAAGAGAAATGGGAAGATCCAGGTCGACGCATGCCTCAGTGACCGGAGCGTCCGTGGCGGAGAAAGCTGGACCGGGACTAGAGAGAGACGGCTGCGGAGAAGAGGGAGAAGGTTGAGGGGGTAGGACAGACATAGGAGGAGATGGAGGAGGAGATGAGGTAAGAGGGGAGACGTCGATAGGCGTGGAAGGAACGGAGAGAGATGGTGGAGAAGCAGAGATATTATGAGGAAGAGGGGATTTAAGAGAGAAGTAGGATGCATTCTCGAAGAAGGTCACGTCTGTGGATTCAAATTATTTGTGCAGAACTGGGTCAAAACATCAATAGCCTTTTTGAGTGGTGTAGTACCAAAAAAGGACATACTTGGTGGAACAGGGGGAAAGCTTGTCGCGGGTAGCGGACAGAGCGTGTACAAAAGCCGTACACCCAAAGACACGGAGAGGGAGAGGAAATGGTTCCTTGCTGGGGTATAGAATGGAGATGGGGGTCTGGCCGTGGAGAACCGTGGATGGAAGGTGGTTGATGAGATAGCAGGCGAGGAGCAAAGCGTATCACCAGTAGGAGCGGGGCACTTTCATCGGCGTCATGAGAGTGCGAGCGACATCAAGGAGGTGACGGTTTTTACGCTCCGCCACCCCATTTTTCTAGGAGGTTTAAACATAGGTGGTCTGATGAACAATGAAAGAAGATAGATCTTAACTAAGCTGATTAGAGTAAAATCACAGCACAAAATAAAGAAAGAAAATTAAGCAACCAGAAGAGACACAAGGATTTTATAGTGGTTCCCCAAATCTGGGTAGTCCACTCTTCTACCACCCTGGTAGGAATCCACTCAGGTTTTTGATCAGGTGCCTGACACCAATGGGTTTTGATCAGGTCCCCAAAAACCAAATCTCAAGTCTTTTGGAAGGAGACTTGCAACCAAGAATCACTTTTGAAGGGAGATGACAACCCTTTATACAGGAGGGGGAAAAGTGTGACGGTGTCTTCTCTTTCTCAAAACAGCTGAGAAGACTATGTGGATATTGATGTTAGCAGAAAGCTCCCCCTGAGATATAGAATGGTTCAGGGAAAACTGGAGCTCTGCTACAGGGTGATAGGCCTTCAATCTTCAGGCCTGGACCAGAGTAATCTTCAGGAACTTCTAACTCATATGTTGTTTGTTGTCCTTGAAGTTGTCCTATAGAGATGAAGGAAGAAGAAGACTCTTGATATGAATGGATGTTCTTATTCTTCCTATGATTGCTGTCTCCTCTGGTCTAGGGCTGCTAGTTGCCTTAGTGATGTTGCCCTTTCTGTGTGTTCTTTACTTTCTGTATCTCTTGCTATTTTTTTTCTACAGTGATTTTTCTTCTTTTTCTATCTGTTGTATGTGTTCTCTGTCTTCTTCCCTCTATTTGAATTTCGTAGACTTGATGGTGGAAGAAACATTCCCGAGAGGATAAGATGCTTTGAAAATTGATCCTCACTTAATTCCTCTGTAACTGTCCGTTAGAACAACTATTTTCACTGGGAATGTTGACTGTAATTAATCCTCAATAAATTCTGTCAACTGTTACTGATTCCACAGAAATCGTCAACCTGAGCATTCGTCGAGTTCATCAATCATCGACCTGAGTTCGACATTCGTCGAACTCAGCTAGATTCGTCGAGCTGAATATCTTGTCTGCGTTCGTCCACCGGAGCTTGCAGTTTGTCGAGCTCAGATTCTGTTTTATCGAGCTGAGAAAGTGTTGTCCACCAATCGTCGACCTGAGTTCTTTTATGTCGACACAAATCCTCTGGGTGTCGACACAGATTGCTGTGATGGAGTCGACAGATAGTTGTGTCGACAGATGTTTCTGTATGTCGACACTAATCATTTGGGTGTCGACACAGCCTTGCTTGAGTCTTGAGATCGTCGACCTGAGTTTAGAGAAGCAACTCAGAATCCGTCGACCGGATATCGCCGTTCGTCGAACTGCGTTCGACGATCGTCGATCTGATTCTCTGACTTTGTCTTAACTGCATTCCTTGGACTTCTTTCAGCAATTCTGGAGAAACCTTCTGAATGACCTGTCCTAGAAATAATCCTATGACCCATGACTATATATGGTGGGTCAATCTAAAATTCCTAATAGTGTTCCTTACCCAAATCAGAACTAAGGTTCCAACAATCTCCCCCTATTTGGGTAAGGACACTATTTACATAAATATAAGAAAAATACAAGGCAATTAAATACAATCTCCCCCAAAATCTGGATCAAGTACTACTGCTGTTGCTGTAGCTGCTGATACAGCTGCTGTTGATCCTTGCCCAAATCTGTTGCATTATAATCTGCTGTTGCTGCTGCTGTTACAATTCCCACAAATTGCTGCTACTGCTGGTATTTCTGCAGCTTCATTTACAGGCATCTCCCCTATATGCATAGCCACTATTCCTCTGTGGTAAAACAAACAATCTCCCCCTATATTGCATAGCCTTGCACAAACTATTCAGCCATTGATATCCTGTATATTTGCTGGACTAAATTCTTTTCCTGCAAGGAGATGTTAGGAGTTCTGGACCTAGATCAACTTGGGTCCAGGTTCTTTTTGATCATAATTATAAATAAAAGAGCATTTTGGGTTGATCCTTGTATCTAGGTGGATGATATTTCCTAGGAGGTATTATCCACTCAGTGAAAGGATTATTAAAATGCTGACTTTGATTATACATTTGAAGAGAACAAATATTTCTATTCTGAAATCCTAAGTTCGACGAATTAAAGTACTTTCGTCGAGCGGAGTTCGACGAATAATATTGAGTTCGTCGAGCTCTGTTCACAGAATGACTTTCTGTGTTCCCTTTTCATCGACCTCTGTTTGACGAATAGTATTGATTTCGTCGATCATAGATTCCTGAACAGTTGAAATCAAAATATTTGTTCAGAGATCGTCGATCTGAGTTCGACGAATAGGATTTATTTCGTCAATCTCCGTTCGATGAATTATTTTGAACTAAGATTTTCTGAAGATTTTCATGTGATAATCTGAAATCAGTGTTAAATTTAGCTGAAGAAGAGTCAAGGGAAGAAATAAACTGATCCTCTTCATCTGATTCATACTCTGATTCTTCAGATTCTTCAGTATAGCTGCTGCGAGAAGCATCTATTGCCTTTAGGCAAAATTCTTTTGCTCTTGCTTCTTCTTCATCACTCCAGGATACAGCTTTAATTATGCTTTCTTTTGCTTATCCAGCAGCCATTGCTGTGATGGACTCCCACATCTCTTTTGTAGATGAACATTCAGCAATTTCTTCAAAAATGTCATCAGACATTGATTGTGTCAGAATGTTCATTGCTTGTGCATCAGCAATCTTCATCTTTTTCTGGGCATCTGTCCATTGAGATGATGGAACAGCATTTGGACTTGTTGTTTGCTGAGGTGGAGTTGGACCTGACAAAATAGATTTAAAGATGTTTTCATCAATGGAGTCCATAAAAAATCTAATCCTTGTCTTCCATAGTGCAAGCATATCTAGATTGCACATGGGCAGTCTGGTGCTTGAAAAATCTGCAATTTGTGGCATGATAAAACTCAAAAGATTCTTAAGATCTATGAAAGGATCTTTGTGGTTCAGGTGTTAGCCTGTGCAACCAATAAGGTATGGTATTTTAACCTCCCTCTGATACCAATTGAAAGAAGATAGATCTTAACTAAGCTGATTAGAGTAAAATCACAGCATAGAATAAAGAAAGAAAATTAAGTAACCAGAAGAGACACAAGGATTTTATAGTGGTTCCCCAAATCTGGGTAGTCCACTCTTCTGCCACCCTGGTAGGAATCCACTCAGGTTTTTGATCAGGTGCCTGACACCAATGGGTTTTGATCAGGTCCCCAAAAACCAAACCTCAAGTCTTTTGGAAGGAGACTTGCAACCAGGAATCACTTTTGAATGGAGATGACAACCCTTTATACAGGAGGGGGAAAAGAGTGATGGTGTCTTCTCTTTCTCAAAACAGCTGAGAAGACTATGTGGATATTGATGTTAGCAGAAAGCTCCCCCTGAGATATAGAATGGTTCAGGGAAAACTGGAGCTCTGCTACAAGGTGATAGGCCTTCAATCTTCAGGCCTGGAGCAGAGTAATCTTCAGGAACTTCTGACTCATATGTTGTTTGTTGTCCTTGAAGTTGTCCTGTAGAGATGAAGGAAGAAGAAGACTCTTGATTTGAATGGATGTTCTTCTTCTTCTTATGATTGCTGTCTCCTCTGGTCTAGGGCTACTAGTTGCTTCAGTGATGTTGCCCTTTCTGTGTGTTCTTTACTTTCTGTATCTCTTGCTATTTTTTTTCTAAAGTGATTTTTTTCTTTTTCTGTCTGTTGTATTTGCTCTCTGTCTTATTTCCTCTATTTGAATTCCGTAGACTTAATGGTGGAAGAAACATTCCCGAGAGGAGAAGATGCTTTGGAAATTGATCCTCACTTAATTCCTCTGTAACTGTCTGTTAGAACGGCTATTTTCACTGGGAATGTTGACTGCAATTAATCCTCAATAAATTCTGCCAACTGTTACTGATTCAACAGAAATCGTCGACCTGAGCATTCGTCGAGTTCAGCAATCGTCGACTTGAGTTCGACATTTGTCGAACTCAGCTAGATTCGTCAAGCTGAATATCTTGCCTGCGTTCATCGACCGGAGCTTGCAGTTCGTCGAGCTCAGTTTCTGTTTCGTCGAGCTGAGCAAGTGTTGTCCAGCAATCATCGACCTGAGTTCTTTTGTGTTGACACAAATCCTCTGGGTGTCGACACAGATTGCTGTGATGGAGTCGACAGATAGTTGTGTCGACAGATGTTTCTTTGTGTCGACACTAATCATCTGGGTGTCGACACAGACTTGCTTGAGTCTTGAGATCGTCAACCTGAGTTCAGAGAAGCAACTCATAATCCGTCGATCGGAGATCGCCATTCGTCAAACTGCAATCGACGATCGTCGATCTGATTCTCTGACTTTATCTTAACTGCATTCCTTGGACTTCTTTCAGCAATTCTGGAGAAACCTTCTGAATGACCTGTCCTAGAAATAATCCTATGACCCATGACTATACATGGTGGGTCAATCTAAAATTCATAATAGTGTTCCTTACCCAAATCAGAACTAGGGTTCCAACAACCTCCCCCTATTTGGGTAAGGACATTATTTACATAAATATAAGTAAAATATATGGCAATTAAATACAATCTCCCCCTAAATCTGGATCAAGTACTACTGCTGTTGCTGTTGCTGCTGATACAACTGCTGTTGATCATTGCCCAAATCTGTAGCATTATAATCTGTTGTTTTTGCTGCTGCTACAATTCCACAAACTGCTGCTACTGCTGGTATTTCTGCAGCTTCTTTTACAGGCATCTCTCCCTATATGCATAGCCACTATTCCTCTGTGGTAAAACAAACAATCTCACCCTATATTGCATAGTCTTGCACAAACTATTCATCCATTGATATCTTGTATATTTGCTGGACTGAATTCTTTTCCTGCATGGAGATGTTAGGAGTTCTGGACCTAGATCAACTTGGGTCCAGGTTCTTTTTGATCATAATTATAAATAAAAGAGCATTTTGGGTTGATCCTTGTATCTAGGTGGATGATATTTCCTAGGAGGTATTATCCACTCAGTGAAAGGATTATTAAAATGCTGAATTTGATTATACATTTGAAGGGAACAAAAAATTCTGTTCTGAAATCCTGAGTTTGAGAAATTAAATTACTTTCGTCGAGCGGAGTTCGACGAATGATATTGAGTTCGCCGAGCTCTGTTCACATAATGACTTTCTGTGTTCCCTTTTCGTCGACCTCTGTTCGACGAATAGTTTTGATTTCGTCGATCATAGATTCCCAAACAATTGAAATCAAAATCTTTGTTCAGAGATCGTCGATCTGAGTTCGACGAATAGGATTGATTTCGTCGATCTCCGTTCGACGAATTATTTTGAACTAAGATTTTCTGAAGATTTTCATGTGATAATCTGAAATCAGTGTTAAATTTAGCTGAAGAACAGTCAAGGGAAGAAATAACATGATCCTCTTTATCTGATTCACACTCTGATTCTTCAGATTCTTTAGTATAGCTGCTGCGAGAAGCATCTATTGCCATTAGGCAAAATTCTTTTGCTCTTGCTTCTTCTTCATCAATCCAGGATTCCGCTTGAATTATGCTTTCTTTTGCTGATCCAACAACCATTGCTGTGATGGAGTCCCACATCTCTTTTGCAGATGAACATTCGGCAATTTCTTCAAAAATGTCATCAGACATTGATTGTGCCAGAATGTTCATTGCTTGTGCATCAGCAATCTTCATCTTTTTCTGGGCATCTGTCCATTGAGATGATGGAACATCATTTGGACTTGTTGTTTGCTGAGGTGGAGCTGGACCTGACAAAATAGATTTAAAGATGTTTTCATCAATGGAGTACATAAAAAATCTAATCCTTGTCTTCCATAGTGCAAGCATATCTAGATTGCACATGGGCAGTCTGGTGCTTGAAAAATCTGCAATTTGTGCCATGATAAAACTCAAAAGATTCTTAAGATCTATCAAAGGATCTTTGTGGTTCAGGTGTTAGCCTGTGCAACCAACAAGGTATGGTATTTTAACCTCCCTTTGATACCAATTGAAAGAAGATAGATCTTAACTAAGCTGATTAGAGTAAAATCATAGTACAAAATAAAGAAAGAAAATTAAGCAACCAGAAGAGACACAAGGATTTTATAGTGGTTCCCCAAATCTGGGTAGTCCACTCTTCTACCACCCTAGTAGGAATCCACTCAGGTTTTTGATCAGGTGTCTGACACCAATGGGTTTTGATCAGGTCCCCAAAAACCAAACCTCAAGTCTATTGGAAGGAGACTTGCAACCAGGAATCACTTTTGAAGGGAGATGACAACCCTTTATACAGGAGGGTGAAAAGAGTGATGGTGTATTCTCTTTCTCAAAACAACTGAGAAGACTATGTGGATATTCATGTTATCAGAAAGCTCCACCTGAGATATAGAATGGTTCAGGGAAAACTGGAGCTCTACTACACGGTGATAGGCCTTCAATCTTCAGGCCTGGAACAGAGTAATCTTCAGGAACTTCTGACTGATATGTTGTTTGTTGTCCTTGAAGATGTCCTGTAGAGATGAAGGAAGAAGAAGACTCTTGATATGAATGGATGTTCTTCTTCTTCTTATGATTGCTGTCTCCTCTGGTCTAGGGCTGCTAGTTTTTTCAGTGATGTTGCCCTTTCTGTACCTCTTGCTATTTTTTTTCTACAGTGATTTTTCTCCTTTTTCTGTCTGTTGTATGTGTTCTCTGTCTTCTTCCCTCTATTTGAATTTCGTAGACTTGATGGTGCAAGAAAAATTCCCTAGAGGAGAAGAGGCTTTGGAAATTGATCCTCACTTAATTCCTCTGTAACTGTCCATTAGAACGGCTATTTTCACTGGGAATGTTGACTGCAATTAATCCTCAATAAATTCTGCCAACTGTTACTGATTCCACAGAAATCGTCGACCTAAGCATTCGTCGAGTTCATCAATCGTCGACCTGAGTTCGACATTCGTCGAACTCAGCTAGATTCGTCGAGCTGAATATCTTGCCTGCGTTCGTCGACCGGAGCTTGCAGTTCGTCGAGCTCAGTTTCTGTTTCATCGAGCTGAGCAAGTGTTGTCCACCAATCGTCGACCTGAGTTCTTTTGTGTCGACACAAATCCTCTGTGTGTCGACACAGATTGCTGTGATGGAGTCGACAAATAGTTGTGTCGACAGATGTTTCTGTGTGTCGACACTAATCGTCTGGGTGTCGACACAGCCTTGCTTGAGTCTTGAGATCATCGACCTGAGTTCATAGAAGCAACTCAGATTCCATCGACCGGAGATCGCCGTTCGTCGAACTGCGTTCAACGATCGTCGATCTGATTCTCTGACTTTGTCTTAACTGCATTCCTTGGACTTCTTTCAGCAATTCTGGAGAAACCTTCTGAATGACCTGTCCTATAAATAATCCTATGACCCATGACTATACATGGTGGGTCAATCTAAAATTCCTAATAGTGTTTCTTACCAAATCAGAACTAGGGTTCCAACAAACAAGTCCATGTTGTAGAAAGAAGGAGGAAAACTCATGACTAAGATATTCCTTAGCATTATCAGAGCGGAAGACTTTAATAGAAATGCCAAATTGATTTTTAATCATATAATAAAAAGATTGCCAGACAGAAAAGAGTTCAGTGCGATATTTTAATAGATACACCCAGGTACATATAGAAAAATCATTAATAAAAGTTACAAAGTAGGAACTACCCCGACCAATGGTGAGGGTATGAGCAGGACCCCGGACATCAGAATGAATGAGATCAAACGTGCGAGGGGAGCCACGGCCTTGTTTCGGCAGTAAGGAGGAGCGATGATGTTTGCCAAGCGGACACGCATCACAGTTAAGCGGAGGACTGGTCGGAGGAAAGTGGGGAGAAGCTGTTAAAGAATCCGAGGAGGAGGATGTCCAAGGCGAAGATGCCATTGAAGCAGATCTGTAGAGGAGGAGGAGTAGGCGGACAGAGCGGAAACATTATCGAGGAAGTAGAGGCCACCGCTCTCAGTCCCAGTAGCAATCGTCCGCTGGGTCCTCGGGTCCTGGAAAGAACAAGAAGTGGGAGTGAATAAGACGGAGCACTGAAGTTGCCTGCATAAAGTAGTAACAGATAGTAAATTGCACAGGAACTTCGGGACATAGAGAGTGTCCTCCAAGCGAAGCGACGGGGTGACTTGAACCATTCCCATCCCATGAACCGGGGAGGGTGAACAATCCGCCACACGAACCGGTGGAAATCGGTCATGTGTTTCAAGGAGAGAGAAGCAATGAGGGTTGCCGGTCATGTGATTTGTAGCACCAGAGTAAATCATCCATTTACCTTGGGTAACGACGTGGGCACTACCTGAAGTCATGGCCACAGAGGCAGACGGCCGAGAGGAGGCGGTGGTTGTGGAAGATGCATCACCGGAAGGGCGAAGATGAGGTTGTTTCTGCCAGCAACGGTCAACAGAATGGCCGGTACGACCACATTGAGAGTAGAGGAACCTGGACAAACTGCGCCCACCTGATTGGTTGTGGCCACTAGGAGCCCCCCCCCCCCCCCCCCCACTGAGCTTGGTGAGCATAGGAGTCCTGGGATGGAGTGGAGGACAACAGAGGACACTGGAGCAGCAAAGTAACAGTGGCAATGCGAGCTGCGGTGACATCTAAAGTGGGAAACTCCGCCTCACCCAAGATCTGCTGGCGGATTATATCAAAGGATTCGGGAAGGTGGAGAAGATTACAAACAACCAGGAGTTCCTGGAAGTGTTTGTGCTGTTTGGCCAAGTCCGCGGAGAAGTGGCAATTCTGGAGGATCTCTGCGCCAAGAGCCTAAACCTGCTGATAAGCCGTAATAGGAGACATGGAAGGGCGGGCAAAGAGGTCTGCATAGAGAGTATAAATGCGGGACCTCTGGCCCCCCTTCGAATAGAGAGCAGCTAGGTGAAGCCAAGCAGCCTTGACCGTCTCATCATGGCGAATGACGGGAAGGCACTCATCAGAAAGGCTGTTGGCCAGCCAAGTGCGGACAAGCGCATCACTCGCATCCCAGTCATCAAATTGAGCAGAGTTAAGAGGAGGACGGTCATCGGTGAGGTGATGACGCTTGCGCTGAGAGCGTAGAAGAAAGGTGAAAGAAACGCTCCAATCCGGATAGTTGGAGCCAACAAGGTTAGAAAGCATGCCAAGGTTTCCAGAAGGAGTAGGAGGAAGAGGAGCTGCAGGGGTGGTGGTAGAGATAATGGGTGTAGAGAGACCGGAATTGTCCATAGAGAAGGCAGGAAACCACACGAATAGAAAAGAAGCCGCGGGGAGAGAAAAAAGAGATAAAGCCACACGACCTAAGGAGGAGGCCGCGATACGAGAAGGAGACCGCAGCGAGCAAGGAGGAAACCACAGTGGGCTAAAGAGTAGAAGCTGCAATGGCACGGTGGCAGAACACCAGCGGCCAGGAAGCAGACCAAGGCACAGGGAAAGAGGTCGCGTGAACCGAAAGAGCCCGAGCGAACAGAGAGAAGAGGAAGCAAGGGACCCATGAGAACAGGTCGAGAAAAGACCGAAGGAAGTCATGCGAACAGGGCAGCGACAAGGCAAAGAATCCGCTTGGACAAGACGCGCGGACAGAAGAGCCAAAGACGGAATCAGGTCGAATCGATCGTTGGCTCTGATACCATGTAAAGGTAGCAAACACGTAGCTAACAAGCAGCTAACAAACATGCAGAAATTTGAATAATTGAAAGTTTTATTATCGAAAAAGATATCATTTACAAAGGTATGACCTCCCTTTTATAGAATGGAGGAGATAGGAGAGAGTACAAACAAAGAATGTGGAACTAAAAAATTACAGGGCTAAGTGGCTAGAAATTAAAGAGACCACACAGGTTGCGCGGTTAGACAAATGGGCTAACCGCTTGGCAACTCCAACAGGTAGAGAACACGCCGTAATAGGAGACCGCTAGACCACCCGGTCTCCAAGATTCTGAGAGAGACCGCCAGACCGCTCAGACTACAAATAGCAACAGTCTGAACACGAACCTGCTGAAAAGGAACCCCTAGACCGCACGGTCAACAACCCGCCAGACTAGACCACCAAGCCGCCCGGACTAATACTTCAACACGAGGCCACCCACACGTACATTAGCCCACACGGATGGTCTATGCATGCACAACCTGCATGCATGCTCAAATAATGTAGTCGCACCCCAACTGCGTATAATGCAGGAACGCCCCACATGCGAGCCCATCGTGTGTGGTCGGACCCAGAGCGCAATGCATATGGGTGCCCCCCTCGTACAGTACGCATGGATCCTCCCTATATACATTGGGCACACCCACATGAAGTGGGAGCGGGAACACCCCACGCACATTAGGCATGGGAGCACCTCGCGTGCAATGCGCACGAGCGCACAATACTCTCGGGTGTGCCTCGGGCTCACACCGTGCACGCATATTGCATGAGAGCGCATGGATGTCGGGTCATCCCGAACGCGGGTACACCTCATCCTGCACCCCTAACCCCTCACTCGGGTTGCGACGAAGCTCCTGTCGTGCTATGTGGGCGCCCGCCACATGGTTCGCAGGCCCATCTGTTATACCAGCATACGGCCTCGGCACATGTGGATGCTTGCCCCGTTGCATGCATGTAGCCACTCTTAGGAGACCCCCCCCCCCATTCTCCATGACCCTAACCTCATACATTCTCTGTCGAGATCGTCACTTTCCACATTCCTTCATATGCTCCTGCCATGAGGATCAAGAATTCGTCTAAGGATGGAAACCCATCGCACTACACATGCACGTCTCTCACTTCAGCTAGCATCATGAGAAGATACGCATGTAACCGCCGCATGCATGATCCGCAAACTCGATCTGTGTCATAACTACCGCACACGGGATCCCAACCTTGGTGAGCAATCCCATGTATCGGTCCTTTTGTCTCCAACTGGTGGCAGCGGACAGCCCTGCATGGTCGGCCGCCTTCCTCAGCCGCCCAAGTATGTGTGGTCTCGGCTATGGCTGACGCCAAAAGGACTATTCTCCCCTCTCTTTGGTTGTCCAGACATAGGGGGCCTTGGCCGTGTCCAACCCCATAAGGGTCGGCCGTCCACTTGGCTCCATTGGATCTTGTGGACAACCATAGAGGGGGGTGAATAAGTGATATAAAAATTAAATGGGCGGAGACGGGGGTGCAAGAGTGTGAGAATGTGTGGAAGTGATGTTAATAATATTCTCTGATTCTATTTCCGATAAAGGCCAGTTTTGTGGAAGCCAGTAACCCGACTTCACCTAGAGTTTGGATCGGAAGTTGCAGCTCATACCTACTCTTCTGGAACCACCGTCCCGACGTGAGTCACAGAACCAGAAATAGACCGAGGGTCTCAGCTCGGAGGTCCCACCTCTTACCCGGAAGAATCAGAATTCTAGCGATCTTTGGCGAGCTAGTAGAAGACATTATGGAAGTCTTTATGGATGAAATTTCTGTTTTCGGACGCTCTTTTCCCGATTGCCTTCAAAATTTAGATCGTGTCCTTCAACGGTGCGAGGACACAAGCCTTGTTTTAAATTGGGAAAAATGCAATTTTATGGTTCGAGGAGGTTTGGTCCTCGGCCATATGATTTCGTCTAAGGGGATAGAGGTGGATAAGGCCAAGATAGAAATTATAGAAAAACTTCCGCATCCAACAAACGTAAAATCTATTAGGAGTTTCTTAGGCCATGCGGGCTTTTATCGACGCTTCATTCAAGACTTTTCAAAAATAACAAAGCCGCTAACTCACCTCTTGGAAAAGGAATCACGTTTCATCTTTAGTAGCGAATGCGAGTCCGCCTTTAATTTAATAAAACAAAAGCTTATCTCTTCACCAATTTTAGTGACCCCTAATTGGTCCCTTCCGTTCGAAATAATGTGCGACGCTAGTGATATTGCCTTAGGTGCCGTCCTTGGCCAACGCGTAGAAAAACATTTTCATCCTATTTATTACGCTAGCAAAACGCTCACTTCCGCACGAGTAAATTACACGACAACGGAAAAGGAACTCTTAGCCGTCGTTTTCGCTTTCGATAAGTTTCGCTCGTATAGAACGCTATCTAAAGTTATCGTTTTTACCGATCACTCCGCGCTTAAATATTTATTAGCTAAAAATGATGTGAAGCCCCGCCTTCTTCGATGGATTCTCCTCCTACAAGAGTTTGATTTGGAGATCCGAGATAAGCGGGGAGCGGAAAATCTAGCGGCGGACCACCTCTCCCGTTTAGAAAATCTGGGTGCGGAAGCGCTCTTCGAATCTGAAATAAATGACAGATTCCCCGAGGAACGCCTTCTTGCCATTAATAAATCTTCGTCATCTTCGCCTTGGTTCGCAGATTTTGCAAATTTCTTAGTAGCGCGGGTCCTTCCAAAAGAGTTTTCCAATCATCAAAAGAAGAAATTCTTTTCTGACTTGAAAAATTTCTTTTGGGAGGACCCATTTCTTTTTTGTATCTGCGCGGACCAAGCGGTCCGAAGATGCGTTGCGGGTGTGGAGTGCTTACAAATTCTTAAGCACTGCCACGAGGGTCCAGCCGGTGGGCATTATCAAGCCAACCGGACCGCTCGGAAGGCGCTAGAGGCGGGCTACTTTTGGCCCACTCTCTTCAAAGACGCGCATAATTTTGTGCACGCATACGATAGCTGTCAGCGGTCGGGTAACATCTCTCGTCGCGACAAGATGCCCCAAAACATGTTTTTAGAGTGCGAAGTCTTCGATTTGTGGGGCATAGATTTTGTTGGCCCCCTACCTCCATCTTTCAAAAATATGTATATTTTAGTGGCGGTCGACTACGTATCGAGGTGGGCGGAAGCGCAAGCTCTCCCCACCAACGATGCGCGAGTCGTCGTTACATTTCTTAAAAAATTATTTTCTCGCTTCGGCACGCCTCGCGCAATTGTTAGTGATAGGGGAACGCATTTCTGTAACGCTCTTATGGCTAAGACGTTAGCTAAATACGGAGTCACGCACAAGCTTGCCACCCCCTACCACCCGCAAACAAGTGGCCAAGTCGAGGTAGTAAATCGAGAGATTAAGCGAATTTTAGAAAAAACCGTTTCGCTAAATAGGAAAGATTGTTTCGTTAAACTTGACGATGCGTTGTGGGCGTATCGGACGGCATACAAACCGCTATTGGATGTACACCGTTCCGGTTAGTCTACGGCAAAGCGTGCCATTTACCCGTAGAATTAGAACATCGCGCACTTTGGGCTTTAAAACTCTTAAACCTTGACTCCAACTTAGCCGCTCAGAATAGAAAACTGCAACTAAACGAGCTCGATGAATGGCGTGCGAACGCTTACGAGAGCAATAAATTCTATAAGGAGCGCTCTAAGTTATATCACGATCGAAAAATCAAGTCCCAAAAATTATTTTCTCCGGGCGATCTTGTCCTTCTTTACAATTCACGTCTTAGGCTTTTTCCAGGTAAATTAAAATCTAGATGCTCCGGTCCCTTCCTAGTTGAAGAAGTTTTTCCATATGGAACCGTACTCGTCTCCCACCCGGACAAAGGTTCTTTTAAAGTAAACGGTCATCGGTTAAAGTCTTACATCGCGGGCGACCCAGTGATCGGTTTTAGCGAAACCATAACTTTCATCCACATTATAAACCCGCCAAAATAGTCAAGCTACACGACTATAAACAAAGCGCTCCTGGGAGGCACCCCTCGCTTATCTTTTTCGCTCTTTCCTTATTATCTTTGCTGTTTTTTTTTTCTAATAAACGCAGGGTTTCTGATCGGCCTCCCCCTACGCATTTCAGGGAAGCTTCTACCCCCTTCCCTTTCTTTTCTTTGTACATATTGTCTTTCCTTTCTGTTCCGCATACTTACGATACAACATTGGGGACAATGTTGGACTTAAGTATGGGGGTATTTTCGTGCTTTACTTTCTGCACTTCAATTTTTCTGCTTCTCAAAAAAAAAGAAAAATACAAAAAAAATACATATAACAACAAAACAAAAACAAAAAAAATTAAAAAACATCTTAAAATGAAACAAAAAAATTTTAAATGAAAAAAACAAAAAAATTTTTAAATGAAAAAACAAAAATCCAAAAAATTTTTAAATGAAAAAACAAAAATCCAAAATTTTTTTTTTTTGTTTTGTTCTCTTTCTCTTTTCCAAAAACTCAAAAAAAAAAAACAAAACAAAAATTTTTTTTTTGTTTTTATTTAGTTTCACTTTGTATATATTTTTTTGTTTTTTTTTTCTCTCTCCCCCTTCCTCATTCTTGTACAAACCTTTTTCTTTTTCTCCCTTATTTTTGTACATTATTATGAAAATTCTCTTAAAAAATACAAAAAAAAAGAATATAGTTCAAAAAACAAAATTTTCAAAAAAATTGCGAAAAACAAAAATACAAAAAAAAAGATAATAAATGAAAAACACAAAAAAAATGATAATAAAAACTATAAAAATCAAACAAAAAAATGTTTTGCAACAAATAAATTAAATATTCCATACTTAACTTTTCTGCTATCCAAAAATTCTGTTCTGAGTTTATTTATATGTGAATACTATTAATTCTCTGTTTGCTACCCGTTTGTTAATTATTGATTGAAACATTTAAATAGCCGGGGTTAAGTTTTAAAGAATTCTTTATGCTTTGTTAAAACTAGCGAACTCGTTTTAGGCACTACTTCTAATTTTTCATTAATAGGAGCACGTATATTATGTTAGGAAATAACGACTATAGAATTCAATTATACTTACTTTTAGCTTTATGAAAAAAAATTGGGACGTACAAATTATTAAGGTTGCTCTCAAAAATTTTTAGGATTACAATCTAGTTTTCCTTTCTCCCCTTACTTTTCATGACCTACTTGGCATGAAAAATTTTATCCTTAAAAGATCTTATGTCAATGGGAACAAGATTTCGTTCCGTAAACATAGGCACCCAATAATTTTAAAAGATTATATAGGGAGTAAGAGGATAAAATTCATTACTCCTACAAATATACATTGGGTTAATTTTTCTTATGAAGTTGAAAAACAAAAATCATATTAGGAAAATAAGATTTCGTTTTCCAAATAATCCAAAAGAAAAAAAACATGGAGGTTCGAGAAAAATTACCTCACCTCAAATATCAAAACCCTCTTCATAAACCACACTACCCCCTTAGCCAGTTACACGATTCTAGAATTAATTCAAAAATCTTTTTGAGAGCATAATTAGTAAATTGTATTATTTCCGGTAGCACTCGTATAAGCTAGAGTTCTTATAATTCCAAACTATTTTCGTTAATCTAACCATTACAAATGTTGTCTTCTATTTGATTACATCAAGAAGTCTTTCGGCCAAAACTTTTGGCTATTTAAATCATCTACATAATTTTAGAACTTAACTCTTACACCCCGTATATTTATTTCGATCTTTCTTATAATTGATTAAGCGGTAGCTAAAACTTAGAGTTTTTTTTTATTCCTTATAGATTCACCTCAAACTTTTGCTCTGGAATAGCAAAAGCCTAAGTATGGGGGTATTTGATGAACTGTAAATATACGTATTTTTATGCACATTAATTTAGTCATTTTCAATTATTTTCATCGTTTTTACTTATTTTTGTTCAATAAAATGTTCCTATTCTTGTAAATTTGCTTCTAACTTGTTTTATTTTTTTTTTGCAGAAAAATTCCAAAATCTGCCAAAATTTGGGAAGTACACGCCCGTGACACATTGGTCACGCCCGTGACCGGGCCGTGACTGCGCATTTCCCGTGAAATCGGAAAATTTCTGAAGTTCAAGCTTGACACGCCTGGGGTCACGCCCGTATCACCCGACACGGGGCGTGACCCAAGCCCGTGTCCTCTCCTCTCGACGAATTCATCTCGACGATCGTCGAGTGTCGATACCAACAGTCACGCCCAGCGTCACGCCCGTGACATGGGGCGTGACTCAATTTCCGCTCGACGATTTCGACTCGACACTTTCCACTCGACATTCGTCGAGTGTCGACACCAACTGTCACGCCCAGCGTCACGCCCGTGACCTGGGGCGTGACCTTTCCAGCTAGCCCGACAAGATGCTGCCGAAGACTTTCGGCGCAACCCGCGCCCGGTTCTACCTCCCCGACACGCCCAGAGTCACGCCCGTGACTAGGGGCGTGACTGCCGCGAACTCAGCCCGAAGTCAACTTTCCTGTCCAATCGCCAGCCGCCTTCATGAATAGTACTGTCACGCCCCCCCTACACGCCCGTGACCGAGGGCGTGTACTTAGAAATTTTTTCCTATAAATAGCCCAGTTCTGTAAGGTCCAAGGGTTCAGATTTTTGGGCCAATTTAGTGTCTTTTTGTGGGCTGCATCCGTGATTTCTAAAGCTATGTAAGGAGATTTCTCCCTTTTTTATTTCAATTCTTGTTTTGCTTTAGCTTTAGCCCTTTGTAATAGCTTGTAATAGTTTCATTTTAATCAATAAAATGTTAAATTTTCTCTTCATATATGGCTTTGGAATGAACACTTGTGCCCACTTTCCTTCCCCTTTTTATTCTTAGTTTCATCTTTGTTCTTCATTTATGAAAAGTGTGTGTGTGTGTATGAGTGTAACATGCTTACTTTACATGTTTTTTTTTTACTTGTTTTCATGCTTAGGGATGATAGGTTTTCCTCTTTACATGCCTTTAATTTTTCTCAAGTTATGTTTTGTTTGAAATTCATGAAATGATGAATTAAGTTTTTCTTTTTTTTCTTGTCTTCTTTTAATTTCTTCAACATCTTCACTCTTATGAGTGTGTAAAAGAGTTACTAAAGTTTCTTTTACTTAGCTTTATTTTAGGATGAAAACCTTTTTTTTCTTCTTTCTCTTTTATTTCAACTTTTTTAGCTCTTTTATGAAATCCTAGGAATGGAAATGTTGAAATTTTTATTTTCCAAAAACTTTGGTTTTTAATTTGTTTTGAAAAACTTTTGTCTTCTAAAATTGTAATTTCTTCTTTTTATTTGTTTTTGGCAAAACCTATGCTTGAAAAAGTAAAAGTTTTAATTTTTAGGTAACTTTGATTTTTCATGTTGTGTGTGTGAGTGTAGGTGTATAATTTTTAATGCTTTGTTCAAATCATGTAGAGTGTGTGAGTGTAGGTGTTAAATTTTAATGCTTTCTTTTAATTGCTTTCCTTTAATGCTTTGTTCAAATTATGTAGAGTGTGTGAGTGTAGGTGTTAGCTTTATTGCTTTCTTGAATTCTCTTATGGAGTGTGTGTCTGTGTGTATTTATTTCCGCCTACTCATTAAGAGTTAAATGGCGCATCGCTTTCATTTCAGTCCTACTCATTTGAGTAGGACTCGTTATTTTCTTTCTTTATTTTTCCGCCTACTCACTTGAGTCAAATGGCCGGACCTTATTTCAGTCCTACTCGTTTGAGTAGGACTTGCAATTTTTCTTTCTTTATTTTTCCGCCTACTCACTTGAGTTTAATGGCCGGACTTTATAGCCCTGTAATCGCATTTATTTTCTCCTACTCATTTGAGTAGGACTTGCTTTCATTTCAGTTCTACTCGTTTGAGTAGGACTTGCAATTTTCAGCCTTTATTTACCGCCCCCACTCGTTTGAGTGGGACTCGCAAATTTGAAATATGCAAATTTCTTTTATGTGTAACTTAGTTTCTGTTTAATTTATAATTTGGAGTGTGCGTGAGTTCTCGTTTTAGTTAACTTTTTAGCTTTCTAAATGTTGTTATTTTTCTTGTGTCCCTTTCTTATAAACGTTTAGTGTTTAATTTTGAACTCGCGCCTCACTAAATTATAAGCCGTCCCCATACCGATGAGTGGCTAATCGCTATTAGCCTCGGCATCGAAGAGCATTGGGACATTTAAAATGATTTATAATAATTGAAGCTCTTTATTTTCATTTTAATTTAAGCACTTAAGGTTTACCCCGGGTTTACGACGCGTAGGACCACATATCGATGTGTGGGCCCTATTTCCGTAGTCCATATGCTAGCTAGCCGAGAGGCCGTGCATATGGACCGATCACCCCTGGGTAAATAGAGTTGCGTGCATACCCTCGAGAGAGGACAAGCGTAATTCTACCGGATTGGGTTCCCCACCCAATAGCGGGGTTCTTAGCGTAAAGCGGGCGTTAAGAGGAATCCTTCGTCGGACTAACGTTCGGTCGAATAGTCTTAACGTTTAGGTGAGCGATATCCCTATAGCTAGGTGAGCTCACATTTGTGGAACCTCCACGGCCAAGTTGCCTTATTATTAATTTGAAAACTAAGTCTTTTTATTATTAAAAATTGTTTTAGTCTTAATCCGATTCGATGCCGAGCGTTAACCCTTCATCGAATATTTTCTAAATCGTTTTTTCGCTCCTTTGCTTTTCCGTCTTTTATTAAGTTAAAAAAAAATCCACCTTACTTTCAGTAAATAAAAAGTCCTCCCGGAGGAGTAAGAATAGTCAACGCGACCCTGAGAACAATACGACCTCGGTATTCCCCCGAATATCGAGTACTACTTGCGATAGGTGCACTTGCCTACCCGAGCGAGCCCGCGGCGATCGACTCACCGAACCAACCACAGTAAGAGTCTGTTCGCGGGCGCATCAATGTTGCCCGATGCTGGTTAAAAGATAAAGTCTGTTTTCAGTGTGGGCAGAAGGGTCATCTCAAGACAAGGTGCCCACAACTCTAACCTATTCTGCAGCCAGTTCCCCTCCAGGCTTTACCACCGCCTCAGCAAATGGATAAAGGAAAGGGGAAGCTGAATGTGCTTTCGGCAGACGAAGCACAGACCTCGATCTAGGTTATCTCAGGTTCGACTCCTCCCCAGTCGTTTCGTTATGTTCCCTTTTTGGTTGTAGTTTTTGTTTTAGCATTTGCTGCCTTAGATGTGTGCGCTATTTGTAGGACGATTCAAGGTAAAGAACCGTTGGGCGTGCGTTCTCTTCGATTCAGGCGCTACCCACTCATTTGTGGCTAGAGCTTTTGTGGAGCGGTTCAGTTTGGGCCTAGATCGTGTTGGTGGTGCCTTCTGCGTTTAGTTCCCCTCCGGTGACTCTGTGGTTACGGACCTGGGTGTCCTTGATTGTCCGATTTTGTTGGGGGATTTTCTAGCAAAGGCAGATCTGAAGGTGATTGACCTGGAGGACTTCGATGTTATTTTTGGCATGGACTGGTTGTCAAGGTACGATGCAGTTATCCAGTGCAAGGGTAAGCGCTTGGACTTCGTCAAGGGCAATGGTCAGGCAGGGACCGTTTATGGGTATTCTCTCCAGGAGTCCCCAGTCATTTCTGCGGTGCGTGCTCAGAAGTTGCTTGATTTTGGCTGTTTTGCCTGTGTGGTCTCTCTAGTAGGGACGGTTGTTAGTGTGCCGCGTTTGGAAGAGATTCCTGTAGTGTGTGACTTTTCTGATGTGTTTCCTGACGATCTTCCCGATCTTCCACCCGATCGAGATGTCGAGTTTGTTATAGATTTGGAGCTAGGCACGCGTCCTATTGTAAAGGCGCCGTACCGAATGGCCCCGCGAGAGCTGGAAGAGTTGTGAATTCAGCTGGATGAGATGTTGGCAAAAGGTTTATAAGGCCGAGTTCTTCGCCTTGGAGTGCACCAGTGCTGTTCGTTAAAAAGAAAGATGGGTCGATGAGGTTATGCATCGACTATAGAGAGATGAACAAGGTTACTGTTAAGAACAGGTACCCCTTGCCGCGAATCGACGATTTGTTTAACCAACTGCGTGGTAGTGCTGTGTTTTCCAAGATTGATCTTCGATCGGGCTATCACCAGTTGAGGATTCGGGAGTCAGATGTTCCGCGGACGGCGTTCCGCTCTCGTCATGGGCATTTTGAGTTTTTGGTTATGTCATTTGGTTTGACTAATGCGCGCTCAGCTTTTATGGATTTGATGAACAGAGTTTTCAAGGATTTTCTAGATAAGTTTGTGATTGTCTTTATAGACGATGTTTTGGGGTACTCTAAAGATGCGGAGGAGCATGATCGACATTTGCAACTGGTCTTGGCGACTCTGAGAGACCATAAGCTATACGCCAAGCTGAGCAAATGCGAATTTTGGTTGCCTCAAATTTCTTTTCTAGGCCACGTGGTTAATAAGGAGGGAATATCGGTGGACCCAGAAAAGATCGCTGCTGTTATGGAATGGGCGAGGCCTGTTACTCCCAAAGAGATCAGAAGCTTCTTGGGTTTGGCTGGCTATTATAGAAGATTTGTAGAGGGATTCTCTACCTTGTCCGCACCGTTGACCAAGTTGACGCAGAAGAATGTAGCCTTAATATGGGATGGCAAGTGTGAGGAGGCTTTTGAGGAACTAAAAAGAAGGTTATGTTCGGCTCCAATTTTGTCTTTGCCTACGGAGGGTAGTGAGTATGATATTTATGTTGATGTGTCGCATGTCGGACTGGGCTGCGTATTGATGCAGGGCGGGAAGGTGATTGCGTACGGGTCGAGGCAGCTAAAGACTCACGAGAGGAATTGCCCTACGCATGACCTGGAGTTTGCATCTGTGATCTATGCGCTGAAATTGTGGAGGCATTTGCTATATGGAGCGCAGTGCAAGATTTTCACAGATCATAAGAGTTTAAAGTATGTCTTCACCCAGAAAGAATTGAATCTGCGCCAGCGGCGATGGTTGGAGTATGTGGCCAACTATGATGTTGAAATCCAGTACCATCCGGGCAAGGCTAATGTGGTGGCCGATGCCCTAAGTCGGAAGTTAGGGAAGATTTTCAATCTCTCCGCCGAGCGTCTAGTGGAAGAGTTCCTTTTGATGGACATTTCTGTGGGAAGCTGCGATTCGCAGAGTAGTTTGGCAGTGGCAGAACCTTCGTGGATTGCGCTTACGAGACTGCATCAGAAGGATGATCACGATCTTCTGCATTTGTATGTTCGAGCTGAAAAAAGTGAATTACCAGATTTCTCTATAGATGATGCGGGTACCTTGAAGTATCGTGGCAGGTTTTGTATCCCCGCTGTTGGAGATATCCGGGATATGGTGTGCAGTGAAGCCCACAGATCTAGTGTTGCCTACCATCCAGGGTCTACCAAGATGTATCATGATTTAAAGCAGATTGCCTGGTGGTATGGGATGAAGAGAGGTATAGCCAGATTTGTTTCTGAGTGTCACACTTGCAGGCGTGTGAAAGCTGATCATGGGAGGCCTGGTGGCAAGCTGACTCCCTTGGAGATTCAGACGTGGAAGTGGGAGAGTATCTCGATGGATTTCATTACAGGCTTACCGAGATCTCCTAAGGGGCATGATTCATTTTGGGTAGTCGTATACAAATTGACGAAGAGTGCTCATTTCTTACCATTTAAGATCGATTATCCGATGAGGATGATAGCCGAGCTGTGATGAATTGTAAATATACGTATTTTTATGCACATTAATTTAGTCATTTTCATTTATTTTCGTCGTTTTTACTTATTTTTGTTCAATAAAATGCTCCTATTCCTGTAAATTTACTCCTAACTAGTTTTATTTTATTTTTCAGAAAAATTCCAAAATCTGCCAAAATTGGGCAGTACACGCCCGTGACACTTTGGTCACGCCCGTGACCGGGCCGTGACATTGCATCTCCAGTGAAATCTGCGAATTTTGAAGAGCAAATCTTGACACGCCTGACGTCACGCCCGTGTCACCTGACACGGGGCGTGACCCAAGCCCGTGTTCACTCCACTCGACGAATTCCTCTCGACATTCGTCGAGTGTCGACACCAACAGTCACGCCCAGCGTCACGCCCGTGACCTGGGGCGTGACTCAATTTCCGCTCGACGATTTTCAACTCGACACTTTCCGCTCGACATTCGTCGAGTGTCGACACCAGCCGACACGCCCAGAGTCACACCCGTGACCTGGGGCGTGACCTTTCCAGCTAGCCCGACAAGACCTGCCCGAAGACTTTCGGCGCAACCCGCGCCCAGATCCACCTGCTTGACACGCCCAGAGTCACGCCCGTGACCTGGGGCGTGACCACTGCGAGACCGACACGTGTCCAGCCCGAAGTCTACTTTCCCGTCAAATCGCCGGCCGCCTTCGCAAATAGTACTGTCACGCCCCCCGTCACGCCCGTGACCAAGGTCGTGACCCATGTAAATTTTTCTATAAATTCAGAGCTTCTACTTAGGATTTCTGTTCCCTTTTTAAACCACTTTGCTTACGGTAGGTGCTGCCGAATTGCCTTCTTATGCTATGTAAGGGATTTTCTTCCCCCTCTCTTAGTGTTTATTTTTAGCTTTCTTGTAATCACTTTTTCATTAATAAAATGTGTTAGTTTTTTCTCTCTTTGCATAGCTTGGAATCCATTCATGCGCCCTACTCGAAGTGATTTTTAATGTTTGTTCTTATTTTGTTTTTCTTTTATGTCTTCTAAAATCTTTTTAGCTTTTAACTTTTGTCTAATTTTTAGCCGTTATAATCACAATTTTATTTTCATACAAATACTTGTTTAGGTTTACTTTATTATTTTTACTTTGTTTTCATTCCTATAAGTTTATAAAACAATGTTTTAAAAGGTGATTTTTAATTTTCTTTTAACTTAGGCTCTTTAGGATTGTAAAACTTTTCGTTCTCTTTTAGTCTTATTTCCACTTTTTAGGCGTTTCTATAAAATTATAAGAATGAAAACATAATCATTTTAATTTTTCAAGCATTTTCATTTTTGTTTTTATTTCAAAAACTCTTTCCTTATTTAATTTTTTCGTTCTCTTTTTATGCATTTCTACCGCATTCTAGCGGTAGAAATGTATTCGTTTTAATTTTTCGTGCACTTTGATTTTTCGTTTAAACTTTTGCCCCTTTTATTTTTATTTCAGCTATTTATGCATTTCTCCCGCATTCTAGCGGTAGAAATGCAGTTGTTTTCATTTTTAGACAACTTAGTTTTTTTTACATTTTTCTGTATGTATGCGCATTTATTTCCGCCTACTCGTTAAGAGTTAAATGGCGCTTGCTTATTTTACTTTCTGTAGAGTGCGTGAGTTTGTAATTTTCTTTATTTCCGCCTACTCATTCGAGTTAAATGGCAGGTCTTTATTTTCCCTACTCATTTGAGTAGGATTCGTGTGCGTTTGTTTTACTTTCCTGTAGAGTGTGTGTGTTTTCATTTATGTCGAGAGAGTGCGTGCGTGAGTTTTACTTTATGTCGAGTGTGTGCGTGTGTTGCATTTATTTAGTCCTACTCATTTGAGCAGGACCCGCTTTCTTTCTCCCGTCCACGCATTTGCACCGGGACTCGCAATTTACAGCTTTCTTCAGTCCTACTCGTTTGGGTAGGACTTGCAATTTTCAGCTTTCCTTTTCTGCTTTATTTTTCTGCTTTCATTTACCGCTTTCTTTACTGCTTTATTTTCTGCTTTTCCCGCAAGCCGTCCCCATTCCGATGAGTGGCTAACCGTTCTTAGCCCTCGGTATCGAAGAGCATTGAGACAGATAAAATAGCTTAAAATAACTAAAGGTCTAATTTTTCTAATTAATTAAAAGTACTTAAAGTTTGCCCGGGGTTGACGCGTAGGACCACATATCGATGTGTGGGCCCTATTTCTGTAGTCCATATGCTAGCTAGCCGAGAGGCCGTGCAAATGGACCGATCACCCCTTGGCAAAGAGAGTTCCGCACTAACCCTCGAGAGAGGAGGCGCGCCAACTCTACCGGATTGGGTTCCCCACCCAATAGCGGGGTTCTTAGCGTAATGCGGGCGTTAAGAGGAATCCTTCGTCGGACGAGAGCCCGGTCGAATAGTCTTAGCGTTCAGGTGAGCGATAGCCCTATAGCTAGGTGAGCTCATTTTAGTGGAACCTCCATGGCCAAGTCTCCGCCTTAATTAATTAGAAACTTAGGAGCTCTTTTTATTTAAAGTCTATTTTAGTTCAATTGTTTTTTCGATGCCATCGAGCTAAGCTCTTCATCGGCACCACCTTCAAGCTTTCTTTTTATTGCTTTCATTTTCTTTCTGCCATTTTCTGCATTTTTTATATATAAAATACCCGACAAGTATTATCGGTAAAATAATAGTCCCCTCCAGGGAAGAGTAGAAATAATCGAACCGGCCCCGAGAACAATACGACCTCGATATTCCACCCGGAATATCCTGTACTACTCACGATAGGTACACTTGCCTCCTTTCGTTAAAACTCGATCTAAACCGTTTTATATCCAAATAAATAAATACGCGCGCCCCGTTTTCTAAATAAAATCACTTCGCCTTTTTCTCAAATAAAACCGCTGGGTCGCCGCGTGACCGTAAATAATTTTGGAGTTTTAACCATCAAGTTTTTGGCGCCGTTGCCGGGGAAATTTTTGGTTTCGTTATTTTGAACCCTGGAAATCTATTAATTTTACCTATATCTATATATATCAAAAATTAAAAATGGCCAACAAAAATATAAAAAAAATAATAATAATAACTATAAAAAAAAAATATTACAAAATTATAAAACAAAAAAAAATGTGAAAACTTATAAAACTAAAAAGTTTTTTGCAAAACCTTAAAAACTTAAAATTTGAAAAAAAAAACTATAAAACTAAAAAAAAAACTAAACTCAAAAAAAAAAAAAAATCCAAAAAAAAAAAAAACTTAACTTAACAAAAAATATTTTTATTTTCATTATTGTTTTTGAAAAAAAAAACAAAAAAAAAACAAAAAAACAAAAAAACACTATAAAACAAAACTAAAAAAAATTCGAAAAAATGAAAAACTTAACAAAACAACCACAAAAATAAAAAAATAAAAAACTTATATTT
Organism: Platanthera guangdongensis; assembly: GCA_039583875.1. NCBI lineage: Eukaryota > Viridiplantae > Streptophyta > Magnoliopsida > Asparagales > Orchidaceae > Platanthera > Platanthera guangdongensis. Next base: position 86,366,059 of record CM077167.1, on the reverse strand, counting down.
TCATTATTTTTATGAAAACAAAAAAAAACTAAAAAACCTACCTAAAAAAATCCTCATCTAAAAAATAAAAAATCTACTTGAAAACACCAAAAAATATATAATTTGATATTAATAAATCTATATATATTTTATTTAACTTCTTTTATTTCGTTTCATTTTACTTCGGCACGCTTCCATTATTGTGCGCGCTAGGGGATCACATTTTATCACGCAATGGTCGCTAAGGCTTTAGCTACCTTCCGAGTCACCCACGCACATACCCCCTACCGCCCGCACACTTTAGGCCGAGTTTATCTTTTTATTTGTTTTTTCTGTTATCTTTTTGTTTTTTTCTTCTAAATAATGCAGGGTTTCGACCTGGGCCTCCCGGACTCGCCTAAGGGAAGCTCCTACCCTCCCTTTTTCTTTTTGTACTTATTTTATTTTGTATATTATCTGTTCCGCATACTTAGATTGCAACATTGAGGACAATGTTGGGTTTAAGTATGAGGGTGTTTTCCTATACTGCATTTTTTTATTCTGTACTCATCAAAAATACAAAAAAATTTGCAAAACATAAAACCTAAAAAAAATTTTCCTTGTTTTTATTATCATAAAACTTCAAAAAAAAAATTCATAAAACTCAAAATAAAAATTCAAAAAATCTTTTTACTTCGTAAATATTTTTTGTAAAAAAATTCTCTTTCCCCCCTTTTTCTTATTTGTAAAAGCTTGCATTCTGCCTGCCCGCGACGTTCGACTCATCGAACCAACCATCCAAATAGGGTCTGTTCGCGGGGGCTGCAATCGAGTTTTTACTTTGTACATTTTTTTTTGTAAAAATCTCTCTTTCCCCCATATCTTCTTTAAATAACACTTATTTCTCTCCTCTTTCTTGTAAATAACTTATTTACAAAAAATAAAAAAATCAAAAAAAAAAATTTTGAAAAACTCAAAAACCCTAAAAAGATAAAAATCTAAAAATCCTAAAAAGATAATAATTAAAACACAAAAAAATGATAAAAAATCTAAAAATTCCAAAAAAATGTTTTGTTAAATTATGTAACAAAATAATTCGAATATATCATATCTTAACCCTTTTTGCTTTCCAAAAATCTAGTTTCGAGTTAATTTATATGCGAATTTTAGTTATTCTTTGCTTACTATTTGTTTATTAATTAAAGTTCGATAGATTTAAGTGTCTGGGGTTAAGATTTAAAGAATTTTTTTATGTCTTATCCTTATAATAGGGAACTTGTTTTTCACCACCACTTCTAATTTTATAAATAGAAGCTCGTTTTTTATGTTAGAAAATAACATCCATGGATTTCAATTATTTCTACTTCATGCTTTTAGAAACATTGGAACGTTCATTTTAAAAAGGTTGCTCTCAAAACTTTTTTATTAAAATCTAGTTTTTCTTTTGAAAAACTAAACCCACTTCCATTTTTTTCATGTCTTACTTGACATGATTACCCTTATTTTATCCCTTAAAAGATCTTATGTCAATGGGAATAAGATTTCTTTCCGTAAACATAGGCACCCAATATTTAAAAAGATTATATGTATGGAGTAAGAGGATAAAATTCATTACTCCTATACATATACATTGGGTTATTTATTATTTATGAAGAAAGAAAAAACAAATTTTACGTGTTAGGAAAATAAGATTTCATTTTCCTAACTATCCAAAAAGAAAAAAAATTGGAGGTTCGAGAAAAAATTACCTCACCTCAATATTCAAGCCTTCTTCATAAACCACCAAACCACTTAGCCTATTTCAATGATTCTAGACTTAATTTAAAAATTTTTTGAGAGCATAATTTTTAAATTGCATTATTTCCTTTAACTTCTTTTAAGCTAAGGTTTTTTATATAAATCCAATCCATATTTGTTAAACTAACAAAAATAAATTTTTGCTTTCTATTTTATTTTATCTAGAAGTCTTTTTGAAACTCTTCCTCTATTTATAACATTTCATAAATTAAGATTTAATTCTTTAACCCCGGATATTTATTTTGATCTTACTTTTAATTAATTCAAGCGGTAGCTAAACTTAGGATTTCTTTTATTCCTTATGAGTTAATCTCCAACTTTTGCTCTGGAATAGCAAAAGCTTAAGTATGGGGGTATTTGATGAATTGTAAATATACGTATTTTTATGCACATTAATTTAGTCATTTTCATTTATTTTCGTCGTTTTTACTTATTTTTGTTCAATAAAATGCTCCTATTCCTATAAATTTACTCCTAACTTGTTTTATTTTATTTTTCAGAAAAATTCCAAAATCTGCCAAAATTGGGCAGTACACGCCCGTGACACTTTGGTCACGCCCATGACCGGGCCGTGACATTGCATCTCCAGTGAAATCTGCGAATTTTGAAGAGCAAAGCTTGACACGCCCGGCGTCACGCCCGTGTCACCTGACACAGGGCATGACCCAAGCCCGTGTTCACTCCACTCGACGAATTCCTCTCGACATTCGTCGAGTGTCGACACCAACAGTCACGCCCAGCGCCATGCCCGTGACCTTGGGCGTGACTCAATTTCTGCTCGACGATTTTCAACTCGACACTTTCCGCTCGACATTCGTCGAGTGTCGACACCAGCCGACACGCCCAGAGTCACGCCCGTGACATGGGGCGTGACCTTTCCAACTAGCCCGACAAGACCTGCCCGAAGACTTTCGGCGCAACCCGCGCCCAGATCCACCTGCTTGACACGCCCAGAGTCACGCCCGTGACCTGGGGCGTTACCACTGCGAGACCGACACGTGTCCAGCCCGAAGTCCACTTTCCCGTCAAATCGCCGGCCGCCATCGCAAATAGTACTGTCACACCCCCTGTCAAGCCCGTGACCAAGGGCGTGACCCATGTAAATTGTTTCTATAAATTCAGAGCTTCTGCTTAGGATTTCTGTTCCCTTTTTGAACCACTTTGCTTAGGGTAGGTGCTGCCGAATTGCCTTCTTATGCTATGTAAGGGATTTTCTTCCCCCTCTCTTAGTGTTTGTTTTTAGCTTTCTTGTAATCACTTTTTCATTAATAAAATGTGTTAGTTTTTTCTCTCTTTGCATAGCTTGGAATCCATTCATGCGCCCTACTCGAAGTGATTTTTAATGTTTGTTCTTATTTTGTTTTTCTTTTATGTCTTCTAAAATCTTTTTAGCTTTTAACTTTTGTCTAATTTCTAGCCGTTATAATCGCAATTTTATTTTCATACAAATACTTGTTTAGGTTTACTTTATTATTTTTACTTTGTTTTCATTCCTATAAGTTTATAAAACAATGTTTTAAAAGGTGATTTTTAATTTTCTTTTAACTTAGGCTCTTTAGGATTGTAAAACTTTTCGTTCTCTTTTAGTCTTATTTCCACTTTTTAGGCGTTTCTATAAAATTATAAGAATGAAAACATAATCGTTTTAATTTTTCAAGCATTTTTGTTTTTGTTTTTATTTCAAAAACTTTTTCCTTATTTAATTTTTTCGTTCTTTTTTTATGCATTTCTACCGCATTCTAGCGGTAGAAATGTATTCGTTTTAATTTTTCGTGCACTTTGATTTTTCGTTTAAACTTTTGCCCCTTTTATTTTTATTTCAGCTTTTTATGCATTTCTCCCGCATTCTAGCGGTAGAAATGCAGTTGTTTTCATTTTTAGACAACTTAGTTTTTTTTTACATTTTTCTGTATGTATGCGCATTTATTTCCGCTTACTCGTTAAGAGTTAAATGGCGCTTGCTTATTTTACTTTCTGTAGAGTGCGTGAGTTTGTAATTTTCTTTATTTCTGCCTACTCATTCGAGTTAAATGGCAGGTCTTTATTTTCCCTACTCATTTGAGTAGGATTCGTGTGCGTGTGTTTTACTTTCCTGTAGAGTGTGTGTGTTTTCATTTATGTCGAGAGAGTGTGTGCGTGAGTTTTACTTTATGTCAAGTGTGTGCGTGTGTTGTATTTATTTAGTCCTACTCATTTGAGTAGGACCCGCTTTCTTTCTCCCGTCCACGCATTTGCGCCGGGACTCGCAATTTACAGCTTTCTTCAGTCCTACTCGTTTGGGTAGGACTTGCAATTTTCAACTTTCCTTTTCTGCTTTATTTTCCTGCTTTCATTTACCGCTTTCTTTACTGCTTTATTTTCTACTTTTCCCGCAAGCCGTCCCCATTCCGATGAGTGGCTAACCGTTCTTAGCCCTCGGTATCGAAGAGCATTGGGACAGATAAAATAGCTTAAAATAACTAAAGGTCTAATTTTTCTAATTAATTAAAAGTACTTAAGGTTTGCCCGGGGTTAACGACGCGTAGGACCACATATCGATGTGTGGGCCCTATTTCCGTAGTCCATATGCTAGCTAGCCGAGAGGCCGTGCATATGGACCGATCACCCCTTGGCAAAGAGAGTTCCGCACTAACCCTCGAGAGAGGAGGCGCGCCAACTCTATCGGATTGGGTTCCCCACCCAATAACGGGGTTCTTAGCGTAATGCGGGCGTTAAGAGGAATCCTTCGTCGGACGAGAGCCCGGTCGAATAGTCTTAGCGTTCAGGTGAGCGATAGCCCTATAGCTAGGTGAGCTCATTTTAGTGGAACCTCCACGGCCAAGTCTCCGCCTTAATTAATTAGAAACTTAGGAGCTCTTTTTATTTAAAGTCTATTTTAGTTCAATTGTTTTTTCGATGCCATCGAGCTAAGCTCTTCATCGGCACCACCTTCAAGCTTTCTTTTTATTGCTTTCATTTTCTTTCTGCCATTTTCTGCATTTTTTATATATAAAATACCCGACAAGTATTATCGGTAAAATAATAGTCCCCTCCAGGGAAGAGTAGAAATAATCGAACCGGCCCCGAGAACAATACGACCTCGATATTCCACCCGGAATATCCTGTACTACTCACGATAGGTGCACTTGCCTCCATTCGTTAAAACTCGATCTAAACCGTTTTATATCCAAATAAATAAATACGCGCGCCCCGTTTTCTAAATAAAATCACTTCGCCTTTTTCTCAAATAAAACCGCCGGGTCGCCGCGTGACCGTAAATAATTTTGGAGTTTTAACCATCAAGCTCTATCTGGAAGAGGTTGTCAGATTGCATGGTGTACCCGTAAGTATCATATCGGATCGAGACTCCAGGTTCACGTCTCGTTTTTGGAGGAGCCTCCAAGAGGGGTTGGGTACAGATTTAAGATATTCCACAGCTTATCATCCGCAGACCAACGGTCAGACGGAGCGAGTAAATCAGATTGTGGAAGATATGATCCGATGCTATATTCTAGACCACGGAGGAGCGTGGGACGAGCGCTTGCGGCTTATGGAATTCGCGTATAACAACAGTTATCAAGAAAGCTTGCAAATGGCTCCTTTTGAAGCTTTGTGTGGGAGGCGCTGCAGGACTCCCTTGTTTTGGGCTGAGGTTGGCGAGAGACCTTTGTTGGGTCCAGAAGCTCGAGGAGATGGAAAATGATGTGAAGCTTATTCAGGAAAAGCTTCGGTTAGCCCAGGAGAGATATGAGAAGAACGCCAACCGGCGTAGATCGGACTTGGAATTTGTTGTGGGGGACTCGGTGTTCTTAAAGGTCTCCCCGTTGATCGGAGTCAAGCGGTTTGGCAAGAATAGGAAGTTGGACCCGAGGTACGTGGGGCCGTTTCTGATTGTTGAGCGGATTTGGTTATCAGCTTATAGGCTGGCTTTGCCCGCAAATTTCCCTGGCGTGCATGATGTCTTCCACGTCAGTCAGGTGCGGAAATGTGTGATAAATGGCAGGCATGTTTTGGATTCTGTGCCTCAGTTGGAGCCGAAACTTTCTTATGTGGAGGTGCCTGTCCGCATTTTGGATTCTCAAGTTCGTGCGTTGCGGAAGAAGACTATTCCTATGGTTAAAGTTTTATGGAGGAATCAGGATGTGGAAAGCGCGACTTGGGAATTGGGGTCGGCTATGAGGGAGGCTCACCCTCATCTATTTCCCTGATCTTGTGCCTGGTATGTTCTATTTTATTTATATATAGCCTTTTCCTGGCTCTTTCTCTCTCCTTCTTTATAGGAGTGTTGTGAGTAAAGTTTCGAGGCGAAACTTTCTTTTAGGGGGAGTGGCTGTAACGCCCCAATTTGTCTGTGTTTTGTTTGATCTTTGGCTGGCATTTCGATGATGTATTTCTGGCTTTTTGCCGTTGTAGAGCATGGTCTTAGCTCTTAGGGTTCCTTATGTAGCCTGGTTGTAGCCTATTAGCAAGATTCCCCAGCTAGCCGAAGTCTGTTTGGTGACTCGGTTGGGACTCTTAGGGAATGCTTGTGTTTTGGCTTCGGGTGGTGATATCCCGAGTTTTGTTCGTCGAATGCTAATTTCGACTTCGCAGTTGTGTTAGTAGCCTGGGTTTTTAGCTGCGATGTAAATTTCATCAATTTCTGAGATGTTTCGGTTCTCGCATCATTTTGATATTGCAAGTAATTAATATGTATTGATTATTAAAACCGATGCTTATAAATAGCCTTAGGTTAGAAATTAGGGCTCGGTTCATTGTCTCTTTTTGGAAGAAGCCGCCGCCTGTACGAGAGGAAGAGAACCGCCGGACTACCATAGCCTTCGGACGCCGATTCCTGGAGATTTAGCGGTCGAAATTCGATTTCGAGAGTGGATCTGCATTCCTTCAGTTCCTCGGCTTGGTGCTCTGCGGCTAGATCCGAGAGTGAGGGAAGTGGCCGACCAAGCTTTGCTGGTATTGAGGCAAGTGATGCTCCCTCATCCTAGCTAAGGCCGATCATTGTTTTCTTCTTGATTAAATTCTATATCTCTCCTGCTTAGATCCTAGGTGTACTCTAGGATTCGTCCCCAATTATATTGTTGTTAGTGTAGAGTAGTTCCAGTTAAATCTCAGTTTTTCCTGAGAGAATATGTCTAATAGGGACGAATTTGGTACGGTTCGGGTTGAGTAGTTAGCAATTGCCTATAGATGATGAAATTTTAGTGAGGCGTTTTGTTCTTGTTTTGGTTGGTTGCTGGGACTGGCGCTAGTGTCGAGTGGGACTCGGCACCGGCCAGTCGGGGTGTCGACACTTTGTGTCGACATCGGCCAGTCGGGGTGTCGACACTTTTTGTCGACACCGGCCAGTCGGGGTGTCTACACTTTATGTCGACACCGGCCAGTCGGGGTGTTGACACTTTATGTCGACACCGGCCAGTCGGGGTGTCGACACCTTGTGTCAACACCGGCCGCAGTAGTTTCGACACCTTGTGTCGACACCGACCGCAGTAGTGTCGACACCTTGTGTCGACACCGGCTGTTATGGTGTCGACACCTTGTGGCGACACCGGCCTGTTGTGGTGTCGACACCGGTTGCTGTGCAGGTTTTGGGTCAGGTAAGACTCGGAGTTTGTTAGGGTTAGGCGTGCAAGGCCGCGTCGGATGAACCCGACGTTTTTGCCTTGGGTTCGTGTGTTTCTTAAGGATTGTTAGTGTGACTTTTCCCTAGGGGGGGGTATTGGGTGTTCGGCTATTTTCTGCATGCCGACTCTTGGGTTGTGGCAGGTGGTGGAGTTTTGGTGGCCTCTGGAGGGTTGGTTTTATGTGGAGAGCTGTGGCCACCGCCTTTTGCCCCGGTTTGGGTTGGCGTATGTGGGACCCTAGTGCTGCCACTGTTTGACCCCTTATCCCTTTTTGGATCTGGTTTTGGTTATGTATTCAGATCCATGTTTTGAACACTGCCATTAATGCACATGTTAGGACTGTTAATACCTTTCCTGTTCTATGGCTTCTTCTTTTGGCATATATGTATATGTCTTGATGCTGTTGCAGGCTCTTTTGGTAGGGCATATTGCTTTTATTGCTTGCACTTGGTGTGCTTTGCTGTGCTTTAGACAATGCTCTTTTCTTACTGTCATCCCCTTTCTTTTGCTTATAGCAGTTGTTGCCGGTTTGGTAAACCTTTCTTATTTGCTTACAAATCTAATGCTTTATTTACCTTTTTTGATTATTTTCTTGCTGAGGTGTTCTTTTCTTGAATGCCTCAGGTCCAGGTTGTAGCCAGTTCAGCGGTGTTGAAGCCAAAATTTGACTCCGACAAGCGTTCACAGAACTGGGGCGTAGCCGACACCTACTAGGCCCAAGCTCGACCTTCGACTGGTCGTGAAGGATTGGAAAACTGGCCCTAAGCCGCAGCAGGGAGGTCCCACAGCTTACCCGGAAGGTCACAGAGAGCTTCCCCTCCAAAGCCAAAAGCTGGGCTTGGAGTTCCTCAGAAGACTGTGCCAAATGAATCCTCTTAAGAGTCTGGAAAAAAGGTCCCTTCTGAAGAACTCCTATGGGCTTATTTATAGATTTCAGAACCTGAACTGCCAATAACAAAACTGCACCGGTCTGAAATTACCGGGGTACCCTTGGCTGGGTCTGCCAACAGCCGAACTCCGCTGTTCTGAGGAGCTAAACGCAGTCCACCAAGGGTAAGAGGGTAAAAATACCCGGGGTAGAAGAGTAAAAACCCCTGCTTGACAGGGAAAAATAAAAAAGCCTCTTCTCCCCCTGGCGAGAGGAAAGGTACCTGCCGGCGAGAAGGACCCACCGCCCGTCTCGCCGGCGCCTCTCGCCCTTGGAGGTCATCTCGCTTCTGGAGGCCCTCTCGCCTCTGGGTGGGGGCATTTTGCCCCTTGGGGAGCCCATCATCTCGCTGCTTGCGAGTGGGCCCTCCTGGTCCCCTTTGCCTATCTCGATCTGTTTGCTTCTTGAGGGCTCTTTGCGAGCCCGAGGTTGTACACAATCCCCGCTCTTTTTAAGATTACTCTAAGCTCAAAAAGAATGTTCAACCGAGGCTCGTTATTCAAGGTGCATTAAAAAACGTATTTATGAGGAATCTTCTGAGGCCCCCACCGGGGCCTATAAATATATGACTCCTGCCCTGCACTCCTGATGCCCCGCTCTGCATATCCTTCTTCGTCCCTGTTCTCGAGTTTTACAGAATGACGCACAGTCAAAGTTTTTGCGAACGTCTCGCACTGGTGCGAGAGCAACATAAGGCCAACGTGGCTACTTTTACCTCTTCTTTGGTTCGTCCCCTCGCCCCGTCGTCTCGCTCGAAAAATACGAAGGCTGGGGGCCCTTCACCTGTAGCAGTAGATTCGTCTCGCGTCTCTTTGAAACCTGTCCCCACTCCCCATGCGCCCTCCACGAAAAAAGAGGTGGGTACTCGCTATTACCACTGTTATTTCCGCGACCGGGTGCTCTTTTGTTGACTAATGCTTTTTCAGGGGGCTCTTGTGGTTCCGCCGTCCCCGAAGATTCCGCGAGATGGTTCTTCTGTCCATTGCGAGGAGCTTGATTCGCTGCCCTCATCTACTCCTCCAACTACTCGCAGCGAGAGGAGGGACGACCCCTCCCCGGCCGCCGATACCTCTCGCCATCCTGGTAAGGGACCTTCCCTCGCCCTTTTGAATCCCCTTCGCTACTCTCACTCTCTCCTGCGAGTGCCTCTTCCAACTTTCCCCTGCACTCCTTGCGCAGATTCTCGGGCCAACTCTCCTATTGAGGAGCAGCCAAAGCAACTCTCCGTCTCGCCTCCTCTTGCAGACGGGATTGAAGACTATCTGGGCGATCCCTCAGATCCAGTGGAGATGAAGCGGAAGACGGCTGAGCTCTTCCGGAAGCACGCGCGCCTCATTCACTCCTTGACTTTAGACAAACAGGCCGCGGAGAAGCGCATCGAGTCGCTGGAGGGCGAGTGCGCTCGTCTATCTTCTGGAGCCAATGCCGAGCTGGATGTCGATGGCACCGACCCCGAGACCATCATCGATGAGACCGATATGCAGCTCCGTCTCACGCGGCGTGGTCTTAAAACCATCCGTTCCTTCCACTCGCGTAGTAGACCTCCTCGCGGGGGAGCTCGCGGCGGCCGCTGGGAATGGCGCCCATACTGAAGAATGTCCGTCCCGCTATCCATCTTTTTCTTCTTCTCGAAAGATTTGTAATAATGGTAGTCCCGCCAAAGTACGCAGAGAGCTTGGCCTCCTGCGGGATGATGTCTGATCATGAATATATTTTTCAAGGCTTAATTTTTCTCTCTTTTTTAATCCTCCTTTTTAATTTATGCTAAATATTTATTTATAGCTTTTCCTGATTGTGACGGGTCGCGCCGTTCGAGGCATAGGAGAGAGAAAAGGCGTCGACTCTTCCTCTCCCCCTCATTTTCCCGCCCTTTTAATCATTGGCCCTGCATCAGTTATAAATATGCCTAGTCCAGGATTAGATACCGCACTTTCCGCCTTCGCTGTTAACCAAGTCTTGGTCCTCTGACCTCTCCGTCTCGCCGGCCCATTCTCACCTAATTCCACCTTCGTCTCGCCTAGGACCAATTCGCCGAAGAAGATGGGTAAGAAGAAAGTGGAAGAGGGTGAGGGGCGCAGCCGCTGCGGGAAGAGGTTTACTGACCATGACTTCCCGCTCGGCCGGCTCCCTCGGGAAGACCACGATAAGTTTGCCCGCGAGTATCTGGGGGAAGGGATCGAGTCGCGTCCCCCCAAGGTAGGAGAGTGCATCAACACATACTACCCCGGGGAACTCGCCTTCCCCGTCTCGCACTTCGAGGCGGGGTTGCGACTGCCCCTCTGGCCTGAGGTGAAGCAGACCTTCAAGTACTTCGGTGTCGTCCCGGCACAGTTCAACCCTAACGCGATTTCGGTGTTGATCGCGTTCGCATGCTATATGCGCCGGGAACGCATCGAGTTTAGCTTGACGGCGTTCCGCAAGCTTTTCATCTACCACGCCAACGCCGATGGCATCTCGTACTTCACTGGGCAGGGGCTCAAGGTATGCGAGACGCCTAACAAGAATCATCACTGGCTCACCCGATTTGTCTTCATCCGGGGAGACCGTGCTGACTTCGGCGGCATCCCTCTCGCGCCGGTCTCTCCGCCAGAGAGCTTCTACGCCACCCCCCAAGTCAGCGGTCCAGAAAAGCTGCTGTGCGAGTACTTAGTCGGCAAGAATTTCGAGGTCAACTTCTTGCGGCGAGGTCTTGACTCGCTTCTTCCAGTGCTCCCTGGCGAAGGTATTCTTATCCTTTCGTTTCTCCCTTCTCGCTATTTGCCATCTCGCTTCTTCCTAACCCCTGCTCGCTTTTAGGTGAGCGAATTATTCCAGCGTCCCCTCCTTACAAGAGCAATATTCACCCCGCCAAGGGTCTTGATCTCGCCAATGCAGCGGCAGAGGCGGCGAGAGAGTCCCTGGCGGTTATCCCGCCGAAGCGTCCCGGAGATGACAAGGTCCCTTCTCGCTCCAGCCCTCCTAAAAAGAAGATGAAGAAGGTTGTTGTTATTTCCAAGGAAAGGAGGAAGGCTCCTCAAGGGAGCCCTATCTCTATAGGGGAAACTCCACCGCCCCCCTCGCCTAATCACCAGGCCGTCTCGCCTATCCGCGAGACGGTACTTTCTGATCAACCTGCTGCCTCCAACCTGCCCGCCACTGCTTCCAATCCGCGAGCTGCTGCTCCTGAATAGGTGGCTGCTACCTCCTCTCGCGAGGGCGACTCCTCTGGCCGTCCCGCCCCCGCCACTCACATGAATTACAACCTGGGTCCCGTGGTTCACGATGCCGTCGGCGACCCAGTTCTGCTGTGGGGGCGGGACGCCAACCGTGTGTCCATCTCCACCCTCCTTCAATTATGGAAGGAGCAAGAGGTCCCTTCCAGCCACGCCTTCGCCATAGGGTACGGCCTCTATGGCGGCCTTGACGCCGCTTCGCCTGAAAGCGAGTCCACCAAGGACCTTGTGCTAAAAACTTGCCATCACCAAATGCGGGCCTTGGAGTTCTCGCACCGCTCCTCTCGCCGCCTCATTTACATCAATTCAAAATGGAAGGCCAGCGAGGAAAATCTGGAGGCGGAGCGGGAGAAATCTACTGGTTTAGCGAGAAGGCTGTCAGATGCCGAGTCACTCCTCGCGAAGTCCCAAGGCGGCGTGGTAAGCCATAACTCTCTTTTCCCTTGGGTTTTTCCTTTCCCACGATTCTTGGCTAATTGCCAGGTCATCCCGCAGGATGTCGAGACGGCGGGACAACTTCGCTCGCGCGTGGCAGCTTTGGAAGAGGAGGTCCGGGTCCTGACAGCTGAGAACGCGCGCCTTCAGGTGGATGCTGCGTCGTCATCTCGCCGCGAACCCTTCCGGACACCTCCGCCACACTACTCTTACGTGGAAGTTGAGGAGCGATGCTGAGACGCTGGTGTCCGTGGGGCTGAGCTGGTGCTGCAGATGATGAAAGACCTGGGGGTTGTGAAGGATGAGTCTGAGACAGTGACCGCGCGTGACTTTGTCCCCGAGCTCTATAGCGAGGAGAGCGATGATTCTTCATCCGGCGAGGAGGACTGATGCGCCCCCTCCAAGATTTCGAATCACTCTCTCCTCCTCCTGATGTAAAGACTTTATACTATATTTTGTGGCATCTGCCAAGTAACGAGCGAGTGCTCAATTTTGCTGTCTTCTATTTTATTTCTTATTTTGTGAAGTTAATCTCTGGTTTGCTTTTTGCCTGCGGGACGGTGCTACTACTTCGTCTCGCCGCGTTACCTTTCTGTATATATATTTTTCTGTTTTATGTCCTACGCGAGACGGGTTCTCGACGCGCTTAACGACCGCGAGTTGGCGCAATGGCTTGCCTCGCGAGTGCCCTTTCGCTACGGCGAGACGATCCTCAAAAGCCATCCGCTGCGAATGCTGTCACCTGACCTACTCCACACCCTTTTTCCCTTTGTTTATTTTTGTACTTTAGGAATAAGTTGGGATACTAAGGTGTAGTGCTGCTTAAGGGGACTTTTCACCCTATTCCACCAAAGTGAATTCTGCCTTGTCAGTTTGATGTTGATGGAGATTGCTTGACCCAACCCTATCCCCCACAGGCGAGCCTTCAGACCTGCCAGCTAGATGGGAGCCTGCGCAGCGGGTCTAGCTGGGGCCGAGCCGAGCTCGGGGTGCCGATGAAGATCTCAACTCAAAACCTATCCCCCACAGGCAAGCCTTCGGACCTGCCAGCTAGATGGGAGCCTGCGCAGCGGGTCTACCTGGGGCCGAGCCGAGCTCGGGGTGCTGATGAAGATCTCAACTCAAAACCTATCCCCCACAGGCGAGCCTTCGAACCTGCCAGCTTGATGGGAGCCTGCGCAGCGGGTCTACCTGGGGCCGAGCTGAGCTCGGGGTGCCGATGAAGATCTCAACTCAAAACCTATGCCCCACAGGCGAGCCTTCGGACCTGCCAGCTAGATGGGAGCCTGCGCAGCGGGTCTACCTGGGGCCGAGCCGAGCTCGGGGTGCCGATGAAGATCTCAACTCAAAACCTATCCCCTACAGGCGAGCCTTCGGACCTGCCAGCTAGATGGGAGCCTGCGCAGCGGGTCTACCTGGGGCCGAGCCGAGCTCGGGGTGCCGATGAAGATCTCAACTCAAAACCTATCCCCCATAGGCGAGCCTTCGGACCTGCCAGCTAGATGGGAGCCTGCGCAGCGGGTCTACCTGGGGCCGAGCCGAGCTCGGGGTGCCGATGAAGATCTCAACTCAAAACCTATCCCCCACAAGCGAGCCTTCGGACCTGCCAGCTAGATGGGAGCCTGCTCAGCGAGTCTACCTAGGGCCGAGCCTAGCTCGGGGTGCCGATGAAGATCTCAACTCAAAACCTATCCCCCACAGGCGAGCCTTCGGACCTGCCAGCTAGATGGGAGCCTGCGCAGCGGGTCTACCTGGGGCCGAGCCGAGCTCGGGGTGCCGATGAAGATCTCAACTCAAAACCTATCCCCCACAGGCGAGCCTTCGGACCTACCAGCTAGATGGGAGCCTGCGCAGCGGGTCTACCTGGGGCCGAGCCGAGCTCGGGGTGCCGATGAAGATCTCAACTCAAAACCTATCCCCCACAGGCGAGCCTTCGGACCTGGCAGCTAGATGGGAGCCTGCGCAGTGGGTCTACCTGGGGCCGAGCCGAGCTCGGGGTGCCGATGAAGATCTCAACTCAAAAACTATCCCCCACAGGCGAGCCTTCGGACCTGCCAGCTAGATGGGAGCCTGCGCAGCGGGTCTACCTGGGGCCGAGCCGAGCTCGGGGTGCCGATGAAGATACCTCTTCCTGTCATTAGGACTTCACGAGAAATAATGAACGAGAAATAATTTGAGAAGTACATTATATTAATTATACTTTGAGTACATATCTTCTGCTCTCCCTTCTCATGGGTAGAAGCATTTTAAGTCATCCCCACTCCAGGAATGGTTCAAGGTCCTACCCTCCACATCTTGGAGGTAGTATCCCCCTGCTTTCAACACTCTTTCTACAATATAAGGCCCCTCCCAATTTGGATTGAGCTTTCCCACCGGGGCGGACCTCCCTGCCGCATCAACCTTTTTCAGTACCAGGTCTCCTTCCGCGAATTGTTTTATCCTGATATGCTTATCAAAGTGCCATGCCATTCGACGCTTGATTTCCTCTTGTCTGATGGCTGCTACGTCTCGCAGCTCCTCTGTAAGGTCTAGTGAGAGACGCAGGCCTTCTTTGTTTTCCATCCTCCACGCCTCGTCCCCATCACCTGCAGCCGCGACCCGTGGGGATCGGACCTCGAATTCCACTGGTAGTACCGCCTCACAACCATGGGAAAGCTTGAAAGGGGTCTCACCAGTGGCCGTGTTTGGGGTTATTCTCAGAGCCCACAGGACCGAGGGGAGCTGCTCCACCCAATTCCCTCGCAGATTCTCCACCTTCTTCTTTAGCAAGTTAACGATAATCTTGTTTGCCGCCTCTACCTGACCGTTGCTCCTAGGGTGGTGGACGGAGGCAAACCTGAGGTCTATGCTCAGCTGGGTGCAGAAGCTGATGAACTCTTCGCTAGCAAACTGGGGGCCGTTATCCGTGATGATGGCTTGAGGCAGCCCGTGCCTGCAAATGATCTCCCCCCAGACGAAGTTCCTGATGACTTGGGAGGTCACCTTTGCTAGCGCCTTAACCTCCAGCCACTTGGAGAAGTAATCTATCATAACCAGGAGGGATCTTCTTTGTCCACTAGCTGGAGGAAAAGGCCCAACTAGATCCATTCCCCAAATGGCGAAAGGCCATGGTGCTGTGATGCTTCGGAGCCTTTGAGCCGGCAAGAGCTGGAGGGGGGCATAGAGCTGTCACTTCCGGCACTTCCTCGCAAACTCTGTCGCGTCCTTCCTCAGGGTGGGCCAGAAGTACCCTTGTCTGACCACCCTTGCTTCCAAAGTCCTCCCTCCGGAATGACTACCACATTCCCCGGAGTGCACCTCCTCCAGAATGTGCCTGGTCTCCTCTTCCGTCACGCATCGAGCCAGGAGACCCGAAAGCATCCTCCGGTGTAATCCTCCTTCATGCATGAGATAGTGGGCCGCCTTATGGCGGAAGTTTCTTGCCTCCTTGACCCCCTCAGGGAGGGTTCCTGTCAGAAAGAAGGTAACGAAAGGATCTACCCACGAGGGCTGCCGATCCACCTCCATTAGCTCCCCCTCTTAAATCGCTGGATGGAATAAATCAGTCAGGGCACCCCCTTCCCATGGTCTGAACTTGGCCAATTGATCGGCAGCAGTGTTCTCTTCTCTGGGGATGTGCTGGATGGAGAACGCCCGGAACCCCCCGATGATCGTCCTTACCTTGGATAAATATTTCGCAAGGGTGGGCTCCCGAGCCTCGAACTCTCCACGTATCTGAGATGCTACCACCAATGAATCTGTGAAAACCTCAACGTCCTTAATCTCGAGCTCCTTAGCCAAGCGAAGGCCGGCTATCACTGCCTCGTACTCGGCTTGGTTGTTGGTTGTGGGGAAATGCAAAACAACCGCTTGTCTTATGGTCACCCCCTGAGGACTTGTTAGTACCACCCCTGCTCCAAGGGAGTGCTTTCCCGAGGCCCCGTCGACCATTATCTTCCATGCCTCCGGTGGCCGCGGCTCCTCGGCTCCGACCTCCGCGACGTAGTCTGCCAAGAAGTCGGCCACCACCTGCGCTTTAATGGAGAGCCTGGGTACAAACGAAATGTTGAATTCACTTAACTCGATAGACCACTTGGCCAGCCTACCCGAGTGCTCTATCCCTTCGAAAATCTTTCGGAGAGGATGGTCCGTCACCATCCTAATCGAATGTGCCTGGAAATATGGCCGGAGCTTCCTGGCCGAAACAACCAAAGCGTATGCTAGTTTTTCTAGGATAGGGTAACGAAGCTTCGCCTTCCTTAAGATCCTGCTAACATAATAAATGGGCAGCTGCTTCTTTCCCTCTTCTCTGACTAGGACGGAGCTCACCGCCTCTGCTCCCACTCCTAGGTACAAGGTTAGATCTTCCCCCTCTTTAGGGCTTTGAAGCAGAGGTGCTCGGGAGAGTTGCTCCTTTAGTTTTTGAAAAGCTTCTTCGCACTCCGCTGTCCATTCAAATCTCTGATTCCCTCGTAGCACTTTAAAGAAAGGCGAGCACTTCTCTCCTGACCTAGAGAGGAATCTGCTAAGGCCGACCAGCTTTCCTGTCAAGCGCTGCACCTCCTTAGCGTTTCGCGGTGATTCTAGCTCCAGAATGGCCTTTACTTTATCAGGATTAGGTTCTACCCCTACCGGGGTCAGAAGGTGCCCAAGGAATTTCCCACGACTAGCCCCGAAAACACACTTCAAGGGGTTCAACCTCATTTTGAACTTTCTCAAGGTGGCAAATGTCTCCTCTAGATCCTGGAGATGAGAGTTCACCCCCTTGCTTTTTACCATAAGATCATCAACGTAGACTTCTAGGTTCCGACCCCTCTGGTCCTGGAAAACTCGATCCATCATCCGTTGGTATGTCGCTCCCGCATTTTTTAACCCAAAGGGCATCATGTTGTAGCTAAAGCACCCTTCTATGGTGATGAAGGAGACGTC
Source organism: Platanthera guangdongensis (assembly GCA_039583875.1). Taxonomy (NCBI): domain Eukaryota; kingdom Viridiplantae; phylum Streptophyta; class Magnoliopsida; order Asparagales; family Orchidaceae; genus Platanthera; species Platanthera guangdongensis. The sequence goes on along the minus strand of CM077167.1, from coordinate 86,349,221 downwards.
CGTGACGTCAGGAGGGTGCATCCGGATCTGATGGTAACCTGAAAAAGCATCCAGAAAACTCATAACAGAAAAACCAACGGCTGAATCAACCAGCGCGTCGATTCGAGGCAGGGGGTAGCAATCCTTAGGGTATGATTTATTTAATAACGAAAAGTCAATACACATCCTCCATTTTCCTCCCCCCTTCTTTACCATTACAACATTGGAGATCCAGCCTGGGTACTGGATCTCTGAGATGAAACCCGCCTCCAGGAGCTTCTTGACCTCCTCGCGAATGGGCTCCTCCAGCTTGGTTGCGATTGCTCTCATCTTCTGACGTATGGGGCGCGTCCGAGGGTCCAGATTCAGGCGGTGGCAGGCCACGTCCGCATCAATGCCCGGCATGTCCGCCGCGCTCCAAGCGAAGACGTCGACGTTGCTCTGAATGCAGGCCCGTATCCGCTCCTGGTCTTCGGGACTCAAGCCCCCGCTGATCCGTACCCTTCGTATCTGCCCCTTGCTGGTGCGGACTTCCACCTCTACCGCTTCCTCGGCCACCTCCAGCCGTGACTGCTCCCAGCCGTTCCCTGCTTCTTCTTCCTGCTCCAGCCCTTCCTCTCCTGCTCCCTCAACTTCCATCACCTCGTCCTGCTGCTGGTCAATTTCCATGTCCCTTCGAGCTTCCTCCTCAGCCCCTTCTTCTCCCTCTTTCACCTGCATTCTCTCCCGTGGCTCCAACTCCCCGCTCCTCCGTACTTCCTGCACATCTCCTCCCCTCTGCTCCTTAATCTCCATTGCCCCCTCCGGGCCCTCCTGTTGCTGCTCGACCTCAACTTCCCCCTGAGCCTCCTGCACACCTCCTTCTTGCTGCTTCTCGGTCACCTCTCCCCCGACTTCCTCTTCGGCTCCTTTTCTTGCTTCCTCTGGGCTCACCTCCTTTCCCCCGACAGCTTCTTCTTGCGCCGCCATCTCCTTCTCCAACTCCTCCTCCTCTGTCATCCAAGATATGGTGTTAACCGCTGTGACGTAACACTGCCTTGCCACTTTTGGATCTCCCCTGACCCTGACCTGCACCCCTCCATTGTTAAACTTGAGACATTGATGGAAAGAGGAGGGGACGCAGCGAAAGGCGCTGATGAGGGGACGCCCAAAGATGGCGCTGTAGCTGCTCAGGGCATCTACAATCACGAACCGGCAGTTCCGTGATACGCCCCCAACCTCACGTGCAGCCCTACTCCCCCTTCCACTTCTTTCCTCTCCCGGAGAATCCGAACAACGGTCCATCCGAGGCCAAAACCCTCTTGGCTTCCACCTGCATCTCATCGAAGGCCTTCTTAAAAATCACATTTACGGAGCTCCCGTTATCCACTAGGATCTTAGAGACCGTAAAGTTTTCTACCGCCGTCTGGATTACCAAGGCGTCGCAGAACGGGTCCTCATATTCCGGCATGTCCTCTGAAGAGAAGGTAATTTTTTCTAGCGGGGGCGGGGTTTGGGAGGTCGAGGCTACCCCCTTTCGGAACATGGTCTAGAGGCTCCCCTTTCGGGTGGCTTCGATCCCAATTCCTCCATGGATGGCCCCGATTCCTCCCTGAGTTCCTACATCCACCCGGTCCTCGCACCTGTCTTCCACCTCCCCTTGCTGCATTTCCTCGATCCTCACCGGCGGATCCTGTCTCCTCAAACCTCTGGCCTCTCTCATCTCCAAGAATTCTAGGCACATGGCTGTAGCGTGACCTCTCTCCTGATGGAAGTCACAGAAAGGCAACGCCACCCCACCCCTTCTCCCTTCCCCTCTTCCTCTTCTTCCTCCTCCTCGAGCTCCTCTTCCTCGTCCGATCCCCATTGCCTCCTGCTGATGCTGAAAACGATCCCTCACCCCCTGTCTCCATGCTGGTTGATCGAACCTCCTTGGCTCCCGGAAGTTATCTCTTCCCCGGAAGCCTCCTCCTAACTCCTGGGGGTGACCCTCCTGAGGCCTCCAACCTATCCGGTTGTTCGGCTCTCGGGCCCCCCGGTGATTCTGTCCCTGGTGTCCCTGGCCTCGGGGTTCCTCCCTCCTTCTTTCTTCTCTCTGCTCCCTCTGCTCCTGCTTTCCTGCCCCTAGTTCCTTTGCGTCATCCTCCGCCAACCTGGCTAACCTCCTTGCAAACGCCGGATTGGCCCTCTCGAAATCCGTCTCCTTCGCCGCCCTCTCCATAAGCTCTTCAAAAGAGAGGGGGGGGCACCCTTTTCAACTCCATGCTGAAGAAGCCTGGTCTCAGTCCCAGGGTGAATGCAAGCATCAGCGTATACCCAGGGACCTCCTGGACCTGGAGGATCTCCTCCTGAAACCGATCTACGTAGTGCCCCAACGTTTCATCCTGGCTCTGCCTTACTGAGAATAAGCACTCCGCCTCCTTCTTACGCTTCTTCGATGTTGAAAACCTCAATAAGAAACCCCTCCGCAGATCCTCGAAACAATAAATCGATCTTGCCGATAACTGATGGAACTAGTCTCGCGCCTTCTCCTTCAAGTTGATGGCAAACAGACGACACTTAAACGCATCCGTCATTTGTCTTATCGAAACCACATCTTCGAACCACTGCACATGCTGTACAGGGTCATCCTTCCCTAAGTAGCAGGACATGTCGGGCTCCCGAAACCCCTCTGGCACCGGAGCCGAGATGACAAGCTCGCTGAACGGGCTCTCACCGACTACTTGCCGAGAGGGCACGTCTCGCGGCCTCGGCTGACTGGCCCGATCTGCGAGACCGTGCCCGGGGAAGAGCTCTCGCACAGCTGCCTCCTTCTCGCCGTCTTCTGCAGGGATCTCCTTCCCGGGACGCTGGCCTGGGAAGAGCTCTCGCGCCGCCACGTCCCTCTTGCCAGCCTCTGTGGGGACCTCCTTCCCCGGGCGCTGACCAGGGGCGTTCTCGCCTAAAAGCGGGACCACCTCGATCGAGACCTGAGGTGTCGCCCACTCGCTCCTTGCCAAGAAGGCCAAGCTTATGGTTTGTATGACCTCTCGCCTGAAGTCCTCCAGCATTTTCCACGTCGCCTCTTCTACCTGGGAGGGGGAACCTCCAGAACCAGATCCTTCTCCTTCACCTCCTATCATAGGACCAAACTCAAACTTTTCTTGAACCGGCTACTTCCACGCTCACCGCACCAGAACAGTTGAAGCCAAAATTTGACTCCGACAAGCGTTCACAAAACTGGGGCGTAGCTGACACCTACTAGGCCCAAGCTCGACCTTCGACTGGTCATGAAGGATTGGAAACCTGGCCCTAAGCCGCAGCAGGGAGGTCCCACCGCTTACCCGAAAGTTCACAGAGAGCTTCCCCTCCAAAGCCAAAAGCTGGGCTTGGAGTTCCTCAGAAGACTGTGTCAAATGAATCCTCTTAAGAGTCTTGAAAAAAGGTCCCTTCTGAAGAACTCCTATGGGCTTATTTAAAGATTTCAGAACCTGAACTGCCAATAACAAAACTGCACCGGTCTGAAATTACCGGGGTACCCTTGGTTGGGTCTGCCAACAGCCGAACTCCGCGGTTCTGAGGAGCTAAACGCAGTCCACTAAGGGTAAGAGGGTAAAAATACCCGGGGTAGAAGAGTAAAAACCCCTGCTTGACAGGGAAAAATAAAAAAGCCTCTTCTCCCCCTGGCGAGAGGAAAGGTACCTGCCGGCGAGAAGGACCCACCGCCCGTCTCGCCGGCGCCTCTCGCCCTTGGAGGTCATCTCGCTTCTGGAGGCCCTCTCGCCTCTGGGTGGGGGCATTTTGCCCCTTGGAGAGCCCATCATCTCGCTGCTTGCGAGTGGGCCCTCCTGGTCCCCTTTTCCTATCTCGATCTGTTTGCTTCTTGAGGGCTCTTTGCGAGCCCGAGGTTGTACAAGCGGCTAGTTCTTTTGGAGGGGCTTGTTGGTGGCCTCTTGGGTAGCTGAGATAGCTGATCCCCGTTTTTTGTGAGGTAGTTCTTTACCTTTCTGTATAGACATACATACTCACCAGTGGGTTCGTATCAGGTTGTTGACGCCCACTGGTGGCTTCTTGCGATGCTGGGGATGAACTTAAACTGCTATTTTTGCCTATTTGTGGTTGTTTACTTGCTTCTGGGAAGGATTTATGCGAGGTTGCATGTTAGATATTTTAAACCCTAAAGGCATTACTATATGTATCTCATGCATAACATATTTATAAAACCAAGACACTATTTTTCCTTAGCGTAAAAGACTATCTTTCATATATACTATATTCACTTTAGAGTCGCGCATACCATAAGTCGTCCCTCGGGGACACTTATGCTCATTTAGGGTGTTAGCTTAATTTAACCAAAGTATTTTCTGCTACGTATAAATATACTTTTAATTGTGGACTAGCTGATCCACCGTGCCGAGGGATACAGTCATTCAACATAACTGGTTTTCTTTCATATTAATCTATGGTTTTCCTTAAAAATCTAAAGTCTGGAGTTTTGCCTGAACATGTGCAGTTATCTCCTGCATGACGTGGCATCACGGCATGTGTTTTCTCTTGCTCTGATACGATTTTATCATTGAGAAAATGCGGGTTGTGACACCGTACGCCTCAACGCTAAGAACACAATAGCGGAGCCCATGCGTACTATGTCCCAATAGGAGCCTCGGGTAGATGTGCACCGAGGACCAAGCCCCGAACTGACCTTGTGTGACCCGGAAGGAGCCTCGGAGTGAGGATGAGGACCAAGCCCAACCGTTAACCTGGTACGGAAGGAGCCCCGAGACGTGAACACCGAGGACCAAGCCCAACCGCCCAAAGTCTAACTGTCGACTCCCGTCGTTGTGACGACTGGCGAGCCCGTAGACCTGCCACACTATCCTTAACCCAGGATTATGACACCGCGTGTCGACTCACACCACATTCAAATTCCACATCATCGTGGCATGGAAGGAGCATCGGAAGAAGGCACGAGGACCAAGCCCAATCATCCACCTAGCACAGAAGGAGCCCCGGGATGTGAACATTGAGGACCAAGCCCAACCATCCGTTTGTCTCATCTCAAGCTATCCAAGCTTGCGACGGTTAACGCCGCACTTATATCCCTTCCCAATACTACCCGTAGGGAGCCGACGCTCTAAGTATTGGACTACTAAGTTTCATTCAACAATCGAACATACACCTGGCCATAACTTATCATCCCATATGACATCCCAAGTGATCCCAACATAATACATATATGATGCGCTTATGATAATCTACCAATTTCTATCAAGTCATTCCGTTCAAGTAATCTTGCATCACAATTCGATTGTAAGAAATCTGCTTCGAACATGATATAACAAGATATGAATCTATAACAACTTACCAAATTCTCTCAAGTCAATTCATTCAATAAAGTTGCTTCACAATTAGTTGTATGAAATCTAATTAACAAGATTCATCATTCATAGCATTACGGTGGTTAATTATGAAATATTTCATCAAAAACCTCAAGCTAATTTGCAACATCGATTCCACCGAACCCAAATCCATATTATATATAAACACAGAATTTGAAGTGCAGATTGAATCTGGGTAGAAACTTCAACCCCGAGATTCCCGAGGATACAAGTATCGGGTGAAGACGTGTAACCCTGCGATGAAAAGGTCTTTTCATGGGTTACAACTTTCATATTCAGCCCACAACCCAGATTTGAATGTATCGTATTTTAATTTGGCTTCAAAGTCCGCTGCGCACAGAACATAATTTTGCATGTAGGATTTATCGGATGTCATTTCTGTGGCTGCATACTCTGCCTGAAGTCGTGCAACCATTCGTTGGAAAGGTATTTTCAAGGGCTTAAACTTTCATGTTTAGCCGAAAGTCCAGATCTGGCTATATCACACCTAAAAATGGCCACGAAGTTCGCTGCGCTCAGAATACAGATTCTGCATGCATCTTAAGGCGGAATGAACGACATCGGTTCATCTTCCTCCTCAAGGCGATCTTCCCAAATCATTCCAGAAAACCTCCTCCCTTATTCAACCTCAAGAGGCCAATACCCTTCACGAAACCATCCCCTATCGTCACATAGAAGAAGGGAGTTGTTGAAGAGATCTAAAACCTAGGACACAAGTCCTAGCATGGCCTTTCCTAGAAAACTCCTCCTCTCCATCAAGACTCTCTTGAGTCGATGTCTCGCCTAAGAAAATAACTATAGATCTAGCACCAAGGGAGAGGGTAGGAAACTCACTTCACTTGCAGCAGTTCCATTTCCGGCCATAGACCTTGTGGTTCTTCGCGGCGGCATCCTCTCCTCTACGGCGATGGCGGATCTCCTTCCCTAGATCTTCCTCCAGTAAACTCTCCTTCTCCACAGGACTTCTCTCAGAAAAATATGGCTGGGAGGAAGAGTGAAACAGCTAGGGTTTTTCCACTGTTCCTTATATATATAATGTGACACGGGTACGGACACGCCCATGTCCTTACCCGTGTCACGCTCGGGCGAAGCGTTACAGGCGGTTACGTTGTCGGTTCTATCTAAAATGGCAGATAAGACCTACATGCCAGTGTCAGTCAAGTCACGCCCGTGACATGGTGCGTGACACCTAAATCGTCGAACTCAACTATCGAGAATTCGTCGAACTCACTTAAAATCGTCGAATGGAGGTCACGCCCATGGTCACGCCCATGGTCACGCTGGTGACATAGGGCATGTAATCCTCGCACTCGAAGACCAACCACCTACTCGAGTACCTTGGGCACCTACTCGAGTACCTTAAGTCACGCCCCTGGGTTACGCCCATGACCCAGGGCATGTAACCCACTTTACTCGAGTACTTTAAAAACTACTCGAGTAACCTCGGCAGCTAATCGAGTACCTTCAGTCACGCCCCTGGGTCACGCCCGTGACACAGGGCGTGTAACCCATTTTACTCGAGTATTTTGAAACTGCTCGAGTAACCTCGGCAGCTACTCGAGTACCTTCAGTCACGCCCCTGGGTCACGCCCGTGACCCAGGGTGTGTAACCCATTTTACTCGAGTATTTTGAAACTACTCGAGTAACCTCGACCGCTACTTGAGTCACGCCCCTGGGTCACGCCCCTGGGTCACGCCCCTGGGTCACGCTCGTGGCCCAGGGCGTGTAACCTTCTCTGGACTTACGTCTCCAGTTCACAAGTGCCGCCCTTTTTCCTCCACTTTCCTGAACTCAAGCCTGCCCTCCTGACTCAAAACTCGCATGGGGGCCTAGCGCAAATCGAGACGTTACATGCTCGACATCCAGTTAAAAAAATCAAAGCTCCGCCCCCATTCTAAAAAATCAACCCTCTGCTGAGAAATATTTTATCATTTCACACTTTATAGAAGAAGAAGTTATCACTCGTCTCCCTGTTAAAGAAAAGGATCTCACTCCACCGCCCATCTTTAAAAATGACCCAACTTCACCATACCCTTCTGAACTTAACAAGCTACGTCAGGATGATCAATAATCCCGATTCCTAGAAATATTTAAGCAAATTCACATATATCTACCCTTCCACGACGCAATCTCCCAAATGTCATAGTACGCTAAGTATCTTAAGGACATCCTGACTAATAAAAAGGAGTTAGAAAACTTATCGCATGTCACACTAAATGCCAAGTGCTCTGCGGTCTTGACAATCGGTTTAGCAAAGAAGATCATTGACCTAGGTAGTGTTTCTATATTGTGTGTCATTGGTGCTCTTTTTGTCAAGCACGCATTGGTCGACTTAGGTGCGAGTATCAACCTGATTCCCCTCTCACTATTCAAGAAGTTAGGAATTGGTAGCCTCAACCCCACACACATGAGTATCCAGCTCGCTGATAGATCCGTTAAATACCTGTTAGGAATCGTGGAGGATGTCTTTGTTAAACTCGACAAATTCATCTTCCCGGTGGATTTCGTCATATTGCACATCGAAGAAGACGTCGAGGTTCCCTTGATCCTTAGCCGACCCTTCCTTGACACGTCCCGAGCTATCATTGGCGTAAGCAATGGTAAGCTCTTCCTACGAGTAGGCGACGATGAAGTGACTTTCTCTATCACCCCTTTGATGAATAATACCCTAGAGAATGACGACTCCTATTTTTTCTTAGATGCCTTAGGTGAAGAATCTTCCTACTACCTTTCTGAAAGGAAAGTGCAATTTCTGATTTTTGTTTTTCTTCAACTCTTCCAAATGAATTTCTGCAAGAGACGGCCATCGCCGCAGAGTCCACCCTTTCCGATAATCCATATATAGAAAAATTTGATTAAAAATAATTTAATGATTTCTTCCCCGATGAGAAGCTACTTTTAATTAACAAATCTCCTTCTCCTTGATTTTCACACATAGCCAACTTCTTAGTGGCTCCTGTCCTACCAAAAGAGTTCTCCTCTCAGTAAAAGGATAAAGAAAAAGACCAATGCTCCACCACCCATCTTTAAAAATGATGCAACTCCACCATACCCTTCTGAACTTAACAAGCAACATCAGGATGATCAGTACTCCCGCTTCATAGAAATATTTAAGCAAATCCACATAAATCTACCCTTCCACGACGCTATCTCCCAAATGTCGTAGTACGCTAAGTATCTTAAGGACCTCCTGACTAATAAAAAGAAGTTAGAAAACTTATCGCATGTCACATTAAATGCCTAGTGCTCTGCGATCTTGATAATCTGTTTACCAAAGAGATCAGTGATCCAGGTAGTTTTTCTATGTCGTGTGTCTTTGGTGATCTTTTTGTCAAGCACGCATTGGCCGACTTAGGTGCTTGTATAAACCTGATGCCCCTCTTGTTATTCCAGAAGTTAGGAATTATTAGCCTCAACCCCACACGTATGAGTATCCAGCTCGCTGATAGATCCATTAAATAACCGTTAGGAATCGTGGAGGATGACCAAGTTAAAGTCGTCAAATTCATCTTCCCGGTGGATTTCATCATATTGCACGTCGAAGAAGACGTCATGGTTCCCTTGATCCTTGGTTGACCCTTCCTTGCCACCTCCCGAGCAATCATTGACATAAGCAATTGTAAGCTCTTCCTACGAGTAGGCGACGATGAAGTGACTTTCTCTATCACCCCTTCGATGAAGAATACCCTAGAGAATGATGACTCCTATTTTTTCTTAGATTCCTTAGGTGAAGAATCATCCTACTATCTTTCTGAAAGTGAAAGTGAAATTTCTGTTTTTTGTTTTTCTTCAACTCTTACAAATGAATTTCTGCAAGAGACGGCCATGGCCGCGGACTCCATCCTTTCTGATAATCCTTATATAGAAAAATTAGATGAAAAATCTTTTAATGAATTCTTCCCCGATGAGAAGATGCTTTTAATTAACACATCCCCTTCACCTTGGTTTGCATACGTAGCCAACTACTCAGTGGCTCATGTCCTACTGAAAGAGTTCACCTCTCAGCATAAGAAGAAATTATTTTCTGAGTTGAAGAACTATTTTTTAGAGGACCCACATCTTTTTCGAGTCTGTGTGGACCATTTGATAAGGAGATGTGTATCCTTTTAATAAGGATTAGATATTTTAAAACATTTACATGATGGACCGACTATTGGTCACTATCAAGCTGCTTGCACTGCTCATAAAGTGCTATACTCGGGTTTTTATTGGCCTAGCCTGTTTAAAGACGCGCAAGACTTTGTGAGTAGGTGTGATAGTTGCCAACGGTCTGGAAATATGTCCAATAAATATGAAATTCCGCAAAATTATTTCCTTGAGTGCGATGTTTTCGACCTCTGGGGAATTCATTTTGTTGGCCCCCTTCCTTCTAGCTTCGGGAATAAATACGTTTTAGTTGTTGTAGATTATGTTTCACGATGGGCTGAAGCCCAAGCTCTTCCTACTAACGATGCCCGAGTCATAATTACGTTTTTGAAAAAATTATTTTCTCGATTCGGTACACCACGAGACATCGTTAGCGATAGTTGTTCACATTTTTGTAACACACAGTTTTCAAAAAGTTTTATTAAATATGGCGTTATGCATAAGCTTTCAACTGCTTACCACCCCCAAACTAACGGATAAGTCGAAGTAGTGAACAAAAAAATTAAAAGAATTTTAGAAAATACCGTTTCGACCTCTAGAAAAGACTGGTCAACCAAATTAGACGATGCTCTATGGGCCTACAGTACAGTGTACAAAACCGCCATCGGTTGTACGCCATATCGGTTGGTCTATGGAAAATTGTTTCATTTACCCGTAGAATTAGAACACCGTGTTTTTTGGGCGTTAAGGTATTTAAATTTTGATCCCCACTCTGTCGTCGACCTTAGAAAATTTCAACTTAATGAACTCGACGAGTGGCGCTCTTATGCTTAGGAAAATAACAAATTTTATAAATAGCGGACGAAACGTTTTCATGACAAACACTTAAGGCACCCAAAGTCCTTCAAGCCGGGCGACCAAGTTCTTTTATATAATTCACATTTACGTTTATTTCCGTGCTAGTTAAAATCATGATCTGGGCCATTTACTATTAAAGAAGTTTTTTCGTATGGTACTGTTTTAATTTCACATCCTGATAAGTGTTAGTTCAAAGTAAATGGGCGGCCTCTTAAACTTTATTTCTGTGGTGATGATGTCAGTCCGAACAATGTAAATTTTATTCTGCATGACCTCTAACTAGCTTAAGACTCTTTATTTTTATTAAAAACTTCGATTATTATTTTGGACATTATTATTTTGGACAAGATTAATTTTGGACAAGATTATTTTGTTGCGTCGAGCTCAAATGATGTTTTAAACAAAGGGCGCTCTTGGGAGGAAACCAAAGTTATTTTTCTATTATTTTTTATTTTACACTTTTTGCCTCGAATGGCTCTGACAAGCTGAAGCTTCTGCGATCGCCTGCTCCAATCCTGCTGAATCCATCACGAAGTTCAAAGAAGACATTTCATGAAGATCCAAAATGCAAGCATGGGGGAGCGGCATCAATCAACCTTCCGCGACTCGTAAATCTGAGGAAGTGCCTGTTTTCAATTTTTGTACTTATATTTAGGTTTTAATTTTTCTCTCCCCTTCCCCTCTTTTCTCCATTGAGGACAATGTCCATTTTAAGTTTGGGGGAAGATTTCCTCCTTCTCTTATCTTTATTTTGTTTCCTTTAAAAAATCAAAATCAAAAAAAAAAATTTAGTGCTTTCTTCTTTTTTCTTCTTAATGAAAAATTCAAATCCAAAATAAAAGTCAAACTACAAAAAAAGAGAATATTCCAAAATACAAAAAAGGTAATATCCTTAAAAATTTTAAAAAAAGAGAATATTTCAAAAAAATATATATATGTTATTTGTTTAGTTTAAACTGATTTTGGTATTTCAATAGTACCTCTTGCTTTTTGTTTTATTTTTCTCAATATTCCCTAAAACAACTTATCTATTTATGATCTATCTAATCATTCTTTTTAATTATGTTTCACAAGTAAAATGTTGGTCACGCTATGTTTCTAATTCACGGTAGCATGTTAATGTGAAACGTTTTTCTAAAATTCATATTTCTATTTTGGTTTTTCGTTTTTATTTTCTTTACTTTCTTAAAAATATTTCATCCACTATTTTCCTATTCATTTTTGGATAATTTTTATAATGTCAACCTTTGATTAGCGTAGTATATGTGAACGATCGAAGGTGCCTATTATTTCTATTTTAAAAATAATTTTATTAATTATCTTTTATTATCTAGGACTTGCTTTTTGAAAATTTTCAAAACTAATGTTTTAGATAAATTTAGAAGCATGAAAATGATTTTGGTCGTTTTTATTTTTGTTTGAGCCTTCTTGCCAACCTACAAATTTTTTCCCTAGTTAGCCTCTTCTGAGCCTTTTTCCTAATTCATTTGACAGCTCCACTTATCATTTCATTTTCACCAAAGCTAAAATGTTCCAACCTTTCTAATCAAATTAACCTTTTGAGTTTCATTAAAAATTTTCATGATTATGATATGGTTGTTTTTGTGATATGTTTGGAGAACTTTTTGAAAAATGTTTGCTCAAAAGAAGTGTTTAGTTTTGTTTGGCCAATTTCAAAGTGAAAAGACAAAATATTTATGGCCTCTGTTTTGAAAAGAAGAAAGAAAGAAAAAAAAAGAAAAGAAAATGAAAAGGAAAAAAATAAGAAAAATATTTTATTTATGATGAAAATTTTTTAAACTCTTTATTTTAGTTTAGTATGATTTTAAGCTTTCATGTTTATCTTTGAATTCCATTCCTAATTATATGACTAAACCAAATGTTTCAGTCCTAATAAGCCCTTTTGATTCATATTTTTGAACTTTATTTATTAGCTAAGTAAAAAAGAAAAGTAAAATAGTATAGTTTTGGATTTAAATTTAAACTTTTGTTATTTGATTGACATAGTTATAATATACCCTTTGGATTTAGTAACAACTCAATGCACATTTTAATTTTGTTGCTTTGCCTAAATTTATTTAAAGAATTTTGTTAAAATTTTGGATAATCTATTTTCGTTAGTAAAGTTTATAAATTATTAAACCATGTTTAAGTAATTGTTTTAGGTTTACGTTTCACCTTCTCCCTACTTAGAATTTTGCATGGTACTTGTGTTAGCATAATTAGAATTTCCTCTATTAGTCATTTTTATGTTAACTAGTTTTTATATTTTTGCTTGAGGACAAGCAAAGCTTAAACTTGGGGGAGTTTGATAATACATTTTGTCGTTTAAACTACTCGGGCAATTACTAGTTTTTAAAATAGAAATCATGTTTGTAAAGTTTTATTTTGACCATGTTTTGTATATATTTTAATACCACTAATGTTTTCTTCTCTTTTTGCAAGTTTTCAGCAATTTCGTAGATCTCAGCAAAATTCATCGAGCTCAGAAGATTTCTTCGATCTCAGAAGATTTCGTCGAGCTCAGCAAATTCGTCGAGCTCATTTCATCAAGCTCAGCCAGTTCGTCGAGCTCAACCTTTAGTTTTGGAGTCGACGAAAGAGCTCAATTCGTTAACCTTGCCTTCAATCCAGAATTCGTCGAGCTCAGCCAGATCGTCAAACTCAGCTTTCAACCATATCGTTGACCTCAACCTTCAGCTATTTCGTCGAGCTCAGCCTTCAGCCCAGATTTCGTCGAACTCAGCAGAATCTTCAAGCTCAGTAGAGATTGTCGAGCTCAACCTTCTTTCTGCGTTCGATGATCGTCGAACTCCCGCCTTCTTCCTGAGATAGACGATCATCAAATTCCACTCCATTTTCTGAGTTCGATGCTTTCCTCCGCCAATTTCATCTATCTCTCTTTTTGCGTTTGACGATCGTCGAACTCCAGTCCAGCTTCTCTTCTCTCCTGTCATCGAGGTCAGCATTCAGGTCGACAATCGTCGAGCTCCCTTCCGCCAACTCTTTTCTTTGATTTCGTCGAGCTCTCCCTCCTTCTCCTCTGATTTCGTCGAGCTTCCTCCTCTAGGTCGTCGAGCTTACCAGCTACCAGAGGACAAGTCCCTCTCTTTCAAAAAAAGCCTAATGCCACCATTAAATTCCCATCACCCGTACCAATGCAGTCATCATTTCCCGCCAGAACTCGTACCAAGGTCAACTCCTATGCATGGTTATGGGCCTATCCTACTCTTTGAAAAATCTATAAATAAAGACCCTCCCCTTGAAGAAAAAAATAGAATTTTTGGGAGAGGGGAAGTGCTGTCATTTTCATTTCTCCCTTAGTGTTCTTCCTCTCTCCTTTCTATTTTCAGTTTTTTCTATTTTAGATTTAGTTTACTCTTCTGTAATAGATTTCTGTATTTTCTTTTATAGTTTACTTTGCTGCAACTCTAGTTTTTCATTTTCCTGCAAGTGTAATATTTTATAGTTCAAATGTAGCTCTCTGTTTGAATTTAATATAAGTTTGTTTAATTTTTCTTGTCTCTATTTTTGTTTCCATGCACTTCTACTCATCTCTCTCCCTCCACTTCACCATGAGTAACTAATCCTCCTTGTACTCATTCTTGATGATCCGAGGTTCGAGTTGATTAAGTTAAGATGCTCTAGTTTGATCTTTCTTTGTAAGATTTAGAACTTTGATTTACTCTTGAAAAATCATGTTTGGAGATATATTATCGATGTATATTTTCCATCTTTCTTTCCACTCTTAGTTAGCCGAGAGGCTAGTAGTTTGGAGTGAACACTTACGAGTAAAGAGAGTTGCATGCACCCCTCAAGTGAGGCAGACGTTAAATCTCCTAGATTTGAGTGAAATCCAACAGCGGGGTTCACAACGTAAAACGAGATTTAGGCCTCTGATTTGGACGGGAGTTCGGTCAGAACTTCTTAAACTCGGGTGGACATGTCTTCGAGTGAAGTGTATTCATGCTTTAGGAACCTCCACGGTCAAGGTCCTTTGCCTTATTAAGTTAGAGTTTATTATCACATGTTTCTGAGCAACTTTAGCCGAGGTGATTCTCGATCGAGTGCTTTTCTTTATCATTATTCAACCCCTCATTGTAATTGCTTTTAGTAGCTCTCTATTTAACTGCAAGTAGTTGTCTTTTTAGAGCAATATTTCTTTTCTTAATTGCAATTTGCTTTCTCTTAAACCCTAAAACAATCCTTCGAGTAGATAATAGTTTTCGTGTGAATAAGATTACTCTACAGTTCCCGGATCTTAATACGACACTTATGTCCCCTAGCTACAATTCGATAGACATACTTGCCTTGTTGGATTGCAAGTTCGGTTTTATTCTCTTCACGATTTGCTGACACCAAGTTTTTGGCGCCGTTTCCGGGGATAAACGTTTGTTGATAATTCAAAAACACGAACCTATTACTTTTATCACCTCTCTTTCTCACCCTCTTTCTTTAAAAAATTTAAAAATAAAAAAAATATATTACCGCTCTTAATAGAAACCCACATCACGATTTTTCAACACCACCTAACTCTCTCGAAAAGGGCAATGTGGCTTTAAATACCATTATCTTGTCTAGTACCTTGTGAACCCTTCATCGGGTAGCCCTTGGGAAGTTCAGGAGTTAAAACATAAAAAAAATCCATTTCCAAAAAATTATTAACTCTTTTTCTAGTTTATTTTATTTCTCTTTCTTCATCTTCTCTTCTTCCAGTGCATGACCCGCGGAAATCCATCAGATATTTTGGACTTGGACCACAAAATTGAGCGTACTCTTCGGAGAAGATCGCGATTTCAAGGCCCTACTCTCAAAATACTGGTTGAGGATTCCGAGTCATTTTCTACCCTAAGAATGGAAGAGCCCCACGTAGAGGAAGCCGTGCATAGACCTATGTCCTAATATGCACGACCAAATCTAGAGGGTACATAATCAAGCATAGTTCGCCCTGGTATAGCTAATAATAATTTTGAACTTAAGCCTTGCATAATTCAAATGGTGCACAAGTATGTGCAATATGACGGACTTCAAGATGAAGATTCGAACACGCATATAGCTAGCTTTCTTAAGATTTGTGACACCTTTAAAATCAATGGTGTTACAAATGATGCTATTAAGCTAAGACTCTTCCCTTTCTCCCTTAGAACTAAAGCTAAACAGTTGTTGATGACACTGCCAAGAGGGAGCATCACCACTTTGGATTAACTAACCGAAAAATTTCTGGCGAAGTATTTTCCGGCAGCTAAAACCGTAAAACTTAGGAACAATATTTCTACCTTTGGAAAAATAGATTCTGAAACATTGTATGAAACCTGGGAAAGATTTAAAGAACTCTTAAGATGATGCCCCCATCACACACTGCCTGTATGGTTACAAGTGCAGATGTGTTGGAATACCCTACTACTGATTTGGGTCAGGATCACTATGTCTCTTAGGAAACCTGTTTTGACCTCATTGTATAGATCTAAAGGTCAATTTGAATTGAGTCTAAGGGTTAGTACTTAGGTTTGGAAGCTGCCCTCAAGACCAAGATTTTCAGTTTCAGAAGACTAAGTCATTTCGTTGAGCTCAGTACGACGAATCGTCGAACTCCATTCGACGATCGTTGAGATCACTTTGACGAATCGTCGAACTCCATTCGACGATCTCTGAGCTCAACTTCAACAAGTCGTCGAACTCCATTCGACGATCTCTGACCTCAACTTCAACAAGTCGTCGAACTCCATTCGATGATCTCTGAGCTCAACTTCAACAAGTTGTCGAACTCCATTCGACGATCTTCGAGCTTAGATCGACGATCTTGACTCCAGTTTGATTCTCTATCTCTGAGCTCAATTCGACGATAGTTGAGCTCAGATCGACGATCTCTGTTTCTGTCAAAGTCCAAATCTCTGAGCTCAGTTCAACGATAGTAGAGCTCAGTTCGACGTTTTTTCTGAAGAGTTCAATGATTTTCAAGATTCAAATTCAGACAGTTAAGGAATTACTGTCAGCATTTAATTCAGAGATCTTGGAGCCGTTTTTTATTTAATCTGGAGCAAGTTTAAAGGAATTATCAAGGAATGTTTTATTGGACTTTCCTCCAGAAGACAAAAGCAATTAAGGAAGTAATTAATGACAGGATAACGACTATCTTGGACAGTGGATCATTTCTATTCAGAAAAAAGGAATAAAAGATTAGATTTTTCATCCATGAAAAAGAAGAACAAGAAGTTAGAAAAATATTCTCTGCAACAACAATTCTCTACAACAACAATTCTCTGCAACAACAACTCTTACAATACAACAGTTACACAAGAGAAAGAAAGAGAGTTGTAGACATTCTCAGTCTCAAGAATTCACACAAGAACACCATCACCAAAGGAGATCAACAAACTGAAATCTTCAGATCTCTTTTGATTCAAGTGTTCAAAGTCCATCATCATTCAAGACTCCAAACACCTCACATTTCAGCTGTTGCTGAAATCATCATTTGCTGGAGATCAATTTTCTGAAGGCCAATCACCCTACTGCAAAGCTTCACTTCCTGAACAACTACAGATCTCAGGGGGAGCTTTGACAACATCCACTATCTTCTCTCTGACTGTTGACAGAGAAAATCTTCTTTCTCATCCCTCTGTCTCTCTCTCTCTCTCTACTGTAAAGGGTTTTTCAAACTCTCTTCAAAAGTTTGTGTTTGGTTTCTGAGACCTTATCAACACTCAGTGGTGGCAAGACACCTGATCAAAAAATCTGGTTTGGTTTTTGAGAACCTTATCAAAAGCTCATTGGTGCCCAAGACACCTGATCAACTCATCCTGCAGTGGATTCCTACCTAGGGTGGTAGAAGAGTGGATGTACCCAGGTTGATTGGGGAACCACTATAGCTTCTTGTGTCTTCTGGTTGCTTGTCTTTCTTTTTGTTTCTGGCTGTGGTTTGTGACTAGATTGCTCTGTGATTAGATAGTTGCTGTATTTAGATTTACTATTTATTATTAGCTTCCCTATTCACTTAGGAATACAACGACTGTTGTAAAATGTTTTTAGCAAGCACCATACTCTATTCACCCCCCTCTAGAGTATATCAGATCTAACTTGCACTTTCAATTGGTATCAAAGCAAGGTTGGTTAAAAATACCACATCTTCCAGGTTGGTTAAAAATACCACATCTCAGTGGTTGCACAGGCTAACACCTGAACCCAAAGATTCCTATAGTTAGATCTGCTTGTTCTGATTTTGTTATTAGAATTACTTCTTCATAAAACATGGCCCAAAACAAAGATTATGCTAGCACCAGACCTCCAGTGTGCAATCTATCCAAGTTTGCACTTTGGAAGGCAAGGATTAGACTCTACATGAATTCTATTGATGAGGACATCTTCAATTCTGTTTTGACAGTGTGTCCAAGACCTCCAGAGAACACAAGTACAAATGTTGTTCCACCTCCCTCAGGAACAGATGCTGACATCAAGAAATGGAAAGTTGCAGATGCAAAGGCTATGAACATTCTAGCCCAGACTATGTCTGATGAGATTTTCCAAAAGGTGGCTGAATGCAACTCAGCAAAGGAGATCTGGGATAAGCTATCTGAAATAGTCTCAGGATCAGCTGATGAGAGAAAAGACAGAAGATCTCACCTCATAACCCAATATGAGAATTTTAAGAAAGGAGAAGCTGAGTCAGTAGGAGATATGTACAACAGACTCAGTCCGATAGTCAATGAACTGAAAACTTTGGATAAAGAGATCTCATTGACTGAGATAAATGATAAAATCCTAATGTGCTTCCCAAGAACTTGGGACTCAAGGATCTGGCCAATCAAGGATGCCAAAAGTCTGAATGAAATCACAACAGAAGCTCTCTTGGGCAAGCTCAAGTCTTATGAGTTGTTCATTAAGAACAAATAAGAAGAGCAGAAGGCTGCCTCACCAGCCACAAGAAAGGAAAAGTCAATAGCTTTCAAAGCCACTGAAGATCAGCCTGAAGACAAGGTCATAGGCAATGATGAGCTGCTTAGTCTACTGGCCAAAAGATTTTACAAAATGGCCAGAAAGTACTTCAGGAAGAGATCCTACAAAGAGCATGATAAGCCAAGGTATGATAAATCAAATAATAAAGAATTCATTTGCTTTGGTTGCAGGAAACCAGGCCACATTGTGCCTGACTGTCCAGAGAACAAAAACAAGGACAGAAAGGACAAGAAAGAAAGAAGAAAAGACAAGGACTTCCAGAAGAATAGCAATGGCAAACCCTCCTCAAACAGGAACAAACACACAAGGAAGGGATTTGTTGCTGAATCTTGGAGAGAGACAGAAGAGGAATCTGAAGCTTCATCCAGCTCAAGTGATGATGAGGATGATGCTGAAGAAAATGAATTCTACATGATAGCTATCAATGCCTCACAACACAATTCTGATGCAGAAGTGTCAGAATCTGAATCAGAGACTCAACCTGAAGAGGAGCAGGTAATAGACTCATTTGATTTCAATTCTGAGGACTTTAAGTATGAATTTAAAGCACTATGTTTAGACTTATTAAAATCTGAGAAGGAAATCATTTCTCTTAGAAATCAATTATCTGAACACAGTTCCTTAAAATCAGAAAACCTCAAACTCTCTGAGGAGTTGGAGTGTTGTAGGGAGCAGATAGCTTCACTGAAAAGTGAGCTATCAGAGGCCAAAAAGCTTGAAGAATCCCTTAATGGGAGA
This sequence comes from Platanthera guangdongensis, assembly GCA_039583875.1. Lineage (NCBI taxonomy): Eukaryota > Viridiplantae > Streptophyta > Magnoliopsida > Asparagales > Orchidaceae > Platanthera > Platanthera guangdongensis. The sequence goes on along the minus strand of CM077167.1, from coordinate 86,330,252 downwards.
AGTATCAAGCTAATGGACATCACAAGCACAGTGAACTCTAGATTCAATAGTACATTGGGCTTGGGTGCTTCATCCAGCCAACCTATAGTACTAACAACCCCAATTAAGTTTATCTCTGATAAAGGGAAGGGAGTTGTAGAGGTAGCTAGGAAAAATTCTGACTTACCCAAGAAATCAAGTGTTCAACAGAAATCGTCGAACGGAGCTAGACGATCGTCGAATGCAGATTGACGATCTCAGGCAAAATCGTCGAACTCAGGTCGACGATCTCTAAACCCTGAACTCTGGCATAGTCGATTGTCGAACGGAGCTCGACGATCTGACCCAAGATCGTCGAATGCAGCTCAACGATCGTCGAGTAGAGATCAGAGCTTTGAAAATTTTTTCAAGGGTAAATCAAAATCCAATCCTAGGGGTCCTTCATCCAGATTTAACCCTTATACTGAATGGACAATACCTCTAAGGAGATATCATCCTGAAGGTTATTAGAGTCAACCAGCGATGTCATTTATTTCTGAATTTAAAGGTTATCAACCTAGGTCCAAGGTAAACTGGGTCAAAAATAAGTAAATTATTTTATGTGCAGGTGAAGACCAATCCAACATCAAACCAACAATGGTATCTGGATAGTGGGTGCTCAAAGCACATGACAGGAAGCAAGGACAATCTCACATCCTTTAAAGCCAAGCTTGGACCCAAAGTCATATTTGGTGATTCAATCTTTGGACTAACAAAAGGATATGGTGCAGTCCAAATTGGGATAGTCACATTCAAGAAGGTAGCCTATGTAGAAGGACTGAAGCACAACTTGATCAGCATCAGTCAGCTATGTGATGAAGGCTACCATGTGACTTTCAGCAAATCCTTATGCAGGATCAAATCAGAGGACAACACAACTGTGTTGACAGGTAAAAGGAAAGGTAACATCTATTTAGTAGACTTTCTTTCAACTGAAGTAGATATTTACCTGTTTAACTATGTCAGTAGACCTAATGTATTATGTCATAAGAGATTTGGGCACATAAACCTTAGAACCATTGATAGGCTATCCAAGGACAACCTTGTCAGAGGACTACCTTCTGGCCCCTACAAGAAGGAAGGACTCTGCAGGGCTTGTCAATTAGGCAAGCAAACCAAAAATAGTTTCAAGTCACTTAATAATAGTGATTCACCTAGGATTTTGTATCTGTTACACATGGATCTTTTTGGACCCATTACAGTACAAAGCTTAGGAGGGAAATCTTACACTTTAGTGGTTGTAGATGACTTCTCTAGATTCACATGGGTGTTCTTTCTGAGGAAGAAGTCTGATAACTTTAAGTGTTTGACAGAGTTTCTCAAATGCATACAGACTGAGTTCAATACTCACATTGCCCTGATCAGAAGTGATCATGGGACAGAGTTTGATTCTATTCATATGCAAGAGTTCTGTCAGAGTGAAGGGATCAGGCACACTTTCTCAGCTCCTAGAACTCCTCAACAAAATGGGGTAGCTGAAAGGAAAAATAGAACCCTTATTGAATCTGCCACTACATTATTGTCAGATGCTCACCTTCCTCTATCTTTTTGGGCAGAGGCAGTGAACACCTCCAACTATGTTTTGAATAGAAGTTTAATACATAAACTGAATGGCAAGACTCCCTATGAATTACTCAAAGGGAAGAAACCTAAAGTAGATTATTTTAGAATTTTTGGTTGTATTTGTTATATTCATAATAATGACAAGAAATACTTAGCAAACTTTCAAGCTAAAGCTGATGAATGAGTGTTTCTAGGATACTCCATGATCAGTAAGGCTTATAGGGTATATAATAAATCAACTCTTAAAATTGAAGAATCTGTGCACATATCTTTTGATGAATCTAACATGTCTTTCAAGGATAAGAACACTTCTACCATAGAACCTTTGCAGGTACATTCTCTTGCTGAAGACTTGAACATATTACAAATCATTCAAAAAGAGGAAAGCAGTGAAGATGAAGAAGACATTCAACATCCTGAAGAGAAACTTCTTGAAGAGCTAGTTGTTGTACCACAAGAGGAAACAACAACACAGGTTGGTGAACAATCAACACCTCCTGTTGATTTAGTAACATCAAGAGACCATCCAATTTCCCAAGTGATTGGAGACATCTCAGCTGGTGTGCAAACCAGGAATCAGGTCAACCAAAACCTGATGCACACTTGCTTCCTATCTCAAATTGAACCTCAATCCATTCAAGATGCAGAGCAGGATCCTCACTGGATCATTGCAATGCAAGAAGAGTTGCATCAATTTGAAAGGAACAAAGTTTGGGAACTAGTACCAAGGCCTAAGGATCACTCCATTATTGGAACAAAATGGGTGTTCAGAAACAAATTGGATGATCAAGGAGTAATTGTAAGGAACAAGGCAAGGCTAGTTGCTCAAGGATACTCTCAAGAAGAAGGGATAGATTATGACCAGACTTTTGCACCAGTTGCAAGGTTGGAGGCCATAAGAATCTTCTTAGCATATGCAGCACACAAAGGCTTCAAAGTGTACCAGATGGATGTAAAGAGCGCTTTTCTCAATGGAGACATCAAAGAAGAAGTCTATGTCTGACAACCTCCAGGTTTTATCTCTTCATCTCATCCTGATTATGTTTTTAAATTGCACAAAGCATTATATGGTCTCAAACAAGCTCCTAGAGCATGGTATGAGACCCTAGCATGTTTCCTTCTAAAAAATGAATTTATAAGGGATAGAGTAGACCAAACTCTTTTTATTAGAACCCATAAGTCCCATACCCTACTAGTACAAATCTATGTAGATGATATTATTTTTGGTTCTACTGATTCAAATTTGTGCAGAAGGTTCTCCAATCTAATGTATTCCAAATTTGAAATGAGTAGCATGGGTGAGTTATCCTTCTTTCTAGGATTGCAAATCAAACAACATGCTGAAGGCATATTTATTTCTCAAACCAAGTATGCAAAGGAGTTGGTCAAGAAATTTGGTATGTCTGAAGCATCTTGTATGAAAACACCTATGCCTACTAATGTTGTATTAGATGCTGATGAACATGGGAAACCTGTTGATCAGACAACATATAGAGCAATGATTGACTCTTTACTGTACCTTACAGCTTGTAGACCTGACATAATGTTTGCTACATGTATATGTGCTAGATTCCAAGTGAACCCTAGAGAGTCACACCTAACATTAGTAAAAAGGATTCTCAGGTATGTAAAAAGTTGTCCAAATCTAGGTCTCTGGTATCCAAAAGACTCAGCATTTGATTTAACTGGATTTTCTGATGCTGATTATGCTGGATGCAGAATTGACAGGAAAAGCACCAGTGGAACTTGTTAGTTTCTTGGTGACAGACTTTTATCTTGGTTTTGCAAGAAACAAACATCTGTGTCAACTTCAACTGCTGAAGCTGAATATATGGCTGCAGGTAGTTATTGTTCACAAATCTTGTGGATTCAAAACCAACTCCTAGACTATGGTTACAACTTAGAGAAGTCTAAAATCTTTTGTGATAATACCAGTGCTATTTCTATAGCTCAAAATCCAGTCCTTCATAGTAGGACAAAATATATAGAGATTAGGCATCACTTTTTAAGGGATAATGTTGAGAAAAATAAAATTGAACTTCAATGTATCCCAACTGATTTGCAAAGGGGAGATATTTTCGCCAAACCCTTGGATGAAAAGAAACACACTTTCTTCCTGAATCAGTTAGGAATGTTAGATGGAGGAAGTCTAAAATAAGATCCAAGATTTTAAAACTCTAAAAATTGACCAAGACTAGGCAAACATCTTGATTTTTCTAGTGTATGGAGTGTTTCTGGTCTCTGAACTGCGCTCGACGATTTTCTCCCAGATCGTCGAACGGAGATCGACGCTTTCCGAAATCGTCGACCTGAGTTCAGCGCTTCTCCGATAGTGCTCAACTATCTCTCTAGGTCAGCGACCGTCGAACGGTGCTCGACGATTTTGTTCTCTGAACTATCGTCGAATGGAGCTCGACGCTCTCCAATATCGTCGAACGGAGATCGACGATTTTGATGACCTTTCAGTTTCCTTTAGAACCCCCGATCGTCGAACTGAGTTCAACGATCTTTCCTTTTCTGCGTCGAACCCTAATATAAAATTAATTTTTTCGGCCGTCGTTCTCTCTTTGCGCTTTCATTCTCTCTGCAAATTTTCTCTTTCCCTCCAAACTTCTCTACACTTGGTCGTTTGTTTGTTGATTTTTGCAGGAATCAATGACCGTCTCAGTCGCTATTCTGGCCGCAATGAAATTTGATGCAGGATTTGATATTGATATGGATTTGTTCAACAATAGTGATCAGATTTTCAAAGACATTCTTGAACTTTTCAAGGAGCAAAAGCTAGTTACTATAATGTCCACCAGAATCAAATTGGATGCTGATGAAATAAAGGAGTGGGTCTATACTGCACACAATCAGGATCAAAACACAGTTGTTGGAACAATTTCAGGAACCCATGTATATCTAACACCTACTGCCTTGACAGAAATTTTTGGATTAAATTCTGGAGAGGATTCTGTTGAACTGTCTGGAGAAGAATTTTCTACTATGCTTGATAGAATGGGACATTCAGATGCAAACCCTAGCAAGCTGCTGAAGAAAAATCTATCTGTGGAGTATAGATTTTTGGCTGATGTTGTAGGGAAGGTGCTGTTGGCCAAGCACTCAGCCCATGATACCATCTCCAGGTATCAGCTGTGTTTGATGGGTGCTCTTGTAGATAAGAAACAATTAAACTGGGGAGAAGTTTTCTTTGACCTGATCAAGAAGAAGATCAACAAGAATTTTGTTAATTATGGGAGAATAATAGGGCTGTTTCTTCAGAACAGATGCCCTACACTGCTAGTATCAAATGGGATGCACATCAATGCCTCAAAGAGGCTCTCTTGTACCCTGTTTGGAAAGTGGGACAGGAAAATAGTGAAGCCCAACAGGCTCTCTGCAAGTGCAACTTCAGGCACAAGGACTGTTGCAGTCTCTTCCGCTCAAGTCTCTGCCCCTGCAGAAGACTTGCCTGCTTCTTCTCCTCCTCCTCCTTCTTTTATTTCATCTCCACCAGTCACATCCACCATTACAGTTTCCTCCACCATCATAATTTCAACCCCATCTCCAGCTTCTATCCATTCTCCAACTCTTCCACCAACTGAAGAACTCTTCCATCCTTTACATCACCACCCACAACAAGAAATTGATTCCTCATCTCAACTTCCATCTTTCACACTTCTGGATGACTCCTTTATGGATGATTCCCCTACATCCCCTCCTGATCTACCCTCTTCATCCACATCCTATCAACAATTGCTTCAAGACATCATCGCACAACCATCCTTCACCCCACCCATTTCCATTCCACTATCTTCCATTTCCACAATCCCCATATCTCAACCCTCATTTCCACCATACCCCAGCTCTCCACCCACATCTCCAGCTGCTCCACCTTCAGTCCCTACCTCTGCTCAAGCACCTCTTGAGCATGTAGATCTTCCAGCTTTAGCAGACAGACTCTATGAGCTGATAGCTCCCAGGCTATCACTCCTGTTGGAGACCACCTTGGCTCCACTTCTCAAGTCAGTTGCAGACCTGTCTGCCAGGCTCTCTTCTCTTCTTCCCTCTCAGGCAATCCCTTCCTTTGGGTGCCTTGATCCAGCTTTCTCTGAAACTAGGCAGGGGGAGATGCCTCATGAAGGTGAAAGATTGTCTGCTGCTGCTGATGTTACTTCAATTCCAGCTCAAGCCTCAACATCTCAAGTTGCAGTTTTCTCAATGGACCTCAGGACACTATTATCAGATTTTGATTCTATTTATTTCAGCTGTCTTCCAGAGCATCCTGCAGTCCAGCCATCAGAAGATCTCTCTAAGGCGATTGTTCCTATTTCAAGCTGTGACACCAGCTTAATTCATTCTTTTGTAAAGTCCTTCTCTGCTACTGCTCCTTCAGTTTCTGTTGAAAATACTGATTTTGTTGATATTGCCGATGCTTTAATATCTGAGGATATACATATGACAGAGGCACTTACTCTTGAGCCTGTTGTTATTGCTACTGTTGCCCCTTCTAGTGATGATTTTCCAGCATCAACTGATACTACTGTTGATGTCATTCCTGTTACTGAAACTGTTATATCTGAATCTGCTGCCCCAGCTACTGCTGTATCTACTGCTGCTGCTTCAACTTCTTCGCCAGTTCTGCTTCTACTCCTCTTCCTGATATTGTTGCTACTACTGTTGCTGTCACTACTATTTCTCCTGCTCAATTACAACAATAGAAAGACTATCTAAAAAGGACTGATGCACTATATGATGATCAAAGCTCAGAAAGTGATCAGTTCAGGACTGATTCAGATGACTCCTCTGCAACTATTGAAAGGAAAAGGAATGCCAGAAGCAAGGCTATGAAAAGGGTTCCTCTAGCAAAAGTCAAAGATACCAATGATATTCCTTATTACATACTACATAACTGCCCTATGACAGAACACTGGATGCAATACTCCAAGAATCAATTGAAGGCCATGAAGAAAAAGAGAAAGTATTGGAAAGGTTCCGCTTAGTTCCATCATCCTCCTCCTCCTCCTTCACCTGATGCAGGTGCAGGTGGTAGCTCTGCTGTTCAACCCTCTGCCAGAAGCCAAACCCCTTATCAACCTCAAGGTAGATCACAGTATAGGGGAAGTCAATCCAGAGGCTACCAATCAAGGAGAGGAAACTATAGATGAAACCAAAGAGAATTTCAAGTATACTCCAAAGGCTATTCCGGGCAACACCCTTATTCAAGGGAAGGAAAAGCTTCCTCTGATACTACTTCAGGTCCCTTTCCCTACAAGCTTAAAAAGTTAGTCTCATCCAGAGCTCCTCCAGACAATCCCTCAAATAGATATGAGTCTCCAGTTCCTTTTGAGGATCCAGAGAACAATCCAACTTCATGGACAACCAGGATGAAGGAATTAGCTGCTTTGGATCAAATTAAGAAAGCCAGAGAACAAGGCAAAGACACTTCCAGTATTACTACTTTATCAGAACAAAGGAAAAAGGAACTTGAAAGATATGCTTCCAACAAGTTCTTTGATTCTGAAAGCTACATGAAGTTGCACCCTGAAGCTGTGGTGCCCAGTCCTAAGCAACAAACCTCTTTAGGTGCAGCTGATGACAGGAGATCTAAAAAGGAAGCTCTCAATCCAAATAGAGAAATAGTACTTATAAAGAGCAAGGAAAAAGAGTAATTCTGTAAGGTGACAGTTATTTTTATTTCTGATCAATCTGTGACAATATATGTGTGATTCTGCATTGTCTTATTTGTTATATTGTTGCCTTGTATATGTTTTTAATTTTCCAATATCTGTAAATAGTAATCTTAACCCAAATAGGGGGAGATTGTTGGAACACCCTATTACTGATTTGGGTCAGGATCACTATGCCTCTTAGGAAACCTGTTTTGACCTCATTGTATAGATCTAAAGGTCAATTATAATTGAGTCTAAGGGTTAGTACTTAGGTTTGGAAGCTGCCCTCAAGACCAAGATTTTCAGTTTCAGAAGACTAAGTCATTTCGTCGAGCTCAGTATGACGAATCGTCGAACTCCATTCGACGATCATTGAGCTCACTTCGACGAATTGTCGAACTCCATTCGACGATCTCTGAGCTCAACTTCAACAAGTCGTCGAACTCCATTCGACGATCGCTGAGCTCAACTTCAACAAGTCGTCGAACTCAATTCGACGATCTCTGAGCTCAACTTCAACAAGTCGTTGAACTCCATTCCACGATCTTCGAGCTTAGATCGACGATCGTGACACCAGTTTGATTCTCTATCTCTGAGCTCAGTTCGACGATAGTTGAGCTCAGATCGACGATCTCTGTTTTTGTCTAATTCCAAATCTCTGAGCTCAGTTCAATGATAGTGGAGCTCAGTTCGACGTTTTTCTGAAGAGTTCAACGATTTTCAATATTCAAATTCAGACAGTTAAGGAATTACTGTCAGCATTTAATTCAGAGATCTTGGAGCCGTTTTTCATTTAATATGGAGCAAGTTTCAAGGAATTATCAAGGAATATTTTATTGGACTTTCCTCTAGAAGACAAAAGCATTTAAGGAAGTAATTAATGATAGGCTAACGACTATCTTGGATAGTGAATCATTTCTATTCAGAAAAAAGGAATAAAAGATTAGATTTTTCATCCCTGAAAAAGAAGAACAAGAAGTTAGAAAGATATTCTCTGCAACAACAATTCTCTACAACAACAATTCTCTGCAACAACAACTCTTACAACACAACAGTTACACAAGAGATAGAAAGAGAGTTGTAGACATTCTCAGTCTCAAGAATTCACACAAGAACACCATCACCAAAGGAGATCAACAAACTGAAATCTTCAGATCTCTTTTGATTCAAGTGTTCAAAGGCCATCATCATTCAAGACTCCAGACACCTCACATTTCAGCTGTTGCTGAAATCATCATTTGCTGGAGATCAATTTTCTGAAGGCCTATGACCCTACTGCAAAGCTTCACTTCCTGAACAACTACAGATCTCAGGGGGAGCTTTGACAACATCCACTATCTTCTCTCTGACTGTTGACAGAGAAGATCTTCTTTCTCATCCCTCTTTCTCTCTCTCTCTCTCTCTCTCTGCTGTAAAGGGTTTTTCAAACTCCCTTCAAAAGCTTGTGTTTGGTTTCTGAGACCTTATCAACACTCAGTGGTGGCAAGACACCTGATTAAAAAATATGGTTTGGTTTTTGAGCACCTTATCAAAAGCTCATTGGTGCCCAGGACACCTGATCAACTCATCCTGTAGTGGATTCCTAGCTAGGGTGGTAGAAGAGTGGATGTACCCAGGTTGATTGGGGAACCACTATAGCTCCTTGTGTCATCTGGTTGCTTATCTTTCTTTTTGTTTCTGGCTGTGGTTTGTGACTAGATTGCTCTATGATTAGATAGTTGTTGTATTTAGATTTACTATTTATTATTAGCTTCTTTGTTCACTTAGGAATACAACGACTGTTGTAAGAAGTTTTTAGCAAGCACCATACTCTATTCACCCCCCCCCCCACCTCTAGAGTATATCAGATCTAACTTGCACTTTCAAGATGTTTTATAACGGGCTAAATCAAAATATAAAGCAAATGATAGACGCAGCTTCCGGTGGTACTTTAAACCATAAAACCCCGGAAGCAGCTCTTGAGCTTTTCGAGTACATGGCCATGAACACATATCAGTTGAATGTGCCTAGACCTCACCCAAACAAACCTGCAGGTATATTTGAAGTAGATAACGTCTCCCAGCTAGCTCTGCAAGTGGAAGTATTAAGTAAAAAGATAATGGAGATGACTGCTGCCTCCGCCCCTCAGGTATGGGAATCTGCAACTCCTTCCCCCGAACAATTGTATTATGTCAATAATATGTCGAGAAATGCTTTTCATATTTTTTTCTGCTGCTAGTTTTCCCGCGCTGGTCTTTGCTTTTCCGAATAGTTATAAACCCGCTTTACAAAACCACCCGAACTTTTCTTCGAGTAATCTCTAGAACGCAATGCGCCCGCCACCACAAAATGATTTTTCAGCACCACCACCACCTCCTCAAAATTTTCCAAAACCTCCAAGTTTGGAGGAGATGTTTTTAAAATATATGAATGTTAATGACGCTACTATAAGAACCATAGAGGGGACCGTTAAAAGTTTAAAGAATTAAGCAGGACAACTTGCAAAACTTATTTTTGAGCGACCCGCCGGGTCTCTTCCTACCAACACCGAGCCCAACCCGAGAGAGCAAGAGAAAGATATAACTCTTCGAAGTGCGAAGCAAGTTTCTGGTATGGTTAGCGAAGAGCCCGATGCAAGCTCCGCCTCCATTAAAAAAAAGTAAAAGCTCCACCCCCATTCTAAAAAATCAACCCTCCGCTGAGAAAATTTTTATCATTTCACCCTTTACTGAAGAAGAAGTTATCACCCCTCTCCTTGTTAAAGAAAAAGATTTCACTCCACCACCTGTCTTTAAAAATGATCCAACTCCACCATACCCTTCCGAACTTAACATGCAACGTCAGGATGATTGTTGAAGTTGGTGACTAGGCGGTCTGGCGGTCTGTCTTGGCGGGTTGAAGACCGCGCGGTCTGGCGGTTTGTCTCAGCCGGCTTGGAGACCGGGCGGCCTAGCGGTCTACCCTGGCAATCTCTCTTTCTCTCTAGTGGTAGCCCTATTGTTAGCCCTTCTGTCTAACCGCGTGGCTTGTGCGGTTTGTTCTGTATAGTCCGCTTAGTATTGTAAATTTTTAGTCCCACATCTCTTATTTGTATTCTCTCATATCTGCTCCATTCTATATAAGGGAGGGCATACCTTTGTAATAAATATCTTTTTGGATAATAAAACTTTCAATTATTCAAAACTCCGGCTAGTTTTTGGTCGTTTGTTCGCTACTTTAACATGTTATCAAAGGACTCGATTTTCTCCTCCTGATTCTGTGCGCCCTCTCTGACCTCGCGACTTGTCTGCGCGGATTGCTTCTTCTTCTCGTGGCCTGTCCCCGCGGCTTGTTTCTTCCGCCTGCTTGCGCCCTGTTCGTGCGGCTTCTTCTCTCCTTGTCGTTGCCCTTTGTGTGCGCGACCTCTTTTTTTCTTCTTCTTCTTGCTGCGACCTGTTTGCCTCCCAGCGGACTTTTTCTCTGTTCGCGTGGTGTCTCTTTCTTCTGTTCGCGCGGGCTATTTTCTAGCCGCTCGACTTATTTCCCTCTGCTTGCTTCTGCGGCTTGGTCGTGGTTTTTCTGGCCGCTGGTATCTATCATCGTGACCGCTGCAGATCTCTTTCTCCTAATCGCTGTATTTTCTCTCTGTTCGCGCGGGTTCTTCCCTTTTCGGCGGCCTCTCTGCCTTACTTCCTTTAGCCGCTCCTGCTTGTTAGTCGCCGCGACCTCCTGTTCAGTCGCACGGCTTGTGCTTCCCTCTTCTTCCCCTTTGTCTTGCTCTGCACCTGGGTCGTGGCCCTTCTTGCCACTGGTGTGCTGTCACCGAGACCGGTACAGTTTTTATTCCTCCCTTCATGGCTTTCATATACTCCTCCAAGCCGTTCTCCTCGGTTGTCATGTCTTCTGGCAGTGCCCACGTTGTTACTCAAGGAAAATGGCTGATCGACACCGGTGCTACAAATCATATGACCGGCAATCTCCAGTGTTTTTCTCTCCTATAAACACATGATCGGTTTCCCCCGGTTATTGCGGCTTCTTCTCTCCTTGTCGTTGCCCTTTGTGTGCGCGACCTCTTTATTTCTTCTTCTTCTTGCTGCGACCTGTTTGCCTCCCAGCGGACTTTTTCTCTGTTCGCGTGGTGTCTCTTTCTTCTGTTCGCGCGGGCTATTTTCTAGCCGCTCGACTTATTTCCCTCTGCTTGCTTCTGCGGCTTGGTCGTGGTTTTTCTGGCCGCTGGTATCTATCATCGTGACCGCTGCAGATCTCTTTCTCCTAATCGCTGTATTTTCTCTCTGTTCACGCGGGTTCTTCCCTTTTCGGCGGCCTCTCTGCCTTACTTCCTTTAGCCTCTCCTACTTGTTAGTCGCCGCGACCTCCTGTTCAGTCGCACGGCTTGTGCTTCCCTCTTCTTCCCCTTTGTCTTGCTCTGCACCTCGGTCGTGGCCCTTCTTGCCACTGGTGTGCTGTCACCGAGACCGATACAGTTTTTATTCCTCCCTTCATGGCTTTCATATACTCCTCCAAGCCGTTCTCCTCGGTTGTCATGTCTTCTGGCAGTGCCCACGTTGTTACTCAAGGAAAATGGCTGATCGACACCGGTGCTACAAATCATATGACCGGCAATCTCCAGTGTTTTTCTCTCCTATAAACACATGATCGGTTTCCCCCGGTTATTCTCGCTGATGGCTCTTCATCATCAGTCCATGGGATGGGGATAGTTCATGTCACTCCGTCTCTTCACTTGGCGGATACTCTATATGTGCTCCAGTTCCCGTGCAACTTATTATCTGTTACCTCTCTATGCAAGCAATTATAGTGTTCCGTCACCTTTACTTCTACTTCTTGCTCTTTTCAGGATCCGGACTCCCAACAGACGATTACTACTGGGACTGAGAGTGGCGGCCTATACTTCCTGAATAACATTTCTTCTTTTTCCACCGTCTCCTCCACCTCCACAGATATTCTCCAATGGCATCTCCGCCTTGGTCATGCTCCTCCACGTCTTCTTCGTCAACTTCTGCCCCACCTTCCTCCACAAAGTCCTCCACTCAACTATGAGGCCTGTCAGATTGGCAAGCATCACCGCTCCTCCTTCCCTCCAAAGCACGTTCGTGGCTCTACCCGTCCGTTTGATCTCGTCCACTCCGATATTTGGGGTCCTTCTCCTACTCTTACCATTGGTCGGGGTAGTTCATATTTTGTCACGTTCATTGATGATTTCTCTCGCTGTACGTGGGTGTATCTATTAAAAGATTGCTCCGAATTATTCTCTGTATGGACGTCCTTCTATCTCATGATCCAAACTCATTTTAATGTTTCTATCAAAGTTTTTCGATCTGATAATGCCAAAGAATATATCAGTCATGACTTTTCTACATTCTGCATGCAAAATGGGATTATTCATCAAACTAGTTGTGTCTATACTTCATAACAAAATGGTGTGGCCGAACGCAAAAACCGTCACCTCCTCGATGTCGCTCGCACCTTGATGACCCAGATGCATGTTACTCGCTCCTATTGGGGCTATGTTGTTCTCCTTACCTGTTACATTATCAATCACATTCCCTCCACGGTTCTCCACGAAAAAACCCCATTCTCCATTCGGTATCCGGGCAAGGAGCTGTTTCCTCTACCTCTCCAAATCTTTGGATGCACTGCCTTTGTGCATACCCCTTCTACCACCAGTGATAAGCTCTCCCCTCACTCCACCAAATGTGTCTTTCTGGGGTACTCCACCACTCAGAAAGGCTATTGTTGCTTTGATCCCGTCCTTCGTAAGTAGTTCGTCTCTGCTGACGTCACCTTCTTCGAGAATACTTCCTACTTCTCGGATGACTCCTCTCCTCTTCTCCCAGCTTCTGATTCTCCTGTCGTTCCCTTCGTTCCCTCGCCTCCTACTATGATCTCCACCCCTACATCGTCTTCATCCACTCCTCTCCCCCACCTCTCTCTCTCCCTCCTCCGCCACCCTCTCCTTCATCTCTGCCGCCGTAGCTCTCTACTCCCGGGCCAGCTTTATCTAGCACGGATGCTCCGGATGGCGCGGGACCCGCTGACCTGGATCTTCCTATACCTCTTCGCAAAGGGGTACGGACGTGTACCCTATACCCCCTTGTTGTTGTTGTTTCCTATGATCGTCTTACCCCTTCTCGCAGGGCATTTGCACTGGCTATCTCTGCCACTGCCACACCCCGCTCCTACCGGGAGGCTCTTGCTATTCTTCATTGGAAGATGGCCATGGATGAGGAAATGGCGACCCTAACTGAGCGGTGTACCTGGACTCTTGTTCCTCCTCCCTTCGGCACTGATGTTGTTGGCTGTCGCTGGGTCTTTGTGGTCAAATTTGGCCCCGATGGCACTGTGGATCGTTATAAGGCTCGCCTTGTTGCTAAGGGCTTTACTCAGACCTATGGGGTTGATTACTTTGATACCTTCTCCCCCGTGGCTCGTCTCAGCACTATCCGGGTCCTTCTCTCTGTGGCGGTAAATAGGGATTGGCCGATTTCCCAGCTGGATGTCAAGAATGCCTTCCTTTATGGTGATCTTCACGAGGTCGTTTACATGGAGCAACCTCCTGGGTATGTTGCTCAGGGGGAGACACGAGTATGCCGGCTGAAAAAGGCAATTTATGGCCTCAAGCAGAGCCCTCGAGCTTGGTTTGACAAGTTCAGCAGCATCGTGGCGGCCGTTGGTTTTGCGCGAAGCTCTGCCGATCACTCTCTATTTATTCGCAAAACTCCTTTGGGGCTGGTTGTTCTTGCTGTGTACGTCGATGATGTTCTTCTCACTGGCGATGACCAGGAAGGGGTAGCCCTGACAAAGTGATATCTTCGCCAACATCTGATCACAAAAGATATGGGCTCTCCAAAGTACTTTCTGGGGATAGAAATCTCTCGGAAGCCCGACTCCTTAGTTCTCTCTCAGCGTAAGTATGCCCTTGATCTTTTAAAAGAGGCAGGATTGACTGGAGCAAAACCTGCTCGATGCCCCATGGCAACTGGAGAAGACAAAACCTGGACAGATGATTCGCCTCCTCTTTTAGATAGTTCGCGGTACAGGCGTCTGGTTGGTAAGCTCATATATCTCACAGTGACCAGGACCGACATTTCCTATGTTGTGGGCAAGTGAGTCAATTCATGCAAGCACCTAGGGAGTGTCATCTACAGTCCGCCTTGCGGATCTTGGAGTATGTCAAAGCAGCGCCTGGGAAAGGATTACTTTTTCAGAAGAATGGTCATCTGAGGATTGAAGCATACTCAGATGCAAGTTATGCTGATGACAAAGGGGATCGCAAGTCAACCTCAGGTTTTTGCACCTTTGTTGGGGGAAATCTGGTAAGCTGGAAGAGCAAGAAGCAGTCTGTTGTCTCCAGGTCCAGTGCAGAAGCTGAGTATTGCAGTATGGCGTCGACCACTTGTGAGTTAAAATGGTTGCGGGCTCTCATGGTAGATTTAGGAGAGTTCTACAACCATCCTCTACCGATGTTCTGTGATAACAAGGCTGCCATATACATCTCCAAAAATCCGGTCTTCCATGAAAGAACAAAGCACATTGAGGTCGACTATCATTTCATTCGTGAAGAGATCTTAAAGGAACAAATTTGCACTCCCTTTGTCACTTCTGATAAAGAGCTGGCTGACATCTTCACCAAGCCAGTTTCCGCCTCGTTTCTTCATGTTTGTGACAAGCTGGGCATGATCGATATATATGCTCCAGCTTGAGGGGGAGTGTTGAAGTTGGTGACCGAGCGGTCTGGCGATCTGTCTTGGCGGGTTGAAGACCGCGCGGTCTGGCGGTTTGTCTCAGCCGGCTTGGAGACTGGGCGGTTTAGAGGTCTACCCTGGCAATCTCTCTTTCTCTCGGTGGTAGCCGTGCGGTTAGCCCTTCTGTCTAACTGCGCGGCTTGTGCGGTTTGTTCTGTATAGTCCGCTTAGTCCTGTAAATTTTTAGTCTCACATCTCTTATTTGTATTCTCTCATATCTCCTCCATTCTATAAAAGGGAGGGCATACCTTTGTAATCAATATCTTTTTGGATAATAAAACTTTCAATTATTCAAAACTCCGGCTAGTTTTTGGTCGTTTGTTCGCTACTTTAACAATGATCAATACTCCCGCTTCATAGAAATATTTAATCAAATCCACATAAATCTACCCTTCCACGATGCAATCCCCCAAATGCCGTAGTACGCTAAGTATCTTAAGGACCTCCGGACTAATAAAAAGAAGTTAGAAAACTTAACGCATGTCACACTAAATGCCCAGTGCTCTGCTTTCTTGACAATCGGTTTACCAAAGAAGATCAGTGATCTGGGTAATTTTTCTATGTTGTGTGTCTTTGGTGATCTTTTTGTCAAACACGCATTGGCCGACTTAGGTGCATGTATAAACCTGATGCCCCTCTTATTATTCAAGAAGTTAGGAATTGTTATCCTTAACCCCACACGTATGAGTATCCAGCTCGCTGATAGATCCGTTAAATACCCATTAGGAATCGTGGAGGATGACTAAGTTAAAGTCATCAAATTCATCTTCCCGGTGGATTTCATCATATTGCACATCGAAGAAGACGTCGAGGTTCCCTTGATCCTTGGCCGACCCTTCCTTGCCACCTCCCGAGAAATCATTGACGCAAGCAATTGTAAGCTCTTCCTACGAGTAGGCGACGATGAAATGACTTTCTCTATCACCCCTTCGATGAAGAATACCCTAAAGAATGACGATTCCTGTTTTTTCTTAGATGCCTTAGGTGAAGAATCTTCCTACTACCTTTCTGAAAGTGAAAGTAAAATTTCAGATTTTTGTTTCTATTCAACTCTTCCAAATGAATTTCTGCAAGGGACGGCCATGGCCGCGGACTCCACCCTTTCCGATAATCCTTATATAGAAAAAATAAATGAAAAATCATTTAAAGATTTCTTCCCCGATGAGAAGCTGCTTTTAATTAACAAATTCCCTTCTCCTTGGTTTGCACACATAGCCAACTACTTAGTGGCTCGTGTGCTACCGAAAGAGTTCTCCTCTCAACAAAAGGATAAATTCTTTTCTTAGTTGAAGAAGTATTTTTTTGAGGACCCGCATCTTTTTCGAGTCTGTGTGGACCAAGTGATAAGGAGATGTGTCTCCTTTTAATAAGGATTAGATATTTTAAAACATTTACATGATGTACTGACTAGTGGTCACTAATAAGATGTTCGCACCACTCACAACGTGCTTTGCGCGAGTTTTTTCTGGCCAAGCCTGTTTAAAGATGCACACGCCTGTGTGAGTATGTGTGATAGTTGCCAACGGTCGGGAAATATTTCCAATAAAAATGAAATGCCGCAAAATTATTTCCTTGAGTGCAAAGTTTTAGACCTCAGGTGAATTTATTTTGTTGGTCGCCTTCCTTTAAGCTTCGGGAACAAATACATTTTAGTTGCTGTAGATTATGTTTTGCGATGGACTGAAGACCAAGCTCTTCCTACTAATGATGCCCGAGTCGTAATTACATTTTTGAAAAATTATTTTCTCGATTCGGTACACCACCAGCCATCGTTACCGATAGGGGTTCACATTTTTGTAACGCACAGTTTTCAAAAATTCTTATTAAATACGATGTTACACATAAGCTTTCAGCTGCATACCAACCCCAAAATAACGGACAAGTCAAAGTAGTGAACAGATAACTTAAAAGAATTTTAGAAAAGACCGTTTCCACATCAAGAAAACACTAGTCAACCAAATTAGACGATGCTCTATGGGCCTACCGTACAGCATACAAAACCGCCATCGGCTGTGTTGATGCACGAAAACGGACAGTGAGTCGGGCACCACCAGCTAACGGTTCGAGCACTGGGGAATGAAGGGAAAGGAGGAGACTGTCGACTAGTTGGTTACTAGCGGTCGTAGCTAAAGGACATAAAAAGAGGCCGCTGGCAGTGGCAACAGCAGAGTTTGCTCGCCGCAGCTTAAATGCCACTCCTGTGACGGGCTTTTCTTTAATCAAAGTGAGAAACAGTTACATGAAGGAGAAAAAGAGGAAGCCGGCCGGACTGCAAGCCGCAAAACACTGACTTGAGCCGCAGCTCTTAACAGGCGAGCTCCTGGATACAAGTCAGCGTGTCTTGGGGAGTGCATCCCCATATTTATAAGCTCGGGGGCCTGCCCAAGCGGGCAGGGCTAAAGTTACCGGCTGCCCGGGGTATAGGAGAACCGGTCAGAGGTGAGGGGAAGCAAATGAGCAGAAAAAGGGAAAGGATGGAAGCCACACTGCCTGGCGGATTCCTCCTGGAGAGCTGGTGGTCTGGGTCCTGGGCCTTGTCGCTGAGCAGGGTCGGCGCTGGCGGCGGCCTGACATGGAGACCGCCCGGCTTCGGTGATGACCAGACGAGTTGATCTGAGATGCGGCTAGCCGACCAGACCACTCTCTGGTGACCGTCCGAATCGGGAGACTTGGCAGCTAGAACAACCAGGCCGCCCTGTCTGGAAAGCTGCGCGAACAGGTCGCGGATTCCGGGCTTAATATAATCCCCTCACATTTTTAAGTTTCCAAAAAACTTCGAAAGTGTAGAACTAAGCCGGAGACCGCGACTGCCTTATCGGTGTCTATAAAATCCCCTGGCCCTTGACATTCTTCAAGTTCTCTGCCAAGCCACGGGTCGCTACTCGCCACTTGCGGTCAGAATCTTTCAAGCTGATGCAAACATTCACAAGATGGATGTCATGTCATTGATGTTAGCCTGCGACAAGAAATCGACTGAAAAGAAGAAAAGCCGGAGCCAGAAACCAGATGACTGACTGTCAGCCTGCGAAGAAGATTGGGAAGCCGGTTACTCCAGCGCCTTGTGGATCTGAAAAGAGTCCGACGCAGACCGTCGGCGAATCACCACAGGCCGTAACCGATCCTGATGTGGTTTCGAAGATTGCTCCACCACAAACCGGAATTGCCAAATCCTTCGATATGACTTTCTCTCCATCGGGAGAACCACTCTTAAAAATAGGTGAGAGGGAGGAGAAAAGTGTTGAATCTGGCGAGCCGCGCGAATTGCAGGCCAAGGGCGATCTAGTCGTTGTGGACGACAACGAATCAGAGAAGGAACTGGAGACCGACCGGATTTTGGCAGAATAGAGCAAACGAACAGAAATGTTGTTCGGCTCCTTGAAACGGCAGAAGCAATGGAGTGAGACCCTTGAGGAAAGGATGAAGAGGAAGATGAGGAAGATGCAGGCCGGAAACCAGAATATTTTCGTAAATACCGGCGCGGACAGTCTTCAACATAGGCCGTATGAGAAGGAGGTACCCGATAGTCCATCCACACCGGATTTCAAGCTGAACGAGCTGCTAGATGTATCCGCAGCTAGAGAGATGCTTAGCGACCTCCTCAAGGGCATGGAGACCCTCCAGCAGCAAGATGCGCTACTGTCGACTCCAGCGACCTCTAAAGAGGTTGACCGCCCCGAAGTCGAGGTCATTGGGGAGAATCTTGGCGATCCGGCTTCCACGACATCTGAAGGAGCCGAGAAACTGAAGCTTTGAGAGAAGATGGAGGAGATGAAGAAGCTGATCGTCAAGAAGCCGGTGGTGACCACACATCCATTGCTGCAAGGTAAACACCGGGAAGTTAGGTGAATTGTTAACTTCTACAAGTCGCGGTCAAGGAAGAAGGGGGCGAATATAATATTAAATTCGTCGTCCAGCTTTTTCCTGACTACGGCTCAACTGAAAGGCCGAGCTAAATAATACGAGCGACTTTGGAAAGAAAAGCTAAAGAGGATAGATCCCGAATGATTCAGGCGGCCAGTGTTTAGAAAGCATACCGCGGCCTCTGAAGCAGATAAAAATCAAAGCGGTGGTTTTATCCTACTGATTTCCTTGCAAGAAGGTCGCAATTATCCGGGTGAACCTGACCGCGGTTTATCTTCTGCAGGTGAACCGGAGACCGCGATGAAACCGGGCGACTTAACATCACTTTCTTCTATGCTGCCGCCACCTCCGCCAAGTGTTCGCGAGAAAGAGATGGTCGACTTCCAGAAGGAGGTTGACACATTACAAGCGGCTTTGAACGCACACACCGAAGCCTTGCGGGTTAAGGATGAAGAAAAGCGGGTTGCCGAGGAGGCCGCCGAGAAAAGGATCCAAGAGTTGCAAACCATCCTGGAGCAAGAGACCACAAGGCTACAGTCCGCGCTGGAGCAGGACACCATAAAGTTGAAGTCCGCGCTGGAGCAAGAGATTGCCAGGCTGAAGACCGCGATGGAGGCCACTGATAGGAAGATTGCAGAGATGTAGGTCGCCTTGGGGCATGAGAGGGAGAGAAGTATTTGCTGATGGCCAGACAGCTAGAAAGAGACAGAGAAGAGATTCCACATCTTGAGGACGGCGAAGACCAAGATCTGCCAGCGGAGACCGGCGGAGAACAGCGGCCTGCAGTGCCGACTTCTGGAAAGTTCCCAGTTACTGGCCTCCCGGCCTCTGGTGAGACTTCGAATCCACCGGAGGACGGGGCGCCCGGGCTGGCCGCAGTTTCAAGCAGTATGGGTGTTCGGGCGATTGCAATGATCTTGTTTGCGAGAGTAGAACGCGACACTGCGAGGGTTCATCGGTCTCTACACTCGCTTCATAATCTAGTTAGCCGGGTGTATGTTGTGATTGTACAAACCGGTGAACAGGTCGCGCTTATAGGACGAGATAGAATGAACGACGATAAGCAAGGCTGAGCGACTTGAAAGATCTAAGCCGCGCGAACAATTGAATATTATGTTGTAATATATTTTCTTTGCTGGATGTTGGAGAATTTGGTTGTTGTAAACTGTTGTATTTTTACTCTGCTGCGAACTGTTTACGGCGTAAGCGGTTTGTATTTATGATCACCATGCCTGTGTTTTGTTCATAAAATCTAGGTATAGGAAAGTAACTGTGCGGTCTGGCAAACAGATCGCCGTCTTGAAATATTGATATCAACATGATTTGCCATGAAATTATACCAAGTGCAGGGATATAGTCGTGCGGACTGACGAATTAAACTGCGGCTTAGTCGTTGCACTGATCTGTATTTCCTGCAGGTTTAGGTCGCGCGGCGTGATGGCTAGCCGCGATTTGACATTGAGTACTGTACCTCCACTGGTTTTCTATAAATAGAGCCGATCCCGGAGATTTCATCATAAGACAGAAAGGATGCGGGCTTAGTCCAAGTCGTTGCGGTCTGACAAGGCCTCTGCGGTCAGGACTGATGCGGCCTCCGCATTCCACTCTGCAGACCACAAAGATTGCCAGCTTACAAAAGCCGAGCTAGATGATTTTGTAGAGAAACATATGCAGGGTAGCCCGCTAATCGCGCGGCTTCCGCTGCAGGACGAGCGGATTAACACATCCAATGCAAATCAGATCGCCATCCCCATCGACCACTTTGACTGCGGTTTCCGCTTTCCGGTCATGATGAAGGTTATGGCGGTCTTCGACCATTATGGCATTGTGCCAAGACAACTGCCACCAAACTCGATAGCCGCCATATACAGCTTTATCTCATACTTAAGGTCGGAAAGAGTCCGATTTTCTATGAGGCTATTCCGGGAATGTTTCTCAGTGTGATCTATCACGGACTCCAGGACAAAGATCTTATGGGGGTTCTTGTACTTCGGCTACAGGGGGATGAAGATCGTCAACCTGGCGAACAAGATCTCCAACTGGTCGGAGCGGTTTCTCATCTTCGAGGGAAACCTGGGGTTGCTGCCAGTCAACCCGCAAATCCACGAAGAGGACGCCTTCGGCAGCGGTGGCTTGGACGGCGTGGAGAAGGAAATCTACAGCTTCTTCAAGGGGGAGCGGCTTGACGTAAACCATTACATCCCGCTGCTGCCGCCCTTAGAAGGAGTTGAAGCAGAAGATAGTAAGCTCCAAATTGACCGAAATGAACTCTTAGCCATGCGGCCTTTGAACTGACTTTGTCTTTATCTTTGCAGCTGCTATGGCGGTCCCACAGAACAAGCTACTGACTCCTGGCAGCCTGACTCTCACCCAAAGAGAGAAGCGAGCCAGGCAGGCCAAGCCACCGCGGGCTGTGGAGGAGGAGGAGTCGGCCTCCTCCGGCGAGTTTATGCTGCAGGGAATGGGCAGCGGCCTGAAGGACGTCCATGGCAACCCGGCTGTACTATGGAGCCCGGATGGTGAGTCTGTGAAGGTCTCCACCGCACTCCCCTACTGGTGGAGGGAAGAAGTAACCCGCCATGGGAACGTGGTTGGCGCTGCACTGTACGGCAAGCGCAACTTGAAGGCGCTGCACTGAGTTCCCGCAGACGACCTGCCGCGGCTAACCGTGCAAGTCGGGGCAAGGTGCTTCGTGAAAATCCACTTCATGGGCCTTGCCTACAAACAGTTAATGAAAGAGTTGAGCTGCCTGGAGAGGCAGTTAGAGGAACATGAGGAAGAAAACAAGCGACTGAAAGAAAGGGAGGCGGTAAGTCATCACCCGATACTCGTGTAGTTAGAATTATGAAACCAGGCAGTCTTACCTTTACTTCTTTTGCAGGCAATATATGACACGGCCAACCACACCTTACAAGACCACGTCTTCCCGCAGGTCGTCCAGGGGATTGATGGAGAGCTTAACCGCCTCCGAGACCTTGGAGGCTTGGCGGCCGTCTTCACTGACTTCACCTGTGCCGACATTTACCCCACCATGAAAAATAAGGTGGCCGCCGTCTACAGGGCAATCAAGGGCAAAGGTAAGGTCGGCGAGGAAGACGATGAAGAGGAGGAAGACGACGAGAAGAGGGTGGCCAGGAAAGCCAGAGCGGAGGCGCATCGTCTGAGTCTGGCGGTCAAGCATCTGAGACTGCACAGATAGATTCGACGACTTCTAGCGGTTCAGGCGGCTCGGCGGCTAGCAGTAGCGGGTACTCTGAATCCTCCGTCGACATCGATGATGACGGTGATTCACGTTCTCCTGCGGCTAAAAAACTCAAGCAGGCCGATTAGGACCTTTTTAATACTTTACTTGTATTTTGATCTTTTTGGGAAATCAGCAGTATTATATTTTTGTAAACGGCGCGATTAATGTTTTGTAACATTCAATGAAATAGGAAAAGGAATGAAGGAAAATTTCACCCGTGACGTGTCTCTTACTTTACATCTCATTTTTCTTACTTGCTCAAGACCGCACGGTCTCAGTATAATTTCTGATTTAATAGATTGTTAACATATAAACCGGTTTGAGGCCGTACTGTGACTTCAATGAAGTTACTCGCAAGAGAGGTAGATATCCTTGCGGCTTATTTCGGAATAGACATCGACAATAAGCCGCGCGACTACCAGTTTAACCGCCATTTGCCTTAATGAAGTAATAAAGGTTATCCGCTGGGAAGAGGGAAATGATCGCGGCTTACTTGTACATAAATCACGACCAAATAGCCGCGCGGCCACTATTCTTAGTCGCCAAAAAGCCATGACTTTGAAGTATAAGATTGCGGCTAGGGCAAAATCTGATACAAATTGCCCTTTTAATGAAAGAGACAAGAATAGAGAAATATTCTGCGTCTTCTTATAACACAAGCCGACAATAGGCAGATGGAAGCCGAATAATTTTGTGATGACAGGTCGCTGATCGACTAGTATAACTGATACCATATAAGTCAGCGGACTAAGTTCAAGAATTAACTTCCAGAAACAGGTTGGCCGACTTCATGTCCCTATGAATAATAAACCGGCAACAGGCACATGAAAGCCAAATAATTTAAGCCGGAATAAGTAATTGCGTGGCCTGTGTACTGAATGATATAAATAGGCATAGGCCGCTTATTAAAGCCGTGAGATAGCGGATAGGCTCGTGTTGTCCTGCAAGAATAGATGAAGCTATGCGCTTATGTGTCGATGTGGGCAGGTGCGTGTGGCAGTACTTTCCACACAAGGAACACATAAGCGGGATTAAAATTCTTAATATCCACGACCGATGTCAAGCAAGACAAGTACGCAATGTCTGCGATGAAGGTCAAGCGGGACAAGTACGTAATGTCTGCGGTTGATGTCAAGCGGGATAAGTACGCAATGTCTGCGACGAAGGTCAAGCGGGACAAGTACGTAATGTCTGCGACTGGTGTCAAGCAGAATTTCCACTACACATCTACGACTGTTGTCAAGTGGGATGTGGAGGGCTTAAGAATTCAAAGGGCCTTTTGCCCTTATATGTATGCATGTTAGCATTATAAGTAAAGCTAAGAAATAAGCTTCAAATGAAAGATAATGCTTGTTTGATGTTAAGGATGTGGCAAAAGGATATATGTTCGAAGCTTGACTATGCCCCATTAATACCAATTGACAAGGGGACTTTATATATTATTCTGATCATAAGCATTTTTATCATATAGAAAAAAATAAATCCCCGCTTGAACTATTGAGTAAGCCATGGAAGAATGCCTTAGAAAATTACTGAATGACATAGTCTTGCAACTTTCCAGCTCTTGCAAGTTGATTAGCTAACTCCCGGGGAGCTATGCAACCTTCTGCTAGATGACCAACATCTTTATGATAATTGCAAAAAAGCACCTCATGCCGATATTTGATTTTATATTTCAAACGCCGAGGCTTTTTGAGCTCAGGCATTCCTTGAAGGGTTATCACAAGATCTTCCATAGGAATTTTGAACTTAACATATTTATCTGAACCTTTTTTACGCTTTGGAGTTTTCGGATGCGAAGATGCGACTGGATGTACTCTCACAAACTCGGATAATTCGTTCTGCTGAAGAGACAATGTATTTCTATCCTGAGGAAGAGGTGGAGATTTGCAACATTTAACTTGTGAAATATTTTGAGAAGAAATGAATTGCTGATCACTAGAAGTCCCTTGAGATTGTCTAGTCATCTTATTCAGAAACAAGATATAACCTTTATTTGCTTCTTCGCCTATTATGAACTTATTAAAGTTATCAATAAGATCTCCATAGATTTTGGGATACTTTGTGGTGAGCTTAAATTTCAAAGGGCCTTCTCGAAGTCCATTTATGAAAGCATGTAAGTAATAATCTTGATGGACACTACAAACATCCAGAACTTCCTTTTGGAACCGGTCAAAAAAATCCGGATTAGACTCGTCAACTCCTTGCTTGATTCGGAAGAGAGCTTCAACGTCTCTTCTCCGCTTCCTGTAAATAGTGAACCTTGAAATGAATCGACTTCGAAGATCTTTAAAACTGGTTACCGATCGAGGTGGCGGACTATAGAACCTTTCCCTTGCAATATCGCCAAAAGATATAATGAGGAGTTTGCATTTTATTCCATTTGACACGTTTCTTAGTGAAATAGCCGATTCAAAGGCTTGCAAATGAGAAAACAGATCATCACATCTGGAATACTCCGGGAGACGCGGTACTCTGAAATCATCGGAGCAGTATCCCACCGAATACGATCAATGAATGGAGAAGGGGCCTCTTCTTCTTCCTTATAAGAAGGTTCATTTGCAATAGATTTTGGTGCATGCTCAACAAAATTCGCAAAAAATTTATTATCATGGCCAAGGGACTCATTATTAAAATATGAACAATCCTGCACTTCTGAATGATCCGTAGTAATTGACATGTAACTAGATTCATTCTATCCCATTGCAGGATTCATCTTCAAAGGAAGAAGATAACCAAACTTTTCCCAGAGACCGCCGACTAGCCGCGGCTTGAACTGGCGGCTAGACGGCGCAACAAGCCGATAAGAAGACCGGCGGGAAAGCGAGCGGGTAGAACGAAAGTTTCTACAGTGCTGGAGGCGGGCTGAAAGCCTTAGCCGGCGAAGTCCCGGCTTGCTTGACAGGCCGCCAAGCTTTAGAAGCTAGAGCGGTCTGACGCACTTGACCGCTAATTTCATCGACTGGTCGAGATCTGAAGGTCGTGTGTTAATTGTTGATGCACGAAAACGGACAGGGAGTCGGGCACCACCATCTATGGTTCGAGCACCGAGGGAAGGAAGGGAAAGGATAAGAATGTCGACTAGTCGGTTACTAGCGGTCGTAGCTAAAGAACATAAAAGAGGCCGCTGGCAGCAGCAACAACAGAGTTCGCCCGCTGCGGCTTAAATTCCACTCCTGCGACGGGCTTTTCTTTACTCAAGTGAGAAACAGTTACATGAAGGAGAAAAAGAGGAAGCCTGCCGGACTGTAAGCCCCAAAACACTAGACTTGAGACCACAGCTCTTAACAGGCGAGCTCCTGGATACAAGTCAGCGTGTCTTGGGGAGTGCACCCTCCCCCTATTTATTGGCTCGGGGGCCTGCCTAAGCGGGCAGGGCTAAAGTTACCGGCTGCCCGGGGTACAAGAGAACCAGGCAGAGGTGAGGGGAAGCAAATGAGCAGAAAAAGAGAAAGGAGGGAAGCCGTACGACCTGGCGGATTCCTCCTGGCGAGCTGGTGGTCTGGGTCCTGGGCCTTGTCGCTGAGTAGGGTGGCGTATGGCGAAGACCAAGATCTGCCAGCGGAGACCAGTGGAGAACAACGGCCTGCACTGCCGACTTCTGGAAATTTGCCGGTTACTGGCCGTCCGTCCTCTGGTGAGACTTCGAATCCACCGGAGGCCGGGGCGCCCGGGCAGGCCGTAGTTTCAAGCGGTCTAGGGGTTCGGGCGATTCCAATGATCCCGTTTGCGAGAGTAGAACACGGCACTGTGTGGTTTCATCGATCTCTGCACTCGCTTCATAATCTGGTTAGCCAGGTGTACGCTGCGTTTGTAAAAACCGGTGAACAGGTCGAGCGCATAGGACGAGACAGACTGAACGACGATAAGCAAGGATGAGCGACCTGAGAGATCTAATCCGCGCGAACAATTGAATATTTTGTTGTAATATATTTTCTCTGCTGGATGTTGGACAATTTGGCTGTTGTAAACTCTTGTATTTTTACTCTGCTGCGAACTGTTTGCAGTGTAAGCGGTTTGTATTTATGGTCACCATGCCTGTGTTTTGTTCAGAAAATCTAACTATAGGAAAGTAACCATGCGGTCTGGCGAACAGATCGCCGGCTTGAAAGATTAATATCAACATGTTTTGCCATGAAATTATTCTAAGTGCAGGGATATAGTCGTGCAGACTGACGAATTAAATTGCGGCTTAGTCGTTGCACTGATCTGTATTTCCTGCAGGTTTAGGTCGCGCGGCGTGATGGATAGCCGCGATTTGACGTTGAGTATTGTACCTCCACTACTTTTCTATAAATAGAGCCGATCCCGGAGATTTCATCACAAGATAGAAAGAATGCGGGCTAAGTCCAAGTCGTTGCGGTCTGATAAGGCCTCTGCAGTCAGGATTGTTGCGGCCTCCGCATTCCACTCTGCAGACCACAAAGAATGCCGGCTTACAAAATCCGAACTAGACGATTTTGTAGAGAAACATATGTAGGGAAGCCCGCTAATCGCACGTCTTCCGCTATAGGATGTGCGGATTAACACATCCAATGCAAATCAGATCGCCATCCCCATCGACCACTTTGACTGCGATTTCCGCTTTCCGGTCATGATGGAGGCAGTAGCGTTCTTCGACCATTATGGCCTTGTGCCAGGACAGCTGCCACCAAACTCGATAGCCGTCATATACAGCTTCATCTCATACTTAAGGTCGGAAAGAGTCCGATTTTCTATGAGGCTGTTCCGGGAATGCTTCTCGGTGCGATCTATCCCGCACTCCAGGACAAAGATCTTCCGGGGGCACTTGTACTTCGGTTGCAGGGGGCTGAAGATCGTCAACCTGGAAAACAAGATCGCAAACTGGTCGGAGCGGTTTCTCATCTTCGAGGGAAACATGTGGTTGCTTCCAGTCAACCCGCAAATCCGTAAAGAGACCGTCTTCTGCAGCGGCGGCTTGGACGGCGTGGAGAAGGAAATCTACAGCTTCTTCAAGGTGGAGCGACTTGACGTAAACCATTACATCCCGCTGCTATCATCCTTAGAAGATGTTGAAGCAAAAGATAGTAAGCTCCAAACCGGCCGAACTGAACTCTTAGCCGTGCGGCCTATGAACTGACTTTGTCTTTATCTTTGCAGTTGTTGTGGTGGTCCCGCAGAACAAGCCGCTGACTCCTGGCGGCTTGACTCTCACCAAAAGAGAGAAGCAAGCCAGGCGGGCCATGCTGCTGCTGGCTATGGAGGAGGATGAGTCGGCCTCCTCCGACGAGTTTATGCTACAGGGAACGGGCAGCGGCCTGAAGGAAGTCCATGGCAACCCGGCTGTGTTGTGGACCCCGAATGGCGAGTCCGTGAAGGTCTCCACCGCCCTCCCCTACTAGGGGAGGGAATAAGTAACCCGCCACACGAACGTGGCTGGCGCTGCGCTGTACGGCATGCACAACCTGAAGGTGGTGCACCGAGTTCCCGCAGATGACCTGCCGCGGCTAGCCGCGCAAGTCGGGGCAAGGATCTTCGAGACAAGCCACTTCATGGGCCTTGCCTACAAGTAGTTAATGAAAGAGAAGAGCGGCCTGGAGAGGTGGTTATAGGAACCGGAGGAAGAAAACAAGCGACTAAAAGAAAGGGAGGCGGTAAGTCATCACCCGATACTCGTGCGGTTAGAATTATGAAACCGGGTGGTCTTACCTTTACTTCTTTTGCCGGCAATGTATGACCAGGCCAACCGCACCTTCCAAGACCACGTCTTTCTACAGGTCGTCCAGGAGATTGATAGAGCGCTTAACCGCCCCCGAGACCTTGGCGTTTTGGCGGTCGGCTTCACCGACATCACTTGTGCTGACATTTACCCCACCATGAAAAAGAAGGTGGCCACCGTATATAGGGTGATCAATGGCAAAGGCAAGGTCGGTGAGGAAGACGACGAAGAGGAGGAAGACGACGAGGAAGAGGGTGGCCAGGAAAGCCGGAGCGGAGGCGCATCGTCTGAGTCCGGCGGTCAAGCATCTGAGACCGCACGAACAGATTCGGCGACTTCTAGCTGTTCAGGCGGCTCGGCGGCTAGCAGCAGCGGGTACTCTGAATCCTCCGTCGACATCAATGATGACGGTGATTCACATTCTCCTGCGGCTAAAAAACTCAAGCCGGCTGATTATGACCTTTTTAATTCTTTACTTGTATTTTGATCTTTTTAGGAAAACGGCGGTATTATTTTTTTGTAAACCACGCGATTAACGTTTTGTAACATTCAATGAAATAGGAAAAGGAATGAAGGAAAATTTCACCTTTGACATATCTCTTACTTTACATCACATTTTTCTTACTTGCTCAAGACCGCGCGGTCTCAGTATAATTTCCGATTTAATAGATAGTTAACATATAAACCGGTTTGAGGCCGTACTGCGACTTCAATGAAGTTACCCGCAAGAGAGGTAGATATCCTTGCGGCTTATTTCGGAATACACATCGACAATAAGCCGCGCGGCTACAAGTTTAAACCTCCATTTGCCTTAATGAAGTAATGAAGGTTATCCGCTAGGAAGAGGGAAATGATCACGGCTTACTTGTACATAAATCACGACCAATAAGCCGCGTGACCACTATTATTAGTCGCCAAAAAGCCATGACTTTGAAGTATAAGATTGTTGCTAGGGCGAACTCTGATACAAATTGCCCTTTTAATGAAAGAGACAAGAATAGAGAAATATTCTGCGGCTTCTTATAACACAGGCCGACAATAGGCACATGGAAGCCGAATAATTTTGTGATGACAAGTCGTTGATCGACTAGTATAAATGATACCACATAAGTCGGCGGACTTAGGTCAAGAATTAACTGCCAGAAATAGGTCGGCCGACTTCCTGTCCCTATGAATAATAAACCGGCAACAGGCACATGGAAACCAAATAATTTAAGCCGGATTAAGTAATCGCGCAGCATGTGTATTAAATGATATAAATTGGCACATGCCACTTAATAAAACCGCGAGATAGCAGATAGGCTCGTGTTGTCCTGCAAGAATATATGGAGCTATCCGCTTATGTGTCGATGTGAGCAGGTGCGTGTGGCAGTACTTTCCACACAAGGAACACATAAGCGGGATTAAAATTTTTAACATCCGCGACCGATGTCAAGCGGGACAAGTATGCAATGTCTGCGATGAAGGTCAAGCGGGACAAGTACGTAATGTCTGCGACTGATGTAAAGCGGGACAAGTACGCAATGTCTGCGACGAAGGTCAAGCGGGACAAGTACGTAATGTCTGTGACTGATATCAAGCGGAATTTCCAATACACATCTGTGACTGTTGTCAAGCGGGACGTGGAGGGCTTAAGAATTCAAAGGGCCTTTTGCCCATATATGTATGCATGTTAGCATTATAAGTAAAGCTAAGAAATAAGCTTCAAATGAAAGATAATGCTTGTTTGATGTTAAGGATGTGGCAAAAGGATATATGTTCGAAGCTTGACTCTGCCCCATTAATACCAATTGACAAGGGGACTTTATATATTATTCTGATCATAAGCATTTTTATTATATAGAGAAAAATAAATCCCTGCTTGAACTATTGAGTAAGCCATGGAAGAATGTCTTAGAAAATTACTGAATGACATGGTCTTGCAACTTTCTAGCTCTTGCAAGTTGATTAGCTAACTCCCGGAGAGCTATGCAACCTTCTGCTAGATGACCAACATCTTTATGATAATTACAAAAAAGCGCCTCATGCAGTTATTTGATTTTAGATTTCAAACGCCGAGGCTTTTTGAACTCAGGCATTCCTTGAAGGATTATCAGAAGATCTTCCATAGGAATTTTGAACTTAACATATTTATCTGAACCTTTTTTACGCTTTGGAGTTTTCAGACGTGAAGATGCGACTGGATGTACTTTCACAAACTCGGATAATTCATTCTGCTGAAGAGACAATGTAGTTCTATCCTGAGGAAGAGGAGGAGATTTGCAACATTTAACTTGTGAAACATTTTGAGAAGAATTGAATTGCTGATCACTAGAAGTCCCTTGAGATTGTCTAGTCATCTGATTCAAAAACAAGATATATCCTTTATTTGTTTCTTCACATATTATGAACTTATTAACGGTATCAACAAGATCTCCATAAGTTTTGGGGTACTTTGTGGTGAGCTTAAATTTCAAAGGGCTTTCTAGAAGTCCATTTATGAAAGCATGTAAGTAATAATCTTGATGGACGCTACAAACATCCAGAACTTCCTATTGGAACCGGTCAACAAAATGCGGATTAGACTCGTCAACTCCTTGCTTGATTCAGAAGAGAGCTCCAACGTCTCTTCTCCGCTTCCTATAAATAGTGAACCATGAAATGAATTGACTTCGAAGATCTTTAAACTGGTTACCGATCGAGGTAGCAGACTATAGAACCATTCCCTTGCAATATCGCCAAAAGATATAATGAGGAGTTTGCATTTTATTCCATTTGACATGTTTCTTAGTGAAATAGCCGATTCAAAGGCTTGCAAATGAGAAAACGGATCATCACATCTGGAATACTCCGGGAGACGCGGTACTCTGAAATCATCGGAGACAGTATCCCACTGAATACGATCAATGAATGGAGAAGGGGCCTCTTCTTCTTCCTTATAAGGAGGTTCATTTGCAACAGATTTTGGTGCATGCTCAACACAATTCGCAGAAAATTTTTTATCATGGCCAAGGGACTCATTATAAAAATATGAGCAATCCTGCACTTCTGAGAGATCCGTAGTAATTAACATGTAACTAGATTCATTCTGTCCCTTTGCAGGATTCATCTTGAAAGGAAGAAGATAACCAAACTTTTCCGAGAGACCGCCGACTAGCTGCGGCTTGAACTGGCGGCTAGACAGCACAACAAGCCGATAAGAAGACCGACGGGAAAGCGAGCGGGTAGAAAGGCGGGTTCTACAGTGCTGGAGCCGGGCTGAAAGCCTTAGTCGGCGAAGTCGCGGCTTGCTCGACAGGCCGCCGAGCTCTAGAAGCTAGAGCGGTCTGACGCACTAGACCGCTGATTTCATCGACTGGTCGAGATCTGAAGGTCGAGAGTTAACTGTTGATGCACGAAAACAGAAAGGGAGTCGAGCACCACCAGCTAACGATTCGAGCACCGGGGGAAGGAAGGGAAAGGAGGAGACTGTCGACTAGTCGGTTATTAGCAGTTGTAGCTAAAGGACAAAAAAGAGGCCACTGGCAGCGGCAACAGCAGAGTTCGCCCGCCACGGCTTAAATGCCACTCCTGCGACGGGCTTTTCTTTACTCAAAGTGAGAAACATTTACATGAAGGAGAAAAAGAGGAAGCCGGCCGGACTGTAAGCCGCAAAACACTAGACTTGAGACCGCAGCTGTTAATAGGCGAGCTCCTGGATACAAGTCAGCGTGTCTTGTGGAGTGCACCATCCCCCTATTTATAGGCTCGGGGGCCTGCCCAAGCGGGCAGGGCTAAAGTTATCGGCTGCCTGGGGTACAGGAGAACCTGACAGAGGTGAGGGAAAGCAAATGAGCAGAAAAAGAGAAAGGAGGGAAGCCGCGAGGCCTGGTGGATTACTCCTGGCGAGCTGGTGGTCTGGGTCCTGGGCCTTATCGCTGAGCAGGGTCGGCGCTGGAGGCGGCCTGACATGGAGACCGCCCGGCTTCGGTGATGACCAGACGAGTTGATCTGAGATGCAGCTAGCCGACCAGACCGCTGTCTGGTGACCGTCCGAATCAGGAGACTTGGCGGCTAGTACAACCAGGCCGCCCGGTCTGGAAAGCTGCGCGAACAGGTCGCAGATTCCGGGCTTAACAGGTTGTATGCCATATCAGTTAGTCTATGGAAAATCGTGTCATTTACCTGTAGAATTAGAACACCATGCTTTTTTGTCCTTAAGGTTATTGAATTTTGATCCCCACTCTGTCGGCGACTATAGAAAATTTAAACTTAACGGACTCGACGAGTGGCGCTCTTATGCTTACAAAAATAACAAATTTTATAAAGAGCGGACGGAATGTTTTCACGCCAAACACTTAAGGCACCAAAAGTCATTCAAGCTGGACAACCAAGTTCTTTTATATAATTGACGTTTACGTTTATTTCCAGGCAAGTTAAAATCACAATGGTATGGGCCGTTTACTATTAAAGAAGTTTTTCCGTGTGGCACTGTTTTAATTTCACATCCTAATAAGGGTGAGTTCAAAGTGAATGGACAACGTCTTAAACTATATTTCTGTGGTGATGATGTTAGTCCGAACAATGTAAATTTTATTGTACATGAACTCTAACTAGCATAAGATATTTTTTAAAAAAATTTTGATTATTATTTTGGACATTATTATTTTGGACAAATTATTTTTGGACAATATTATTTTGTTGCTTCGAGCTCCAACGAGGTTTTAAACAAAGGACGCTCTTAGGAGGCAAAACAAGTTATTTTTTCATTTTTTTATTTTACAGTTTTGGCCAGGATGGATCTGACAAGCTGAAGCTTCTGTGATCGCCTGCTCCAACGCTGCTAAATACATCACGAAGTCCAAAGAAGAAATTTCATGAAGATCCAAAATGCAAGTATGGTGGAGCGGCATCTATCAACCTTCCACGACTCATAAATTCGGGGAAGTGCCTATTTTCAATTTTGTACTTATATTTATGTTTTAATTTTTCTCTCCTCTTCCCCTCTTTTCACCATTGAGGACAATGTCCATTTTAAGCTCGGGGGATGATTTCCTCTTTCTCTTATCTTTATTTTGTTTCCTTTAAAAAATCAAAATCAAAAAAAAAATTTAGTGTTTTCTTCTTTTTTCTTATTAATGAAAAATTCAAATCCAAAATAAAAGTCAAACTCCAAAAAAGAGAATAATTCAAAATAAAAAAGGTAATATCATTAAAAATTCAAAAAAAGAGAACATTTCAAAAAAAAATATGTTATTTGTTTAGTTTAAATTGATTTTGGTATTTCAATAGTACCCCTTCTTTTTTGTTTTGTTTTCACAATATTCCCTAAAACAACTTAGCTATATATGATCTTTCTAATTGTTCTTTTTAATTATGTTTCACAAGTAAAATGTTGGCCATGTTGTGTTTCTAATTCGCAATAGCATGCTAATGGGAAGTGTTTTTCTAAAACTCGCATTTCTATTTTGGTTTTTCATTCTTTATTTTCATTACTTTCTTAAAAATACTTCATCCACTATTTTCCTTCTCATTTTTGGATAATTTTTGTAATGTCACTTTTGATTAGTGTAGTAGATGTGAACGATCCATGACACCTATTATTTCTATTTTCAAGATAATTTCATTAGTCTTCTTTTATTATCTAGGACTTGCTTTTTGAAAATTTTCAAAACTAATGCTTTAGATAAATTTAGAAGCATGAAAATGATTTTGGACATTTTTGTTTTTGTTTGAGCCTTCTTGCCAACAAACAAATTTTTTTCACTAATTAGCCGCTTCTGTGCCTTTTTCCTATTCCATTTTACAGCTCCACTTATCATTTCATTTTCACCAAAGCTAAAATATTCCAACCTATATAATCACACTAACCTTTTGAGTTTCATTAAAAATTTTCATGATTATGATAGGGTTGTTTTTGTGATGTGTTTGAAGAACTTTTTGAAAAATGTTTGCTCAAAAGAAGTGTTTACTTTTGTTTGTCCAATTTCAGAGTGAAGGGACAAAATATTTATGGCCTCTATTTTGAAATGAAGAAAGAAAGAAAAAAAGAAAGAAAAGAAAATGAAAAAGTAAAAAATTTGAAAAATATTTTATTTATGATAAAATTTTTTGAATCTCTTTATTTTTGTTTAGTGTGATTTTAAGTATTCATGTTTATCTTTGAATTCCATTCCTAATTATATGCCTAAACCAAGCGTTTCAGTCTTAATAAACTCTTTTGATTCATGTTTTTGAATTTTATTTATTAGCTAAGTAAAGAAGAATAGTAAAATAGTATAGTTTTGGATTTAAATTTAGATTTTTGTTATTTGATTGACATAGTTATAATATACCCGTTGGATCTATTAACAACTCAATGAGCCGTTTCATTTTGTTGCATTGCTTAAATTTATTTAAAAATTTTTGTTAAAATTTTGGATGATCTATTTTCATTAGTACAGTTTATAGATTGTTAAACCATGTTTAAGTAATTGTTTTAGATTTACGTTTCACCTTCTCCCTACTTAGAATTTCACATGGTACTTGTGTTAGCATAATTAGAGTCACTTTTATGTTAACTCATTTTATATTTTTGCTTGAGGAAAAGCAAAGCTTAAGCTTGGGGGAGTTCGATAATACAAATTGTCGTTTAAACTACTAGGATAATTACTAGTTTTTAATATAGAAATCATGTTTGTAACGTTTTATTTTGGCCTCGTTTTGTATATATTTTAATACCACTAATGTTTTCTTCTCTTTTTGTAGGTTTTCAGCAATTTTGTCGATCTCAGCAAAATACGTCGAGCTCAGAAGATTTCGTCGATCTCAGAAGATTTTGTTGAGCTCAACAAATTCGTCGAGCTCATTTCATCGAGAATAGCTAGTTTATCGAGCTCATCATTCAGTTTTGCAATCGATGAAAGTGCTCAGTTCATCAACCTCGCCTTCAATCCAGAATTCGTCGAGCTCATTTTGTCAAGTTCACTTCGTCGAGCTCAGCCATTTCGTGGAATTCAGGCATTTCGTCAAGCTCATTTCGTTGAGCTCAGCCAGATCATCAATCTCAGCCTTCAGCCATATCGTCGAACTTAGCCTTCAGCTATTTCGTTGATCTCAGCATTCAGCCCAGATTTCGTCGAACTCAGCAGATTCTTCAAGCTCAGCAGAGACCGTCGAGCTCAGCCTTTTTTCTGCTTTCGACGATCGTCAAACTCCCGCCTTCTTTCTGAGATCGATGATCGTCGAACTCCACTCCATTTTCTGAGTTCGACGCTTTCCTCCGCCAATTTCGTCGATCTCGCTTTCTACGTTTGACAATCGTCGAACTCCCGTCCACCTTCTCTTATCTCTAGTCGTCGAGCTTAGCCTTCAGTTCGACGATCGCCGAGCTCCCTTCAGCCATCCCTTTCCTTCAATTTCGTCAATCTCTCCCTCCTACTCCTCTGATTTCATCGAGCTCCCTCCTCTAGTTCATCAAGCTTAGCTTCTGCCAGAGGACAAGTCCAGCTCTTTCAAAAAATGCCTGCTGCCGCCACTAAATGCACGTCACCCATACCAATGAAATCATAATTTCCCGCCAGAACCCGTACCAAGGTCAACTCTCGTGCATGGCTTTGGGCCTTTCCTGCTCTTTGAAAACTCTATAAATAGAGCCCTTCCCCTTGAAGAAAAAGAAAGAATTTTTGGAAGAGGGGAAGTGCTGCCATTTTAATTTCTCCCTTGGTGTTCTTCCTCTCTCCTTTCTGTTTTCAGTTTTTTTCTAGTTTAGTTTTAGTTTACTCTTCTGTAATAGATTTCTGTATTTTCTTTTGTAGTTTACTTTGCTACTACTCTACTTTTTCATTTTCCTGCAAGTGTAATATTTTATAGTTCAAGTGTAGCTCTCTATTTGAATTTAATATAAGTTTGTTTAATTTTTCTTATCCCTATTTTTGTTTCCATGCACTTCTACCCATCTCTCTCCCTCCACTTCACCATGAGTAACTAATCCTCCTTATACTCGAGCTTGATGATCCGAGGTTCGAGTTGATTAAGTTATGATGCTCTAGTTTGCTCTTTCTTTGTAAGATTTAGAACTTTGATTTACTCTTGAAAAATCATGTTTGGAGATATATTATTGATGTATCTTTTCCATCTTTGTTTCCACTATTAGTTAGCCGTGAGGCTCGTAGTTTGTAGTGAACACTCAAGAGTAAAGTGAGTTGCACGCATCTCTCAAGAGAGGCAGACGTTAAATATGCTAGATTGGAGTGAAATCCAATAGCTGGGTTCACAGTGTAAAGCGAGCTTTTGGCCTTCGATTTGGATGAGAGTTGGGTTAGACCTTCCTAAACTCAGGTGGACATGACTTCAAGAGAAGCGTGTTCATGCTTTAGGAACCTCCACAGTCAAGGCCCTTTGCCTTATTAAGTTAGAGTTTATTATCTCATGTTTTTGATCAACTTTAGCCGAGATGATTCTCGATCGAGTGTTTTTCTTTATCATTGTTCAACCCCTCATTGTAATCGCTTTTAGTAGTTCTCTATTTAACTGCAAGTTATTCTCTTTTTAGCAGAATATTTCTTTTCTTAATTGCAATTAGCTTTCTCTTATACCCTAAAACAATCCTTCGGTAAGATAATAGTTTTCGTGTGAGTAAGATTACTCAACAGTTCCCGAATCTTAATATGACACTTGTGTCCCCTAGCAACAATTCGATAGGTATACTTGCATCGTTGGATTGCTATTTCGGTATTTATTCTCTTCAAGATTAGCTAACATCAGCTATTTACAGTAGTCTTATTTGCATATGCCATACTGTTTATAGCATCTGAGATAGCTTGATTAGGCTTACTGATAGACTTTTCCTTGGTCTGGGTCTTTGCTGGATGGCCTTGAGAGTTAGCCACTACCTCTTTCTTAAGTGAAGGGGCTGGTGCACCAAACACAAATAGTCCATGATGGGCTATTTGGATTTTCTCATGGGGAGTTTTAAAGGTACTCACACCCCTATTGTACCTTCCACCATAGCTGTGAACCTCTTTGTTCACACTAGTGGATCTACCGTTCATCCAGTGACCATAGATGATCTCTTGGTCATACCTGTTTGAAGGTAACTGTACATTCCTAAAAGGAATGGGAGACTTGGAAACCAGACGCTGAACTGGAGCTTTACCCTTCCCAATGGAAGGTGCAACTTTAGTATTTCCCTTAAACCCCAACCCCTTCTTATCCTTTTGAGAGTAGAAGGAGTCAATCAAGGGAAACACTGTATTGGGCTTAGAGTAACTTGCCATAATTCTCTTCTCCCTCTGGAGTTTCTCTTCAAGGTCCCCAATGAGATAATTCTTGTACTTGATGGAGCCTATCTGGATGAGATTCAAGGCCTTAAGTTGGCTAACGTCCATGTCCTTCAGAACCACCAAATATGTTGTCTCAGCATGATGGGCAGTAACTAGCTGAAGTGAGGTAATTTCCACAACTTACTTTTAGTCAACTTCTTGCACTTCTTAAAGGAATCCAGAAGTTCTCCATACCTATCAATCAAATTATTGACATTATTGATGTGCGAAAATGGAGAGGAGAGGTTGTCGCGGGCAGCAGCAGCTAACGGGTGTGTTCGTTCTCACGAGCAAGGATGATTGAAGAAGAAGGTTATGTGGATAATGGAGAGGTTTTTGTCGATGTTGAGAAAAGCTTCTAGTTGCTCGAGAGTGGAGCAAGCGCTTGATCAAGGGTTGTGGGGAAAGAGGAGAGGAAAGGAGTTTGTTGATCCGAGTGCGGAGATGGTCGGGAAGGTTGATCAGGAGCTGTCGAGTAGAAGGTTACTTTGATGGTTATGTTTGCAGGTTGATGCCGTGAGAAATGAGTTGAGAAGAAGAGGGGGCCGCTAGCAGCTACAACAGTAGACCTCGCTTACCGCGGCTTAAATGCCACTCTTGGTTTATAGCATCATTGTCCAGAAATTATTCCAAGGTCAGTGAGCCATGTTTAAAAATACTTCAAATAATTTCATTAAAGTGCACTTTGTGAATAAACATTCTTATAAACTCTTACAAATAATATGTAACAATTTTTCTAGGCTTTATTATGCCCTAAAAATTTATCTGGTCAAGTAACACAACTTTACCGAAAGGTATACTACTTATTATCTATTTATTAAAACATGGTGCACTAGTTTATTTTACACAAGAAGTACTAAGAGAAAATGCCCAAATGATCCCAATAATTTACTAGAGCCTATAAATGATATAAAATTAACCTTGTCAGAGTTTCATATCATTCTAAGTTAATCTAACCATGAATACTTCAAAATCATCAAAAAGGGGCAAGGTGGAGATTATACCTACAAGTAATAGTTATTATTTTCTAAACATCCTATAATAAATCTCAGTGGTCATTAGCACTATAAAATATCTTCTACCAAAATTTCGTAAGGATCCAAGGTAATATGAGCCTTTATTTATTCCTTAAGGTGTATAGATCTAAATACTTTTCAAGTGATTTATGTGGAGTGCATGTGTCCAAATACTACCAAATTCCTTCCTAGGGCATTGCTAAACCCTAGAAACACATGGGGTAAACCCCAAGCCCTAACAAAGCCCCAAAACCCTATGTCCTTCACAAACCATAACGGGCTCAATCCAAGGCTTGAACTAGGGTGCTAGGTCTCAACCACCCTA
Organism: Platanthera guangdongensis; assembly: GCA_039583875.1. Lineage (NCBI taxonomy): Eukaryota > Viridiplantae > Streptophyta > Magnoliopsida > Asparagales > Orchidaceae > Platanthera > Platanthera guangdongensis. Next base: position 86,291,910 of record CM077167.1, on the reverse strand, counting down.
ACTCATCCCCAACTCTAAGAGAGGGTGCCCCTACTGACCTTGGGACTCAGTCCAGAGCCCCAACCCATTTGGGTGGGGATTGGCCCCACTATGCACCAAGAATCCTAAACCGTAAACTCACCTTAAGGGCCCAAAATTTAGTCACATCAAAACCCAGTCAAATCATACTCAAAAGGGCTGATATTTTAACCAGTGACTCATGGTGATCCCTAAGATCATCCACCAAAATTTTGGTGGTTGGTGATGTAATTAGTCCCCTTAATTAAACTATACATGATTATTAAATTTTTACCAAAACTATAGAAAAGTTTTCTTAAAACATTCTCATTTTTGGATATGTCCTAGGCATAGACAAGACTGATTCCCTGTCCAAATTTCAGGTCACTTGGACATGTGGTGAAGTGGGGGCACTCATTTTAATCTCTCACTAGCCCTAACTATAGACTGCACCAAAATGAGTGTTGTGTTCTGACCTTAATTCCAAATTGGTTCAAAAATTTTAAATTCAACTAGACTCATAGGGCTACAACTTTCATGTGGACCACTTTTACTGTAGAGGACCCTAGGTATTTTTAATAATTAAAACCAGCACTACTGAATCTGTGACAGAAAAATATATACAAATGAAATAAAAATAAAAGCTGCCAGCAGAAATCTTAAAGCAGGTTTAACAGAATCTGTTCATCTCTAGCTTGAGACGACGATCCCGATTATCCCGTACAAGAACCATTTCCAAGCGCTGCCACCGACCACCTGGCTACTCCCTGGTCGTCCACTGCCACCACCACCTTGGTTGAGGTGGTGGTTATTGCCAGGCGGCGGCACGACCACCGGAGGGGCTGTTTCCAGCAAACCCGAGAGGTAAGAAAAGCCCGAAACATTCATGAAAACACTCACTGGATCGGGCTCAATTGAGCCTGATATCTCTCTTATTTGATCAAGGATCCTAGCACCGAGGGAGAGGGGGAGAAATCGACCTTTAATCATTCTTGTTGTTTGGTTTGGTGTTAGTGTTCCATGTCCGGTGGTGGAGGCAATCAGGATTCTACAACAACACGGCAAAGTAGTTTGAAACTGCCGTAGAAAGGGTCAAAATGACTCCTTGGTGCCCAGTGAAGCTTTTAAAGGAAACAGAAAGGGGAGCGGAGGTCTCTTTCTTCATGGCTCCATCAATGGCCAATAATGGTAATTCGGCCAAATGTGAATTCATTGTTCCGGCCACTGAACAACCACCAAAACGTCTCCTGGTTTTATATACTGAATGAGGAAATGGAACAAAGCTTTGGAAAAGGAGAGAGAGACCCTTCGTCTCCCCAGGCCATGAATGCACTCCTCCCAAATGCCCTTGGTCTACTCGATGATTTCGTCGAGCTCTGCTTGACGATTTCGTCGGGGCCAGTGGTCTGCTCGACGATTTAGTTGGGGCCACTAGTCCGCTCGATGATTTCATCGGGACCACTGGTCCGCTTGACGATTTCGTCGGGACCACTGGTCCGCTTGACGATTTCATCGAGCCCCGCTCGACGATTTCGTCGAGCCCCGCTTGACGATTTTGTCGAGCCCCGCTCGACGATTTCGTCGGGACCACTGGTCCGCTCGACGATTTCGTCGGGACCACTGGTCCGCTCGACGATTTCGCCGGGACCACTGGTCCGCTCGACGATTTCGTCGAGCCCCACTCGACAAATTTGTCGAGCCCCGCTCGACTATTTTGTCGAGCCCCGCTGGACGATTTCATCGAGCCTCGCTAGACGATTTCATCGATCGGGATGAGCTCTGCATGACTCTCAGCCCGAACTTTGGGGTGAAGCATTGTGTGTTACTAGACCCTTTAGCGCTTCCTAGGGTTTTATCATGACCCATTCATGACGAATCCATCCTAGGGGTCTAGAAGTCTGAGGGATGTTACTCGATGCCTTTTGATATATGGCGTTGAGTTAACTGTCTTCACTCAATGATTGTGGACTTAACTGTAGAATGTCTTAGCAAACTGCTGGGCATTGACTCTCCACACTTTACTCAGTACTTTTTGGCATCTAGCATTGAGTGTACTGACTTCACTCAACGCCTGTGGACTAAGGCAATTTTCAGCCTTTCCAGCATCCTTCTTTGACTTCTGGCATTGTGTGAACTGACTTCACTCAATGCCTGTGGACTTAGACAGATTTATGTCTCTACACATCTCTATATTGTGACCACTTGTCACAACCTATTATACAACCTGTCTAAACATGTTCTATGGAACATCCTGCATATGATGAGCTTGAACAACATCAAATACAACTATGTTATTAGTACTGATTGTGATGCATCTTCAAATCTTCAAATCTAGGGAACATTGAGGGCAATATTCCCAATAATTGTTCGCGAGTTAACTTCAGGTACACGTGTTATAATTTAAATTTACCTCCTTTTGACCTATCCTTTGAAGAGATTAGCAGGTTTTCGCAAGTGCACCTTAGATACTCGAGTTATATTTTAAATTTACCTGATTTTTACTTTTCCTTTGCAGAGATTAGAAGGTGTTCGCGAGTTCACTTCAGGGACACAGGTTATATTTTAAATTTACCCAATTTTTACTTCTCTTTTGAAGAGATTAGTAGGTGTTTATAAGTTCTCTTCATCTACTCGAGTTATATTTTAAATTTATCTGCTTTTTTACTTTTGTTTTGGAGAGATTAGCAAGTGTTCGCGAGTTAACTTCAGGTACTCACATTATATTTTAAATTTACATGTTTTTGACTTCTCTTTTATTGAGATTAGCAGGTGTTCGCTGGTCAACTTCAGGTGCTAGTGTTATATTTTAAATTTACCTGCTTTTGACTTCACATTTGCAGAGATTAGTAGGTGTTCACAAGTTCACTTCAGGTACTTGGGTTATATTTTAAGTTTACTTGTTTTTGACTTTACTTTTGGAGAGATTAGAAGGTGTTCGTAAGTTAACTTAAGGTACTCGTGTTATATTTTAAATTTACCTATTTTTGACTTCTTCTCTGTAGTGATTAGCAGTTGTTTGCATGTTCACTTCAGGTACTCACATTATATTTTAAATTTATCTGATTTTGACTTCTCTTTTGGAGATATAAGCAGGTTATCGCGAGTTCACTTCAGCTACTCGCGTTATATTTTAGATTTACATGCTTTTAATTTCACTTTTACAAAGAATAGCTGTTGTTCACAACATCACTTCAGGTACTCGCGTTATATTATAAATTTACCTGCTATTGGCTTCTCTTTTGTAGAGATTAGCATGTGTAAGTGAGTTTACTTCAGGTACTCGCGTTATATTTTAAATTTACCTACTTTTGAGTTCTCTTTTATAGAGATTAGCAGGTGTTGACGAGTTAACTTCAGATACTCGTGTTATATTTTAAATTTACCTGCTTTTGACTTCCCTTTTAGAGAGATTAGCAGGTATTTGAGAGTTAACTTTAGGTACTCGTATTATCTTTTAAATTTACCTGCTTTTGACTTCTCCTTTGCAGATATTAGCATGTGTTTATTAGTTCACTTCAGGTACTCGCACTATATTTAAATTTATCTGCTTTTGACTTTTCTTTTGGAGAGATTAGAAGGTGCTCGTGAGTTCACTTCAGATACTCGTGCTATATTTTAAATTTAACTGTTGTTGACTTCTCTTCTGCAAAAATTAGCAGCTGTTCGCGAGTTAACTTCAGTTACACGTGCTATATTTTAAATTTGTTAATCACGGAATCCGCGACCAGTTTGCATAGCTTGCAAGACCGGGCAGCCTGCGTTTTCTAGCCGCCACACATGTCAAGTTAACTGGTTGTTAGAGAAGTCAGGAGGTCTGCTTATCAAGCCGCTATTAGTACCGGCCCTGCACAACGTCAAGTCCAAGGCCCAGACATTCAGCTCGCAAGGAGGAATCCGCCATGCCGTGCAGTTTCCCTCCTTTCTTCTCTTTTGCTTAATTGTTTCCCCTCACCTCTGCCTGGTTCTCCTATACCCTGGGAAACCGGTAACTTTAGCCCTGCCCGCTTGGGCAGGCCCCCACACCTATAAATAGTGTGAGGTTGCACTCCTTAAAGCACACTGACTTGTATCTAAGAGCTCGCTTGTTAAGAGCTGCGGTCTCAAGCCTAGTGCCTTGCAGCCTGTTGTCCGGCTGGCTTCCCTTTTTTCTCCTTCTTGTAATAGCTTCACTTTTAATAAAAGGAAATCCCATCACAGGAGTGGCATTTAAGCCTCAGCGGGCGAACTCTGCTGTTGCCACTGCCAGCGGCCTCTCTTTCTGTCCCTCAACTACACCAGTTAGTAACTGACTATTCGAAATTCTTCTCTATTCGTTCCTTTCCCAGGTGCTCGAACTATTAGCTGGTTGTGCCTGACACCCTTTTCGATTTTGTGCATCAACAGTTAACAAGCGTCCTTCAGATCTCAATTAGTCGATGAAATCAATGGACTAGTGGGTAAGAACGCACTTGCTATTAGATCCCGGTGACCTGTAGAGCAGGACGCGACATCGCACGCTAAGGTTTTCACCCCGCCTCTAGCACTGTAAAACCTGCCGTTCTACTCGCTAGCTTTTCTGCTGTCTTCCTATCGGCTTGTCCCATCGTCTAGCCGCCAGTTCAAGCCACAACTGGTCAACGGTCTCTAAGTAGAGTTTGGTTATTTTCTCTTGCTCAAAATGAATCATGCAAAGGGACAAAGTGAATCTAATTTCTTGTCAACTGTTACTGATCTCTCAGAGGAGAAAGATTGTTCATATCTTAGTGAAGGTGCCCTTGACAATGATAACAAATTTTCTGCTAATTGGATTGAACACGCGCCAAAATCTATTGCAAGAGAATCTTATTATAAAGAAGAAGAAGTCCCATCTCCGTTCATTGATCGGATTCATTGGGATACTGTCTCCGATGATTTCAGAGTACCACATCTCCCAGAATATTTGGGATGTGATGATCTGTTTTCTCATTTACAAGCCTTTGAATTGGCTGTTTCGCTAAGAAAGGTGTCAGACGGAATAAAATGCAAACTTCTAATTATATCTTTTGGCGACATTGCAAGGGAGTGGTTCTATAGTCTGCCACCTCGATTGATCACCAGTTTTAAAGATCTTCGAAGGCAATTAATTTCAAGGTTTACTACTTATAAGAAGCAGAAAAGAAACTGTTGCTCCCTAGTTTGATTTGGGCTAGGTTCACTAACTAGGATAATTGACCCACCATGTATAGCCAAGGTCATGCCATTGTGTTCTAGAATTTAGGCTAAGTCCTTAGTATCAACCACACATGGGCCAGCCAACAGAAGACTGCAGAAGACTCAGACTTAGAAGAAAATCAGTTCAGAAAAATGAGTTCGACGTTCGTCGAACTCAGCTCGAGGAAAGTCGTGCTCGGCTTGACGAACTCAAAGTATATTCTCTGAGTTGAGCTCGACGATACTCGAGCTCAGGTTGACGAATTCTGGGAGATAAACTTCAACACATTAAGTCCAGAATACCTTTTCTGAACTCAGGTCGACGAAGTTATGTTATTAGTTCGACGGACTTAGAGCACAGAATTGTGAAGTTTTCTTAGAAAGCAGTTAGCTGAACTCAGGTCGACGAACTTGGTTCTCAGGTCGACGAACAAGTATTACCAGGTCGATGAATATATTTATCTTGTCGACGAACTTTGATCTTAGGTCAACGAAATCTGTTCTCTGGTTGACGATTGTTGTGCAGTTCCAGACTTAGAATTTTCCCTCTTTTTGTCCTCATTCTACAGCAGTAGTTTCCTGAATAAATAAAGCTTATATTCTCTGAATATAACCATTAGTGGCAGCGTTGATTATGGTATTCATCAGGAATATTACTTGCCATTTTTAATAGGACAGTTGTGGAAATTCATTAATGCAGATATTCTCTCCAGCCGATTTTCATTCTCCAGGCCGTCTGCAATTAATGCAAAGGAATTCAAAATTCAAAGGAAAATTCGACAGATGATATAAAAGAGATATTTTTCTTTTCTGCAAGAAGAAGTCCAGAACACAGAACTAATACAGGAATACATATTCACAGAGAAGAGATCAATAACAACAATACCTTGAACCTTCTTTGTACAGAAAACAAATTGTTTTCTCCTTGACATTACTGAAGAAGAAGAAGGACAATCACCAGAATTCGTCGAACGCACCAGAATTCATCGAACGCAGATCAGTTTAATAGAAATTTTAATTTCTCTAAAACTTATAACCAACAAAGATCTTTTAATAATCATTTTAATCAATGGATAATTCCACCCAGGAAATATCATCCCTTAGGATATAAAAGCCAACCTGAATGTTCATTCATTTCCAGCTTTAGTTATGTAAAGAAAGAAGGACTTAAGGTAACCTGGGTCAGGAATGGCTAATCTATTTCATTGTAGGTGAAAGATTATTCTATCATAGAGCAACAGTGGTATGTGGACAGTGGCTGTTCTAAGCACATGATTGGAAATAAGGCCAACTTAACATATTACAAGGTAAAATTAGGACCAAAAGTAATATTTGGTGACTCCAATTATGGCCAGACTGAAGGCTATGGTCAAGTCAAAGTTGGAGCTGTCACCTTCATGAATGTTGCATATGTAAGTGGACTGAAGCATAACCTTATCTCCATAAGTCAAATATGTGATGAAAGGTATCAGGTATCATTTACTAAAACCTTATGTATTATTACTTTCTTAGATAATCTTGTTGTATCGACTGGCACTAGATTAGGAAACATTTATGTTGTTAACTTCTAGTCAGCTAAATCTGAAATTTGCCTCTTTAATTCAACTAGTAACAATAATAATGACCTTGACATAGGAGACTAGGTCATGTTAACCTAAAAAACATTGCCAAACTATCTAGGGACAACCTTGTTAGAGGATTGCCTTCTTGCCCTTACAAGAAGGAAAGCCTTTGCAGGGCTTGTCAGTTAGGCAACAAACTAAAAGTAGTTCTAAATCATTAAACAAAAGTGACTCACCTAGGATATTGTGCTTACTAAATATGGACCTTTTTGGCCATATAGCAGTACAAAGCCTAGGAGGGAAATCTTATACTTTAGTTATTTTAGATGACTTCTCTAGATTCACTTGAGTTTTCTTTTTGAGATCTAAGTCTGATAACTTCAAACTTCTTACAAATATTCTAAAGAACATACAGATTGAGTACTCTACTCTAGTTGTATTGATCAAAAGTGATCATGGTACTAAGTTTGAGTCTCTTCTTATGTAAGAGTTCTGTAGGAAGCAAGGTATTAGACATTGCTTCTCAGCTCATAGAACATCTCAAGAAAATGGGATTGCTGAAAGGAATAATAGAACACGAATTGAATCAGCAGGTACATTACTTCTAGATGCTTATTTGCCCCTATCCTTTTGGGCAGAGGCTGTAAGCACAACAAATTATTTACTGAATTGAAGTCTTATACATAAGCTTAAGAATAAGACTCCTTATGAGCGACTAAAAGGGAAGAAACCTAAAGTAGACTACTTTAAAATTTTTGGATGTTTATGTTATATACACAACAACAATAAGAAACACATTAGAAAGTTTGAAGTGAAGGCTGATATGGGAATTTTTCTTGGATATTCCCAAGTAAGCAAGGCATATAGGGTGTATAACAAATCTACTTTAAAATTGAAGAATATATTCATGTTTCTTTTGATGAGACTAATATGTTTTTCAAGGAGAAGACTTCTTCTACCAATGAATCTTTGGAGGAACTTAATTTGTGTGAGTAACTTGATGAACTGACCCTCACCAATGTGGCAGTTAGCCATCCTTCTCCACAAGGTACTGAAGAAATTGAAGAAGAAGACACTATAATTAGTGATGAACCAACGACAGCAAATCTAATTCCACAAGAGGAATTTATTCCCCAAGCTATTAAACAACCAACTCCACCCACTGAATTTATCACACTTAGAGATCACCCCATATCTCAAGTGATTGGAGACATGTTAGTTGGTGTGCAGACAAGGCATTAAGTCAACCAAGATTTCATCTGTGCCTGCTTCATATCTCAAATTGATCCCCAATACATCAAAGATCCAGAGCAAGATCCACACTGGATTATTGCAATGCAAGAGGAGCTCAATCAATTTGAGAGATGCAGAGTTTGGGACTTAGTTCCAAGTCCCAAAGACCACCCAACCATTGGAACTAAGAGGGTATATAGAAATAAGATGGATGCCCAAGGTGTCATCATGAGGAATAAAGCAAGGCTTGTTACTCAAGGTTATAGGCAAGAAGAAGGGATTGATTATGACTAGACTTTTGCACTTGTTGCAAGGCTGGAAGCAATCAAGATTTTCCTTGCTTATGCTGCCTACAAGAAATTCAAAGTTTTTTAAATGGATGTCAAAAGTGCCTTTCTGAATGGAGAACTCAAAAAAGAGATTTATGTCGAACAACCTCTAGGTTTCATCTCTCCAACTCATCCCTCATATGTCTTTAGATTGCATAAAGCTCTTTATGGTTTAAAACAAGCTCCAAGAGCTTGGTATAAGACCTTAGCTAGCTTCTTGATAGAGCATAAATTTTATAAAGGCATTGTAGATAGGCCATTATTCACTAGGCACCATAAGGATCAAATATTGTCAGTACAAATTTATGTAGATGATATTATATTTGGGTCTACTGATTCCAAACTATGCAAGAGGTTTTCTGATCTCATGCATTCAAAGTTTGAAATGAGTAGCATGGGTGACCTCTCCTACTTCCTTGGTCTCCAAGTGAAGCAGCTACCTGATGGCATCTTCATATCCGAGGCTAAGTATGCTAAGGAGCTTCTCTAAAAGTTTGGGATGGCTGATGCCTCAGCAAAGAAAACACTCATGGCTACAAATGCTGTAATAAATTCTAATGAGCATGGGAAACATGTTGATTAGAAATTATATAGGGGCATTGTTGGGTTCCTACTATATGTTACAACAAGCAGACCTGACATAATGTTTGCTACATGTATTTGTGCTAGGATTCAAGTGAACCTTAAAGAATCTCACCTAATTTTCTTAAAAAGGATTTTGAGAAATATAAAGAGTTGTCCTAGTCTAGGACTTTGGTATCCTACTGAGTCAGAGTTTTAGTTAACTGGATACTCAGATGCTGACTATGCTGGATGCATAATAGGCAGAAAAAGTACCTCTGGAACATGCCAGTTCCTTTCTATGAGATTAGTCTCTTGGTTTAGCAAGAAGCAGTCATCTGTGCCCACTTCAACTGCTGAAGCAGAATATATAGTAGCTTGCAGTTGCTGTTCCCAAATGCTGTGGATTCAGAACCAACTTCTAGACTATGGGTTCAACTTAAATAATTCAACTCTACTATGTCACAACAAAAGTGCTATATCCATAGCACAAAATCCAGTCCATCATAGTAGGACTAAGCATATAGACATTAGGCACCATTTCATTAAAGAGTGTGTAGACAAAAATAAAATTAATCTTGTCTATATCTACACTGATTTACAAAGAGCAGATATTTTCACCAAACATTTGGATGAGAGGAACCATTTGTTCTTCATAAATCAGCTTGGTATGATAAATGGAGAAGAATTAATTTTATTTTTGTCTATGGTCGACGAAATTTTGAAAGTTCGTTGAACGGAGATCGACGAACAAAGAAAAGTTCTAGGGAAATTTATCGAATGGAGATCGACGAATTCTCTATGAGTGAAGTTATTTTTGTTGACCGGAGATCGACGAATTTGCTTCAGAAAACTTTCATCAAACGGAGCTCGACGAAATGTTTTCATATCTTCTGACAGAGATCGACGAATTCTTTTGACTATAAAATATTTCGTCGACCTCAGATCGAAGAATTTCTATTTTTCGTCGAACGGAGTCTGCCGGTTCATATTTTGAAAACCTTATATCTAGGTTTTCTTTGACCTCCATCACGTGCTTTCAGTTCCTTTGCATTTGATCTTTGTTTCTCTCTTGCAGGTGCATCCATGGTGATTCCGGCGAATTCTCTATCCACCATGAAATTTGACATGGGTTTTGATATTGATTTTGACTCTTTCCTGCATTCTGACCCATCTTCGTGGACATTCTGAAGTTATTTGAAGAACAAAATCTAAAAACTTTCGTGACCCATAGAATAAAGATTGCCATGGATGATATCAAAGAATGTGTTTTTACCTCTACAGCAATAGAAGATACCATGATAGGAACAATCTCTGGTAACTCAGTTTCTCTTTCCCACAATATACTAACCGAAGTTTTCAGTTTCTTGAATGGAGATGATGACATCAAAATGGACAGTGAGGAGTATGAAAATATGTTGCTCAAAATGGGTCACTCTGGAGAGAACCCAAACAAGTTGTTGAAGAAGAACCTATCTGTTGAGTACAAGTTCTTGGTTGATTTCATCGGGAAGATGCTGCTGGGCAAACACACAGCACACGACTATATAACCAGGCACCAGTTCATGGTGATGAGTGCTTTGGTATAGAGGAAATCAACAAACTAGGGCAAGCTGTTGTTCGATTTGATTAAAAAGAAAAAATTAAAATATAATGCGAGTACATAAAGTGAGTACAATTCAGGTACTCTCATTATATTTATCAAAGACTACAACTCTCATTATATTAAACTCGCGTTACCTGAATTGTAATCACTTTGTGTAATGCGAGTACATAAATTGAGTACAATTCAGGTACATAAACCTGCTTTTGACTTCTCTTTTAATAGGTAAATTTAAATTATAATGCGAGTACCACTAGTGAAATCACGAACATTTGTTTATCTCTACAAAAGATAAGTCAAAAGTAGGTAAATTTAAATATAATGAGCTTTCCTAAAATGAACTTGAAAGTCTTCAATTTCAAGATAGCTAACAACCTGGGGGGGGGGGGGTTAATTGGTTTTCTGGTTTATTATTATTAACTTTTACTTAATGTATTATGAGTTAGCAGTTTTAATCTTTCAAGACAAAATAAAAAAAACACAGAATTTATAGTGGTTCCCCAGATTATGGGTATATTCATTCTCCTCCCACATTTCTAACTTCAAGATAGACAAGACACTTCTCCAAAAACTCAGCTACAAATAGCTTACACCTCAGATCCCGCAAGATCTCTCAGTCTCCTACAAGACTTACAACTCCGGCACAAAGCCCAACCTCAGTGCAACCATGCTCCTATAACTTAGTGATCAAATGATCACATACCTCAGACATGAATCCAAGTCATACAGCTAGTCTATGGAGTATAGACCTACCTCAAAGAGAATGAATCTCCTACAGCTCAGGCAGAAGGCCCTACATCATATCCGAATATGGATCCTACACTCAGACAGAAGAAGAGCATGTTGAACACTTGACCTTAGTGCTGAAGAAGTTAACGGAGTATACCTTGTTTGCCAACTTTAGCAAGTTTGAATTTTGGCTCTGAGAAGTCGCATTCTTAGGCCATGTGATCAGTGGTGCCGGACTGGGTGTGGATCCGACTAAGGTGCGTGCTGTGAATGAATGGTCTCCTCTAAAGTCAGCAGCCTATGTACGGGGTTTCCTTGGACTTGCTGGGTAGTATCACAAGTCTGTGAAGGGATTCTCAAAGTTATCCCTCCCTCTCACAGCCCTGACAAAGAAAGGTTTGTCCTACGAACGGGCACTCCAATATCAAGCCGCATTCCAAGAGCTGAAAGATAGACTAACCTCCGCACCCATACTAGCCCTTCCATCTTGGAAAGAAGGATTCCAAGTCAACAATGATGCATCATACCAAGGGATAAGAGCAGTACTAATGCAGCACGGGTACGTGATTGCCTATTATTCGAGACAACTGAAGAAGGATGAAGCTAATTACCAAGTTTATGATTTGGAGTTAGGGGCAGTGTTGTTCGCCTTAATGGTTTGGAGACACTATCTATATGGTGTCCATTGTGAGATATTTTTGTATCATAAGAATTTAAAGTACGTTCATACCCAAAAGCAACTGAACTCGAGACAGCGGCGGTGGTTAGAATTTTTATGTTATTATGAATTTACCTTGAACTACCACCCCGGAAGAACAAACTGGCTAGTTGTTGCTTTGAGCAGGATGGTACCAGAAACGATCCCCGAGTTTCGGATGATGAGTATGAAATTAGCTCAGATGCTTGAAGAGATGGAGATCACCCTGGTATATAAAGATCATTTTAAAAAGTATACGAAGTACCTAACCGTAAAGAGCATAGTCTGTGATATTTGAGACCAAATTCGGGCAGAGTAAGGGAAGGATGCTGCTCTGGAGCTCGTATTTAAGTCAATTAAAGTTGGGTCTACTAACGAATATTCCCTAAAGTATGGCCTCGTTCATTTCTGTAGCCGGCTCTACATTCATGGAGGCAATAAAATTCGGCAATATATCTTAAGAGAGGCACATTGCTCTAAGTATTCAGTGCATCCTGGGATTGCCAAACTGTACGTTGACTTGCGAAAGGCCATGTGTTGGCTAGGAAAGAAGAAAGAAGTCAGATATTTTGTTATCCACTATGAGGCTTGTCAAAGGGCGAAATCGGAAGCAAGAGCCCCGAGGATTATTACAATCGTTACCCATCCCCGAGTGGAAGTTTGAGGATATCTCCATGGACTTCTTTCATGGTTTTCCTCGCTCATGATCTGGGATTGATTCAGTCTGTGTAATGCGAGTACCTGAATTGTACTCACTTTATGTACTCGCATTAAACTCGCGAAAACCTACAAATCTCATTATATTCAGGTAATTAAGTTTTATGTACTCGCATTACTAGAGTACCTGAATTGTACTCGCATTAAGTTTATCTGTAAAAGAGAAGTCAAAAGCAATTTAATTTAAAATGTAACGCGAGTACATAAATTGAACTTTTGAATACCTGTTAATCTCAGTCAAAGAGAAATTAAAAGTAGGTAAATTTAAAATATAATGCGAGTACCTGAATTGAACTCGTGAAAACCTACAAATCTCTTCAAAGGAGAAATGAAAAGCAGGTAAATTTAAAATATAACTCGAGTACATAAAGTGAACTAGCGAACACCTTCTAATCTCTTCAAAAGAGAAGTTAAAAGCAGGTAAATTTAAAATATAACTCGAGTACATAAAGTGAACTCGCTAACACCTGCTAAGCTCTACAAAGGGGAATTCAAAAACAATTAAATTTAAAGTATAACGCGAGTACCTAAATTGAATTAGGGAATACTGGCTAATCTCTAGAAAATAGAATTCAAAAGCACCTAAATTTAAAATATAATGTGACTACTTGAAGTTAACTTATGAACACCTACAAATCTCTTCAAAAAAGAAGTCAAAAGCAGGTAAATTTAAAATATAACATGACTACCTGAAGTTAATTCAAGAACACATGATAATCTCAGCAAAAGAGAAGTCAAAAACATGTAACTATAAAATATAATGTGAGTACCCGAATTGAACTCGCGAACACCTACTATTCTCTTCAAAATAGAAGTCAAAAGGAGGCAAATTTAATATATAATGCTAATACCTGAAGTGAAATCCCGAATAATTGCTAATCTCAGCAAAAGAGAAATCAAAAGCAAGTAAATCTAAAAAATTATGCGAGTACCAAAAGTTAATTCATGAAAACTGCTAATCTCTGCAAAAGAGAAGTTAAAAATAGGAAACTTTAAAATATAATGTGAGTACCTGAAGTGAACTCATGAAAACCTGCTAATATCCTCAAAAGAGAAGTCAAAAGCAGGTAATTTTAAAATAAAACCCAAGTACCTGAAGTGAACTCGTGAACAACTTCTAATCTATGCAAAGGAGATATCAAGAGTAGGTATATTTTAACCTTAACGTGACTACTTGAAGTGAAATCGCGAACACCGGCTAATCTATACAAAAGAGAAATAAAAAATAGGTAAATTTAAAATATAACATGAGTACCTGAAGTCAATTCACGAATACATGCTAATCTTTGCAAAAGATACATAAAAAATAGGTAAATTTAAATATAATGCGAGTACCTGATGTAATCTCGAGAACACCAGCTAATCTCTTCAAAAGAGAAGTCAAAAGCAGCTAAATCTCAAATATAATGCGAGTACCTAAAGTGTACTCGTGAGCACCTGAAGTGTACTCGTGAGCACCTGAAGTGAACTTGTGAGCACCTGCTAATCTATGAAAAGGAGAACTTAAAAGCAAGTAGATTTAAAATATAATGTGAGTAGCTGAAGTGAACTCGCGAACACCTGTTAATCTCTGCAATAGATAATTCAAAAGCAGGTTCATTCAAAATATATTCTGAATACCCAAAGTGAATTTATGAACACTTGTTAATCTCTTCAAAAGATAAGTCAAAAGAAGGTTAATTTATAATATTATGTGGGTACGTGATATTAATTCAAGAACACTTTCTAATCATTGGCAAAGCGAAATAAAAAGGACGTAAATTTAAAATGTAATGTGAGTACACTTTTCCTAATTAATGTTTCTAATTTTTAAAAATACTTAGAGGCTAATTCACAGAATGTGGTCAACATAAAAATTGTAGCCTGGAGAGTCTAGTTTACTACAAAATTGCTTTGAACCAATTTGGGTGATGGTTTGACTAGGGCTCTCATTTTGGTGCGGTCTATACCTAACACTAGGCAAAAATTAAAATGGGTGACCACGCTTCATCTCTTGACCAAATGACTTGAAATTTGGATAAGGAGTCACCCTAGTCCATATCTAGGCCTGCCCAAAAATGAGAATTTTTGGGGACAATGTTTCTATAGGTTTGGAAATTATTTAATTTCTCTAGGTAATTTAATTTAGGGACCAAATGACACCCAAACTCACCCAAATTTTGGTGAGTGGTGCTTGGGGTCATTATAAAGCTCTGGTTAAAAATTAATCTCATTTGGAGGTGGTTTGAGTTCAAATCATGCAAACCCTAGCTTTACCTTTAAAAGGGTATTTTGGTTAAAAAAGTGCACTTTGTGTTTTGAGTGACCAAATCACCTCAATAGAGGTTGATATTGGGGCCACCGGCTTGGCATGACTATTAGCACCTTCCCATACAAGATGGGGTAGATTGGAATAGTTTTGCCCAAAGATCTAAGACCAAACCCTAAGGAAGGACTTTTGTACCTTGTAAAGGACATGAGGCCAAAATACCTTGAATGAACTTAAAATTTGGTGGGGGGGGGGGGGGTCTAGGGTAGACAAAGCCCTCTGGTAAAACTATTAGGGGATTTGGGAAAGGGTAGGCCCCACAAAACCCTAACCCTAGTTTAGGGCACAAATATTATAGTGCTAGCATAGGTTAGTGAAACTCCTTGAACTATAATTAAATTTGGGTAGTGTGGTCATAGGGGTAAAATGAACATCTGGGAATTTATTGGATAATTTTGGGACAGTAATTCTAGTACTTCCTTTACAAATACATGAGTTGGCCCTATCTATTTATTTGGATATTATGATTCCACTACACATTGGAAGTTTATGAAAATTTGACAGAGGGAATTTCAGGCCTTATTTCTTATGTATAAATTATATTAGAATTTTTGAATACATATTTGCAGTACCTACTTCACAAGCTCATTAATTTGGAAAATAGTATAATAATTTGTTTAGAGCTCATTACTTGCTAATAATTTATGAAACTTGACTCAGAGCTTTTATTTGTCCTTACAATCATCCTTAAATTTCTCAGAATTTTTGGAAATGTTTTTGTTGCACTTGCCTCTTTAAATTGATCAAAACATGTTATATTCAAAATTAAAATTAGAGGCTAAACCTTGCTGAAAAATTAGGAAACTTTGGATTTTATGTTAAATTTTCATATTGAATGTATCATAAAGTTTGTGGAGCATTTGTTTGTTGTAAATTGGTACTTCAAGTTAAAACTTGGGGTTTTGGATTTCTAGAATAATTAAATAGATTATCAGATAAATTAAGAAAATTATGAAATTCTGGATATAGGCTAAAAAGGTCATGATAGACCGCCAATAATTATTATAGGGTTATCAGATGATTATTTTGAGTACCTTCCATTTAGCACTCCGTATAACTTATGTTGGTCTGCGTTCAGTAAAATTGCAGAGGTTATGTTGGAACATGAATTAGGGTTCATGAGTTGGGGTTAGATGTTGCTGGTTTGGATGAATAAAAATGATTTCATTATTGGAAGTTAGGATGAGTAGAGTGTTTGATTGGCTAGTGTTAGGTAGTGCTCGGGATCGACGAAAGATCGTCTTTTCATAGGGGAGGAAGTGTCAATGTACTTTAGGGTTAGATCTAGTACAACAAGAAAGGATTTGGGAAATCTGATAGCAACCAATAAAAGTAAGTGCCTTGCGAAAGGGAGCTTTGGGTGTAATCCCATCATAGTTCCTAGTGCCTTCGAGAGCCCTTCACGGGGTATACCTTGGGCAGTCCTGGGCTAACCTAAACTATAGGTAAAACCTAATTACAAGAGTAACTAATAAATCTAGGGTTGCACCTTCACTCATCTCGATGTTTCGGGTGGTAGGTCGGGTCACACAAGTTGTACGCTCGGTGGAATTGATGGTGGGCAGGTTGGACCGGTGAGCTTTGGCTCGATTGTTGTTGTTGATGGGCAGGTTGGCCAGGCAAGCTTTGGCTCGTTTGTCGTTTATGACGGACGGGTTGGTTCGGAGAGCTTAGGCTTGGTGGTGATACTTCAAGGTTGTATGTGCATAAAGTATAAGGTGGTGGGTCTTCGGTATTGGAGAGTTGATGCACCGATGCCAATACATTGACTCGACAAGAGTGGTTTAGCACTTGGCCAAATAAAGTCCGGTGCGGCAGCCAACAAGAGTACGCATGAGTGCCGCTTAGTACACCATCGTTGAGGCGTACGATAGGTCTGACTGGTAGTGCAATTACCGGTTTAAAGGTGGGTGAGGACCAACCCACCGCTTCCGTTTGCCACTACGAAGGTATCCTGGGAGGTTCGGCTCTAGAAAGGGGGAACTAAAGGTCTGTGTACACAGAGTCGAGTGGGTGAGTTGCACTTGCATGATCACATCATGGCATAATTGTATTTCATAGCATTATCATTGCATATAACCCGACACCTATTGTATAAGTAGTATGGGATGCTTATACAATAGGCCCAACAAAAGACCCCTTGGTTTATAAGTTCATGCGAGCGTGCTTATAAGCCAAGGTTTTATTCAGTAAATATATATGATTGTTAGGAAACCGACACCCTATCGTATAAATTGCTACGAGACTTTTTACACGATAGGAGCCCTACAAAAGATTCCTTGGCCTATGTGTTTTCGCATAAGTTAAGGTTACTTTCCTTATTCAGTTTTCATACCTTTATTACTGCCTTATATACTATAGAACTGCTAGTTTAGTTCCGCCGCCATCTGCTCTTTTTTTATTCTCCACCTTCATGTCCTCTCCTTTCCTTCTCCCCACTCGGTGCTTAGGAGCCATGGGGGAAGGGCGGGGGATGATATGGATTAGTCTTTTAGACTAACGGTTTTCGAACCACATCATTTAGGGGACTGTGGAGCCCATCATGGAGGTGCAGCCCGGGAGGTCGACACGCTTGGAGATGGGGTAGTCTAGTACCAGAGTTCAGACGGCAGGGACTGTGAGTCCTGATCGTCAGTAGTTATATTTATTTTGCTTCCGCGATGAGAGATATGTAGTGAGGATTTGATGTACTAGGCATGAGCCCAATATTTTACTATTTTATTATATCTGTGGACACTCCCTTTGTGGAGATTATTATTATATATGTGATTTTCTGTGGACTTGCATTTTTATCATTTTGCTATAATTGTGGTCGATTTGGCAGGCAGGATCAGCATTTTGTAGTGATGACCTTCCTGGGTGCGAAGTTCTCACCGCAAAGCAGCGGTTCCGGGCCTAAGACCCCAGTGTTTCAAAAAAAGGGGGGGGGGGGTCTTACAAGTGGTATCAAAGTAGACCTCGATCGAAAAGTAGCAGTCCACAACCCCTAGATCACCCACGCGCGAGTTTAGTTTGGGGACAAACTAAGTAGTGGAAGCAGTGGTGTGCCCATAAGGGGGATCACATGTAAATTGTCCATTGTTAATTAGGATTGAGTCGATTATTTACTATTTGGCTTTTGTTACGCAGCCCCCAACACAGCCTACACCACAGGGCGGAGTCCAGCAGACTTCGAATGTTACACCCCCCCCCCGGTCCCCACTCCTTCCTATAGCTAGAGATGGGGCAGACTCTAACAGCTATCCTGGAGGCGTTTAGGGCACAACAGGTTCCGGCTTCGTAGCCAAACCCGGGGGCCAACTGCCTGAGTATTATTCGAGGCCTCTCTCCCCCATCCTAATTGGGGACAGAGTCGGCCGTTCGGACGGAGGAGTGCTTGGACATTATGTATGATATGTTGACAGGAATCTGTTGCCCGTGGGAGGAGAGAGTGCCCTTGGTTGTCTCTTGCTTAGATTCTATTGCCAAGAGGTGGTGGAAGACTTCGCTGGACACAACGTTCGCTGACAGAGAGGTTGCTGAGATAGCTTGTGGGGAATTCAGGGCTGCATTATTGGAGCATTTTGTTCCGCAGTCAGCCAGAGATGAGTTGGAGGATAGATTTCTACAATTAAGACAGGGTAGCAAGATAGTGGTGGAGTATCATCGGGAGTTCAACCACCTAGCCCGGTTTGCGGATTCGTATAAGTTGGATGAGTCAGGTTACACTAAGAGGTTCTATTAGGGCCTGCGGGATGATCTGAGCGAGGCTCTGTTGTTCGTGTCCGATGGTCCCATTCCTCGGATATTGGAGATGGCGAAAAGGATCGAGGTAGATTGGCACACTACCCGAGGCCGGAAGCGGCCAACTGAGGATAAGGTCCGGGGAACCAGAAACGATCAGAGACGAGGCCACATCACAGATGGGAGAAGAGCAGAAGATCAGCCTCGTTAGGAGGTGAGATAGGATAAGAGGGAACCAGTAGTGGTGGCCCCTCAGCCACCCCAGATGCGGGAGGTGCAGAGACACGGGGGCATGGCATATCCCCCGCCAGAGTGCTTCAACTGTCACCAGGTGGGGTATATCAGGAGGAACTTCCCCATGAGGGGGCACCACCACCAGCACCACTGGCTGTCCCGCCAGCTCACTATTTTGGACTTCTCCTTTGTACATATTAGCAAGTGTTCGCAAATTCACTTCAGCTACTCGCATTATATTTTAAATTTACCTGCTTTAGACTTCTCATTTGTAGAGATTAGCAGGTGTTTGTATGTTCACTTCAGATACTCGGATTATATTTTAAATTTACCTACTTTTCAATTCTCTTTGGAGTAGATTAGCAAGTGTTCGTGAGTTCGCTTCAGGTACTCGAGTTATATTTTAAATTTACCAACTTTTAAATTCTCTTTATATGGATTAGCATGTGTTCTCGAGTTCACTTCAGGTACTCGAATTCTATTTTAAATTTACTTTCTTTTGACTTCTATTTTGGAGATATTTGCAGGTATTCACGAGTTCACTTGTGGTACTCTCGTTATATTTTAAATTTACCTGCTTTTGACTTATCTTTTATAGATATTATAAGATGTTCGTGAGTTAACTTCATGTACTCGTGTTATATTTTAAATTTACTTGCTTTTGACTTCTCCTTTGCATAGATTAGTACATGTTCGTGAGTTCAATTCAGGTAATCGTGTTATATTTTAAATTTACCTATTTTTAACTTCTGCTTTAAAGAGATTAACAGGTATCACGAGTTCACTTCATGTACTCACATTATAATTTAAAATTACCTGCTTTTGACTTCTCTTTTGCATATATTAGCAGGTTTTTTCGAGTTCATTTTAGGTACTCATGTTATAAATTAAATTTACCTACTTTCGAATTCTCCTTTGTAGAGATTAGTAGGTGTTTGCGATTTCACTTCAGATAATCATGTTATATTTTAAATTTACCTGCTTTTGACTTCTCTTTGGAAGATATTAGCTGTTGTTCGGAGTTCACTTCAGGTACTCGTGTTACATTTTAAATTTACCTGCTTTTGAATTCTGTTTTGGTTATATTAACATATATCGTGAGTTCACTTCATATACTCATGTTATATTTTAAATTTACCTGCTTTTGACTTCTCTTTTAAAAAGATTAGGTGTGTGTTCTCGAGTTCACTTCAGTTACTCATGTTATATTTTACATTTAACTGCTTTTGACTTCTTTTTTGCAGAGATTAGCCGGTGTTTGCGAGTTTACTTCATGTACTGCGTTATAATTAAAATTTACCTGTTTTTGACTTCTCTTTTGTAGAGATTAGCAGGTGTTTGAGAATTAACTTCAGATACTCGTGTTTTATTTGAAATTTACCTACTTTTGACTTACCCTTTGTGGAGATTAGCATGTGTTCGCAAGTTCACTTTAGGTACTCGCATAATATTTTAAATTTACCTACTTTTGATCTCTCTTTTTGTAAGACCCCTTTTTTTCCTTTTAAAACCATGAGGTCTTAGGCCCAGAACCGCCGTTTTGCGGTAACACGTCTGCACCGGGGAAGGTCATCACTATAAAATGCCGATCCTGCCGGCCAAATCGATCTCAACAGTAGCAAAGTTATTAAAAGACAAGTCTATAGAAAATCACATATATAGTAAATATAATCTCAACGAAGGGAGTGTCCACAAATATAATCAGAAATACTAAGAATCTTGGGCCCATGCACAGTACATCAATGTCCTCACTACAAATCTATCATCGTGGAAGCAAAATTATTATAACTAGTAGGGGCCAGGACTCATAGTCCCTACCGTCTGAACACCGGTACTAGACTGCCCCATCTCCAAGCGCGTCGACATTCGGGGCTGCTCCTCCATGCTGGGCTCCACGTTTCCCTAAAATGATGTGGTTCAAAAACCGTTAGTCTAAAAGACTAAGTCCTATCATCCCCCGCCCCTTCCCCCATGGCACCTAGGCACTGAGCGGGGAGGAGGAAAGGAGAGGACAAGAAGGTGGAGAATAGTAAATGATCAGATGGCGGCAGAACTAAACTAGCAGGCCAATTGTATATAAGGCAGTAATAAAAGCATGAGAAATTAAGCATGAAAAATAAGCTTAACTTATGCGAAAACACAAAAGCCGAGGGGTCTTTTGCAGAGCTCCTATCGTATAAAGTGTCCCATACCTGCTTATACGATAGGGTGTCAGTTTTCTACTAAGCATACATATAAGATCTCTGAAATAAACATTAACTTATAAGCACGCTCGCACGAGCTTATAAACTAAGGTGTCGTTTTGCAAGGCCTATTGTATAAAGCGTCCTATACCACTTTATATAATAGGTGTCAGGGTTAAATACAATGTTTATGCTATGAAATACAAATATGTCATGCTGTGAACATGCAAGTGCAACACACCCACTTAACTCTGTGTACACAGACCTTTAGTTCCCCCTTTTTCGAGCCGAACCTCCCAGGATACCTCCGTAGTGGCAAACACAAGCGGTGGGTTGGGCCTCGCCCACCTCTAAACCTGTAATTGCACTACTAGTCAGACCTATTGTATGCCTCAACGCTGGTGCACTAAGATGAGCGCCAGCATACTCTTGCCGGCTAGCGCATCGGACTTTACTTGGCCAAGTGGTAAACCACACTTGTCGATTCAATGTATCGGCAATGGTGCATCGACTCTCCAATACCAAAGTGCCACCACCTTTACTTTATGCACATGCAACCTTGATGTAAACCACCGAGCCAAAACTCGCCGGACCAACCCGTTCATCACCAACTATAACCGAGCCAAAGCTTGCCGGGCCAATTGCCCATCTCCAAATCCAACGGGCCTAATGCCCGAGTGACTTAACCTAACTCCCACAACTCCGAGGAGTGTGAGTGCAACCCTAGATTAATTCTACTTACTCTTGCATTTCAGTTTCACCTACTATTTAGGTTAGCCCAGGACTGCCCAAGCTATACCTCGTGAAGGGCTCTCGAAGGCACTAGGAACTACGATGGTATTACGCCCAAATCTCCCTTTCGCAAGGCACTTACTATTATTGGTTGCTATCAGATTTCCCAACCCTTAATTAATTTACTAAATCAAACCCTAGCGCATTAGGCACTTCCTCCCAATGGGAAGTACGATCTTTCGCCGATCCCGAGCACCACCAGACACTAGCCATTCCAACCCCTTACTCATCACACCTTCCATCGACTAACTCTTTTTCATTCATCCAAATCAGCAAACATCTAACCCCAACTCGTGTGCCCCAAATTGCAAATGATCAGATTGCGGCGGAACTAAACTAGCAGTCCAATTGTATATAATGCAGTAATAAAAGCATGAGAAATTATGCAGGAAAAATAACCTTAACTTATACGAAAACACATAAGCCGAGGGGTCTTTTGCAGGGCTCCTATCGTATAAAGAGTCCCATACCTGTTTATACGATAGGGTGTCAGTTTTCTACTAAGCATACATATAAGATCTCTGAAATAAACCTTAACTTATAAGCACGCTCGCACGAGCTTATAAACCAAGGGGTCGGTTTGCAAGGCCTATTGCATAAAGCGTCCCATACCACTTTATACATAGGTATCAAGGTTAAATACAATCGTTATGCTATGAAATACAAATATTCCATGCTGTGAACTTGCAAGTCCAGCACACCCACTCGACTCTGTGTACACAGACCTTTAGTTCCCCCTTTCAAGAGCCGAACCTCCCAGGATACCTCCGTAGTGGCAAACAGAAGTGGTGGGTTGGGCCTCTCCCACTATAAACCGGTAATTGCACTACCAGTCAGACCTATCGTACGCCTTAACGCTGGTGCACTATGCATAGCACTAGCGTACTCTTGTCGGCTGTCGCAGCGAACGTTACTTGGCCAAGTGCTAAACCACACTTGCCGAGTCAACGTATCGGCATCGGTGCATCGAATCTCCAATACCGAAGACCCACCACCTTTACTTTATGCACATGCAACCTTGATGTAAACCACCGAGCCAAAGCTCGTCGGATCAACCCGTCTATCACCAACTGTAACCGAGCCAAAGCTTGCCAGGGCAATTGCCCATGTCCAAATCCACCGGGCCTAATGCCCGAGTGACTTAACCTAACTCCCACAACTCTGGGGAGTGTGAGTGCAACCCTAGATTACTTCTACTTACTCTTGCATTTCAGTTTCACCTACTATTTAGGTTAGCCCAGGACTGCCCAAGGTATACCCCGTGAAGGGCTCTCGAAGGCACTAGGAACTACGATGGGATTACGCCCAAAGCTCCCTTTCGCAAGGCACTTACTATTATTGGTTGCTATCAGATTTCCCAACCCTTAATTAATTTACTAAATCAAACCCTAGCACATTAGGCACTTCCTCCCAATGGGAAGTACGATCTTTCGCCGATCCCGAGCACCACCAGACACTAGCCATTCCAACCCCTTACTCATCACACCTTCCATCGACTAACTCTTTTTCATTCATCCAAATCAGCAAACATCTAACCCCAACTCGTGTGCCCCAAATTCTTACTCCAACACAATTTCTGCGATTTTACTCAATGCAGACCAACCTAAGCTATATGAAGTGTATAAAGTGAGGTACACAAAATAATCACCCAGTACCCCTATAATAATTATTGGAGGGGTATAATGATATTTTTAGCCTAAACTCAGAAATTCATAATTTTTCTAAATTATCAGATAATTTATTTATTTGTTCTAGTAAACCAAAAATCCAAGTTTGAACATGAAGTATACATTTAATTCAAGCAAATGCTCTACAAAATTTATGATAAATTCAAAATGACTATTCAACTTAAATTCCAGTGTCTCCCAATTTTCCAGCAGGAAATAAGCTCCGAGTAAAATAACATCAAATCCCCAAAATTATGGGTTTGTAAACTAGATATTGCAAATAATCATCAAAAAATCATGAATTAATTTCTCCAAGTGGATATTGACCTAAAAATTATCAGAGCCATAATTTCACAATTTTGCAACAAGTAAATAGCTCTAAATAATTTATTGAGCATAATTGCTCTTTTAATAACTTGTGAAGGAAATACTAAAGTTTTTCAACTAAAATTTATAACAAAATTCAGGAACAACCATTTTGACTTAAAACATCTCCTGCCCAAGTTTCATGAATCTAGAATGAATAGTGTGATCATAATAAATAAAATACCATTTAGGTCCACATCATTTATAACAAAGGGGGTGCTAGTAATATTACTTATAAAATTCCAATAAATTCACTAGAGGTCCTAACTAACTTAAAATCCATGCTACCTAAGTTTCACACATTTTTATTAAGTTTTAGTGGCTTATTCAACAAAAAAAGTGTTTGTGCCCTAAACTAGGGTTAGGGATTTGAGAGGTTCATCCATCTCCAAATCCTCTAAGATTCATATCAGAGGGCTTTGGCTACCCTAGCATCATTTCTACCAAGTTACAAGATCCCACAAGAGTATTTGACGCCATGCCCTTTACAACACTCAAAAGCCCCTCCTTAGGGTTTGAGTTTGGATCCTAGGGCAAAGCTACCCTAGACCACCCCATAATCCCATCGAGGGTGTTAAAGGTCATTTCAAATCAGTGGTCAAAATCGCAGCCTCTGTTGAGGTGATTTGACCACTCAACCTCATGGTGCACTTTTCACTTAAGAACCCCTCATTAAGGTAAAAATTAGGGTTGATTCATTCCCTATCCAAAACACATCCAAATGAGGTGAAAACTTATACAGAGCCATATCATGAGGCCAGGGACCACTCAACAAAATTTGGGAGGGTTTGGAGGTAATTAGACCACTTAATTAAATTACCCTATTGTTAATAAAAAAAACTAAACCTATTGCCAAAGTATCTCCAAAAATTCCCATTTTTGGGAAGGCCCTAGGTATAGCTCCCACCAACATGGGTGTCGTAGTCCAACCAGAGGTCCAAATTGGTTTAAATCAATTTTGAATTAAAGTAGACACTTAGGGATACAAATGGTATGTTGGTGACCTTTTCATTAGAGTGGTCTAAGTAGTTTTAAAAATTAAAACCATTAATTACAAATAGTGTGACAAAAATCATTAAGATGCATTATTTAGTCCTATAGTTTGAAAATCATTTAAGCACGAATCTTGACGCAATTTGGACGGCATCTGGTCGTCTTGTATCTCCAGCCGACGGCCTCGATTGGATCTTCCTGGAGCATCTTCTAGCCATTGCCGCCGGCCATCCAGCCACCTCCCTGGCCGGCACCCCCACCACCACCGCTATTGAGGTGGTGGCTGTCGCTAGGCGGCCGCTTGGCCGCCGGAGGGGCTTATTCTGGCGGTTCTACTAAGAAAATTCTCGGCCCGAAACCATGAAAACCAGGAACTAGTTCGGGCTCAGTTGAGCCCGAACCTTGGTCCTAAACA
The DNA here is from genome assembly GCA_039583875.1 of Platanthera guangdongensis. Classification (NCBI taxonomy): domain Eukaryota; kingdom Viridiplantae; phylum Streptophyta; class Magnoliopsida; order Asparagales; family Orchidaceae; genus Platanthera; species Platanthera guangdongensis. The sequence continues at coordinate 86,266,632 of CM077167.1, read as the reverse complement.
TTGCTATGATCTAGCCATGATGTAAGGAGAGGAGGAAGACCATGCCGGCGGCCTGAAGACGAGAAGAGCATCGGAAAGCCATTTGTAATGGTGGCGCCGCTCGGTTTCCGCAATTGCACAGTGGGGGGGGGGGGGGCTCAATTTCTTCAGGAAAGAATTGGGAAAGCCTTCTCTCGACCCACTAATGGTGTTTAAAGCCTCAGTTGGGGAGGGTAGGGGCTAGATTATCAATGCCCATTAAAGCCATTAATGGCTAGGTTTGGCCATGGAGGAGGGGGGCTGAACCAGGCCTTGGTGGCCAGGGAATTGACTGGAAACTTCTCCCCTTCCTCAGGGTAGTTGAATTCAACCATTAAGGGTGGCCTTTGGCCTCCCCTTGGCCGAGCCCGCTTCATTCCCCCTCCTTCTTCTTTCTCTCTCCTCCATTAACATGGAATGGAGCTCACCCTCTTTCCTAGTCACCAATTTGATTTGGTCAATCTGGAGAGCTATTTGCAGCCCAATCATTCATAATTTCATGATATTAAGGCTAGCCCAAGAAGGAAGGAGGGCTTGAACTTATGTTAGCCCATTTGAGCTATGTTTGACTTATTCTTGACTAGGGTTGACCTAGGTAAAATGGACCCTTTCTGTTACCATCATTGTGTCCTTGGTGACCTATTGGGGTCCCCTAGGGTCTAGGTAGGGATGGGTAGGGTTGACTTGGCACTTTGGAGGCCACCCGCCCTTAGGAAGGGTACTTTGCCCAAATTAAAGTTAGGGTTGACTTTGGTCAATTTAGCCACTAGGGCTGACCCCAATGTATCCTTAGTGACCCATGGATCTCACCTTATGGTTAGGGGGTATTAATGGGGTCCACTTGGCTAGGGGATGGTCAATTGACCCAATATAGTTCAGTTTGACCCATTTAGGGCTAGAGTTGACTTTGGTCAACTTAACCACCTTGATTGTCCTCCAAGGGTCCTTAGTGACCCCTTGACCCCATTTTAGGTCTAGGAAGTCCCTGGTAGGGTTAGTTGGGCTTAACTAGGGCACACTGCCCTTAATTAGGGCACCTTTCCCAATTTAGGCATAGAGTGGCCCTAGGTCAACTTGGCCACCCTAAGTCGACTCCAATGGACCCTTAAGGTTCAGATGAACTTTATAATGGATTGGTGAGGCTATGGTGGGGTATTCAAGTCTTGGTGAAGGCCCATGATCAGCTTAACTAGGGTTCATAGATCTACTATTTGCAGACCATAGTGGTCTCACCTACATCCCTTGTCTACTTGGCCTCCTTGGGCTTCCTAGGGTTTTGTCATGACCTAGTCATTACAAAAGCACTCCTAGGGGTCTAGTTGTTTGAGTGATGTTACAAATCCTAATATATAACAAAAAAAAATTCGTCCTCGAAATTCTAGTTAGGCCTACGTGGTTTTAAATATGAAAGAAAAATTGTAACATCCCGAGAGGTTGTGAGTAATACCTGACTGAAAAGCTCCGGGTACCTTTGTTGCATATAGTCCTGGGGCTTCCAGGTGTGCTCCTCTCGCCCGTGATTCCTCCACAGGACTTTGACCAATGGAACCTCCTTGCGGCGCAAGACTCATATTCCCCTATCGTCAATCTGGACCGGTTCCAGGTGAACTGATCGATCAGAGGCTACTGGCCCATCCGTGGCCGTAATCTGCTACTCCGGGCATAGTAGAAACCTCCTGAGTGAGGATACATAGAATTCGTCGTGCAGGCTTGCCAGCTCCGGTGGCAACTCCAGCTTGTATGCCAAGGAACCGATCCGCTCTCGGATCCTATAAGGCCCCATATATCTTGGGCTGAGCTTCTTCTTCCGACCGCGCACCCGTGAAACCCCATGCATTGGTCGGATCTTCAAGAACACCTGGTCCCCCACCTGGAACTCCACCTGATGATGCTGAGTGTCATAATACTTAGCCTGTCGGCTCTATGCCTTTAGCATCCTATCCCGTGTTAATCTCACCTGAGCCTCGGTGTCTTCAAAACATTCCGAACCCATAGCCTTCGGATCCTCGTCTTGTATCCACGACAGTGGAGTACTACATCTTTGTCCGTACAAGACATCATAAGGAGCCATCCTTATGTTGTACTGGTAGCTGATATTATATGAGAACTTGATCAGCGGAAACAGCTTCTCCCAGGGCTCACCGCGATCCAGAATACAATGTCGCAGCAGATCTTCCAAGGTCCGATTGGTGCGTTCTGTCTGTCCATCAGTCTGGGGATGAAATGCTGTGTTGAATGTCCGCCGGGTGCCCAAGTATGTCTGCACTGATCTCCACTCCCTGGACATGAACCGTCCATCCCGATCCGATACAATCGACTGGGAACGCCATGATAACGGATGAACTATTCCACGAACTTCCGAACCAGCACGCCAACCGAGTCATCCTTCCTGATCGGAATAAATCTGGCTCCCTTTGTCAGCCGGTCGACAATCACCCAGATCGAATCATTTCCCTTCCGCAATCAGGGAAGCCCATGTATGAAGTCAATCACAACATCATCGAACTTCCACTCCGACACTGGGAGTGGCTGCAAGAGTCCTACGGGGTTCCTGAACTCTGCCTTCACAAACTGGCATGCCTCCCAGTGGGTTATGAAGTAGGTGATATCCTTCTTCATGCCTCGCCAGTACATGGTCTTCTTCAAGTCCGCAGTCATCTTTGTAACACCCGGATGTACTGAATACTGACTATAATGAGCCTCCGTCATGATATCCTCTCGGACCTGGCCTCTCTCTGGTATGTAAATCCATCCTCTGAAACACACTAGCCCCTCCCTCAGTGAGTAATCTCCAGCAGTGCCTGCTTCTAAGGCCCGGAATATCGGCTCAAGCTGGGTATCCTGCCTCTGCCCATCTCTGACTCGGTCTTGAATGTCATCTGGGGCAATCAACGATACCAAGTACTCTCGGTACAGCTCAGGATGATCCTCAGAGACAAAGGATATCTGCATCTTTTAGAACATCTAAACCAACTCCAAGACCATCAATTGCGTTCCTGCTTCAGAGTTTGTGGCCTTCGGGTCAGTGCATCTGCCACCACATTCGACTTTCCCGAATGGCAGTGCATCTCGTACTGGTAATCAGCTAGAAACTCCACATATCGCCTCTGCCTGATATTCAGGTCCTTCTGCGTGTCCACATACCTCAAGTTCTTTTGATCGGAGTAAACATCGTAGTGGACACCATATAGATAGTGTCGCCAGACTTTCAGCACAAATATGACCGCTCCCATCTCTAAGTCATGAACTGAGTAGTTCAGCTCATGATTCTTCAGTTGCCGAGAAGTGTATGCTATCACGTGATCATTCTGCATCAGCACCGCACCCATGCCCTGGTAGGAAGCGTCGGTGTAGACCAGGAATCCTTCCTTCCCCGATGGAAGGGCTTGTATAGGAGCCGAGGCGAGTTGATTCTTTAACTCTTGAGAGGCCACCTCACACTGCGGGTCCAGACAAAGGGCACTTCTTTCCTTGTCAGGGATGTGAGGGGAAGGGCAATATGAGAAAATCCCTCCACAAACTTCTGATAGTAACCGGCAATTCCTAGGAAGTTCCCCACATCTGAGGCCGACTTCAGCTGCGCCCAATCCCGAACTGCCTGAATTTTAGCCGGGTCCACTGTCAACCCAGCACCACTGATGATATGTCCTAGGAAAGCGACCTCCTTCAACCAGAACTGGCATTTGCTGAACTTCGTATAGAGCTGGTGCCCCATAGTCTCTCCAGGGTCAGCATCAGATGTCGTGTGTGCTCCTCCTCTATCCTCATGTAGATGAGGATGTCGTCAATAAATACAATGACAAACACATGCAGATATGCCTCGAACACCCGATTCATGAGGCTCATGAATGCTGACGGTGCATTCGTGAGCCCGAAGGGCATCATAATAAACTCGAACAGCCCATATCTGCTACTGAAGGAAGTCTTTGGTATGTCCTCCTCCTAGATCCGCAGCTGATAGTAGCCCGACCTCAAATCCAGATTTGAAAAAAAATGTGTGCCCTCCAGCTGATCAAACAGCTCATCTATCCTTGGCAGTGGATAGGTGTTTCGGACTGTCAGTCGGTTCAGTGCCCGGTAGTCGATGCACAATCTGAGTGTCCTGTCCTTCTTTTTGACAAATAACACTAGGGCTCCCCATGGTGAAGAGCTTGGCCGGACAAAACTGGCTTCCACCAGTTCTTGGAGCTGGCTCCGAAACTCTGTCAGCTCCTTTGGGGCCATGTGGTAAGGGGCTCTAGATGCTGGCTTAGCCCCCGACACTAGCTGTATCTAGAAATCCTGCTCTCGGTGCGGGGGTAGCCCTGGCAGCTTCTCTGGAAATATGTTGGCAAAATCTTGCACCACCGGAATATCCGAGATGGAACCCTTAGTCTCGGCCATCCCGTACAACACTTCATAGACCTCCTCCCCCTATAAGTGGGCCTTAACGGCCTGCACGGATGTCAGTAAGAGAGGGGGAATAGATCTAATACCTTCGATGACGATGAAAAAATCCCTATGCCTCGCAGTAATCCTCTTGGACATGTAGTCGATCTGAACATGGTTCCAGCACAACCATATCATTCCCAGGATCAAATCAAAGAATGACATCTTCATGATCGTTGCTGGTGCTTAAAATATCTTTCCGCCGATCTCCTCCTCCATGTTGCAGCGGGCGGTGGTGAATAACTCTGATCCATCAGGTAGCTGTATACTCATCATCAGGCCGGTGAACCGCTCCACACCTTCTAGCCCTTTCAGGAAGGCTTCCGACACGAACGAGTGCGAAGCACCCGTATCGAACAGTGTATAGGCGGGCTTGCCGCTGATGAAGTCTATGCCTGGGCGTTTAACTTAAATTCTTAGAAATATAATTATGGTTTTCTTCCCTAGTCTATCAGTCCTATATTCACAGCTTTAATTATCTAGGAAAGAAAAGATTAAAAATTAACTGGCATACCTGCGATCACTTGCTCCGGGTTCCGTTGTTGAGTCAGATCCAATGCATATACCTACTCCCTCTCCTGCCTGTGGTCTCTGTCATGGTATCCACGACCTCAGCCACATCCTCGGCCTCCAAAATACTGAGCTGGCGGGGCAGCCGGTGGTGCTAGTGGTGGTGCCCCCCTCATGGGGGAGTTCCTCCGGATGTGCCCCATGTGGTGACAATTGAAGCATTCTGGCAGGGGATATGCCATTCCCCTGGTTCTCTGTGCCTCCCACATTTGGGGTGGCTGAGGGGCCACCACTAATGGTTCCCTCTGCTCCTGTCTCGCCTCATGCCGAGGCTGGTCTTCTACTCCTCTCCCATCCGTGACGTGGCCTCGCCGCTGATCATTTCAGGCCCCCCGGCCCTGGTCCTCAGCTGGCTGCTTCCGTCCTCGGGTGGTATGCCAATCTGCCTCGATCCTTTTCGCCATCTCCAATATCCATGGTATAGGTTTGTCAGACACGAACAACAGAGCCTCCATTAGATCCTCTCGCAGGCCCTTATAGAACCTCTTGGTGTAACCTGCCTCATCCAACTGGTAAGAATCCGCAAACTGGGCCAGATGGTTGAACTCCCGATGATACTCCACCATTGTCTTGCTACCCTGTCTCAACTATAGAAATCTATCCTCCAGCTCGTCTCTGGCCGACTATGGAACGAAATGCTCTAGCAGTGCGGCCCTGAACTCCGTCCAAGCTATCTCAGCAACCTCTTTGTCAGTAAATGTCGTGTCCAGCGAAGTCTTCCACCATTTCTTTACATGGGACTCTAGGAAAGAGACGACCAAGGACACTCTCTCCTCCCACGGGCACCAGATCCCAGTCAGCATCTCATACATAATGTCCGGCCATTCCTCCATCCAAACTGCCGACTATGTCCCCAAGTAGGACGTGGGAGAAAGTCCTCGGAAAATACTCAGCCAGTTGGCCCCCGGGTTCGGCTGCGGAGCCGGAACCTATTGTGCCATAAACCCCTCTAGGATAGCTGTCAGAGTCTGCCCCATCTCTGACTGTAGGAACGGAGTGGGAACCGGAGGAGGTGGTCCAACCTCGGGAGTCTGCTATACTCTGCCTTATGGTGTAGGCTATGCTGGGTGCTGCATGACAAAGCCAATAGTAAATAATCGACTCAAACATAATTAACGGTGGACAATATACATGTGATCCCCCATATGGGCACACCACTGCTTTCGCTGCTTAGTTTGTCCCCAAACTAAACTCGTGCGGGGGTGACCCAGGGATGTGGACTGCTACTTTTCGATCGAGGTCTCCTCTGATACCACTTGTAAGACCCCCTTTTTTCCATTTAAAACCACGCGGTCTTAGGCCCAGAACCGCCATTTTACGGTGACACCTCCGCTCCCGGGAAGGTCATCACTACAAAATGCCGATCCTGTCGGCCAAATCGATCTCAACAGTAACAAAGTAATTAAAAGACAAGTCCACCGAAAATCACATATATAGTAAATATAATCTCCATGAAGGGAGTGTCCACAGATATAATTAGAAATACTAAGAATCTTGGGCTCATGCCCAATACATCAATGTTCTCACTACAAATATGTCATCGCGGAAGCACAAATAATATAACTACTAGGGGCCAGGACTCACAGTCCCTTCCGTCTGAACACCGGTACAAGACTGCCCCATCTCCAAGTGCGTCAACCTCCGGGGCTGCTCCTCCATGCTGGGCTCAACAGTTCCCTAAAATGATGTGGTTCAAAAACCATTTGTTTAAAAGACTAAGTCCTATCATCCCCCGCCCCTTCCCCCATGGCACCTAGGCACCGAGCGGGGAGGAGGAAAGGAGAGGACAAGAAGGTGGAGAATAGTAAATGATCAGATGGCGGCAGAACTAAACTAGCAGGCCAATTGTATATAAGGCAGTAATAAAAGCATGAGAAATTAAGCAGGAAAAATAAGCTTAACTTATGCGAAAACACAAAAGCCGAGGGGTCTTTTGCAGAGCTCCTATCGTATAAAGAGTCCCATACCTGCTTATACGATAGGGTGTCAGTTTTCTACTAAGCATACATATAGGATCTCTGAAATAAACATTAACTTATAAGCACGCTCGCACGAGCTTATAAACTAAGGTGTCGTTTTGCAAGGCCTATTGTATAAAGCGTCCTATACCACTTTATATAATAGGTGTCAGGGTTAAATACAATGTTTATGCTATGAAATACAAATATGTCATGCTGTGAACATGCAAGTGCAACACACCCACTTGACTCTGTGTACACAGACCTTTACTTCCCCCTTTTTCGAGTCGAACCTCCCAGGATACCTCCGTAGTGGCAAACACAAGCGGTGGGTTGGGCCTCGCCCACCTCTAAACATGTAATTGCACTACTAGTCAGACCTATTGTACGCCTCAACGCTGGTGCACTAAGATGAGCGCCAGCATACTCTTGCCGGCTAGCACATCGGACTTTACTTGGCCAAGTGGTAAACCACACTTGTCGATTCAATGTATCGGCAATGGTGCATCGAATCTCCAATACCAAAGTGCCACCACCTTTACTTTATGCACATGCAACCTTGATGTAAACCACCGAGCCAAAGCTCACCGGACCAACCCATTCATCACCAACTGTAACCGAGCCAAAGCTTGCCGGGCCAATTGCCCATCTCCAAATCCAACGGGCCTAATGCCCGAGTGACTTAACCTAACTCCCACAACTCCGAGGAGTGTGAGTGCAACCCTAGATTAATTCTACTTACTCTTGCATTTCAGTTTCACCTACTATTTAGGTTAGCCCAGGACTGCCCAAGCTATACCTCGTGAAGGGCTCTCGAAGGCACTAGGAACTACGATGGTATTACGCCCAAATCTCCCTTTCGCAAGGCACTTACTATTATTGGTTGCTATCAGATTTTCCAACCCTTAATTAGTTTACTGGATCTAACCCTAGTGTATTTGGCACTTCCTCCCTATGGGAAGGACGATCTTTCGCCGATCCCGTGCACCACCGGACACTAGCCATTCCAACCCCTTACTCATCCCAACTTCCAACAACGAACTCGTTTTCATTCATGCAAATCAGCAAACATCTAACCCCAACTCGTGTGCCCCAAATTCTTACTCCAACACAATTTCTGTGATTTTACTAAATGTAGACCAACCTAAGCTATATGAAGTGTATAAAGTGAGGTACACAAAATAATCACCCAGTACCCCTATAATAATTATTGGAGGGCTACAATGACATTTTTAGCCTCAACTCAGAAAATCATAATTTTCCTAAATTATCAGATAATTTATTTATTTGTTCTAGTAAACCAAAAATCCAAGTTTGAACATGAAGTACCCATTTAATTCAAGCAAATGCTCTACCAAATTTATGATAAATTCAAAATGACTATTCAACTTAAACTCCAGTGTCTCCCAATTTTCTAGCAGGAAATAAGCTCTGAGTAAAATAACATCAAATCCCCAAAATTATGGGTTTGTAAAGTATATATTGCAAATAATCATCTAAAAATCATGAATTAATTTCTCCAAGTGGATATTGACCTAAAAGTTATCAGAGCCCCAATTTCACAATTTTGCAACAAGTAAATAGCTCTAAATAATTTATTGAGCATAATTGCCCTTTTAAAAACTTGTGAAGGAAATACTAAAGTTTTTCAACTAAACTTTATAACAAAATTCAGGAATAACCATTTTGACCTAAAACATCTCCTTCCCAAGTTTCATGAATATAGAATGAATAGTGTGATCATAATAAATAAAATACCATTTAGGGACACATCATGCATAACAAAGGGGGTGCTAGTAATATTACTCATAAAATTCCAATAAATTCACCAGAGGTCCTAACAAACTTAAAATTCATGCTACCTAAGTTTCATACCTTTTTAGTAAGTTTGGTGTCTTATTCTACACAAAAAGTGTTTGTGCCCTAAACTAGGATTAGGAATTTGAGAGGTTCATCCATCTCCAAATCCTCTAAGATTCATATCAGAGGGCTTTGGCTACCAAGGGTATTTGACCCCATGCCCTTTACAACACTCAAAAGCCCCTCCTTAGGGTTTGAGTTTGGATCCTAGGGCAAAGCAACCCTAGACCACCCCATAATCCCTTTGAGGGTGTTAAAGGTCATTTCAAGTCAGTGGTCAAAATATCAGCCTCTGTTGAGGTGATTTGACCACTCAACCTCAAGGTGCACTTTTTATAACGGTCCAGGCCCATCAACATGGGACGCAGCCAGACTGCCAGACTACCAGAGTCCAGACCCGGGCCCACTGCTGGTAGTCAGCCTGTTACATTCAAGCATGCAGGCCATGCACCCCGACCCCTCTCTGGCCTGTTTATCAGTACGGTAGGTTGTTGCCACTGGGGATCGAACCCAGAACCTTGATAAGAGAGCTTTACACCACTCCCTCATCACCAACTGAGCTGCAGCTCAGTTGGTGATGAGGGAGTGGCGTAAAGCTCTCTTATCAAGGTCCTGGTTTCGATCCCCAGTGGCAACAACCTACCGTACTGATAAACAGGCCGGAGAGAGGTTGGGCTGCATGGCCTGCAGGCTTGAACGTAATAGGCTGACTACCAGCAGTGCGCTCGGGTCTGGACTATGGTAGGCTGGCGGTCTGGCTGGGTCCCATGTTGATGGGCCTGGACTGTTATAGGCCATGGTCAATCTGGAGAGCTACTTACAGCCCAATCATTCATAAACAGGCGCAGAGATGGGTTGGGGTTCATGACATGTAGGCTTGAGTGTGATAGGCAGACTACCAGCAGTGGGCCTGGGTCTGGACTTTGGTAGGTCGGCGGTTCCAGCCTGGTCCCATGTTTATAACGGCCTCCCTAGCCCAGACTCGTAAGGACGACCGACGGCACCCCCAGCACCAAGCACAAAAGGGTTCAGCCTAACCAGGTCTGCAGACCATGCACCCCAACCCTTCTCCGGCCTGTTTATCAGCACGGCGGGTTATTGCCACTGGGGATCAACCCAGGACCTTGATAAGAGAGCTTCACACCACTCCCTCATCACCAATTGAGCTGCAGCTCAGTTGGTGATGAGGGAGTGATGTGAAGCTCTCTTATCAAGGTCCTGGGTTTGATCACCAGTGGCAACAACCCACCGTGCTGATAAACAAGTCGGTGAGGGGTTGGGGTGCATGGTGATGAGAAGTGAAGGAACTACATAGTTAAGCGTGCTTGGGCGAGAGAAGTGAAGGAACTCCAAAGTTAAGCATGCTTGGGTGAGAGTAGTACTGGGATGGGTGAAGTCCTGTGAAGTCCCCGTACGGCCCAACTTAACTGTCGAGTTCTCTCCTCAAGGGGAGGTTGTGGCCACCAACAACCCGTCTTTGGAGGGAGAGGGGTTGGGGTGCTTGGGCTGCAGCCTGGTAGCATCGCCTAGAGCGGAGCCGTGATGCTGTCACGTTGTATCAGCTAGGGGCGTTACAATAATAGTGCACTTTGGGTTTTGAGTGGCCAAATCACCTCAATAGAGGTTGAAATTGGGGCCACTGACTTGACATGACTTTTATCACCATCCCATGGAATATGGGGTAGATTGGAGTAGATTTGCCTTAAGACCTAAGGCCAAACCCTAAGGAGGGGCTTTTGTGTCTTGTGAAGGGCAAGGGGTCAAAAGACCTTGTATGGACTTGAGACTTGGTAGCGTGAGAACTAGAGTAGCTAAAACCCCCTGGTTAAATTCTTAAGGGATTTGGGAATGGGTAGGCCCCTCTAAACCCTAACCCTAGTTTAGGGCACAAAATTTGTAGAGATAGAATAGGTTACTAAAACTCATTGAATAGTGATGAAACTTGGGTAGAGTAGTCTTAGGGTCAGTAGGAGCCTCTGGAAATTATTGTAGGGTGTTTGGAAGATATTAACTTATACTTGCAGTTTAAATCTTTAAGTTGCCCCTAACGATGATTGTGCTAAAATCATGGTTAAAATAGATTAAAATATTATGAAACTTAGTCAGTGAGGATTTATGATCATACTATAGCCATCATAAATTTTGCGTAAGTTTTGGATAATATTTTAAGATACTTCTCTATTTAATTCCATTTATTAGATTTATATTAAATTAATTAATTAGGGGCTTAAATCTTGCTGAAAAGTTGAGAAACATTGGATTTTATGTTCAATAGTCATATTATATTTATCATACATTTTGTGAAGCAATTACTTGTCTGATGTTGGTACATCATGTTCAAATTTGGGGTTTTTGGATTACCAGAATAATTAAAAAAATTTCCAGATAAATTAGGAAAATTATGAAATTCTGGATTTAGGCTAAAAAGATCATGATAGCCCTCCATTAATTATTATATGGTTACTGGGTGAATATTTTAAGTACCTCTCCTTTTACACGCATATAGCTTAGGTTGGTCTGCACTTAGTAAAACTGCAGAAATTATTTTGTAGTACGAATCAGGGCACTTGAGTTGGGGTTAGATGTTTGCTTGTTGGATAATTAAAAATGAGTTCACCATTGGAAGATAGGATGAGTAGAGTGTTGGTTTTGCTAGTGTTAGGTGATACTCGAGATCGACGAAAGATCGTCTTTCCCGTGGGGAGGAAGTGTCAAATACTCTAGGGTTACATCCAGTACAACAAGTAAGGGTTTGGGAAATATCATAGTAACCAATAATATAAAGTGCCTTGCGAAAGGGAGCTTTGGGCGTAATCCCATCGTAGTTCCCAGTGCCTTCGAGAGCCCTTCATGGGCAATACCTTGGGCAGTCTTGGCTAACATAAATAGTAAGAATAATATATTATAAGAGCAACTAGTATAACTAGGGTTGCACATTCACACACCCCGGTAACTCAGGAGGTTGATTCGGTTGTTTTGATTGCCATCCGGACGGTTCGTTCGGAAGGTAGATGCATGGACGATTAGTCCGGGGAGCCAGTGGCTCAAAAAGGTTCTAGATATAAAATAAGGTGGTGGGTCATCGGTATCGAACGATCGTTCACACCGACATTGATACGTTGACTCGGCGATGTGGGACACTTAACTAAAGAAAGTCTGGTGGATATGGCCAGCATTAGTACACGGATACTCTAGGTTGTGTTTTTCTAGGGGCATACGAGAGGGCTAGGTCTGATAGTGTGGATACCCGCCTAGGAGTGGGGGCCCTGACCCACTATCTCCATTTGCCACTACGGAGGTTCCTAGGAGTGAAGCTAGCTGCCCAAATAGGGGGATCTAAAGGTCTATGAGCATAGAGTCGTGTGCGTGAGTTGTACTTGCATGAATCATGGCATAACATATCACTACACTCATACTTGCATACAACCGACACCCCAACGTATAAATTAGTATGAGACTTTTTATACGATTGGAGCCTTGAAGAAGACCCCTTAACTTATATGTTTGTATGAGCATTCATATAAGTTAAGGTTACTTACTTCCTATCTTGTCTTTTTTACATATGCTGCTTACTTTACTTGCTTACTCTACTTGCTTACCTTACTGCATACTATTATAGAATTGCTAGACTAGTTCCACTATCACCTGCCACTTTGTACACTCCACCTTTGTAGCTTTCTTTTCCTCCTCCCCGCTCAATGCCTAGGAGCCATGGGGGGAGGGGTAGGGGATGATAGGGCTTAGTCTTTATGACTAATGGTTTTCGGACCACAACATTACAGGGGCTCCGGATGGGAGTCAAGGACCAGCAGCATAGGGACCAGCACCAGCGGAGTACGGTGCGCATGGGGGTGGGCCAATCTAGTACCGGAGCACCAGCGACCAGATCCGTGTGTGATAGTCTTTTTATAGCTTCCGCGAGAGATTGTAGCGAGGATCTGATGTACCGGGCTTAAGCCCGTTTATATTTCCATTTTGTTACATTTCAGTACTCTCTTTTCTATTTATTGACTGGTTGTGATTACTCTTATTACTTGTGATGTTTGTGGACCGAATTATAACACTTTTTATCATTGCTTCTCTCTCTGTGATGATCGAAAAGGCCGGCAGAATCGGCGTTTTGTAGTTGTGGCCTTGAGGAGAGTTGGGGCCACCGCAAAATGGCTGTTCTGGGCATAAGACCCCGGGGTTTAAAAAAAAGGGGGGTCTTTCAAGTGGTATCAGAGTCAGGTTTCAATCCTGGGACCTGTGGGTTATGGGCCCACCACGCTTCCGCTGCTAGTTTGTCCGCAAACTAAGCTCACGCGGGGGTGGCCTAAGGTTTTTGTGGACTACTTCTCTTTCGATCAAGGTTTACTCTCAAACCACTTGTCTTTTAATTACTTTGCTGCTGTTGAGATCGATTTGGCCGGCAGGATCGGCGTTTTGTAGTGATGACCTTCCCGGGAGCGGAGGTGTCACCGCAAAATGGCAGTTCTGGGCCTAAGACCCCTTTTTTTCCTTTTAAAACCACGGGGTCTTAGGCCAAGAACTGCCGTTTTGTGGTGACACCTCCGCTCCCGGGAAGGTCATCACTACAAAATGCCGATCTTGCCGGCCAAATTGATCTCAACAGTAGAAAAGTAATTAAAAGACAAGTCCACAGAAAATCACATATATAGTAAATATAATCTCCACGAACGTAGTGTTCACAGATATAATCAGAAATACTAAGAATCTTGGGCTCATTCCCAGTACATCAATGTCCTCACTACAAATCTCTCATCACAGAAGCACAACTAATATAACTAGTAGGGGCCAGGACTCACAGTCCATGCCGTCTGAACATTGGTATTAGACTGCCCCATCTCCAAGCACGTCGACCTCCGGGGCTGCTCCTCCATGCTGGGCTCCACGGTTCTATAAAATGATGTGGTTCGAAAACTGTTAGTATAAAAACGAGCGCGGAGGAGGAAAGGAGAGGAGGAGAAGGTGGAAAAAAGCAAATGATCAGATGGCGGTAGAACTAAACTAGCAGTCCAATTGTATATAAGGCAGTAATAAAAGCATGAGAAATTAAGCAGGAAAAATAACCTTAACTTATGCGAAAACATATAAGTCGAGGGGTCTTTTGCAGGGCTCCTATCATATAAAGAGTCTCATACCTGCTTATACGATAGAGTGTCAGTTTTCTACTAAGCATATATATAAGATCTCTGAAATAAACCTAAACTTATAAGCACGCTCGCACGAGCTTATAAACCAAGGGGTTGTTTTGCAAGGCCTATTGTATAAAGCGTCCCATACCACTTTATACAATAGGTGTCGGGGTTAAATGCAATGGTTATTCTATGAAATACAAATATGTCATGCTGTGAACATGCAAGTGCAACACACCCTCTCGACTTTGTGTACACGGACCTTTAGTTCCGACTTTCTGGAGCCGAACCTCAAAGGATACCTCCGTAGTGGCAAACGGAAGCACTGGGTTGGGCCTCACCCACCACTAAAATGGTAACTGCACTACCAGTCAGACATATCGTACGCCTCAACGTTGGTGCACTAAGCGGAGCGCCTGCATACTCTTGCCGGCTGGCGCACCGGACTTTACTTGGCCAAGTGCTAAACTATACTTGCCGAGTCAACGTATCGGCGTCGGTGTATCGACTCTCCAATACCGAGGACCCACCACCTTTACTTTTTGCACATGCAACCTTGATGTAAACCACCGAGCCAAAGCTTGTCGGACCAACCCGTCCGTCACCTACTGTAACCGAGCCAAAGCTCGCCGGGCCAATTGCATATCTCCAAATCCACCGAGCCTAATGTCCGAGTGACTTAACCTAACTCCCACAACTCCGTGGAGTGTGAGTGCAACCCTAGATTACTTTGACTTACTCTTGCATTTCAGTTTCACCTACTATTTAGGTTAGCCCAGAGCTGCCCAAGGTATACCCCATGAAGGGCTCTCGAAGGCACTAGTAACTACGATGCGATTACGGCCAAAGCTCCCTTTCGCAAGGCACTTACTATTATTGGTTGCTATCAGATTTCCCAACCCTTAATTAATTTACTGGATCTAACACTAGTGCAATAGGCACTTCCTCCCTACGGGAAGGACGATCTTTCGTCGATCCCGAGCAAAACCGGACACTAGACATCGCAACCCCTTACTCATCCCAACTTCCAAAGATGAACTCTTTTTCATTCATCCAAATCAGCAAACCTCTAACCCCAACTCGTGTGCTCCAAATTCTTACTCCAACACAATTTCGGTGATTTTGCTAAATGTAGACCAACCTAAGCTATATGAAGTGTATAAAGTGAGGTACATAAAATAATCACTCAGTACCCCTATAATAATTATTGGAGGGCTATAATGACATTTTTAGCCCAAACCCAGAAATTCATAATTTTCCGAAATTATCAGATAATTTATTTATTTGTTCTAGTAAACCAAAAATCCAAGTTTGAACATGAAGTACACATTTAATTCAAACAAATGTTCTACAAAATTTATGATAAATTCAAAATGACTATTCAAATTAAAATCCAGTGTCTCCCAATTTTCTAGCAGGAAATAAGCTCTGAGTAAAATAACATCAAATCCCCAAAATTATGGGTTTGTAAAGTATATATTGCAAATAATCATCTACAAATCATGAATTAATTTCTCCAATTAGATATTGACCTAAACATTATCGGAGCCCCAATTTCACAATTTTGCAACAAGTAAATAGCTCTAAATACTTTATTGACCATAATTGCACTTTTAAAAACTCGTGAAGGAAATACTAAAGTTTTTCAACTAAAATTTATAACAAAATTCAGTAACAACCATTTTGACCTAAAACATCTCCTGCCCAAGTTTCATGAATCTAGAATGAATTGTTTGATCATAATAAATAAAATACGATTTAGGGCCATATCATGCATAACAAAGGGGGTGCTAGTAATATTACTCATAAAATTCCAATAAATTCACCAGAGGTCCTAACTAACTTAAAATCCATGCAACCTAAGTTTCACACCTTTTTAGTAAGTTTTGGTTGCTTATTCTACACAAAAAGTGTCTGTGCCCTAAACTAGGGTTAGGGATTTGAGAGGTTCGTCCATATCCAAATCCTCTAAGCTTCATATCAGAGGGTTTTGGCTACCGTCGCATCATTTCTACCTAGTTGCAAGATCCCACAAGGGTATTTGACCCCATGCCCTTTACAACACTCAAAAGCCCCTCCTTAGGGTTTGAGTTTGGAACCTAGGGCAAAGCTACCCTAGACCATCCCATAATCCCCTTGAGGGTGTTAAAGGTCATTTCAAGTCAGTGGTCTAAATTGCAGCCTCTGTTGAGGTGATTTGACAACTCAACCTCATGGTGCACTTTTCACCTAAGAACCCCTCATTAAGGTAAAAATTAGGGTTGATTCATTGCTTATCCAAAACACATCCAAATGAGGTGAAAATGTATACAGATACATATCATGAGGCCAGGGACCACTCACCAAAATTTGGGAGGCTTTGGAGGTAATTAGACCACTTAATTAAATTACCCTAGTGTTATTAAATAAAAACTAAACCTATAGACAAAGTAACTCCAAAAATTCCCATTTTTTGGCAGGCCCCAGGAATAGCTAAGGATGACCCCCTGCCATAATTTCAGGTCATTTGGACAAGGGATGAAGAGTGGGCACCCTTTTTAATCTCAGGATAGCCCTAGGTATAGGTCCCACCAAAATGGGTGCCCTAGGTATAGGTCCCACCAAAATGGGTGCCCTAGTCCAACTAGAGGTCAAATTGGTTCAAATCACTTTTTAATTAAAGTAGACACTTATGGCTATAAATTTCATGTTGGTGACTTTTTTAGTAGAGGGGTCTAAGTATTTTTAAAAATTAAAACTATTAATTATAAATATTGTGACAAAAATCATTAAGATGAATTATTTAGTCCTATAGTTTGAAAATCATTTAATCACGAATCTTGACGCAATTTGAACACCATCTGGTCGTCTTCCACCTCCAGCCGACGACCTGGATTGGAGCTTCCTGGAGCATCTTCTAGCCGCTGCCGCCGGCCATCCGGCCACCTCCCCGACTGGCCACCGCCACCACCACCTCTGTTGAGGTGGAGGCTGTCGCCAGGCTGCGGCTTGGCCGCCGGAGGGGCTTATTCGGGCGGTTCTACCACGAAAATTCTCGGCCCGAAACCATGAAAACCAGGAACTTGTTCGCTCTCAATTGAGCCCGAACCTTGGACCTAAACATTACTATGATCTAGCCATGAAGTAAGGAGAGGAGGAGGAACTTGCCGACGGCCTGAAGTCGAGAAGATTGCCGGAAAGCCATTTCTGATGGTGGCGCCGCTCGGTTTCGGCAACTGCACAGCGGGGGGGGGGGGGGGGGGGGGGGGGGGGGGCTCGATTTCTTCATGTAAGGATTGGGAAAGCCTTCTCTCGACCCACTGATGGTGTTTAAAGCCTCAGTTGGGGAGTGGAGTGGCTGGATTATCAATGCCCATTAAAGCCATTAATGTCTAAGTTTGGAAATGGAGGAGGGGGCTGAACCAGGCCTTGGTGGCCAGTGAATTGACTGGAAACTTCTCCCCTTCCTCAGGGGAGTTGAATTCAACCATTAACGGTGGCCTTTGGCCTCCCCTTGGCCGAGCCCCCTTCATTCCCCCTCCTTCTTTCTCTCTCCTCCATTAACATAGAATGGAGCTCACCCTCTTTCCTAGTCACCAAGTTGACTTGGTCAATCTGGAGAGCTATTTGCATCCTACTCATTCATAATTTCATGATATTAAGGATAGCCCAAGAAGGAAGGAGGGCTTGAGCTTGGGTTAGCCCATTTGAGCTAGGTTTGACTTAATCTTGACTAGGGATGACCTAGGTCAAATTAACCTTTTCTGTTGCCATCATTGGGTCTTTGGTGACCTATTGGGCTCCCCTAGGGTCTAGGTAGGGATGGGTAGGGTTGACTTGGCACTTTGGATGCCACCTGCCCTTAGGAAGGGTACTTTGCCCAAATTAAGTTTATGGTTGACTTTGGTCAATTTAGCCACTAGGGCTGACCCTAATGGGTCATTGGTGACCCATGGACCTCACCTTAGGGTTAGGGGGTATAAATGGGGTCCACCTGGCTAGGGGATTGTCAATTGACCCAATATAACCAGTTGACCCATTTAGGGCTAGAGTTGACTTTGCTCAACTTAAGCACCTTGACTATCCTCCAAGGGTCCTTAGTGACCCCTTGACTCCATTTTAGGTCCAGGAAGACCCTGGTAGGGTTAGTTGGGTTTAACTAGGGCACACTGCCCTTAATTACGGTACCTTGCCCAATTTAGGCTTGGAGTGGTCCGAGGTCAACTTAGCCACCCTGAGTCGACTCCAATGGAACCTTAAGGTTCAGATGAACTTTACAATCGATTGGTGAGGCCATGGTGGGGTCTTGAAGTCTTGGTGAAGCCCCATGATCAGCTTCACTAGGGTTCATAAATTTACCATAGTGGTCTCACCTACATCCCTAGGTCTACTTGGCCTCCTTGGGCTTCCTAGGGTTTTGTCATGACCTATTCATGACAAAAACACTCCTATGGGTCTAGTTGTTTGAGGGATGTTACACTTTTGGAGAGATTAGAAAGTGTTCGCGAGTTAACTTCAGGTACTCATGTTATATTTTCAATTTACCTAGTTTTAACTTCTCCTATACAGATATTAGCAGGTGTTTACGAGTTCACTTCAGATACTCATGTTATATTTTTAATTTACCTGATTTTGACTTTTCCTTTGTATATATTAGCAAGTTCACTGTAGCTACTCGAATTATATTCCAAATTTATCTTCTTTTGACTTCTCTTTTGGAGATATTAGCAGGTATTCGTGAGTTCACTTCAGATACTCGCGTTATATTTTAAATCTACATGCTTTTCACTTTTCTTTGAAAGAGATTAACAGGTGTTCGTGAGTTCGCTTCAGGTACTCGAGTTATACTTTAAATTTACCTGCTTTTAACTTCTCTTTTGTATAGGTTAGCAGGTGTTCTCGAGTTCACTTCAAGTACTCGAGTTTTATTTTAAATTTACCAGATTTTGACTTCTGTTTTGGAGATATTAACAGGTATTCACGAGTTTACTTGTGTTACTCGCGTTATATTTTAAATTTACCTGCTTTTGGTTTCTCTTTTATATAGATTATAAGATGTTTGCGAGTTAACTTCAGGTACTTATGTTATATTTTAAATTTACTCTCTTTTCACTTCTCCTTTGTATAGATTAATAGGTATTCGCGAGTTCAATTCAGGTAACCGCGTTATATTTTAAATTTACTAATTTTGGACTTCTGTTTTGGAGAGATTAGCTGGTATCGTGAGTTCACTTCAGATACTCAAATTATATTTTAAATTTACCTGATTTTGACTTCTCCTGTGCATTGATTATAGGTGTTCGCGAGTTCACTTATGATACTCGCGTTATATTTTAAATTTACCTGCTTTTCACTTCTCTTTGTCAGAGATTAGTAGTTATTCACGAGTTCACATCAGGTACTCGCGTTATATTTTAAATTTACATGCTTTTGAATTCTGTTTTGGAGAGAATAATAGGTATCGTGAGTTCACTTCATGTACTCATGTTATGTTTTAAATTTACCTGCTTTTGACTTCTATATTGTAGAGATTAGCTGGTGTTCTCGAGTTCTCTTTAGTTACACGTGTTATATTTAAAATTTACCCGCTTTTGACTTTTCTTTTATAGAGATTAGCATGTGTTCACGAGTTTACTTCAGGTACTTGCGTTATAATTTAAATTTACCTCTTTTGACTTCTCTTTTATAGAGATTAGTAGTTGTTGAAGAGTTAACTTCAGGTACTCATGTTATATTTTAAATTTACCTTCTTTTGACTTACTATTTATGGAGATTAGCAGGTGTTAGCGAGTTCACTTTAGGTACTCGCGTAATATTTTAAATTTACCTGCTTTTGACCTCTCTTTTCATAAAAATAGCAGGTGTTCGCGAGTTCACTTCAAAGACTTGCATTATATTTTAAATTATCCTGCTTTTGACTTCTCTTTTTAGAGATTAGCAAATCTTTGCGAGTTAACTTCAAGTACTCATGTTATATTTTAAATTTACCTGCTTTTGACTTCTTCTTTACAGTGATTAGCAGGTGTTCACGATTTCACATTTGGTACTCACATTATATTTTAAATTTACCTGCTTTTGACATCTTCTTTGGAGAGATTAGAAAGTGTTCGCGAGTTAATTCAAGTATTCATGTTATATTTTCAATTTACCTGCTTTGGACTTCTCCTATAAAGGGATTAGCAGGTGTTTGCGAGTTCAATTCAGATGCTCGTATTATATTTTAAATTTACCTGATTTTAACTTCTCCTTTGTACATATTAGCAAGTGTTCGCAAATTCACTTCAGCTACACGCGTTATATTTTAAATTTACCTTCTTTTGACTTCTCTTTTGGAGAAATTATCAAATGTTCGCTAGTTCACTTCAGATACTCGAGTTATATTTTAAATTTACATGTTTTCACTTCTCTTTGGAAGAGATTAGTAGGTGTTTGTGAGTTCGCTTCAGGTACTCGAGTTATATTTTAAATTTACCTACTTTTAATTTCTCTTTTATATAGATTAGCAGGTGTTATCGAGTTCACTTTAGGTACTCGAATTCTATTTTAAATCTACCTGATCTTGACTTCTGTTTTGCAGATATTTGTAGGTATTCACGAGTTCACTTGTGGTAATCTCGTTATATT
Organism: Platanthera guangdongensis; assembly: GCA_039583875.1. Taxonomy (NCBI): domain Eukaryota; kingdom Viridiplantae; phylum Streptophyta; class Magnoliopsida; order Asparagales; family Orchidaceae; genus Platanthera; species Platanthera guangdongensis. The sequence continues at coordinate 86,246,057 of CM077167.1, read as the reverse complement.
TTAAATTTACAGTCTTTTGACTTCACTTTTATAGAGATTATAAGATGTTCGCGAGTTAACTTCAGGTACTCGTGTTATATTTTAAATATACTTGCTTTCGACTTCTCCATTGCATATATTAGTAGGTGTTCGCGAGTTCAATTCAGGTAATCGCGTTATATTTTAAATTTACCTATTTTTGACTCCTATTTTGTAGACATTAGCAGGTATCGCGAGTTCACTTCAGGTACTAGCGTTATAATTTAAATTTACCTGCTTTTGACTTCTCTTTTGCATATATTAGCAGGTCTTTTCGAGTTCATTTCAGGTACTCATGTTATATTTTAAATTTATTTAATTTTGACTTCTCCTTTGCAGAGATTAGCAGGTGTTCGCGAGTTCACTTCAGATGCTCGTGTTATATTTTAAATTTACCTACTTTTGACTTCTCTTTGGCAGAGATTAGCTGTTATTCGCGAGTTCACTTCAGGTACTCGCATTATATTTCAAATTTACTTGCTTTTGAATTCTGTTTTGGAGATATTAACATATATCGTGAGTTCACTTCATATACTCACGTTATACTTTATATTTACCTGCTTTGACTTCTCTTTTGTAGAGATTAGCTGGTGTTCTCGAGTTCACTTCAGTTACTCGGGTTATATTTTACATTTACTTGCTTTTGACTTCTCTTTTGCAATTATTAGCAGGTATTTGTGAGTTTACTTAAGGTACTTACATTATAATTTAAATTTAACTATTTTCACTTCTCTTTTATAGAGATTAGTAGGTGTTTGATAGTTAACTTCACGTACACGTGTTATATTTTAAATTTACCTGATTTTGACTTACCCTTTGTGGAGATTAGCAGGTGTTCGCGAGTTCACTTTAGCTACTCGCATAATATTTTAAATTTTCCTGCTTTTGACCTCTCTTTTAATGAGAATAGCAGGTGTTCATGAGTTCACTTCACGTACTTACATTATATTTTAAATTTACATGCTTTTAACTTCTCTTTTCTAGAGATTAGCAACTGCAAGCGACTTCACTTCAGTTACTCGTGTTATATTTTTAATTTTCCTGATTTTGACTTCTCTTTTGCAGAGATTAGCAGGTTTTTGCAAGTTCACTTCCGGTACCCATGTTATATTTTAAATTTACCAGCTTTTGGCTTCTGTTTTAGATGGATGAGCATGTGTTCGCGAGTTCTCTTAAGGTACTCACGTTATATTTTAAATATACCTATTTTGACTTCTCTTTTATACAGATTAGCAGGTGTTCGCAAGTAAACTTCATGTACTAGTGTTTTATTTTAAATTTTCAAACTTTTGACTTCTCTTTTATAGAGATTAGCAAGTATTTGCGAGTTAACTTAAGGTACTCGTGTTATATTTTAAATTTATCTACTTTTCACTTCTCCTTTGCAAAGATTATCAGTGGTTTGTGAGTTCACTTCAGGTACTCGTGTTTTATTTTATTTTTACCTACCTTTGAATTCTTTTTTGGAGAGATTAGCAGATGTTCATGTGTTAACTTTAGGTACTCGTTTTATATTTTAAATTTACCTGCTTTTGACTTCTCCTTTGCATAGATTAGTAAGTATTTGCAAGTTCACTTTAGGTACTCATGTTATATTTTAAATTTATCTGCTTTGACTTTTTTGGAGAGATTAACAGTTGTTCGTGATTTCACTTCAGATACTCGCATTATATTTTAAATTTACCTTCTTTTGACTTCTCTTTCACAAATATTAGCAGGTGTTCGCGAGTTTACTTCTGGTACTTGCGTTATATTTTAAATTTACCTACTTTTGACTTCTCTTTTGCTTATATTAGGAAGTGTTCGATAGTGCACTTCAAATACTACCGTTATATTTTAAATCTATCTATTTTGACTTCTCTTTTGTAGAGATTAACAAGTCTTCATGAGTTCACTTCAGGTACTCGTGTTATAATTTAAATTTACCTACATTTTACTTCTCCTTTGCATAGATTAGCAGGTGTTCTAGAGTTCTCTTTTGGTACTCGTGTATTATTTTAAATTTACATCATTTTGACTTCTCTTTTGGGGAGATTAGCAAGTGTTTGCGTCTTCACTTCAGGTGCTAGTGTTATATTTTAAATTTATTTACAATTGACTTCTCTTTTAGATAGATTTGTAGGTGTTTGCTAGTTAACTTTAGGTACTCATGTTATAATTTAAATTTATTTATTTTGATTTCTCTTTTGAAGATATTAGCAGGTACTCGCGACTTCTCTTCAGATACTTGCGTTATATTTTAAATTTATCTGCTTTTGACTTCTATTTTGTAGAGATTAGCAGGTGTTTATGAGTTCACTTCAGGTACTCGCAATATATTTTAAATTTACCTTCTTTTGTCCTCTATTTTGCAGAGATTAGCAGGTGTTCGCGAGTTCACTTCAGGTACTTGCGTTATATTTTAAATTTACTAGCTTTTGACTTCTCTTTTATAGAGATTAGCACGTGTTCGCGATTTAACTTCAGGTACTCGTGTTATATTTTAAATTTACCTGTTTTTGACTTCTTTTTTGTAAATATTAGTAGGTGTTCGCGAGTTCAATTCAGGTACACGCATTATATTTTAAATTTATCTGCTTTTGACATCTCTTTTAAGAGATTAGAATGTGTTTGCGAGTTAACTTCAGGTACTCATGTTATATTTTGAATATACCTGTTTTTGACTTCTCCTTTACAGAGATTAGCAGGTGTTCGCGAGTTCACTTTAGATACTTGTGTTATATGTTAAATTTACATGATTTTGACTTCTCAATTTGTACATATTAGCAAGTGTTTGCAAATTCACTTCAGCTACTCGCGTTATATTTCAAATTCACATTCTTTTGACTTCTCTTTTGTAAAGATTAGCATGTTTTCGAGAGTTCACTTCAAATACTCACGTTATATTTTAAATTTTCCAACTTTTCACTTCTCTTTGGAAGAGATTATCTTGTATTTGTGATTTTGCTTCAGGTACTTGAGTTATATTTTAAATTTAACTGCTTTTAACTTCTCTTTTGTAGAGATTAGTAATTTTTCACGAGTTCACTTCAGGTACTCGCATTATATTTTAAATTTATCGGCTTTTTACTTATATTTTGGAGATATTAGCTGGTATGCATGAGTTCACTTGTAGTACACACATTATATTTTAAATTTACATGCATTTGACTTCTCTTTTATAGAGATTATAAGGTTTCCGTAAGTTAACATCAGGTACTTGTGTTATATTTTAAATTTACCTATTTTTGTCTTCTCCTTTGCAGAGAATAGTATGTGTTCGCGAGTTCAATTTAGGTAGTCTAGTTATATTTTAAATTTACCTATTTTTTACTTCTGTTTTGGAGAGATTAGCAGGTATCGCGAGTTCACCTCAGCTACTTGCGTTACATTCTAAATTTACCTACTTTTGACTTCTTCTTTGCATATATTAGTAGGTGTTTGCGAGTTCATTTTAGGTACTTGCGATATATTTTAAATTTACCTTCTTTTGACTTCTCTTTTGGAGAAGTAGGTGTTCGCGAGTTCACTTCAGATACTCGCGTTAAATTTTAGTTTTACCAACTTTTGACTTCTCTTTAGCATATATTAGCAGGCAATCGCGAGTTCACTTCAGGTACTCATTTTATATTTTAAATTTACCTGCTATTGAATTCTATTTTGGAAAGAATAGCAAGTATCGCGAGTTCACTTCAGGTACTCACATTATATTTTAAATTTACATACTTTTGACTTCTCTTTTGCAAAGATTAGTTAGCGTTTGCGAGTTCACTTCAGTTACTCACGTTATATTTTAAATTTACATGCTTTTGACTTCTCATTTGCAGAGATTAGCAGGTGTTCGCGAGTTTACTTCAAGTACTTGTGTTAGAATTTAAATTTACCTATTTTGATTTCTCTTTTATAGCGATTAATAGGTGTTTGAGAGTTAATTTCATGCACTCTTATTATATTTTAAATTTACCTACTTTTGACTTACCCTTTGCATAGATCAGAAGGTGTTCGCAAATTCACTTTAGTTACTCGCATAATATTTTAAATTCACCTACTTTTAACCTCTCTTTTGATGAGAATAGCAGATGTTCACTAGTTCACTTTAGGTACCTGCATTATATTTTAAAGTAACCTTCTTTTGACTCCATTTTTCTAGAGATTAGTAGGTGTTCGTAAGTTCACTTCAGGTACTCTCATTATATTTTAAATTTATCTGATTTTGACTTCTATTTTGCAGAAAAAAAAACAAGTGTTTGCAAGTTCACATCAGTTACTCGAGTTATATTTTATATTTACCTGTTTTTGATTTCTATTTTGAAGGGATTAGAAGGTGTTCGTGAGTTCACTTAAGGTACTCCAGTTATATTTTAAATTTACCTATTTTGACTTCTCTTTTATACAGGTCAGCAGGTCTTCGTGAGTTAACTTCAGGTACTCATGTTATATTTTAAATTTTCCTGCTTTGACTTCTCTTTTATAGAGATTAGTAGGTGTTTGCGAGTTAAATTCAGGCACTCGTGTTATATTTTAAATTTACCTGTGTTTGACTTCTCCTTTGTAGAGATTATCAATTGTTCGTGAGTTTACTTCAGGTACTGTCGTTATATTTTAATTTTACCTGCTTTTGAATTCTCTTTTGGAGAGATTAGTAGGTGGTCATGAGTTAACTTTAGGAACTCATTTTATATTTTAAATTTACTTACTTTTGACTTCTCTTTTGCAATGATTAACAAGTGTTCACAATTTCACTTCAGTTAATCGCATTTTATTTTAAATTTATCTATTTTTGAATTCTCTTTTGCATAGATTAGCAGGTGTTCGAGTGTTCACTGCAGATACACGCGTTATATTTTAAATTTACCTACTTTTGACTTCTCTTTTGTAGAGATTACCAAGTGTTCACAATTTTACTTCAGGTACACGCATAATATATTAAATTTACCTATTTTTGACTTCTCTTTTGCATGGATTAGCAGGTGTTCGCGAGTTCACTTAAGGTACTCGCATTATATTTTAAATTTACCTACTTTTGACTTCTCTTTTATAGACATTAGCAGGTGTTTGCGAATAAACTTCGAGTACTCATGTTATAATTTAAATTTACCTTCTTTTGACTTCCCTTTTACCGAGATTAGCAGGTGTTCGCGAGTTCACTTTCGGTACTCGCATTACATTTTAAATTTTCTGTTTTTGACTTTTTTGGAGAGATTAGCAAGTGTTTGCGAGTTCACTTCAGGAACACACGTTATATTTTAAATTTATCTGCTTTTGGCTTCTCTTTTGGAGAGATTAGCTAGTGTTCTCTAGTTCACTTCAGTTATTCGCATTATATTTTACATTTACCTGCTTTTGACATCTCTTTTGTAATGATTAGTAGGTATTCACGAGTTTATATCAGGCACTTGCGCTATAATTTAAATTTAACTGTTTTTCATTTCTCTTTTATAGAGATTAGCAAGTGTTTGAGAGTTAACTTCAAGTACTCGTGTTATATTTTAAATTTATCTGCTTTTGACTTATTCTTTGTGGAGATTAGAAGGTGTTCGCAAGTTCACTTTAGGTACTCGCATAATATTTTAAATATACCTGCTTTTTACCTATCTTTTGATGATAATAGCAGGTGTTCATGAGTTCACTTCAGGTACTTGCAATATATTTTAAATTTACTTGCTTTTGACTTCTCATTTCTAGAGATTAGCAGGTGCACGCGAGTTCACTTTAGCTACTCGCATTATATTTTAAATTTTCCTTATTTTGACTTCTCTTTTGCAGAGATTAGCAGGTTTTTGCATGTTCACTTCTGGTACTCGTGTTGTATTTTAAATTTAATAGCTTCTGACTTCTGTTTTGGAGGGATTAGCAGGTGTTCGCAAGTTCACTTAAGGTATTCGCGATATATTTTAAATTTATCTATTTTGACTTCTCTTTTATAAAGTTTAGCAGGTGTTCGAGAGTAAACTTTAGGTACTAGTGTTTTATTTTAATTTTGCATGATATTGACTTCTCTTTTATAGAGATTAGAAAGTGTTTGCGAGTTAACTGCAGATACTCATGTTATATTTTAAATTTTTCTCTTTTTGACTTCTCCTTTGCAAAGATTATCAGTGGTTTGCGAGTTCACTTCAGGTACTCGCGTTATATTTTATTTTTACCGGCCTTTGAATTCTTTTTTGAAGAGATTAGCAGATGTTCTCGAGTTAACTTTAGGTACTCGTTTTATATTTTGAATTTATCTGCTTTGACTTCTCTTTTGTATAGATTAGTAAGTGTTTGTGAGTTCACTTTAGGTACTCCTATTATATTTTAAATTTACCTGCTTTTGTCTTTTTTGGAGAGATTAACAGTTATTCGCGAGTTCACTTTAGATACGCGCATTATATTTTAAATTTACCTTCTTTTGACTTCTCTTTCAATAATATTAGCAGGTGTTCGCAAGTTTACTTCTGGTACTCGCATTATATTTTAAATTTACCTGCTTTTGACTTCTCTTTTACCTATATTATCAAGTGTTCGAGAGTTCACTTCAAATACTCGCGTTATATTTTAAATCTACCTGTTTTGACTTCTCTTTTGTAGAGATTAGCAGGTCTTCGTGAGTTCACTTCAGGTACTCGTGTTATAATTTAAATTTACCTGCATTTGACTCCTCCTTTGTAGAGATTAGCAGGTGTTCGATAGTTCACTTTTGGTACTCGTGTTTTATTTTAAATATACATCCTTTTGACTTCTCTTTTGGAGAGATTAGCAAGTGTTTGCGAGTTCACTTCAGGTACTAGTGTTATATTTTAAATTTATTTACAATTCCCTTCTCTTTTGGAGAGATTTGTACGTGTTTGTTAGTTAACTTTAGGTACTCATGTTATACTTTAAATTTATTTATTTTGACGTCTCTTTTGCAGATATTAGCAGGTGCTCGCGAGTTATCTTTAGATACTCGCGTTATATTTTACATTTAACTACTTTTGACTTTATTTTGCAGAGATTAGCAGGTGTTCGCGAGTTCACTTCAGGTATTCGCATTATATTTTAAATTCACCTTCTCTTGACCTCTATTTTGCAGACAATAGGAGGTGTTCGCGAGTTTACTTTAGGTACTTGCGTTATATTTTAAATTTACCAGCTTTTGGCGGCCCTTTTATAGAGATTAGCAGGTGTTCACGAGTTAACTTCAGGTACTCATGTTCTATTTTAAATTTACCAGCTTTTGACTTCTTTTTTTACAGATTAGTAGGTGTTCGTGAGTTCAATTCAGGTACACATGTTATATTTTAAATTTACCTACTTTTGACTTCTATTTTGAGAGATTAGAAAGTGTTTGCGAGTTAACTTCAGGTACTTATGTTATATTTTAAATTTACCTGCTATTGACTTCTCCTTTGCAGAGATTAGAAGGTGTTCACTAGTTCACTTTAGATACTTGTGTTATATTTTAAATTTACATGATTTTGACTTCTCAATTTGTACATATTAACAAGTGTTTGTGAATTCACTTCAGCTACTCACGTAATATTTTAAATTCACCTTCTTTTGACTTCTCTTTTGTAGAGATTAGCAGGTGTTTGCGAGTTCACTTCAAAGACTTAAATTATATTTTAAAATTTCCAACTTTTCACTTCTCTTCGGAAAAAATTAGCTTGTATTTGTGAGTTCGCTTCAGGTACTTGAGTTATATTTTAAATTTAAATGCTTTTAACTTCTCTTTTGTTGAGATTAGAAGTTTTTCACGAGTTCACTTCAGGTACTCACATTATATTTTAAATTTACCCGCTTTTGACTTATATTTTGGAGATATTAGCAGGTATTCATGAGTTCACATGTGGTACACGCATTTTTTTTAAAATTTACCTGCATTTGACTTCTCTTTTATATAGATTATAAGGTGTCTGCGAGTTAACATTAGGCACTTGTGTTATATTTTAAATTTACCTTCTTTTGTCTTCTCCTTTGCAAAGATTAGTATGTGTTCGCAAGTTCAATTCAGGTACTCTTGTTATATTTTAAATTTACCTGCTTTTAACTTCTGTTTTGTAGAGATTAGCAAGTATCGTGAGTTCACCTCAGCTACTCGCGTTATATTCTAAATTTACCTACTTTTGACTTCTCCTTTGCATATATTAGCAGGTGTTCGCAAGTTCCTTTAAGATACTCGCGTTAAATTTTAATTTTACCAACTTTTGACTTCTCTTTAGCAGATATTAGCAGGCGTTCGCACGTTCACTTTAGGTACTCGCTTTATATTTTAAATTTACCTGCTTTTGAATTCTATTTTGGAGGGAATAGCAAGTATCGCGAGTTCACTTCAGGTACTCACATTATATTTTAAATTTACCTATTTTGACTTCCCTTTTGCAAGGATTAGCTAGTGTTCGCGAGTTCACTTCTGTTAGTCACGTTATATTTTAAATTTACATACTTTTGACTTCCCATTTGAAGAGATTAGCAGGTGTTCGCGAGTTTACTTCAGGTACTTGCGATAGAATTTAAATTTACCTATTTTTGATTTCTCTTTTATAGATATTAGCAGTTGTTTGAGACTTAATTTCATGTGCTCATGCTATATTTTAAATTTACCTACTTTTTACTTACCCTTTGCGGAGATCAGAAGGTGTTCGCAAGTTCACTTTAGGTACTCACATAATACTTTAAATTTACCCGATTTGACCTCTTTTTTGATGAGAATTGCAGGTGTTCACGAGTTCACTTTACCTACCTGCATTATATTTTAAATTTACTTGCTTTTGACTAATCTGTTCTAGAGAGTATCAGCTATTCGCGAGTTTAATTCAGTACTCGCATTATATTTTAATTTTATCTAATTTTGAATTCTCTTTTGTAGAGAAAAGTAGGTGTTTGCAAGTTCACTTCAAATAATTGACTTATATTTTATATTTACGAGCTTTTGAATTCTATTTGGAGGGATTAGAAGGTGTTCGCGAGTTCACTTAAGGTACACGTGTTATATTTGAAATTTACATATTTTTACTTCACTTTTATACACATTATCAGGTGTTTACGAGTTAACTTCAGGTTCTCATGTTATATTTTAAATTTTCCTTCTTTGACTTCTCTTTTATAGAGATTAGCAGGTGTTTGCGAGTTAACTTCAGGTATTCGTGTTATATTTTAAATTTACCTGCTTTTGACTTCTCCTTTGTAGAGATTAATAATTTTTCGCGAGATCACTTCAGGTACTATTGTTATATTTTATTTTTACATTCTTTTGAATTCTCTTTTGGAGAGATTAGCAAGTGGTCACAAGTTAACTTTAGAAACTCATTTTATATTTTAAATTTACTTACTTTTGACTTCTCCTTTGCAAAGATTAACAAGTGTTTGCAATTTCACTTTAGGGACTCGCATTATATTTTATATTTATCTGCTTTTGAATTCTCTTTTGTATAGATTAGCAGGTGTTCATGTGTTCACTTCAGATACACATGTTATATTTAAAATTTACCTACTTTTGACTTCTTATTTGCAGAGATTAGTAAGTGTTCATGATTTTACTTCAGGTACTCGCGTAATATTTTAAATTTACCTGATTTTGACTTCCCTTTTGCATAGATTAGCAGGCGTTCCTGAGTTCACTTAAGGTACTCGCGTTATATTTTAAATTTACCTACTTTTGACTTTATTTTATAGAGATTAGCAGGTGTTCGCGAATAAACTTTGAGTACTCATGTTATAATTTAAATTTACCTTCTTTTGACTTCCCTTTTACAGAGATTAGCAGGTTTTCGCGAGTTCACTTTCGGTACTCGCGTTATATTTTAAATTTATTTCTTTTGACTTCTCTTTTGGAGAGATTAGCAAGTGTTTGCGATTTCACTTCAGTTACACGCGTTATATTTTAAATTTATCAGCTTTTGACCTCTCTTTTGGAGAGATTAGCAGGTATTTGGGAGTTCACTTCAGTTACACGTGTTATATTTTCAATTTACCTACTTTTGACTTCTCTTTTGGAGAGATTAGCAGGTGTTCCCTAGTTACTTTAGGTACTCATGTTATATTTTAAATTTACCTGCTTTTGACTTCCCCTTTTAAGAGATTAGTATGTGTGTGCGAGTTCACTTCAGGTACTAATATTATATTTTAAATTTATTTGCTTTTGAATTCACTTTTGTAGATATTTGCAGGTGCTCGCGTGTTCTCTTTAGATACTCGCGTTATATTTTAAATTTACCTCCTTTTAACTTCTCATTTGCAAAGATTAGCAGGAGCTCACCAGTTAACTTAAGGTGCTCGCATTATATTTTAAATTTACTAACTTTTGACTTCTCTTTTGCTGAGATTTAACAAATGTTCGCGATTTTTCTTTATATACTTGCGTTATATCCTAAATTTTCCTACATTTTACTTCTCTTTTATAGATATTAGCGGGTGTTCCTAAGTTAACTTCACGTACTCATGTTCTATTTTAAATTTACCTGCTTTTGACTTTTCTTTTTGTAGAGATTAGTAGGTGTTCGCGAGTTCAATTCATGTACTCGCATAATATTTTAAATTTACCTGCTTTTGAATTCTCTTTTTAGAGATTAGCATGTGTTTGCGAGTTATCTTCAAGTACTCATGTTATATTTTAAATTTACATGTTTTTGACTTCTCCTTTGTAGAGATTAGCAGGTGTTTGCGAGTTCACTTCAGGTACTGAGATTATATTTTAAATTTATCTGCTTATGACTTCACTCTTGGAGTGATTAGCAAGTGCTCACAAGTTCTCTTAAGATACTCATGTTATATTTTAAATGTAGCTGATTTTAAGTTCTCATTTGCAGAGATTAGAAGGAGTTCGCGAGTTAACTTCAGGCGCTCGCATTATATTTTAAATTTACCTACTTTTGACTTCTCTTTTGCACAAATTAGCAGGTGTTCGAATGTTCACTTCAGGTACTTGTGTTATTTTTTAAATTTACGTGTTTTTTATTTCTCTTTTATAGAGATTATCTAGTGATCGCGAGCTAATTTCACGTACTCGTGTTCTATTTTAAATTTACCTGCTTTTGACTTCTCTTTTGCAGATATTAGCAAGTGTTCACGAGTTTAATTCAGGTACTCGCATTATATTTTAGATTTACCTGCTTTTGACTTCTCTTTTGAGAGATTAACAAGTGTTTGCGAGTTAACTTTAGGTACTCATGTTATATTTTAAATTTACCCGCTTTTGACATCTCCTTTGCAGAGATTAGCAGGTGTTCGCGTGTAACGCCCCTAGCTGATACAACGTGACGGTGTCACGGCTCCGCTCTAGGCGACGGTACCGGGCTGTAGCCCAAGCACCCCAACCCCTCTCCAGCCCACTGGCGGGTTGTTGGTGGCCATAACCTCCCTTTGATGACCGAACTCGACAGTTAAGCTGGGCCGTATGGGGACTTCCCAGGAGGTCACCCATCCCAGTACTACTCTCGCCCAAGCACACTTAACTATGGAGTTCTTTCAACTCTCATCACCAATTGATCTGTAGTACTGGTGATGAGAGTTGAAAGAACTCCATAGTTAAGTGTGCTTGGGCGAAAGTAGTACTGGGATGGGTAACCTACTGGGAAGTGCTCGTACGGCCCAGCTTAACTGTCGAGTTTGCTCATCAAAGGGAGGTTGTGGCCAACAACAACCCTCCAGTAGGCTGGAGAGGGGTTGGGGTGCTTGGGCTGCAGCCCGGTACTGTTGCCTAGAGCGGAGCTGTGACACCGTCACGTTGTATCGGCTAGGGGCGTTACAATAAAAGTGCACTTTTTATTGTAACATCCCCGCGCCCCAGCGTGTACTCTAATTTCCACCTGGTCCGATTCCGGTTATCGGGTTGCAGCCAAGCACCCCAACCCCTCTCCATCCACAGGGAGGTTGTTGGTGGCCGCAACCTCCCTTTAATGAGGTAAACTCGATAGTCAAGCCCGCACTACGGAGACTTCCCAGGAGGTCACCCATCCCAGAACTACTCCAGCCCGAGCACGCTTAACTATGTAGTTCTTTCACTTCTCATCACCAGTTGAGCTGCAGCTCAATTGGTGATGAGAAGTGAAAGAACTCCATAGTTAAGCGTGCTCGGGCTGGAGTTGTACTGGGATGGGTGACCTCCTGGGAAGTCCCCGTAGTGCGGGCTTGACTATCTAGTTTACCTCATCAAAGGGAGGCTGCGGCCACCAACAACCCGCCAGTGGGCTGGAGAGGGATTGGGGTGCTTGGGCTGCAACCCGGTAAAGGTCTGCTAGAGGCCTACTGGTGTTGATCCACGAACGAAAAATGGGACGTTACATCGTGAGTTCACTTCAGATACTACTGTTAAATTTTAAATTTACCAGATTTTGACTTCTCCTATGTACATATTTGCAAGTGTTCGCGAATTCACTTCAGCTACTCGCGTTATTTTTAAATTTACCTTCTTTTGACTTCTCTTTTAGGGAGATTAGCAGGTGTTCGCAAGTTTACTTTAGATACTCCCGTTATATTTTAAATTTACCTGCTTTTCACTTCTCTTTGTAAGAGATTAGCAGGTGTTGGCGAGTTCACTTCTAGTACTCGAGTTATATTTTAAATTTTCGTGTTTTTAACTTCTCTTTTGCAGAGATTATTTGGAGTTCTCAAGCTCACTTCAGGTAATCGCATTATATTTTAAATTTACCTGCTTTTGACTTCTGTTTTGGAGATACTAGTAGGTAATCATGAGTTCACTTGTGTTACTCGCATTATATTTTAAATATACCTGCTTTAGACTTCTCTTTTATAGATATTATAAGGCGTTCGCCAGTTAACTTACGGTACTCATGTTTTATTTTAAATTTACTTGCTTTTGACTTCTCCTTTACAGAGATTAGTAGGTGTTCGCGAGATAAATTCAGGTACTCGCGTTATATTTTAAATTTACCTATTTTTTACTTTTATTTTAGAGAGATTAGCAGGTATCGCATGTAATGCCACCACCCATAGTATAGCATATGACAGAAGGTCCGACCGGGGCCCGATGCTATATACCACTGACAATTAAGGAGATTACATATTGTTTCCAAATCCAAAATCATTTACAAACGCGTCCTAACTCAGAGCATTCTAGCGGAAGCATTTAGGTTAAGAATGTACCATCCCTCAGACTTCTAGACCCCTAGGATGGTTTTGTCATGACTGGGTCATGACAAAACCATGGGAAGTACTAAAGGGTTATGGGTGAACATGGGAATTAAGGTGTGAACCACCTTGTTCTGCAAATAGTAGAATTCTTATTACTAGCTTAGGGATGACCATAGGGCTTCACCATGCCTCCATGACCCAACCACAATATCTCTAACCCTTTAGAGGATCTATTAGATCCATAGAGACCCATTAGAGTCAATAAAAGAGGCCAAGTTGACCAAGGACAACCTTAAGCCTAAGAAAGTCAATTAGCTCAATTTGTGTCAATTTACCACCTAAGTGTCAAATGTCCTCAACCCTAATATCATGGCATCATGGGGGACCCAATGGCCCCAAAAGCCCAAAGCTTAAGTCACCCAAGTGGCTAATTTGGACCAACTTAACCCATAGCACAATTTGGTAAATTTGGGCTAACCTAGCCCAATCCAAGTGGGCTAAGCCTAAACTAGTGGGTCCAATTGTTCTAGGAGGTGGAGAGGCACCTTTGGGGCCCACCAATTTCAAAGATTGGTGACTAGGAGAGAGAGAATGGGTGTTTCCCCATATTTGGAGGAGGGAGAAAGCTAGGGTTTAATTACCATCATGGCCATGGAGGCTCCATAACCACCACTTTTGTGGTGCTTTTACTCCTCAAAGGTAGAGGAGAAGCTTTCAGGAGGTGTCCGGCCATTGGGGTGGCTTAGCCGCCATAATTTGGCTAAAACCAAAAAGTTGGGTTTTTCGCCATTAATGGTGTTTAATGAAATTGGGGAGTTACAAGCCTCCTCTCCTTAATTCCTTATTTAAGAACATTCACCAGAGCAAGGGCAAGCGTTTCCACCGATTCCTTCTCAATTCCATTGAGGTTGGTATAGAAGTTATAGAGGAGCCAAAGCTCGGTGGTCGGAAATGGTGAGGAGGCAAAGCACATGCATTCAAGCCGGAAACCAGGTCCTCCTATACTCCTTCATCATGGGTTAGATCTTAGGAATATATAGAGATAAGAATCAGGCTCAATTGAGCACAATCCAGTTTAATTTTTCCACTGGTTTTCCATGGAAATGAGGTTGTCGGGTTCGTCGGAATCCGCCATCTCCAACGGCCAAACCACCTCCGACCGATAGACCTCACCTCAACGGAGGTGGTGGTGGCGTTGGTTGGCCGGGGAGGTGGCCGTAGGGCCAAGAATTGGGGCTGGAGTTGGCTCCAGGTCAGCCGAATCTGGGTCGTTGGCTGGAGGAAGAAGAAATCCAGCCATCGCCCGATCTATTATATTAAATTTGATTTTAGTATATTTCTGTCACATAATTTCACCAGTTTTATAATTTAAATTAAAAATACTTAGAGGCCTTTTCAAAAAAAAAGTGGTCAATATAAAACCTGTATCTTTGAGCCTAGTTTTTTTTAAATTGATTTGAACTATTTTGGAGTTCAGGTCAGATCACAACACTCATTTTGGTGAGGTCTATACTTAGGGTTGATTAGAGATTATTTGGAGTTCCCCCATCAATCCTGAACTCCAAATGACTTAGAAGTTGGAGCATGAGCCATTAATATCTAGTTCTATAACATATCCAAAAATGAGAATTTTTGGAAAAACAAATTCCTAAGTTTTGGAAATCATTTCATTTTCAATGTAAGGTTTGTTTAAAGGGTCTAATGATCTCCAAATCCTCCCAAATTTTGGTCCGTGGTCCTTGGGGTCAATATATGACTTTGTATAAAATTTCATCCCATTTGTAAATGATTTAGTTTGGAATTTGGTAAACCCCAGTCAAGGCCTAAAAGGGTTTTTTTTGGTCAAAGTGTCCCTTGTGGGTATTGTGTGACCAAATCACCTCAACAAAGGTTGAAACTTGGGTCACCGATTTATTATGACAATAAACACCTTCACATGGAGTTAAGGGTGGATTAGGGTGGATTTTCCCTAGGATCCTAGTTCAAACCCTAAGGTTGAACTTTGGGGGTTTGTGAAGGAGATGGGGTGATATGCCCTTGTATGAACTTGGTGTTTAGTCCATCTAATCTTAGGGTGGTGAAATGTCCTACGAAGAAATTTGGTGGTATTTGGACACATGCACCCCACTTTAATCACAATACAAGAAAACAGACTTTTAGCGACGGCATATTGCCATGGCTAATAGTCCAATATCGTGGCTAAAATCTTTAGCCACGACCTACCCACGGCAAATGGGCGTGGCAAACATGTTTTACCCACGAATTAAAATTGTGGCTAATGGGCATGTTTTCAGCAATTCTTAGCCACGGTTCCATTGTCGTGGCTAAAAGCTCCTTACTTGCCACAGTTGTTTACCGTGGCTAAAACAATCTCATTTACCACAGGAAAAAACGTGGCCAATAGTCAACCGCATTTTTTAAAAAAGATATTTGTCACGGCTCAAGACCATGGCTGTTGATGCACGAAATCAGAAAGGGAGTCGGGCACCACTAGCTAATGGTTCGGGCACCGAGGAATGTAAGGGAAAAGGCAACTACAAGTAGCAATCTACTAAGCAGACGAGAGAAAGAGAACAGCAGGACCGTGAGCCACGACAACAACAAACTTCGCCCGTCGCGGCCTGAATGCCTCTCTTGCGATGGGCTTTCCTTTGATTGAAAATGAGTTTGATTATAGAGTTTGTTGAAGGAAAAGAGCAAGTGCAGAGCAAGCTATAGACCGCAAAGCCTGAGATTCGAGTCTCCAGCCTTTAATAAGTAGGCTCTAGGGCACGAGTCAGCGTGCTTTGAGTGCACCACTTTCCCCTATTTGTAGGCTAGGCGGCCTGCCAAAACAGGTAGGGCTAAAATAACCGGCTACCTAGGACACAGGAGAACTGGGTGGCGGTGACGGGAAGCAAAAATAAAAAACACGCCAGTCCGCACAAGAGGGGCAGACTGGGCTCACGGGCTGATGTATCCACATGGTGCTGCAAGGCGTGATCCTTCTGGAGGGCTGTGGCCTAGGCGGACTTATCTTTGAGTCGAAGAGCTGTCCTGGGAGCTGATCACCTGGGGCATGCCGAGCTAGGCGGACTGAGCACCGAGTCTGCCGCCGAAGGGGATCAACCTTGGGACTTGTTGAATGTCGATGCTTTGCCGAGCTCTACGGACTGCCAAACAGAATCCGCCGCTGATGGGCCTGGGACCTTGGACGTGTTGCGGACTTTGGGGTTAGCATAATCCCCTCACATTTTTAAGTTTCTCGAAACTTCGAAAATGTTTGCTTAACCGCTGAGTTCGCAAACCTCATTATTGTTGTCAGCGCTATAAATATTGTTAGAAGGCCTGCATTCATCAAAAGTTTCCAATGTCATGGGTCGCTTCTCACCTCTTGCGGTCTCAACTTTGCAGTCCGACATGGTAAGGCTTGGCGCGTTCTTCAGCAGCCTCACTTCCAAAGTTGAGAAACCAAGGCCGCCAATGAAGACCAAGAAAGTGGTGAGGAGAGGAGAGCCTGTCCGCTCTACTGGAGAGAGCTCTCAGAGCAAGAAACCTGCTACAGAGGTAGTCCGCCAGGGTTATGTGCCTGTGCGTAAGAAAACTGGGGAGCCACTGCATCTCATTCAGTAGACCCATCAAAGAGTGCGGACAAGACGCTGAGTCCGCCAAAGACTGTTGACAAACAGAAATCTACGAACGAGGCCGCGGTCTCTTAATTGTGCCATCAGTCTATCATTGATTTGGATAAAGATAAGCGGCCTGCTGAAGGGGTAGGTGATGAAGAGGTGCCTTCACAGACATTGGTTTTTGTGAACACGGAGACAGTCTGCGAGAGCCTGCCGGACATACGGCAGGTCATCGTGGACTCCACTGAGAAAGAAGCCCCTTCTAAGAAGAAGAAGAGTAAAAGGGACAAATCCACCATCGAGGAGTGGGTTGAGAAGAAACTACGGGCTAGGAAGTACAAGAACATCTCCTTGCGGACTGGGGCTGCGAGCTTGCAGTATAGGCCGCAGGTGAAGGAAGTCTCTGAAGGAGGACTTGTTACTCCGGAGGCTGACAACCGAGGAAACAATTCCCTCTCAACAGTCAGTCTGTCAATTGACGAAATACTAAATTCTATAGATGTCGAGCAGCTTGACCTTATAAATCAATCCTTACTGGAGGTGTTGCAGCCCGATGTCAAAATCTTAGGGGAAAAGATTGCCGACAACAGTTGGGTTTCTCTATGAGGATGGCACAACACTTGTGCACGCAGCAGAAGAATAAAAAAAACCATCAAGAAAAACCCAAAAGAGATGGGATCGGGTCATGGTAGTTGAATCAAGAAGTTAATATACAACTAGGCAAAAATTACCTCGGTGGCGTTGAGTCACAACTCAACGGAGATGCTCTAAGCTTCGTGTTCTTGCTGGTGGCGAGTTCTACGTGGCATGATATCCACATCTCTGCAGAAATCCACACGAGCGGGAGAACACCGACTTTTCCATCGCACGGATAATCGGGAAGGAGAATGACCACACCTTGCTTTTCCACGGACTGCTAGGTCCGCGCCAGGAATAGCAACACCAGCGACAATCGCCGGAGAGGAGGAGGTCGACGGAGCGAGCACGGCGGCGGAACACTTCCGTCGGCGGGATTCGGGATCGGCAGAACGAACGAACGTCGGCGAGATTCGGAATCGCATCCGATTCGATCAGAAAAAATTCCCGAAAACCCTATGTATCTATTTATACCAAAGGCATAAACAGACTTTGGAATATCGCTATCCGCAGACCACCCAGAAAATTAGGGTTCCAGAATCGTCGAGAATCACCTAGTAGATTCGGTGAGAATCAATCGACGAGAATCACCTAGGATCGGCGAGAATCAGTCGGCGAGTATTAGAGTACAATACTCGACGATTCACGTTGAACATGGGTTGACGATAATCATCGATTCTGTGGTCGACGATACTCGTCGACCCGCGGTCGACGATACTCATCGACCTTCGGTCGACTATCGTCGACCCTCGGTCGACTATTCTTACCAGTCCTTCAAGGCAACATTTGCCCAACCCGACGATCCTTTAAGGCAACACTTTGCCCATAACCCCATTCAGGTAGGTTATTGGTAACCTTTACCAACACAGTCAATCATCCAACTCCTCCATATCTCTTATGTGCGACCATGCAGGCTCATATCGCGTTGGCAGTGAGATTACATGTTTGACCACTTCTAGATCACCATGGTAACTCCAACAGTCTCCCACTTGATCTTGAAAGTATCAAACCAAAAACCTCACAAACAATGAGCGGCATCTAGCAATGCATCATTGCTCCCCAAACAATAAGAGTATATAACTCATAAGCCTTTATGATCAATGTATCAGCGTTGTCTTTGTCCCTTTGTCCCTTTGTCCCTTACATCCGAAAAGAACTAGAGGCATGGACCATGTCACCCTCGTAATAGCTCAATCCAAGTTTCTTGATCCAGGACGGACTTCCAGAGAATGGTGAGTCCAATATCATATATTGACTCAAGCAAGCATGGCTGATGACTAGTAATTTAGTCGTCATCTAGGGCTTTTATCTTAATTAGATTTGCTAAATATTAACATATGTTCGTGATTTTTATAAAATATTTCGTTGAAAAATAATATTTTGAGCTCTAACACTAATATTCTCTATTTTGTAGGATTGCGGCAGGCTTTTGGGGAATTTTCTGTGCAATATCCCGCTGTAACGTCCATACAATTCAGGTTCGCCAGCGTGGAGCCCGATCACCACCCTCCGTTCCTGCAACTCGAGCCCCTATCTATCTATTATATGTATAAATATATATATATATATATATATATATATATATATATATATATATATATATATATATATATATATATAGTTATATTATATATCCTGCGCCACCTCCCCCATACAACTCCTGCCAAGCCCGAGCTCCAGCTTCAGCAGCTCCTCCGCCATCACGTCTCCTCCTCCATGGATCACACCGGCCTCTTCAATGCTGCCATTACACCCGGACAGCCACCTCAAGTAACGCCTCCAACACCTCCGGCCAAGTCACTCCTAACATGCAGCGCCGGCCACCACGTCAACAGCTCCGCCACCTTCGTCCATCACCATGATGCAAGCTTAGCCGGCCTCCTAGTTGCAACACCACTCCAGCAACTCCACATGGCCACAATCCCTCCAAGCATCAAGTGCAGCGCCACCACCGCGCACCTCCAGCCATGCTCCGCCAGCTCCAAGCTCCCTCCTCCGGCCAAACTCCCACTCCAGCAACTCCACATGAAGCTCCGCCACCTCTGCATACAGCAGCTTCACCCATGCAGCCCAAACCTCCACGTCAGCGATCCCCTCTCCATCTCCACGCCCGCAGATCCCGCCTCCATCAGAATGCTGCCATGTCACCGATCCAAGGCCACCACCCTGATAGGAAAATGATATAACCGGCAGAATTAATTTCATTCGGCCAGTTACTGTAGCATGAACAGTAACGGCCGAATGAAATTAATTCTGGCCGTTACTCTAGCAGTGATTATAAATAGTGAGATTTTGGGTATTTAGATTCATTCAGATTTGAGCATTCCTTCACTAGCCTTGAACAAGATTTCTTGGTTGGAGAAATTCATCCCAAGATTGCCAATAAAAAGTTATCGTTTTCTCTCTTTATGTTGTATTGTTATTTTATAATATTGAACGTCTCTTTTCTTTCAACTTAAAATTTGAAAAACTTGTAATCCTTTTTGTAATCATTTTTGTCTACTAGCAATAAAATTTCATTCCTCTTTTACTTAAAATAATTTTTCTACTTTTATTTTGTCTCGCGCCACCTTCGTTCGTTTTTATTTATTTATTTATTGAGAACGCATTTTATAAGAATGATTCCCCCCATCTCTATGAGTAACTAATTCTCTATAGTACTCGATCGAGATGACCCGAGGATGAGATAATACTTTTATAGAATTGTTTTTCTCTAATGGTTAAACACTTAAGATTTACCGCTGATCAGTTCATTGAGGCTATATATTTTATATAGTTTTCAAAATAGTTTTCGCTCTTTAGTTGGCCGAAAGGCTCGTAAGGCGAATCGATCACTCATCGGTAAAAAGAGTAGAACGCAACCCTCGAGAGAGGACGACGTAACTCTTCCGGATTGTAGTAAAATCCAATAGCGAGGTTCACCACCTAAAGCAAGTCTTAGGCGATGCGATTTGAGAACGAAAGTTCGGTCGATACACCTAAGCTTAGTTGAACCTAATACTCGAAAGAGGGGTGTTCATGCTTCAGGAACCTCCGCGGTCAAAGCCTCTTCAACAAGAGAATTGCATTTTTATTCCGTTATTTTCAATTTCCGAGGTAATTCAAAGATCGGGCACTAGTTTTAATCCATTAATTTAATTCTGTTAAGCTTTTCTATTTTTTTACTTTTCGCAACCCCAACTCCAAGTTCTATTGATAAAATAATAATGTTTTTCAAAGTAGAATTACTCGACCACCCCGAGTCTAATACGACCTTGGTTTTTACAAACCTATACTACTCTCGATACGGTGCACTTGCCGTTGTCGTTTGCGGATATAGTTTCGCGCGATCAATGGCCATGCATTTCTCAGTCCAGTTCCATCAAGGGGCCCATGGATGCAACTCATGTCATACAGGAGGACAAATCCCATATCTGCTCACACACAAACACCCAAATGATTTGTAACATGCCCAACAACCACCCTTATCATCAACCTTTCTCAAGGAAGACTTTAGATGGCATCAAAGCACGCTCTTTCTCACTTGATGAATGCTGTAACTTCAGGTCAAAGGACCACAACACCATTGTCAATTGAGACCTACTCGTGACATGATTGGATGACAATCCACAGAGTAGTCTCAGGTTGGGTCTGTCCAGTACAACTTGTTCACTAACAAGTACCCACGTGATGACTTGATATCACAATATCATGACCTGTGAGAACCGGTGATCAGTCAACGCAGGTGCTAGCCTTCATGTACCATCATCACCCTTAGCTTCTATGATGATACTCGACCAGGGACCTTTTAAGAATGAAGCTTCAAATAAATCATAGGCTCTCACATTCAAGTCACGTACTTGATGTCCCATGGAAGCGAACATTCTAAGGGTATCTATTATGTTAACATTTAACTATCATATAGAAAAAAAAAACATAATAAAAGAACTTGTCATTAATTGTAAGAGAAAAATTAGGTACAGTGTTCATCATATGAACAAATGGCCAACAAAATACATATTTACATGCAATACACAAGATTCTCACTAGAGTTGATCATTTAGGTATCGTATACCCATCTATCTAGTATGGCCATCATGCTTTCTCTGCGCGAGAGGCTTTGTCAGTGGATCCGCAATATTCTCCTTAGTCGGCACTCTGCAAATGTTCACATCTCCGCGTTCGACAATCTCACGAATAAGATGAAACCGCCGAAGTATGTGCTTGGAGCGCTGATGAGATCTAGGTTCCTTAGATTGTGCAATTGCACCATTGTTATCACAGTAGAGAACTACGGGGCCAATAATGCTAGGAACTACATCAAGCTCACCGATGAATTTCCTAATCCATACAGCCTCCTTCGCCGCATTAGCTGAGGCGATATACTCGGCCTCTGTTGTAGAATCAGCAACTGTCTCTTGCTTGGAACTCTTCCAGCTCATAGCTCCTCCATTCAGGCAAAACACAAAACCTGACTGAGACTTGGAGTCGTCTCTATCAGTTTGGAAGCTAGCATCCGTGTAACCACTTACAACGAGCTCTTCCTCTCCACCATACACCAAGAACACATCCTTAGTCCTTCTTAAGTACTTCATGACATTTTTGACTGCAATCCAGTGACACTCACCGGGGTCTGACTGATATCTGCTAGTCATGCTCAAAGCAAAGGAGACGTCGGGTCGAGTACATAACATCGCGTACATGATTGATCCCATTTTCGAAGCATATGGAATCAACTTCATGCGGTCCTTATCTTCACAAGACTTTGGACACTGGTCCTTAGAGAGATTCACACCATGAGACATGGGCAAAAATCCTTTCTTGGACTCAAGCATGTTGAACCGCTTCAACACCTTTTCGATGTACGTACTCTGGGTCAAACCCAGCAACTTCTTCGATCTATCTCTATAGATCTTAATACCGAGTATATAAGTCGCTTCACCCAAATCCTTCATTGAAAAGCAGTTCCGTAGGTTGTTCTTAACAACTTTCAGGGTAGGCATGTCATTCCCAATCAACAGTATGTCATCTACATACAATATCAGGAAGACAACAATGCTCCCACTGATTCGCTTGTAAACACAAGGCTCATCTTCATTCTTGATGAAACCAAACTCTTTGATTTTCTCATCAAAACGAAGATTCCAACTTCGAGAGGCCTGTTTCAGTCCATAGATGGACTTATTCAGCTTGCATATTTTAGTGGCTTCATCTGGGGATACAAAACCCTCGGGTTGTGTCATATACACTTCCTCAAGGAGGTTTCCATTAAGGAAAGCCGTTTTGACATCCATCTGCCAGATTTCGTAGTCATAATATGCAGCAACAGCAAGCAATATCCTTATGGACTTTACCATGGCAACAGGGGAAAAGGTCTCATCATAGTCAATACCATGAATTTGCCTGAAACCCTTAGCCACCAGTCGCACTTTGAATGTCTGTACATTCCCATCCATGTCGGTCTTCTTCTTGAAGACCCACTTGCACCCTATGGGTCGTACCCCTTCAGGTGGTTCCACCAAGTTCCAAACTTGGTTTGCATACATGGAGTCCATTTCGGATTTCATAGCCTCAAGCCATTTGTCGGAGTCCGGTCCATTCATAGCCTCTTGGTAGGTTGCTGGTTCATCATCATGATCCATAAGCAACACATTACCTATTTGAGACACGAGAAATCCATATCTCTCAGGCTCAAACCTCGGTCTACCAGATCTACGTAGGACTTGTGTTCCTTGAGCAGGTTCTCTAGCAACAACATCTTGTAGTCCTGTCTCAGAATCCAATTCCGGTTCATTCACTACATGTGGTTCTTGAACTTCTTCAAGCTCTACCTTTTCAGTCTTTCTTGATAAGAACTCTTTCTCCAAGAAGACACCAGTCCTTGCGACAAACACTTTGCCCTCAGACGGTAGGTAAAAGTAATACCGTTTCGTTTCCTTAGGATATCCCACCAGATAACATTTATCCGATTTGGGTTCCAGCTTGTCAGGCATTTGACGTCTCATGTATGCCTCACAGCCCCAAATTTTAATGAACGACATACTAGGACGCTTCCCAGTCCATATCTCATATGGTGTCTTCAGAACCGTTTTCGTTGAGCGCGATTCAATGTCATTGCAACAGTCTCTAAAGCAAAACCCCAAAAGGAAACAGGCAAGTCTGCATGACTCATCATCGAACGTACCATTTCTAACAGAGTACGATTTCTCCTCTCAGACACACCATTATGTTGTGGTGTTCTAGGTGGAGTGAGCTGTGATATAATACCACACTCTTTCAGATGATCACGGAACTCATGACTCAGGTATTCGCCACCTCGATTAGATCGGAGTGCTTTAACCCTTTTACCCAACTGGTTTTCTACTTCATTCTTGAACTCTTTGAACTTTTCAAAGGTCTCGGATTTGCACTTCATAAGATACATATATCTGTATCTACTGAAATCATCAGTAAATGTAACAAAGTAGAAATACCCACCTCTAGCCATGGAACTCATGGGTCCGCATACATCACTATGTACAACACCCAAGAGATCCTCAGCCCTCTCAGTATAACCAGTGAAAGGAGCTTTAGTCATCTTGCCTAACACACAAGATTCGCATCGCTCAAATGATTCATAATCAAATGAGTCCAAAAGTCCATCTCTATGGAGCTTGGATATGCGCTTCTCGTTGATATGGCCCAAACGACAATGCCAGAGAAATGTATGGTTCGAGTCATTTGTTCTTAGTCTTTTATTATTTTCTACATTACAGATCAGATGGTCCAAGTTCAAAACATAAAGACCATTAAACAATTGGGCTACAGCATAACAAACATCATTCTTAAATATAGAAAAACAGTTGTTCTTAATTATAAAAGAAAATCCAATCATGTCCAAACATGAAATAGATATAATGTTTCCAGTTATGGCCGGAACAAAATAACAATTATCTAGTTTTATTACAAGCCCACTGGGCAAAGAAAGACGGTAAACCCCTACGGCTACAGCAGCAACTCTTGCTCCATTGCCGACGCGGAGGTCCACCTCCCCTTTACTCAGCAATCTTCTCCTTCCCAGTTCCTGCACATTTGTACAAATCTGAGAATCACATCCGGTATTCAATACCCAAGATGAAGGAGCAGAAAGGTTTATCTCTATAACGTGAACATTTGAAGCGGAAGTCATACCTCCCTTCATTTATTGCAGACCTTCAATGTACGAAGGACAGTTCCTCCTCCAATGACCAGCCTTGCCACAGTGGTGGCATTTCCCTTCCTTCACCGTGCTTTTCTTTTTCATCAGTGCAGAAGACTTGGGCTCAAGATATGACTTAGGTCCCACCTTCGTCTTCTTAGATCCCTTGGCCTTGCCCTTGCCCTTATGCACCATCAGTATGGGGCTGGCAGGCTTGGCCTTCTTCATATTGATTTCGGCAGTTCTCAACATGCCTAGGAGTTCGGGCAGTGTCTTATCTATTTCATTCATGTTGTAGTTCAAGATGAACTGCTCATAACTGTCCGTCAACGATTGCAGGATCAGATCTGTGGCCAACTCTTGACAAAGAGGAAAACCCAGCCTTTCAAGGTTCTCTATATACCCAATCATCTTGAGTACATGAGTCCCTACTGAGTCTCGAACTCCCATCTTGCACTGAAACAACGCTTTTGTGACGTCGAACCTCTCTTGACGAGCCTGCCCTTTAAACATTTTCATGAGATGCTCGTCAATCTCCTTTCACCCCATGTTCTCATGTTGCTTCTGAAGCTCAGAGTTCATAGTGGCAAGCATAAGGCATTCGACATCTAAAGCATCATCAGTATACTTCTTATATGCGTCCTTCTCAACACGGGAAGAGTTCCCGGTCAGCACCTCGGGGGCTTCTTCTTCCAAAACATAGAGCTTTCGCTCTTGCCTGAGAACAATTATCAGGTTCTTGTACCAGTCCATGTAATTAGTCCCACTGAGCTTATCCTTCTCAAGGATGGCTCTCAGAGACAACGTGGAGTGTGAAACACTTGCCATGGAATTCTACAAGAATTTATGCAGAATAAAATCAGTACCAAAATTTCAAATACAATTTATTTTAATTTGGACTTCAATTAAAACACTCCCACTATTTTATTCGAAATGATAGCCCTCACTAACAATTCGGAGAGTTCATGCGAGCTACTCTCTTAGTGGACAAGATCCGTATTTCACCAACACAATGAGTCAGCTTTGGCTTTCCTCTCACGATGCGGTTATTTAGGTAGGCAACGCTTGCCAATTGCATCCTCATGCAATTCTTGTATGGTTGGTGAATAACTCCTTACTCGCATCCATCATATGGTGCATGCCAACCCTATGCCTCTAGGC
This sequence comes from Platanthera guangdongensis, assembly GCA_039583875.1. Lineage (NCBI taxonomy): Eukaryota > Viridiplantae > Streptophyta > Magnoliopsida > Asparagales > Orchidaceae > Platanthera > Platanthera guangdongensis. The sequence continues at coordinate 86,220,446 of CM077167.1, read as the reverse complement.
ACTCAACCTTTGAGGTCACCTAGTTAAGCTGGACCCGATGTCGACAGTGGGATATCACAATTATCCGCTCGCACCCTTACCAAGATAGATAAATGCACCTTGCTTTGGCAAGCCCACACTTCATCGATCGAGGCAGGAAGAGTGTCATCCATCAGAAGGCATCCGAACACTTAATATTTGATGAAGGTATTTTGATTATAGGTTAACAGTTAACCATGATCAACATTTGATCAATGTGCACATCCAAAGAAAAACAATTTTTCTAAAACCACATGCATCCCTTATGTGCACAATCTGACACCATCAACATTTGATAGAAGGAAGGGCTAAATCTGAACATCCGGAAACTTCCAAAACCTCAGATTTACATGCATTAGACAAAAGCAAAGACAACTCAACTTAAAGCAGTAGACAAGCTCATCTCTCTATGTTGGATTCAAAATCCAAAACAATCTCGAGGGATGGTTACTGCTAAGGAGACTACAATTTCTAACAAATAGAAATTTCCACGAAATCCCAGAAGTTCTTGGTGGGGTACCAAGACTAAATCTAGACATTTAGAACACTTCTAAATCCCTAGGTTTACACGCACTGGAATAACAAAACTTCCAATACAACAATCATGGCTGGTAAACCTGGAATTGATACCACTGTTGGGTTTCTCTATGAGGATGGAACAACACTTGTGCACGCAGCGGAAGAATAAAAAAAACCATCAAGAAAAACCCAAAAGAGATGGGATCGGGCCATGGTAGTTGAATCAAGAAGTTAATATACAACTAGGCAAAAATTACCTCGGTGGCGTTGAGTCACAACTCAACGGAGATGCTCCAAGCTTCGTGTTCTTGCTGGTGGCGAGTTCTATGTGGAATGATATCCACGTCTCTGCAGAAATCCACACGAGCGGGAGAACACCGACTTTTCCGTCGCACGAATAATCGGGAAGGAGAATGACCACACCTTGCTTTTCCACGGACTGCTAAGTCCGCGCCAGGAATAGCAACACCAGCGACAATCGCAGGAGAGGAGGAGGTCGACGGAGCGAGCACGGCGGCGGAACACTTCCGTCGGCGGGATTCGCGATCGGCGGAACGAACGAACGTCGGCGGGATTCGGAATCGCATCCGATTCGATCAGAAAAAATTCCCGAAAACCCTAAGTTTCTATTTATACCAAAGGCATAAACAGACTTAGGAATATCGCTATCCGCAGACCACCCAGAAAATTAGGGTTCCAGAATCGGCGAGAATCACCTAGTAGATTCGGTGAGAATCAATCGGCGAGAATCACCTAGGATCGGCGAGAATCACCTAGGATCAGAGAGAATCAGTCGGCGAGTATTGGAGTACAATACTCGACGATTCACGTCGAACGTGGGTTGACAATAATCATCGATTCTGCAGTAGACGATACTCGTCGACCCGCGGTCGACGATACTCGTCGACCTTTGGTCGACTATCGTCGACCCTCGGTCGACTATTCTTACCAATCCTTCAAGGCAACATTTGCCCAACCCGACGATCCTTTAAGGCAACACTTTACCCATAACCCCATTCAGGTCGGTGATTGGTAACCTTTACCAACACAGTCAATCATCCAACTTCTCCACATCTCTTATGTGCGACCCTACAGGCTCATATCGCGTTGGCAGTGAGATTACATGTTTGACCACTTCTAGATCACCATGGTAACTCCAACAACAACCCCTTTACATCTATCGCAGAAGAAGAAGAGCAGGAGCTAAAGAGGAGGATGGTCGAGCAGCAGGAAAAGATTGCTGCTCCTATGGCGTCAATTGAGGCGGCCTCAAAGCGGATTGCAGCGGAAAAGCAAGCAGAGGACCTGCGAGCTGCTGCAGAGCTTCTACGGACAGGTCAACTCAAACCGGCGCCCAAATACTTTAAACTTCAGTGGCTTTACAGGTCGCCGCAGTGGAAGTCAAGGCCAATCAAGATCATTACTGAGACTGAAGACATAGTAGTATCGACGAGCTCGACGGCTGAGAACAGAGACAGAGTCCACAACGAATGGAGGAAACGATTAAGAATCTTTGATCCAGAGCGGATAAGGCAGCCTGTGTTTGATAGTCGCCAGCTCGTCGTGGCCTTTACTAAAAGTGAACCTTTATCTCTGCATTTTGAGTCCGCTTCGGAATGGATTTGAATATGAACTTGGCTTTATTTGTTGCCGGAAGAAAATAACCACCAGGCTCTGTTGAGACTAGTGAGATCGTGCCCACGCTAGAAGCTTTCACCGATGTTGTCTCGCTTGATGAGTCTGCCAAAGGTGAGCAGTCCGGCCTGGACAAGATTGCTATGTTAGAAAAGAAATTTCAAGATGAAATAAAAGAAATTGGAGCGGAGTTGAATATGGGGGCAGAATGCGAGATGGCTCTAAGGGACCAGGTCTCCAGCATCTCAACGGCGCTAGAGAAGTCCGATAGGGAGAAGAAGCGGCTTGCAGATGACGCCCACTTCTACAAAGGAAAGTACTTGGTGATGGAAAGACAAGGGAAAGCAGGCTGCCGAGCTGCCGGTGGAGAGGGCGCGACTGTCAGATCGCGCTGCTCCATCGGAGGTTTCGGCCCTAGCAGAAGGAAGCCATCCCGCCGCCGACGAAATTCTGAGGCCGGCAACGGAGCCAGTAGTCCCTTTGAGCCGAGTAGTCCGGGAGGCCGCGCACATGCATCGAACTATCAATTCCATCCATCGCCACATCTATCATTTGTATGGTGAAGTTCTCCAAATGAGCGACTAGGTAGCGCACTGATGCCGAGACAAGACGGAGCAGCCTGCGCGACCTGAAACTAGAGAACGCTGAGGTCACAGAGTTGTAAACTATTTGGTGTATAATTTGTCTGAACAATTCTTTATTTTCTGCTGCGATCTGAACAATGCCTCGCCCTTTTATGTGGACTAAATGTGATATATGTTGGGTTTCTCCATGAGGATGGCACAACAGTTGTGCGCGCAGCGGATAAATAAACATCAAGAAAAACCCGAAGAGATGTGGATCGGGCCATGAACGTTGAATCAAGAAGTTAGCAAAACTAGGCAAAAATTACCTCGGTGGCGTTGAGTCACAACTCAATGGAGATGCTCCAAATGTCTTCGTCCTGCTAGCGGCGAGTTCTACGTGGAATAGTGTCCACGTTTCTGCAGAAGTCCACACGAGCGGGAGAACACCGATCTATCCGTCGCACGGATTATCGGGAAGGAGAAGACCGCACCTTGCTTTCCCACGGACTGCTAGGTCCGCGCCAGGGATTGCAATGCCAGCGACGATCGCCGGAGAAGAGGGGGTTGACGGAGCGAACACGGCGGCGGAACTCTTCCGGCGGCGGGAATCGGGATCGGCGGAGCGAACGAGCGGAACTCTTCCGTCAGGTTTGGTTCGCACAACAGATAAAAGCTTATCTCCTGATAAAACCCTAAGTATCCCTCTTATACCAAAAGCATAAAAGACTTAGAGACTTCGCTATCCGCAGACCACCCAGAAATAGGGTTCAGAATCGGCGAGTATCAATCGGTGAGAATCGGCGACAATCGGCGAGAATCACTGAGCAGGATCGGCGAGAATCAATCATCGAGCATCATAATGGATCGGCGAGAATCAGAGTGCAATACTCAACGATTCTCGCCGATCGTCGAGCATGACTAGATGATACACGACGAAATCGTCGATCGTCGAGCCGCGGTCGACGATACATGTCGAAGTCGTCGATCGTCGAGAATCAGCATATTGATTCTCGACGATTCTCGTCGATCGGCGAGAATCAGAGAGACGATTCTCGCCGATCGGCGGGAATCAGAAGACGATTCTCGACGAATGTTATCGACACTCGGACGACAATCCTTACCAGCCCTCCAAGGCAACATTTGCCCAACCCGACGATCCTTTAAGGCAACACCTTGCCCATGACCCCATTCAGGTCGGTGATTGGTAACCTTTACCAACACAGTCAGTCATCCAACTTCTCCACAGCTCTTATGTGCGACCCTGCAGGCTCATATCGCGTTGGCAGTGAGATTACATGTTTGATCACTTCCAGATCATCATGGTAACTCCAACAGACTCCCACTTGATCTCGAAAGTATCAAACCAAAAACCTCACAAACAATGAGCGGCATCTAGCAATGCATCATTGCTCCCCAAGCAATAAGAGTTAATAACTCATAAGCCTTTATGACCAATGTATCAGCGTTGTCTTTGTCCCTTTGTCCCTTACATCCGGAAAGAACTAGAGGCATGGACCGTGTCACCCTCGTAATAGCTCAATCCAAGTTTTCTTGATCCAGGACGGACTTCTAGAGAATGGTGAGTCCAATATCACATATTGACTCAACCAAGCATGGCCATGCATTTCTCAGTCCAGTTCCATCAAGGGGCCCATGGATGCAACTCCTGTCATACAGGAGGACAAATCCCATATCTGCTCGCACACAAACACCCAAATGATTCGTAACATGCCCAACAACCACCCTTATCATCAACCTTTCTCAAGGAAGACTTTAGATGGCATCAAAGCACGCTCTTCCTCACTTGATGAATGTTGTGACTTCAGGTCAAAGGACCACAACACCATTGTCAATTGAGACCTACTCCTGACATGATTGGATGACAATCCACGGAGTAGTCTCAGGTTGGGTCTGTCCAGTACAACTTGTTCACTAACAAGTACCCACGTGATGACTTGATATCACAATGCCATGACCTGTGAGAACCGGTCATCAGTCAACACACGTGCTAGTCTTCATGTACCATCATCACCCTTAGCTTCTATGATGATACTCGACTAGGGACCTTTAAGAATGAAGCTTCAAATAAATCATGGGCTCTCACATTCAAGTCACGTACTTGATGTCCCATGGAAGCGAACATTCTAAGGGTATCTATTATGTTAACATTTAACTATCATATAGAAAAAGACATTATAAAAGAACTTGCCATTAACTTGTAAAAGAAAAACTAGGTACAGTGTTCATCATATGAACAAATAGCCAACAAAATACAAGTTTATATGCAATCCACAAGATTCTCACTAGAGTTGATCATTTAGGTATCGTATACCCATGGATCTAGTATGACCATCATGCTTTCTCTGCGCGAGAGGCTTTGTCAGCGGATCCGCAATGTTCTCCTCAGTCGGCACTCTGCAAATGTTTACATCTCCTCGTTTGACAATCTCACGAATAAGATGAAACCGCCGAAGTATGTGCTTGGAGCGCTGATGAGATCTAGGTTCCTTAGATTGTACAATTGCACCATTGTAATCACAGTAGAGAACTACGGGACCAACAATGCTAGGAACTACATCAAGCTCGCCGATGAATTTCCTAATCCATACAGCCTCCTTCACCGCATTAGCTACTGTGATATACTCAGCCTCTGTTGTAGAATCAGCAACTGTCTCTTGCTTGGAACTCTTCCAGCTCACAGCTCCTCCATTCAGGCAAAACACAAAACCTGACTGAGACTTAGAGTCGTCTCTATCAGTTTGGAAGCTAGCATCTGTGTAACCACTTACAACGAGCTCTTCCTCTCCACCATACACCAAGAACACGTCCTTAGTTCTTCTCAAGTACTTCAGGATATTCTTGACTGCAATCTAGTGACACTCACCGGGGTCTGATTGATACCTGCTAGTCATGCTCAAAGCAAAGGAGACATCGGGTCGAGTGCATAACATCGCGTACATGATTGATCCAACTGCCGAAGCATATGGAATCAACTTCATGCAGTCCTTATCTTCACAAGACTTTGGACACTGGTCCTTAGAGAGATTCACACCATGAGACATGGGCAAAAATCCTTTCTTGGACTCAAGCATGTTGAACCGCTTCAACACCTTTTCGATGTACGTACTCTGGGTCAAACCCAGCAACTTCTTCGATCTATCTCTATAGATCTTAATACCGAGTATATAAGTCGATTCACCCAAATCCTTCATTAAAAAGCAGTTCCCTAGGTTGTTCTTAACAACTTTCAGGGTAGGAATGTCATTCCCAATCAACAGTATGTCATCTACATACAATATCAGGAAGACAACAATGCTCCCACTGATTCGCTTGTAAACACAAGGCTCATCTTCATTCTTGATGAAACCAAACTTTTTGATTTTCTCATCAAAACGAAGATTCCAACTTCGAGAGGCCTGTTTCAGTCCATAAATGGACTTATTCAGCTTGCATATTTTAGTGGCTTCATCTGGGGATACAAAACCCTCGGGTTGTGTCATATACACTTCCTCAAGGAGGTTTCCATTAAGGAAAGCCGTTTTGACATCCATCTGCCAGATCTCGTAGTCATAATACGCAACAATAGCAAGCAATATCCTTATGGACTTTACCATGGCAACAGGGGAAAAGGTCTCATCATAGTCAATACCATGAATTTGCTTGAAACCCTTAGCCACCAGTCGCCCTTTGAATGTCTGTACATTCCCATCCATGTCGGTCTTCTTCTTGAAGACCCACTTGCACCCTATGGGTCGTACCCCTTCAGGTGGTTCCACCAAGTTCCAAACTTGGTTTGCATACATGGAGTCCATTTCGGATTTCATAGCCTCAAGCCATTTGTCGGAGTCCGGTCCATTCATAGCCTCTTGGTAGGTTGCTGGTCCATCATCATGATCCATAAGCAACACATTACCTATTTGAGACACGAGAAATCCATATCTCTCAGGCTCAAACCTCGGTCTACCAGATCTACGTAGGACTTGTGTTCCCTGAGTAGGTTCTCTAGCTACAACATCTTGTAGTCCTGTCTCAGAATCCAATTCCGGTTCATTCACTACATGTGGTTCTTGAACTTCTTCAAGCTCTACCTTTTCAGTCTTTCTTGATAAGAACTCTTTCTCCAAGAAGACACCAGTCCTTGCGACAAACACTTTGCTCTCAGACGGTAGGTAAAAGTAATACCCTTTCGTTTCCTTAGGATATCCCACCAGATAATATTTATCCGATTTGGGTTCCAGCTTGTCAGGCATTTGACGTCTCACGTATGCCTCACAGCCCCAAATTTTAATGAACGACATACTAGGACGCTTCCCAGTCCATATCTCATATGGTGTCTTCATAACCGTTTTCGTTGGAGCGCGATTCAGTGTCATTGCAGCAGTCTCTAAAGCAAAACCCCAAAAGGAAACAGGCAAGTCTGCATGACTCATCATCGAACGTACCATGTCTAACAGAGTACGATTTCTCCTCTCAGACACACCATTATGTTGTGGTGTTCTAGGTGGAGTGAGCTGTGATACAATACCACACTCTTTCAGATGATCACGGAACTCATGACTCAGGTATTCGCCACCTCGATCAGATCGGAGTGCTTTAACCCTTTTACCCAACTGGTTTTCTACTTCATTCTTGAACTCTTTGAACTTTTCAAAGGTCTCAGATTTGCACTTCATAAGATACACATATCCGTATCTACTGAAATCATCAGTAAATGTAACAAAGTAGAAATACCCACCTCTAGCCATGGAACTCATGGGTCCGCATACATCACTATGTACAACACCCAAGAGATCCGCAGCCCTCTCAGTATAACCAGTGAAAGGAGCTTTAGTCATCTTGCCTAACAAACAAGATTCGCATCACTCAAATGATTCATAATCAAATGAGTCCAAAAGTCCATCTCTATGGAGCTTGAATATGCGCTTCTCGTTGATATGGCCCAAACGACAATGCCAGAGAAAAGTAGGGTTCGAGTCATTTGTTCTTAGTCTTTTATTATTATCTACATTACAGATCAGATGGTTCAAGTTCAAAATATAAAGACCATTAAACAATTGGGCCACAGCATAACAAACATCATTCTTAAATATAGAACAACAATTGTTCTTAATTATAAAAGAAAATCCAATCATGTCCAAACATGAAATAGATATAATGTTTCTAGTTATGGCCGGAACAAAATAACAATTATCAAGTTCTATTACAAGCCCACTGGGCAAAGAAAGACGGTAAACTCCTACGGCTACAGCAGCAACTCTTGCTCCATTGCCGACGCGGAGGTCCACCTCCCCTTTACTCAGCAATCTTCTCCTTCCCAGTTCCTGCACATTTGTACAAATGTGAGAACCACATCCGGTATCCAATACCCAAGATGAAGGAGCAGAAAGGTTTATCTCTATAACGTAAACATTAGAAGCGGAAGTCATACCTCCCCTCAATTTCTGCAGACCCTCAATGTATGAAGGACAGTTCCTCCTCCAATGACCAGCCTTGCCACAGTGGTGGAATTTCCCTTCCTTCACCGTGCTCTTCTTTTTCATCAGTGCTGAAGACTTGGGCTCAAGATATGACTTAGGTCCCACCTTTGTCTTCTTAGAGCCCTTGGCTTTGCCCTTGCCCTTATGCACCATCAGTATGGGGCTGGCAGTCTTGGCCTTCTTCATGTTGATTTCGGCAGTTCTCAACATGCCTAGGAGTTCGGGCAGTGTCTTGTCTATTTCATTCATGTTATAGTTCAAGACGAACTGCTCATAACTGTCCGGCAACGATTGCAGGATCAGATCCGTGGCCAACTCTTGACCAAGAGGAAAACCCAGCCTTTCAAGGTTCTCTATATACCCAATCATCTTGAGTACGTGAGTCCCTACTGAGTCTCGAACTCCCATCTTGCACTGAAACAACGCTTTTGTGATGTCGAACCTCTCTTGATGAGCATGCCCTTGAAACATTTTCTTGAGATGCTCGTCAATCTCCTTGCACCCCATGCTCACATGTTGCTTCTGAAGCTCAGAGTTCATAGTGGCAAGCATAAGGCACTCGACATCTAAAGCGTCGTCAGTATACTTCTTATAAGTATCTTTCTCAGCACGGGAAGAGTTCCCGGTCGGCACCTCGGGGGCTTCTTCTTCCAAGACATAGAGCTTTCGCTCTTGCCTGAGAACAATTCTCAGGTTCCTGTACCAGTCCATGTAATTTGTCCCACTGAGCTTATCCTTCTCAAGGATGGCTCTCAGAGACAACGTGGAGTGTGAAACACTTGCCATGGAATTCTACAAGAATTTATGCAGAATAAAATCAGTACCAAGATTTCAAATACAATTTATTTTAATTTGGACTTCAATTAAAATACTCCCACTATTTTATTCGAAATGATAGCCCTCACTAACAATTCAGAGAGTTCATGCGAGCTACTCTCTTAGTGGACAAGATCCGTATTTCACCAACACTATGAGTCCGCTTTGGCGTTCCTCTCACGATGCGGTTATTTAGGTAGGCAACGCTTGCCAATTGCATCCTCATGCAATTCTTGTATGGTTGGTGAATAACTCCTTATTCGCATCCATCATATGGTGCATGCCAACCCTATGCCTTTAGGCACTCAACCTTTGAGGTCACCTAGTTAAGATGGACCCGATGTCGACAGTGGGATATCACAATTATCCGCTCGCACCCTTACCAAGATAGATTAATGCACCTTGCTTTGGCAAGCCCACACTTCATCGATCGAGGCAGGAAGAGTGTCATCCATCGGAAGGCATCCGAACACTTAATATTAGATGAAGGGATTTTTAATTATAGGTTAACAATTAACCATGATCAACATTTGATCAATGTGCACATCCAACGAAAAACAATTCTAAACCACATGCATCCCTTATGTGCACATCCTCACACCATCAACATTTGACAGAAGGAAGGGCTAAATCTGAACATCCGGAAATTTCCAAATCCTCAGATTTACATGCATTGGACAAAGGTGAAGACAACTCAACTTAAAACAGTAGACAAGCTCATCTCTCTTTGTTGGATTCATAATCCAAAACATACTCGAGGGATGGTTACTGCTAAGGAGACAACAATTTCTAACACTTAGAAATTCCCACGAAATTCCAGAAGTTCTTGGCGGGAAACCAAGACTAAATCTAGGCATTTAGAACACTTCTAAATCCCTAGGTTTACACGCACTGGAATAACAAACTTCCAAAACAACGATCATGGCCGAACCTCCCTCTGATACCACTGTTGGGTTTCTCCATGAGGATGGCACAACAGTTGTGCACACAACGGATAAATAAACATCAAGAAAAACCCAAAGAGATGTGGATCGGGCCATGAACGTTGAATCAAGAAGTTAGCAAAACTAGGCAAAAATTACCTCGGTGGCGTTGAGTCACAACTCAACGGAGATGCTCCAAATGTCTTCTTCCTGCTAGCGGCGAGTTCTACGTGGAATAGTGTCCACGTTTCTGCAGAAGTCCACACGAGCGGGAGAACACCGATCTATCCGTCGCACGGATTATCGGGAAGGAGAAGACCGCACCTTGCTTTCCCACGGACTGCTAGGTCCGCGCCAGGGATTGCAACGCCAGCGACGATCGCCGGAGAAGAGGGGGTTGACGGAGCGAACACGGCGGCGGAACTCTTCTGGCGGCGGGAATCGGGATCGGCGGAGCGAACGAGCGGAACTCTTCCGTCAGGTTTGGTTCGCACAACAGATAAAAGCTTATCTCCCGATAAAACCCTAAGTATCCCTCTTATACCAAAAGCATAAAAGACTTAGAGACTTCGCTATCCGCAGACCACCCAGAAATAGGGTTCAGAATCGGCGAGTATCAATCGGTGAGAATCGGCGACAATCGGCGAGAATCACTGAGCAGGATCGGCGAGAATCAATCATCGAGCATCATAATGGATCGGCGAGAATCAGAGTGCAATACTCGACGATTCTCGCCGATCGTCGAGCATGACTAGATGATACACGACGAAATCGTCGATCGTCGAGCCGCGGTCGACGATACATGTCGAAGTCGTCGATCGTCGAGAATCAGCATATTGATTCTCGACGATTCTCGTCGATCGGCGAGAATCAGAGAGACGATTCTCGCCGATCGGCGGGAATCAGAAGACGATTCTCGACGAATGTTATCGACCCTCGGGCGACAATCCTTACCAGCCCTCCAAGGCAACATTTGTCCAACCCGACGATCCTTTAAGGCAACACCTTGCCCATGACCCCATTCAGGTCGGTGATTGGTAACCTTTACCAACACAGTCAGTCATCCAACTTCTCCACAGCTCTTATGTGCGACCCTGCAGGCTCATATCGCGTTGGCAGTGAGATTACATGTTTGATCACTTCCAGATCATCATGGTAACTCCAACAATATCCGCATATTCTGATTTGTAATGTGAAATTGCATTTGTTTTTCTCTATGTTGTGCTCTGCGTGATCTGTGCGGGATTGTGGTGAACTGTGCGGACTAATGTTGTATCCGCTTCTTTGATTTAAACTGCTTGTGAATCAATTTGCAGGTGTGAAATGATGCGAGCTATGCGGACTGAAATCGTTTCCGCTTAATTTATGCCTTAAAATATCCTTGACAGGCCTAGGAAACTTTAAACAGCAAACTAAACAGACTCAAGCTTGTGTCTGTGATGTTTTGTTTTTAACTTGCATGAAAAAATAAATTAAGTGCGAGCTTGGCGCACTTGAGGATCAAATTGTGTGGCCTGGCTGAAAGGTTGTCATACCTTGCTGCTATAAATATGGCTCCATTCTCTCTTCTATGTAGGAACGCGATTGAAGCAGAAGATCTTGCGGCCTGAAGAAAATGGTGTCCGCCAGAACCGATGTCGCGCTTGCCTTCCATGCTGCCGCGCAAAAAAAAGCAAACTGATAGAGGCCGTTCTCGAGGCCTTTGCTGAGAAAGATATGGCGGACTCTCCTGTGCTTGACTGTCTGCCCGCCGATGAAGAAAGGTTGAATTTTTTGACTGCAACCCAGATCGCGATACCCTTGACCAATTTGATAGCGGATTCGAGTTCCCTTTGCTATGGGATATAGCAGAAATCTTTGAGCATTACGGGATGGTGCCGGGCCACCTCCCGCCCAATACTCTATCCATGATATATAGCTTCATCTCCTACCTGCGATCTGAGAAGATCGCCTTTTCCCTGAATATTTTCATGAAATTATTCTCAGTCCGCTCTATCACTCCATCAGGAGGCCGCCCATACAAGGGTGTTATATACTTTTACTGCATCGGGATGAAGGTTACGGGTCTGCCGAACAAGATCCATAACTGGACTTCAAGATTTTTGATCTTCGAGGGCGAGCTTGGGTACGCGCACACCTACCAGCAGGACCGTGCGGACACCGCTTTCAAGAGCGTCAGGCTTGACGCAGTGGAGTCCGTGATCGTTGAGTTTCTTGCAGGGGCCAGGCTAAACATCGAACATTACATCCCGCTCCTGGCAAGCCCTAGCGATGTAACTCGCGAAGAAAGTAAGTTTTGTGAACTTTCACTTGTATCCGCCGTGATCTGCAGTTAGTTGACTGATTCTTCTTTTCTTCTTGCAGGGGCCTTGGCTGTGCCTGTGAATCCACCGCAAACTCTTCGCGGCCTGACCCCTACTCAAAAAGAAAGGAAATAAGAGCTCGCAAGGAGGAGGCGGGAAGAGGGCGATACCTCTGCGGACTACTCCTCTTCTAAAATCTTCGGAATGCGAGGCTTTGGAGTCCGCCAGAAGGATCTTAAGGGCAACCCAATGATCACTGGCATAGCTGGAATAAACATGTCCTCCTGTCCACCGTGCTGTCATCCTGGAGAAGTCCGAGAATAACCCGCCACGCACACATGGAGGTCTCCGTGCTCTACGGGAAGCGCAATCTGAGCGAGCTGAAACAGTTTCTACCCTCCGAGCTCCCTCTCCTAGCCGGCCACTGCAAATAGTGCCGTCACTAGACATTTCCTGGGCTGCCTGACCATTGACCTGCTTAAAGAAAATGAACAACTTCAGCAGGAAATGAAGGTACTTAATGAAAGAAACAAGCGGCTAGGGAAATTGAGTCGCTCTGTAGAAGGAAGAGTTGGAGGTAAGTTTGTATTCACAGCAGTCTCCATTTGAAGTCCGCGGCGACCTGACTCTTATGCCTTTTGTCTTTATGCAGGTCGCATACGACCTTGGGAATGAGAACTTCAAGGCCACGATGCTCCCCTTTGTGAAGGAGAGCGTCAAGATCACCATTGAGTTGTTTGTTGGTGGCGGCTTCGCTAAGGTGGGTGTGGATGGTGTGCTGTTTCTCCAACTTTTTCCAGAGTGGGAGGAGCAGGACGCAGCCATGGGGCAAACTGCAAAAGGAAAGGAAGTCATTGATGAGGTTGAAGAAGAGTAAGAAGAAGAAAAATAAGATAAAGAAGACGCCAGTGAAGCCGAAGTTGCAGCCTATGATGCTGGTTCAAGCCAGCAAGGCGGAGATTAGTTTGACGTGTCTGACTCGTCCTCATCTAGCTCTACTGACGAGAGCTCGCCTAGCAAGTCCGCGGCCAGCAAGAGTTCAGATAGCTGCAGAAGAAGCAGCTCGGAGGGCTACTCTCCTGAAGTTGATATTGAAGGTTTAAGCCCTGAAGTCCCTGCAAAGAATAAACGGAAGAGGAGTGAAACAGAATGATGTATTTTTTTTCTACAATTTTTTGTAAAGGGTGTAGCGGACTCAAGTTGGAGCCGCCAATCTTATGAAAAAGTTGTAATTTGACATTGATAAATATAAAGTATATTTTTGGGATTAGTCTGCGTCTTCAGCAATGTTTGCTTATTTTTTGTTTGAATGTAATCTGATGTGTAACTTGAGAAATCCGGAGATAAGTCCGCATATTGTAGAAATTATCTGTGCCATATAATTTTTCAGCTTTCTAATTAACCTTGAAAAATAAATTGATTACAGCTCGTCGTAACATGAATGAGGATTAAACTTGATAGCTTGCCAAGATAATAGATTAAAGTGGAGTCGGTCGAGTACCATTTGCAGTTCGCAGTATCATTGACCAAAACTGAATAGATCTGCAAGCTTAGGTGAACATTGATAATATGTGTTGTGTACTCAGAGTGAATTATTATTTAGACTGCAAGCTGAGAGAATTATAGATAAGGCTGCGGCCTGAGAAAGATGGGTTACAGACTTAAGTGACCAAGGGGGCAGGTGCGCATATAGCCCATTGCTTTCCTCGCAGGGTCACGAAAAATGTAAGCCACATCACCCAAGTATCTTTGGTGGCCTGTGAAGTCAAACACTGCAGACTGAGCAGATTACCAGAATTGAGATCTTGACATGATTCTGCTAAGCAAATATGTGAAATGGGCGGATACTGATTCATAGTCCACTCACAATAGAAATGATTCATAGTTGAAGTGACCAAGGAGGCAGGTGCAGCCGGAGCAGCATTGCTTTCCTTGAAGGGTCGCAAAATCCATAAAATCAACCCAAAGAATTCCATCGGACTGTGCAGAGACAAGAAAGCACTCCGCGCCTTGTCAGTTTCCTGATAAGAATGAGCTTGTAACACCCCAGTTTTGAGAGAGGGTCGATTTGCGTTTCTGGAAATTTTTTGGTTTCTGGCAGGGGGCACACGTCCTGCGACACGGGCGTGTCGCAGGGCGTGTCGAGCCCGTGTCGACACTCGGCCCGGGGTGTCGACACTTTCGCTCGACAATGTGTCGAGACTAGGGCACACTACCTACGACACGGGCGTGTCGCAGGGCGTGTCGAGCCCATGTCGACACTCGGCCCGGCGTGTCGACACTTTCGCTCGACAATATGTCGAGACTAGGGCACACGGCCTGCGACACGGGCGTGTCGCAGGGCGTGTCGAGCCCGTGTCGACACTCGGCCAAGGGTGTCGACACTTTCGCTCGATAGTGTGTCGAGACGAGGCACACGGCCTAGGACACGGGCGTGTCCAGGCCGTGTGGGTCTGTCGACGAACTTTAGTCGACGATGTTCACTCGACGAGTGTCGAGTGTCGAGTGTCGAGTGTCGAGACTAGGGCACACGGCCTGTGACACGGGCGTGTCACAGGGCGTGTCCCGCTTGGTCGACGATCTTCGCTCGACGTTTTTTCGCGGTCTCGACACAAAGGCTGTCGACGAGTGTCGAGACATGGCATACGGCTTGGGACACGGGCGTGTCCCAGGCCGTGTCACTTCTCGGGTTGGTTTCGGGGCCATGTCGATGGAGGCACACGGCCGACCACACGGCCGTGTCAGTGGGGACACGAGCGTGTCTGGTCGAACACGGGCGTGTCTGATGCCCGTATTCTGTTCCAGGCGCGTCGATTTGAGAGGGTGAATGAGGCACATGGCTCTGGACACGGGCGTGTGCCAGGCCGTGTTCGGCCTAGGACTTTTATTTTTTCAGGTGGATCGTGGCCATTCTTTCTCTGATTTTAGGATCTGATGGTTAAGGACATTTCTTGGGGAGTTAAGTCCGAGAATAGGGTTGAAAACCCTCATTCTTCTCCAAGCTTTCTCTTACTAAAGATCTAGAGAGAAGTGAGAGCAAGGAAGAAGGAGAAGGAGGGTTTGGGCTGTAGGAGACGCTTCGGTGCTCCAAATCGCGAGCCGAGTCCAGATCCGTGGAGGCTAGATCTTTGCGAAGGTTTTCATCCGGTTATTTTGCCATGGCAAGGAAGAGGAGTCGGAAGGTAACGACACTTCTCCTCTCGGTCTTAGGATGCACGTCTTTAGCATCATTTCTTTTCTAGTTTTGGGCACCAAACACTAAAATGAGAGGGGTTTTGGGTCGCCAAGGTTCAAGAGGAACCTCCAGGTCGATTGAGTCCGTCCCCGGCATGATTTGCATTAGAGATCCGCTCCGTTAGTGGAATAGGCATGGTGGGTGAAGCCGTAGTCGCGACCGTTAGTCCGACTCGATGATGTTGCATACGAACTTTAGGGATTCGTAGAGATTCCGTTGCGGCAAGATGTCGTTTGTGATGTGGTGGTGTTTTTCCCCTTTTTCTCGAATGAGTACGTGTAGTCGGAACCGTACAAGGTTAGCTCCTCGTGGAGGTAGATGGTTTCCTTGGTGGACAAGGTTAGCTCCGCATGAGTTGGAGATGGTTTCCTTGGTGCGCGAGAACACTGCAGTACAAATGAGGGATTAGGGTGGAATTGTCTTGGTTTGTGATGTGCCAAGGCATGACTATGTCTCCGCGGATGGCTGGCTATCCCGTGACGTTCACGTCATGTGTGGAGATTGTCCCGACGAGACTAGTCCCCTTCTGTGAGACTGACGAGAATGCCAAGCATGGGGGCAAGCTCGGGCAATGAGTCCATGAGCGGGTGGGGTTCGGCAAGGCTTCTTAGAATCGGTCAGTTTGTGTTTGTTGGAATCCTGACATGAGACGTCAGAGCTTGTAGGCAAACCCGGGTCTAAGACCTTGAGCGGGTGGGGCCTTTGCAAGAGTTCCATGTGGCGGCCTGTGCGCCGTTTGGGGGAATGGTGTTACCCCCCTTTGTTTGCGGCTTTATGCCAATGGGGAATTGATGAGTACCCATATGATGTGATGATGTGCTAGATGCATATGAGATAGGGTGCCTTGGGTGAAACCCGGGATGTTGCATACATGTTGCATAAGTAGGCCCTTTTTATTATATGCTCAACCCGTAGAGAACATGTATGATGTGTGTGACATCCAAGCCTGTTTCTGTAGTTGCTTTTCTTGCTTATGATTATTGCATACTAAGTGCTAACTTGCAGGTTGGAGGGGAACCCCGGGGTCCGTTAGGGGCGGCCGGGAGGAGATGTGTTGTTACACAGTTTGAGGTCTGCCTTTACTGACCCACGTTACTAATAAATTTTACAGGGCAAGGATCGCATGTAGGAGCTAGCTCGCCGGCCAGAAAGGCCTACGCTTCATGAAGTGCTTTTCTCTCTTTAGTAGTTCTACTTTTATGATGTTGTATGTTTGAGATTCATGTTGTCCGGCTTGCATGGCGAGGTAGATTAGGAGTGTTATGCACTTTCTTGATTGATGTATTATTTGAGTTTGGACACTTATTGTAAGGCCATAAGGCCATTTTTTTACTCTTGTAGTAGTGGATAACTTCTAGTCTTGCTTATGTTTTCCGCTGTGTTGTGTAAAGTGTTTTGAGTGTGGGTAGCTATATCAACTTATAATACTAAAGCTGTGGCGTCCGTATGTTGTGGGCCCCGGCCGGACCCATATTATACGGTCATTACAGGGGAGGTGTTACAATTTGGTATCAGAGGCAGATTAGATTCAAGGTCAATGCGTAGGGACGTTATCCACATAAGAGTAACGCGGGACCATGAGTGTCCTTATGTTTAAGTCTTGAGACTGATTACTTATTTCTTGTTTCTTGAAGAGTGCAAGCAACAAGGCGGGAACGTCGAGGGCAAGAGAAGAGCTTTCGGCGAGCAGTGCTACTGCTCCAGGTCTTCTAGGCACAGGGGTTAACTTGGCCGACTTCTGCCGCATGCTTGCAGAAGAGATGGTGGCAGCCCAAGCTGCAGCGGCAGCTCAAGTAGCAACCCCTGCTACACCGGACACGGCGACGGTCGTGCCAGGCGGAGAGGCCAGGCAAGTGGAGCCTTTGGAGGAAAGGGTAGTTGTCGGACATGGAGACCGGCACTTGAAGTATTTCCTGAGCTTCCATCCCCCATCATTCAAGGGAGTTGGTACGCCAATGTATGCGAAGGACTGGTGGGTTCGCATTCAAGAGCTTTTGAGGGCGGCAGAGACGCCAGAAGAAATGAAAGCTGAGTATGCGACTTTCATGTTGGAAGGAGACGCCAAGTTGTGGTGGGTGAGCCATAGCGGCCGCCAGTTCCCGGGATGCACCCCGTCGGTGGAAGAGTTTGTGGATGCTTTTCTTAAGAGGTACATTCCCGTTTCGACACGGTTGGCCCTTCAGAGACAGCTTCTGTATTTAATGCAGCGAGACAAGATGGTGGATGAGTATTTGCAGGAGTTCACTCGTTTGGGTCGTTACGCGGGAACGACGATGGAAGATGATGTAGAGAGGGATAACCTCTTCTACCAGGGGCTGAGGGAGAATCTGAGGCAACCCCTCATTTCAATGAAGAGGGCTGGATTTAATGAACTAGTTGAGGCTGCCAGGATGTTGGAGAGCGATCTGGAGTGAACCCAGCGTTGTAAGGGTTTTACTCCCAAGCAAGGGGAAGGGAAGCCTTCCCAATCACATAGAAAGTCTGAAGGGAGTAGGTGGAGGAATAAGCCTCACACATCCATGTCCGGCGAGAAGAGCAAGTGGACGCCTCGAGGTTCACACTCTAGTGGACCGCCGACGTGCTACAACTGCGGTAAGGTGGGGCACATAGCTCGTGTTTGTCCCCAAGGAGGAGCGGGGCAAGAGGCAAGGCAGGAGCAGACGGTGCGCTCCGGCCCCAGTGCTGCAGAGAAAGGGAAGATGGCGGAGTCGAGCGCTTCTCGGTTCCAACCGGTGCAACCAAGGGCTTACAACCTTGGACAGCAAGAAGCGATCTGCCAAACCGATGTGGTGACAGGTATGAAGAAAATTTAAGTTTAAATTTTGTGCTTCATCCTTTTAGACTTTTTGTGTGTTGTCTATGTTGTAGGCTTCGTTTTAGTTTCCGGATACCCCGCTAGGGTATTGTTTGATACGGGAGCATCGCACTCCTTTCTCGCGGAGAGCTTCATCCGGAGAATAGGAGTTGAGTCTTTCTCGTCGGGCGCAGAGCTGAGAGTGCGCATGCCCAATGGGTCCTCCATGACCACCGGGGCCAGAGGGCGCATCTGTTGGGTGTTGGACGGAGTTGACTTCGTTTTGGTAGCAGCGATTTTACCATTGGTTGAGTTTGATGTCATTTTGGGCATGGACTGGCTTGCAGAGTAGCGCGCCAGTATTGACTGCCTATCTAAGGTAGTGACCCTAAAGAGCAAAGGGCAGGCGGAGGTCAAATTTGAGGGCCTTTGTGGAGTGGCCTATTCCCTGATTTCGGCCATGCAATTGATGCGAGCGGTTAACCAGGGTGGTGTGGCACTTGTAGCGTTATTGGAGGTTCGTCTATTTCACCTATCTTTTGAGGAAGTGCCCGTAGTGGCAGAGTTCAAGGATGTGTTTCCGGATGAACTTCCTGGAGCGCCTCGTCGGAGGGAGATCGATTTCTCGATCGAGTTAGTGTCGGAGGCTAGGCCGGTGTCACGTCCTCCGTTTAGGATGGCACCAAAGGAGTTGGCTGAACTCAAGGTACAGTTGCAGGAACTATTGGAGCAAGGGTATATCAGACCCAGTTCTTCGCCGTGGAGCGCGCCGGTGTTGTTTGTGAAGAAGAAAGACGGTAGTATGCGGCTATTCATAGACTGTCGAGAGTTGAATAAATTGACCGTCAAGAATAAGTATCTGATTCCTCGGATAGATGACTTGTTCGACCAGCTGGTGGGGTCGGTAGTGTACTCCAAATTGGACTTGAAGTCAGGCTATTATCAGTTGCGAATTCGCGATGAGGACATACCCAAGACTGCCTTTGGTACAAGGTATGGACACTTTGAGTTTACGGTGATGCCGTTCGGACTGACGAACGCACCATCTGTGTTTATGGATCTTATGAATCGAGTATTTCGGGAATACTTGGATTCTTTTGTGGTTGTCTTCATTGATGATATCTTAGTGTATTCCAAATCGGAAGTGGAGCATGAGACCCACTTGGGAGTGGTCTTGCAAGTGTTGAGGAAGAATCAGTTGTATGCGAAGTTCCCCAAGTGCGAGTTCTAGTTAGATAAGGTGGCATTTTTGGGCCACGTGATTAGTGGGAATGGGGTGGCAGTGGATCCAACAAAAGTGGAGGCCATCAGAGATTGTCCAGTCTTGAGGACCGTGGCGGAAGTCCGAAGTTTTCTTGGACTAGCCGGGTGCTATAGGAGATTCGTGGAAAATTTCTCGCGGATAGCTCTACACCTCACCTCACTCACTCGTAAAGATCATAAGTTTGTATGGACTCAAGAGTGCAGCCAAGCATTTGAGGCACTAAAGGAGAGACTGATGATGGCTCCAATCCTAAGTCTACCGCAAGGGACCGAGGGATTTCAGATCTTCAGTGACGCATCGGGATGCGGTTTGGGTTGCGTTTTGGTGCAACATGGCAAGGTGATAGCTTTTGGGTCTAGACAGCTGAAGCTTGATGAGAGGAATTACCCCGTCCATGACTTGGAGTTGGCGGCGGTAATTTTCGCGTTGAAAATATGGCGGCATTATATTTATGGTGCAAAGGTGGAGATCTTCACGGATCATAAAAGCCTGAAGTATCTCTTGGATCAAAAGGACTTGAACATGCGGCAACGCAGGTAGGTTCAGTTTCTTGGAGACTACGAGGTGGCGATTCAGTATACGCCAGGTAAAGCCAATGTGGTGGCGGATGCTTTGAGTAGAATGTACTCAGGGCAAGGGAATTGTATCGAAGCTCATGATGAGCGGTTGGTACGGGAATGGGAGTCCCTTGGTTTGGAATGTGTTGCGAGAGGCGAGTCCAGCGTGGCTCGGTTGAACTGGATTGAAGTGCAGAATGACTTGACCATCGCATTCGGGAAGCGACTCGGTTGTATGTGGAGTTTCAACCTTTTGTGTTGGAGGCTTAAACGGGCGAGAGCAGCGTCTGGGAGATGATTGATGGGATTCTGAGGAAGGACGGAAGGGTTTGTGTACCGCAGTTCGGCAAACTCCATGAGGAGTTGATGTTTGAGGCTCACTTTACAAAGTACTCCATTCACCCGGGCAGTACGAAGATGTACTTGGATATGAAGAAATCCTTTTGGTGGTCGGGGCTGAAGCGGGACGTAGCTTTGTATGCGAATCATTGCCAAACTTGTGCCTTGGTGAAGGCCAAGTATCAGAAGCCGGGCGGGTTCCCGAAGCCCCTTCCAATCCCTGAATGGAAATTTGATGACATTTCCATGGACTTTGTACATGGTCTGCCTAGATCGCAGCAGGGTAATGATGTTATTTGGGTGATCGTGGATCGCCTAACCAAGGTGGCTCACTTCATCCCAAATCAGAAAGAGGACAGCGTGGAGAAGCTGGTGGAGTTGTATGTTCGCAACATTGTGCGACTGCACGGAATTCCTAAGAGCGTAGTCAGTGATCGAGATGGACGGTTTACATCCAAGGACTGGAGACTGGTACAAAAGAGCTTGGGCACGAAGCTAAAGTTCAGTACGGCGTTTCATCCTCAAACTGACGGGCAAACTGAGAGAACGAACCGTACTATGGAGGATATGTTGAGAATGTGCGTTCTTGACTTCGGCAAAAAGTGGGAGGATCACCTCTTCATGGTGGAGTTCGCGTACAACAACAGTTTTCAAGCAAGTATAAAAATGGCGCCATACGAAGCTTTGTATGGGAGACGGTGTCGAACACCGATGTCTTGGGCAGAGGCGGGAGACACCAAAATTTTGGGAAAAGAGGTGGTAGTAGACGCTTGTGAGTTGGTACAGACCATTCAAGAGCGTATGAAGGTGGCGCAAGACTGACAAGCAAAATAATTTAATGCTCGTCACCGGAAGTTGGAGTTTGCGGTAGGTGATTGGGTCTATTTGAATATCAAACCGTTCAAAGGCGTCTCACGGATTCGCCGACTGAATAAGTTGAGTCCAAGGTTTTTGGGGCCTTTTGAAGTTATTGAACGGGTTGGAGAAGCAGCATATCGGTTGGAATTGTCCGAGGAGCTGAGTGGATTGCATGACGTCTTCCACGTCTCCGTTTTGAGGAAAGCCTTGGTGGAGGCTAGTGTGGTGATTGAGCCGGCATCGGTGTCGATTGAGGAAGACCTGAGGACGCGAGTACTTCCAATTACTATAGAGGATTCGGAGACGCAGCTGTTGCGGAATAAAGAGGTTAAACTCGTGAAAGTCCGATGGGACAACTGCGGTCGAGAGGAGTTCTCTTGGGAGTGAGAACAAGCCATGCTAGAAGAGTATCCAGAACTCTTCATTTCAGGTACAAGTTAAGTTTTTGTACCCTTTTATTTTGTAATTTCGGGACGAAATTCTGTTAAGTGGGGGAGAGTTGTAACACCCCAGTTTTGAGAGAGTGTCGATTTGCATTTCAGGAAATTTTTTGGTTTCTGGCAGGGGGCACATGGCCTGCGACACGGGCGTGTCGCAGGGCGTGTCGAGCCCGTGTCGACACTCGGCCCGGGGTGTCGACACGTTCGCTCGACAATGTGTCGAGACTAGGGCACACGTTCTGCGACACGGGCGTGTCGCAGGGCGTGTCGAGCCCGTGTCGACACTCGACCCGGGGTGTCAACACTTTCGCTCGACAATGTGTCGAGACTAGGGCACACGGCCTGCGACACGGGCGTGTCGCAGGGCGTGTCGAGCCCGTGTCGACACTCGGCCCAAGGTGTCGACACGTTCGCTCGACAGTGTATCGAGACGAGGCACACGGCCTAGGACACGGGCGTGTCCAAGGCCGTGTGGGTCTGTCGACGAACTTCAGTCGACGATGTTCACTCGACGAGTGTTGAGTGTCGAGTGTCGAGACTGGGGCACACGGCCTGTGACACGGGCGTGTCACAGGGCGTGTCCCGCTTGGTCGACGATCTTCGCTCGGCGTTTTTCCACGGTGTCGACACAAAGGCTGTCGACGAGTGTCGAGACTTGGCACACAGCTTGGGACACGGGCGTGTCCCAGGCCGTGTCACTTCTCGGGTTGGTTTCGGGGCCGTGTTGATGGAGGCACACGGCCGACCACACCGCCGTGTCTGTGGGGACACGGGCGTGTCTGGTCGAACACGGGCGTGTCTGATGCCCGTGTGCTGTTCCAGGCGCGTCGATTTGAGACGGCGAATGAGGCACACGGCCCTGGACACTGGCGTGTGCCAAGCCGTGTTTGGCCCAGGTCTTTTTTTTCAGGCGGATCATGGCCATTCTTTCTCTGATTTTAGGATCTGATGGTTCAGGACATTTATTGGGGAGTTAAGTCCGAGAATAGGGTTGAAAACCCTCATTCTTATCCAAGCTTTCTCTTACTAAAGATCTAGAGAGAAGTGAGAGCAAGGAAGAAGGAGAAGGAGGGTTTGGTCTGTAGGAGAGGCTTCGGTGCTCCAAATCGCGAGCCGAGTCCAGATCCGTGGAGGCTAGATCTTTGCGAAGGTTTTCATCCGGCTATTTTGCCATGACAAGAAAGAGGAGTCGGAAGATAACGACACTTCTCCTCTCGGTCTTAGGATGCACGTCTTTAGCATCATTTCTTTTCTAGTTTTGGGCAGCAAACACTCAAATGAGAGGGGTTTTGGGTCGCCAAGGTTCAAGAGGAACCTCCGGGTCGATTCAGTCCGTCCCCGACATAATTTGCATTAGAGATCCGCTCCGTTAGTGGATTAGGCATGGTGGGTGAAGCCATAGTCGTGACCGTTAGTCCGACTCGATGATGTTGCATACGAACTTTAGGGATTCGTAGAGATTCCGTTGCGGCAAGATGTCGTTTGTGATGTGGTGGTGTTTTTCCCCTTTTTCTCGAATGAGTACGTGTAGTTGGAACCGGACAAGGTTAGCTCCTCGTGGCGGTAGATGGTTTCCTTGGTGGACAAGGTTAGCTCCGCATGAGTTGGAGATGGTTTCCTTGGTGCGCGGGAACGCTGCTGTACAAATGAGGGATTAGGGTGGAATTGTCTTGGTTTGTGATGTGCCAAGACGTGGCTATGTCTCCGTGGTCGGCTGGCTATCCCGTGACGTTCACGTCATGTGTGGAGAGTGTCCCGGCGAGACTAGTCCCCTTCTGTGAGACTGACGAGAATGCCAAGCATGGGGGCAAGCCCGGGCAATGAGGCCATGAGCGGGTGGGGTCCGACAAGGCTTCTTAGAATCAGTCAGTTTGTGTTTGTTGGAATCCTGACATGAGACGTCAGAGCTTGTAGGCAAGCCTGGGTCTAAGACCTTGAGCGGGTGGGGCCTTTGCAAGAGTTCCATGTGGTGGCCTGTGCGCCGTTTGGGGGAATGGTGTTACCCCCCTTTGTTTGTTGCTTTATGCCAATGGGGAATCGATGAGTACCCATATGATGTGATGATGTGCTAGATGCATACAAGATAGGGTGCCTTGGGTGAAACCTGGGTTGTTGCATACATGTTGCATAAGTAGGCCCTTTTTATTATATGCTCAACCCGTAGAGAACATGTATGATGTGTGTGACATCCAAGCCCTTTTCTGTAGTTGCTTTTCTTGCTTATGATTATTGCATACGAAGTGCTAACTTGCAGGTTGGAGGGGTACCCTGGGGTCCGTTAGGGGCGGCCGGGAGGAGATGTGTTGTTACACAGTTTGAGGTCAGCCTTTGCTGACCCACGTTACTAATAAATTTTACAGGGCAAGGATCGCATGCAGGAGCTAGCTCGCCGGCAAGAAAGGCCTAAGCTTCATGAAGTGCTTTTCTCTCTTTAGTAGTTCTACTTTTATGATGTTGTATGTTTGAGATTCATGTTGTCCGGCTTGCATGCCGAGGTAGACTTTGATATGCACTTTCTTGACTGATGTATTATTTGAGTTTGGACACTTGTTGTAAGGCCATAAGGCCATTTGTTTTACTCTTGTAGTAGTGGATAACTTCTAGCTTGCTTATGTTTTCCGCTGTGTTGTGCAAAGGGTTTTGAGTGTGGGTAGCTATATCAACTTATAATACTAAAGCTGTGGCGTCCGTATGTTGTGGGGCCCCGGCTGGACCCATATTATACGGTCATTACAGGGGAGGTGTTACAGAGCTACAGACTAGTGTGACCAAGTGGTCAGATGCGGCCGGAGCGGCATTGCTTTCCTCGCAGGTCCTCAAACGTTGTACACTCAATGGAATGGTTTACTGCCTTCTTTCCTGGAGTACAGTCTAAGTTGATCTTTTGGGCAGGAACGGACGGAGCGGCATTGCTTTCCTCTGAGATCAACAAAACTGTGGGACTCCTGCAGGCACTTCTTGAGGGTACCGAAGAGTATTCGAGGGTCACAAGTTGAGATGATCTATGGGCAGGTGTGGCCGGAGCGGCATTGCTTTCCTCATACGATCATCAAAGTTGTAATAATATCCCTCTAAGGCAAGGTAGAGCTAACACCCACCCTATCCCTCCATAATGCAGAGGTGGGGCTAGATACCGGTCGGGATCCGAAATTCGGTCGCCTGTCGCACTTGAACCTGCAAGCTCCCACTACACGGTGCAAAATCTCCCCGCAACACGTGGTCTTCGTGGTGTTATGCTAATTACAATGGTTCAAAGGGAGGTCTCAGCTGAACTCGGCGATGTCTCCTGTCATCAGTCAACCGTTGGAGTTGTTCAGGAGACAAAAGAGAGAAGGCACTTGAAAACGTGTCAGTATTAAGTCTTTGATCAATAATAACTTTTGAAAGGTTTACATAAGAGAGAAAAGAGAAAGTTCAAAGATAGAACCATTTTGAAATCATCCTTGCTCAATGTTCTAACTATTACTATTCAAGGGATAAAAAACACTTGAAGAAATGTTAGCAAGCAGCTTTTATAAACAATAATTCTTAAAAAGATTACATACGAAGGAAATGAATGGTGGAGGTTCAGGAATAGAACCGCTTTACATCATCTCCACTCCATGTGTGTGATATTTCTTCTCCTTCATTTGTTTTCAAGCGGTAAGACCCGTTCTTGAGCACCTCTTTAATAATGAAGGGGCTAGCACAATTTGGATTAAGCTTCCCCACTGAGCCAGCTCTTGCAACAACATCAACTTTTTTAAGAACTAGATATCCCACTTGAAAGTGTTTGATCCTTACATTCTTATAAAAGTATCGGGCCATCCTCCTCTTGACCTGTTCTTGCCTTATTGCTGCATTGTCTCTGATTTCCTCAATGTGATCAAAGCTGAATTTTAACTCTTCATTATTTAGCTCAAGCCAATCCTCCCAACCTTGCCTAGCAAACAGAACTCTTGGTGAAGGGACTTCGAACTCAACTGGGATAAGAGCTTCCGAACCATGAGAAAGCTTAAAGGGAGTTTCTCCAGTTGCAGATGAAGGTGTCATCCTCAAGGTCCAGAGGACCGAAGGAAGTTGATCAGCCCACTGCCTTAGAGATTCTGCAATTTCTTTTTGAGCAAGCTGAGAATCTGCTTGTTAGCTACTTCAACCTGGTCATTGCTTCTGGGATGATGGACCGATGCAAAGCACAACTCTGTTCCGATCTGCTTGCAAAAATCAACCATCTCGACATTGTTGAACGGTGGTCCTTTGTTAGTGATTATTGTCATTGGAATACCATATCGGCAGACTATCTCGCCCCAAATGAAGTTCTTTATGACCCGAGTTGTTGTTTTTGCGAATGCTTTAGCCTCGATCCACTTGCTGAAGTAATCAATAATTAATATGATAAAACGTAGTTGCCCGCATGCCATGGGAAAAGGACCAAGGTGATCCATTCCCCAAACAGCAAAGGTCCAAGGAGTTGTTATTGATCTGAGCGACTAAGCTGATTGATGTTGAAGTGGAGCAAACTTCTGGCCCTGAGCACATCTTTTTGCATTATCCTCAGAATCTTTTGTCATCATAGGCCAGAAATAACCCTGCCGCAGGATCCGTTTTTCTAGAGTTCTTGCTCCTGAGTGACTCCCACACTCATCAGAATGAACTTCATGAAGAATAGTAGGATCTTCCTCTACAGAGACACATCTTGCCATTGTGGACAGGAAGGTTTTTCTGTAAAGGACACCTGCCACCAACTAATAGTGAGTTGCTTTTATTTTGAACTTTTTCCTATCCTAGATCGACTGATGGAAATTTCCTGTTGATAGATAAAGAATGAGTGGATCCATCCAGGAGGAGCGCTGATCCATCTGCATCAACTCTTCTTCATCCACTGCAGGGCAGAAGAGTTCAGAAGTTGTTCCCCCTGATGGAAGTCCATACTTTGCAAGAACATCCGCTTATTCATTCTTTGATCTCGAAATGTGCTCAATGGTGAAACTTTTGAACTTACCAACTTCTATCTTGACGAGAGCAAGATATTTCCTTACAATTAGTTCTGTGGTCTCAAAGTTGCCGAGGACTTGTGAGGCCATTACCAGAGAATCAGTCTTTATATGAACATGATCAATCCCAAGTTCTCTCGCAAGCCTTAAGCTTGCTAGGAAAGCCTCATAATCTTCCTGATTATTGGTAACTGGAAAGAAGAACTTGATTGCTTGCTCAAGCCTGATGTCATTAGGATTAATCAAAATTACTCCTGCTCCTGAGGAGTTTCTGCCCGAGTCCCCATCAACATAGATGGTCCAAGCCAAAGGAGACCTTTCTGCTCGATTAGAACTGCACTTTGATGTATCAACCAAGAATTCTGCTAGAACTTGAGCTTTGATGGATGTCCTGGGCACTTAAGAGATTTCAAATTCACTTAACTTTATTGCCCATTTGGCCAACCTGCCTGAATGTTCTGGTTTCTCCAGCACGCTTTTCAGAGATTGATCTGTGACCACTTGAATTGAGTGCGCCAGGAAGTAAGGACGGAGTCTACGAGCAGACATAACCAATGCCAAGGCAACTTCTCCAGAATTGGATATCTCGTTTCTGCATCTTTGAGAATGTGGCTGACATAGTAAATTGGGAATTGCCTCATGTTCTCTTCTAGAACAAGAAATGAGCTGACCGCCTCAGGGCCAACTCCTAAATATAAGAATAGCACTTCCCCTGATCGGGGGCTTTGCAGCAAGGGTGTTAAAGTCAGTTGCATTTTTAACTGTTCAAAAGCATGCGAGCACTCTTCTGTCCATTGAAACTTGGATGCTCCTCGAAGAGTCTTGAAAAATGAAGCACTCTTATCTCCAACTCGAGAGATAAATCTCCCGAGAACTGCCAATCTCCCTCCTAACTGTTGAACCTCTTTAGGTGAACGGGGAGGGACCATATCAAGAATGGCTTTAACTTTATCAGGATTGGGGGCAACCCCTTCTGGAGTAAGGAGATGACCAAGGAATTTCCCCTTACTCTCCCCAAAGGTACATTTTGCAGGATTGAGTTTCATCTTATATATCCGAAGAGTAGAGAACGTTTCTGCTAAATCTTGTAGGTGTAGTGAGAAGGATTTGCTTTTGATCAAGAGATCATCAACATACACCTCGAGGTTTCTTCCTTTTTTCCCTTTAAACACATGATCCATCATGCGTTGATAAGTTGCACTAGCATTTTTAAGTCCGAAGGGCATCACAAGATAGCAATAACAACCATCATTTGTAATAAAAGATGTATGAGGAACGTCGGGCTTATGCATTCTTATTTGATGATACCCAGAGAATGCATCTAAAAATCTCATAAAAGAATACCCTACCACAGAACTAACTAAAGAATCTATCTGAGGCAAGGGGTAAAAATATTTAGGGCATGCTTTATTTAAACGAGTGAAATCTACAGACATTCGTCATTTCCCTCCTGGCTTTTTAACCATTACAACGTTTGATATACAGGAGGGATATTGGATTTCACGTATAAATTTTGCTTTGAGGAGCTTCGAGACCTCCTCTCTGATCGGATCAGCAAGCTTTGCCGCCACATCTCTCTTGGTCTACTGCATAGGCTTGAAACTGGGATCAACATTGAGATGGTGACAGGCAACATCCGGATCAATGCCTAGCATGTCCTCCGCTGACCAAGCGAAGACATCCAGGTTCTTTAGCAAACACGATATCAACTCGGCCTTTTGATCTTCTGGTAACTCCGAGTTGATGGAGAGTTTCCTCTCCTCCCCCTCAGCAATGGGGTCTCCTTGTGTCACCTGGGCAGGTTCCAGGTGAGCTCCTTCTCTATCAACAATGTCTTCTAATCTGGAAGAAGTTTATGCCGTTGCTGGAAAAACTATAGGGGCAATTTCAGTCATGTTGATTGTCCGAAGATAACACTCTCGAGCTTGCCTTGGGTCACTCCTGACCCTACACTGTCTACCATCAGCAAAAAAAATTCATTGCAAGGTGGTAAGTTGAGACCACCGCTTGATATCTGTTAAGTAAAGGTCTCCTAAAGATTGCATGATAACTGCTAGGAGCATCGACCACTATGAACTTGATCAGTTTGGTTGCTCCTCCCAGCATCACTAACAGAGTGACGCTCCCCTCAGCTTCCTTCCTCTCTCCAGAAAAACCATAGAGCGGACCTTCGGTGGAAACCAAAGGCTTCCCAGTCTTCAGGGCCTCAAAAGTTGATTTGAACAGAAGATTGACTGAACTGCCAGTACCAATAAGGATTTTATCCACTGTATAATCTTCAATTGATGCCTTGATTACGACAGCATCATCAAACAGATTGGCAGTTTGAGGAAGATCATCCTGACCAAAAATAACATCTCCTCTTGATGGAGCAGAGGAAGAAGAAGAGACGACCTCAGCTCAAGAGACCCTCGTGATTGAAGATTTCTGAGTTGACTCGGTCCCTGCTCCACCATGGATGTAGAAGAGTCGCCCTACGAGCCTACCACCTCCTTGCCCTTGGAGGTGGAAGGCTTTGAAGAATCACCCTTCCTGCCCAGGTCCTTGATCTTGCCCTCGACAAGCAATCTCTCAACCAGTTACCAAAGGGCTTTGCAGTCTTCGGTGGAATGACCCTTGTCTCTGTGGAATTTACAGTACTGAGCACTGCTCCATGGCCTCCACTCTCTTGGAGGCCCCTGCTTCTTTTCATCTGATTTCCTTTGCAGGATCTGGATGACCTCATCAATGTCAAGCCCAAGGTCTGCCAACTCCTCCACGTAGTTGTTGTCATGCTGTCTCTGTGTAGGCAGAGCTTCGTGGAGAATGGGGAGCTCTTATTGAGGTAATGCGGAAGCGGTGTCCAACGGTAGTCTCTGCTCATGAAACTGTTGATGGCCGATGAAAGGTTTTTTATGGCGGAAGTTTTGCCCCCTATGAGGAGGAGACTGGAAATCTTGATGATTAAGCTTATGGTGATGATGGTTGTAACCAAAAGAGCTGGAGGCATCCCTTCCTTCAGCCTTAGCTGTCAGGGATGAGATATATGTCGGGTTGGCATTCTCGCCCTCGATTTAGCGGTTGACCTTGGCCATCAACTCCTAGTATGTTGTTGGTGCCTTAGTTGTTGCTTTGAACTTCAAGGGGCCTTCCCAGAGGCCAAGAATCAAGGCAACTTTATAATAATCGGGGTTCACATTCCTCACCCCCTAGATCTCTTTCTAAATGTGATCAATGAACCATGCAACCCATTCGTTATCCCTTTGCTTGATTTTAAATAGAGCAGCCGGTCCATATTTTTTATTTTTAGAGGTAGCAAAGCTCAGCAAGAGCTCACTGCGGAGTTCAGCAAAAGAAGAGATTGTGCCTGGAGGTAGCTCATAGAACCACTCCCTTGCCTGTCCTTCGAGAGTGGGGACTAGGAGCTTCCACTTGATTGCGTCGGAGAGGCATCTTAGTGCAACGTCCCCTTCGAATGCCTGGAGATGGGCGACAGGATCAGTCTCGCCTGAGTAGAAGGGAAGATGAGGCTCTCTGAAGTTTCTGGGTGCTGACTCCCATCGGATTCGATCGACGAAGGGAGAGGGAGTTTCAAACTATGCTGTATAAGAAGGGAGGACTAGAGAAGGAGGGTCTGCAGGCTCTGCGGACTGGTGATCTATGAAGTTAAGCTAGCGGGCAGGAGTGCCCCTGGCCGCCTCCCTGAAGAAATCCATGAAGGAGGCGAACTGATCCTCTTAAGGCCGCAGAGGAGCGACGGACTGAGCTGGATGGCGTGGGCGAGGAGTGACTGTTGTAGAATGCCGAAGAGGAGTTCGGCGAGCTGGCGTCTGGCAGACTGGAGTGTCCGCAGGATCTAATGCATCTAGGGGCGCAAGCCGCTAAGTCTGCACGAGCAAAGCCTGACTGATTTTATCAAGACGTTGATCGGTCTCCCTGCAAGATCTCTTAGCCTTATAATGAGACTGTTTGATGGCTTCCCATAGAGAGTCCTCCGGCGAACTAGAGCGGTCTGAACGACGAGATCAGCGATCTGATATTTTGTCCGCTGGATTCAAAATACTACTTGATCTGAAGGTCGCGTGTTAACTGTTGATGCACAAAATCGAAAAGGTAGTCGGGCACCACCAGCTAACGGTTCGAGCACTGGGAAATGGAAGGGAAAAGGGAACTGCAAGTATCAATCTACTAAGCAGACGAGTGAAAGAGAACAGCAGGGTCGTGATCCACAACAACAACAGACTTCGCCCGTCGCGGCCTGAATGCCTCTCTTACGACGGGCTTTCCTTTGATTGAAAATGAGTTTGATTATAGAGTTTGTTGAAGGAAAAGAGCTGGTGCAGAGCAAGCTGGAGACCGCAAAGCCTGAGATTCGACTCCGCAGCCTTTAACAAGTAGGCTACAGTGCATGAGTGAGGGTGCTTTGGGTGAACCACTTCCCCCTATTTATAGGTTAGGAGGCCTGCCCAAACGGGTAGGGCTAAAATAATCGGCTGCCCGCGGTACTAGAGAACCGGGTGGCAGTGACAGGAAGCAAAATGAAAATACATGCTAGTCCGCACAAGAGGGGCAGACTGGGCTCACGGGCTGATGCATCCACATGTTGCTGCAAGGCGCGATCCTGCCATAGGGCCGCAGCCTGGGCGGACTTATCTTTGAGTTTTCCTGAAGAGCTGTCCTGGGAGCTGATCACCTGGGGCATGCTGAGCTGGGCGGGCTGAGCACCGAGTGTTCCGCCGAAGGGGATCAACCTTGGCACTTTGCTAATGTCGATGCTTTGCCGAGCTCTGCGGACTGCCAAACATAGTCCGCTGCTGATGGGCCTGGGACCTTGTACGTGTTGCGGACTTTGGGGTTAACAGTGGAAAATACTTTGTTTAATTTTTTAAAAAAATATTATCCACGGCTTAGGGCCGTGGCCAATACTTACTGATTTATTTTTTGAAAAAAAAACATATTTAAAAAAACAACAGTTTCTAGAAATATGAAGAAGGCAGCTAACTTATATGAATCCCAAACTTTTGTAAACATGTATGATTTACTCTAACTTGGAACCTATGCAGAGTCGACAAATGAGAAATTCTCGTGCTCAAAGTCAAATAGATGACTGATTTCACATCAAATTACAACAGAACAGAAACTTAAGCAACCCAATCATACTGTAATAACCCAGCATTTTCAGAACATTGCTTCCACCTTCAAAATCATATCCATCTGTAAATTGTAGCACTAAATTGCTCAAGGCATTCTTTCTCCCATTTGAGTACCTGGATGAACATGGACATCTCAACAAGTGCTTGCAGGTAATTAAGAACCCCATATACATACCATGCCTACAAATATACAAAAAATAATTAAAATTCTGGGGGCACACATAATTTACTTGGATGAGCAGTTTATGCAATATTAGTTGGAAAATGTGCTTATATGCATGGTTCCAGGTCAGACCTTGATCTGTGATAAGCTTACCTACATTGTCACCTCAAGGTGGCTTCACTAATTTGCAATTCTAAGATTGGCAAAATCTTGCATGGCACTCTAAAAGAGTCATAGTAGCCAAATTATTAAGATAGCGACATGAAATAGACACTAAAAACCCAATCTATGAGATGACTAGAAGTTAAAAAAAACACCAAAGGAGGAGAAAAATGGACCTTGAAAGTTTATTATCATTTCTGAAGCTAATTCCTGAAACATGCTTCAACCAAAAAGGGAAATGTATCAGCTAGCTCCAAAACTAATTATTTAATGACGATGCATTCAAAATATAAGTGGGATGGGATTGAACCTATATTCAGTCTTCGGCCATTTCTCACCCTCTGCCAAAAGCCACGTCATCTTTTCACATGTCATTATTTCTCCCAAGGAAGTATCTACCATTGTCTTTCCAGTATCTCGAGAAGAGACCCTGTGCAACAAGAGCAACTACACTGATCAAATTAATGGCATGCCCTCCACATATAAATAATGGAACAAAAAGCAAGTACGATGGCATGTCTATCTTTTATAATCAATTTGTAAATTCAAACGAAAACTTTATTTTCTTCGCGCATTGAATCTACATAAATCAGCAAACAATGGTTTGTACCAACTACATCCAGCAAGATAACATGAATTGTTCTTTGAGTTGCTTTCAATATAACAAAAATAGGTTTTATAACCTGGGATCATATTCCATTACTGATATTTCGGTTAAATAAACAAATATGTTCTACTCAGCTATAAAAATAAAAATTGACAGGTGCAATATGAGATCGTACTCACATATTATTGCTTTATGTTCAATTATGTACTGAAGAATTTGCAAAAATTGAAGTCTTGGCCTGAAGGTGCTATTTGCCCATATCTTTTGTGCTTTCCTGGCTTGAGCTACATCCTCCTTTACCTGATCAAATGCATCAACTCCAAAGTAAATATGATTGCCAAAGCAAAACATCACAGATGCTGATAAACTAACTTGAATAAACTATACATGAAATAAAAATAGTGAGGGTGGAGTTCTGGTGACTACATATAATTATTTAATGATAATTATTTAATGATGATGCAATATTCCAAACATTAAAAATGATACAAATACAGAAAACAAAATATAAAACTTACATGAAGAACAATATGCACCTAAATCAAATTAAATTGGCAATAACATGTACTTCCATAATTAAATTCACCATAGATCAGATCCCAATCCCACTTAACTATTTTAATGGGGAACAATGAGTCATGTTTGGGTTCCTGTGTCAACCTGAAGCATGATAAAAATTTGATGGATCTATTATTCATGAACGTGAACCCAACCCTAATGTTATTAGTTCCACCACAAACCCAAATTATTTTGCTTGGGTTCGACTGTCCGATCATAAATCGATACCCTTAGGTGAGAGTCCCAAACTCCCAATTGCTACCAAGCCCAACTCAATGTTGCCTTATCTCCCGGAAAAGCCTTCATCCTCACTTCAACAGGTGTGAATTGCAACTCAACAACACCTTTTACCAACATCTCCACGCCCTCTTTCACTGGCTCTATTGCCCAATGCTCACAGTTAGGGACGCATCAATCATTTTATTAGCATGTGGCCTGTTAACATTTAGGAAGGTATGATCAAGGACACCAAGGTTGCACAAATTTCAACCTCGGGTTCCTATAAGCAAACAAGAATAGAATTGTCATCACTAAATTTCATATATACATGAGAAAGTAACTCACTCATGCAGAAGTGCTAATAGGATAACCTTGTGAAGTGCTTCCACTAAAGCTAGAATTATGTAATCTGACAATTGCTTCACATATGACTCATCACGACCAGGAGCCTGCCCCTTCCTCACAGCTAGCTTAGCTGATTTTAGAAGTTCTGGCATAGCCACATTAAAAGAACAATAAAACAATCTTACTGGACATTGGAGTCTATAAAAGGGAGAAGGTTCTTCAAAACTACTGTCTTGCAGGAGTGAGATAATATATGATTTAGATTTATAAATAAACTAGAAAAATCAATAAATCAAAGTAGATCTAGCTATCATGCTGTCATATATAAGAATTAAACACCTGAATGACCAAATAAGTAGATAGTAAGAATTAATAAACATGACCAAATGTAAAATAGTTTAACACCTAAATGAGTTCATAGTTAACAAAGACGCGTGATCAATGAGTTCATAGTTAACAAAAAATAAAAAACTATGCATGTATGTGCACAATGCACGCATAGAGCAATAACATTCCAACATCACAAAACATAATCAACCAAAAACTATAACATAAAAAATAATTTTTGAAGGATGTATCATGCCCTCCAACACTCCATCTTCTAAGTCATTATGTTCATCTCCAACCTATAAAATTTCAAATATTATAAGTTTTTAAAAAATTAGTAATTGAAAAGTACATTAAATACAAACCTGTCCAGTGCAAGATGGAATGGAACGATCATCACTTTTATTCATTGTTGATGTTAACAGAATGCCAGAACGCTCTAAAAGCACTTGCATATTTTGTTGAACGCGTGTCATTTCATCCATTTGTGCTTTCATTTTAGCAATTTGAGAATCAAATTGAGATTGCACCTCCTCTCGAATTTGTGAATGAATTGATTTTGAGGCATCCTCACTTGATTGTGGTTTGCTTATACCGGAGCCCCATGTACGCACACAACCATGCCCATCCTCTCCCACTACCTTAACAAAGCATGCTTCTTTATATTCTGCAGTGTGCCCCTCCTCAGGTAACTTTTCATACAAACTATTCACTTCATCCTTCATTATGAAGATACAAAATATTTTTTATTAATTCATTTTGTCCTTGGAAAGAAAATCTACAATAATAAAAGGGAACTTACAATAACATCTTTAGATTCAGACTCAATCATGCCACATTTGTTAGTTAGTGTTCTTTCTAAAACACTAAGTCTATCCATTTTAACTCCCTCTATCACCATCTAAAATATCAATATAATTTATAGCATTAATCTCAAATGTATGCGTAATTATAAATACTTTTACTTAATTAATTGCCTTTTCTCGAATGGAGCGAAATGATGATCTGCCCATCTTATAATATCCTCCCTGACATTAACGGTTGCATGAATTTTGTGCTGAGATAGACTTTACAATATCTTGCCCCCAGTACTGAACAAGTGACCTCCACTGATCAGCAACAACCCGATCTGGGACGATAGATAAGCGCTCTTCATTTGTCTTATATATATTATAGTTATGATGTTTAATGTAATGTTTCCATTCTCTTCATCTCTTGCCTATTATATGCAAGAATTTAGTCCGAAACTCTGGAGGTGCATCTGTATTATCCTGCACATGAACAATAAGATAATTAGAATTAAATAATATTATATATGTGTTAACTTGTAAAAAACAATAGCATACGTGTACCTCCCGCCACAACCCATGAAGTGTTGAAATTTGTGAAGTGGAAGTGGGTGACGGGACAGGCCGCACGGCTTGTGCGGACAGCTTTGGCGGACTGGGCGGACTGGGCGGACTGAGGTTGCGGCCTGGTGAGAAGTCTGGTGGAAGCCGGCTGTGTTCTGAGCGGGTTGTTGCATGGAGTCCGCGGTTTGGTGCGGCCTGGTATCTGCGGATAGAGAGGCTTGCGGACTGGTACATTGCTCAGTGGCCGCGGGTGCATGCTTGCGCTGTTGGCGGGTTGGTTCGAGTTCGCGGGAAGCCTTGCGGACTGGTGTGTCCGCGGTTGGGGCTGTTGCGGACTGGGCCTTGAGCTTGGCTGAGGCCTTGTCGAGCTCAGGTGTTACAGCAGGTCTTGCTGTGGAGACCGGTTGGCGGACTGATGTTTGGAGTCCGGCTTGGTGCTACTGCGTTGGACAAGTGCGAGGAGCTCGCGGACTGGTTGCGGTCTGTGCTAGGGTGTTTGGCGGACGGGACTTTGTGTCCGCCATGCTCGCACTGGCCCTTGATGGTTTTGGACTTGGTCACACTTGGTGTCAAGTTCATGGTGTCCGCCGTATCCGCCAAGTCCGCTGTGACCGGGCGGACTGTTGCTGTTTGTCTTTGGTCGTGGACTTGTGGCGGATTGAGGTGTGGGTCTTGCGGACTGCCTCGGGTTGGTGCGGACTGCCATTGAAGAGGGTGCTGTCCTGAAGCAGTTGGAGCTTTGCCGGCTGGTGCCTTGTCCGCTTAGCTTGGGCGGACTGGAGAGGGTTCGTCATTGGTTGCCTTGCTCCTGGCAGTTTCCCTTGGTGACTGGCTAAGTCCTCGCGGACTGAGCGGACGGTCGTTTGTATTCGCGCGGACTGGGGCGGTGTCGCTATCTCATGGGCGGTGACCACACTCCTCACCTGGCCTATAAATAGGACCCCCTGGCACATCTACAGTAACCTAAGTAACGTGAGTGAACAGTAAATTGGGTTGGGCGAGTGCTGCGGTCTGTGTTTTTCAGTCCGCGCGGATTGTTTCAGGCTGACGGTTTGCTGTGTGCAGGTCGCGCGGATAACTTCAAGGAGCCAGGAGTTTGGCTGTGACTTCGGTCAGTGCTTGGAAGTGTGCGGTCTCTGCGGACTCAGCAGGAGGTCGCTCTGCGGCTTGTCAGTTCTGTTTCAACTTTCCCAGCTTCAATAACCTGTCCGCCGGCTTCAGGCGGGTAGGGGAGTTCCTCAGTTCGGGTTCAGCAGGAGGCGAATAACGGTTTGTCCGCGCGGCCTCGCGGTCTCGGCGGACTCCGTGGTATTCGGCGGATTGCAGCATAGCTTGGGCGAGCTCAGCGGTCTCGGCGGTCTCAGCGACCTCGCGGTCTCGGTGGACTGGAGTGCTGTCCGCCCGGCTTGTTTTTTGGTTCTTTCTGTTTACAGCTGTAATACTAGCGAAATCATGTCTCGCTATGTATGCCTCGGATTGTAAAGAAGTGAATGCATAATAAGACCTTCTTGTGCTTCCATTGTTTTGTTGGGTGCAACCTCTAGTCCTTGGGTTTTCCGCAGGTTCAGCGTGCGAACTGGGTAGTTCCGAAGATATTAATTTGGTGTTTGGGCTATCTTGCTGACCACGTTGAGAAAATTTAACATGGTATCAGAGCGAGGTTCCTGAGGTTGCGGAGGTTCAGTTGCGTGAGCGGAGGTCAACCAGCGTTGTTACTCAGTGATTGAGTGGTGATCAACCTGTGTTGTTGCTCGGAGCTGCTGAAGGGTACCAACAGGTGATTGCAATGGAAGGAAGCTTAGCAAGAGGTCTGGGCATTGAACTCTTAACGCCGACTAACTATAAAAAGTGGAAGTCGTGCATGAAGAATTATCTTCTAGGCGAGGAGCTGTGGGAAGTTGTCGGTGGAGACGACAGACAGGAAGTTACTGCTGCTTTCGGTACTACTGAACAGGTGAGGCTCTGGAGAAGAACTAATGCTAAGGCAGAGTTCGTTCTGAAGAGAGCTGTCTCTCCGGAACTGTTTGATCACATCATTGGATGTGAGTCGGCTGCTGATATTTGGACAACCATTGATGAGTTGTTCAATAGGAAGAATGTGGCGCGGCTTCAGTTCCTGGAGAATGAGTTGGCCAGGGCAACTCAGGGAGACCTTTCCATCTCCAGGTACTTCTTAAAGATGAAGAGCTTGTGTGCTGAGCTGTCGGCACTGGATCCTGATGAGCCTATCTCTGAGGCAAAGATGAAAAGGCACATTATCCGCGGCTTGCGGAAGGAGTATGTGGCCTTTGTTACATCTGTTCAAGGGTGGGCTACTCAGCCGTCGTTGCTGGAGCTGGAGAATCTGCTTGCCTCGCAGGAGAGCTTAGCAAGGCAGATGGCTGGAGTGAATCTAAATCAGGAAGGCAGCGAGGCTCTCTTCTCAGGCAAGAAGAAGGGATGGGAAGGGAAGAAGAAGAAGAAGGTGCAGGCCGCTGTTGAGAAGGAGACTTCAACTTCATATCCGCCGGAGAGGAGCAATGCTCCTAAGGACTGGAAGAAGAATCTGAAGTGCTACCGGTGTCATCAGCGTGGGCACTTCAAGCGGGACTGCAAGGTCAAACTGCAGCCTGGGCATGCTGCGGGAAAGGAGGAAGCTTGCTCGCGAAGTGAAGAAGCAGAATGGGGAGGAGCTTTCATGACGGGCACTTGTGTCCGGGCCTTATCTGCTGAGGACTTCAACAGCGAGTGGATCATCGACTCCGGGTGTGGTCATCACCTCACCGGAGACAAGTCGAAGTTCACCTCCATGCAGGCTTACTCAGGTAATGAAGCTATTATCACTGCTGATAATACTGTTTATGCAGTAGAGAAGGAGGGGGTCGTGTCTTTGGGTAGTGATCAGGGGCCACTCACGTTAAGGAGTGTGTATCACGTACCGGACATGAAGAAGAACCTCTTCTCGGTGACCAACGCGGTGGACGCTGGGTATCACGTTCTGTTTGGGCCAACAGACGTGAGGTTCCTTCGCAACGTAACAGCGGTAAAGGCTGATGTTGCTCATGTTGGGAGGAGGGTGAAGAACTTGTTTGTTCTTTCCACCAGTGCCTATGTTGATAGGATGAGAGCCAATGATAGTGCGGCTATCTGGCATGAGAGGCTGGGGCATGTTGGCATGGACAAGCTAAAGGCAATGGCGAGTAGAAGTCTGGTGAGGGGGTTGCCGATGTTGTCCTCCTTTGGTGATGGGCATGTTTGTGCGGGCTGTCAATACGGTAAGGCACATCGCCTTCCGTTTGATAAATCTCAAACAAGGAGCAAGAAACCATTGGAGTGTATTCATGGCGA
Organism: Platanthera guangdongensis; assembly: GCA_039583875.1. Classification (NCBI taxonomy): domain Eukaryota; kingdom Viridiplantae; phylum Streptophyta; class Magnoliopsida; order Asparagales; family Orchidaceae; genus Platanthera; species Platanthera guangdongensis. The sequence continues at coordinate 86,181,537 of CM077167.1, read as the reverse complement.
CCTGATGGGACCGACTGTTACTGCCAGCCTTGGTGGAAGCAAATACATGCTTGTCTTGGTTGATGACTACTCAAGGTATACTTGGGTGTACTTCTTAAAGGAGAAGTCGGAAGCCTTCCATTTGTTCGTGGAGTTCAAGGAGTTGGTAGAAGGTCGGCTTGGCTTGCGGATTAAGAAGCTTAGAACTGATAACGGGGGGGGGGGGGGGGGGGGGAGTTTGTCTCCTCCGAGTTTTCTAACTTCTGCAGGAAGCACGGGATCCAACGGGAGCTTACATGTGCTCACACTCCACAACAAAATGGGGTAGCGGAGCGGAAGATCCGTCATCTGACGGAAACCTGCAAATGCTGGCTGCATGCGAAAGATATCCCGAGGTCCTTTTGGGCGGAGGGAATGTCTTGTGCTGCTTATGTTATCAACCGGATGCCACTCAGCCCTATCAACATGAAGACTCCTATTGAGCTGTTGCTGAAGGAGAAGCCGAGTGTTGGACACCTTCGGGTGTTCGGTTCAACTTGCTACGTGCATGTCCCGGATGCTTCACGGACAAAGCTGGATGCGAAGGCAAGGAAACTTGTCTTTGTTGGCTATGATGAGCGGAAGAAGGGATGGAAATGCATGGACCCTGTGACGAAGAAGTTCGTGGTGTCAAGAGACGTTGTCTTTGATGAGCTGACGTCATATGGAGGTGGCTCGGTGGAGCCTACCGGAAGTAGCAAGGTTGAGGAAGCACCGGTGGAGGCTGCTGAAGGCTTGGAAGAGGAGCTTGCTGTTTCACCAGCAGCTCCTGTTGCTTCGAACTCCGAGGCTGAGCCTTCTGGCTCAGGAAGCAGGGGGAGCACTGCTCAATGCTTGCCCCAGGTAGGAGTGGAGCCTGAAGAAGCAACGGAAGCCGTGAGCAAGGAGCCGTGTCTTCGGAGATCGAAGAGGGTGGTTAAGCCACCGGCTCGGTACTGTGATGTGAATGCAGTGAGCTTTGTCTCCTGTTTCTTTGCAGGTCCTCTGGATGAGCGAGAGCCTTCAAACTTCAACGAGGCCACTGGAGTGAAGGAGTGGGAAGGTGCCATGAAGGAAGAGATTGATGCTTTGAAGAAGAATGAAACCTGGGACCTTGTGCCCAAGGTTGATGGCGTTACTCCGGTTACTTGCAAGTGGGTGTATAAGTTGAAGAAGAAGGCTGATGGGAGCATTGATCGTTTTAAGGCTCGCCTGGTCGCTAGAGGATTCTCACAGCAGTATGGAGAAGACTATGAGGAGACATTCAGTCCAGTTGCGAAGATGACGTCTGTAAGAGTGGTGATCGCCTTGGCTGCTAGCAAGTGATGGAGGTTGTGGCAACTCGATGTGAAGAATGCCTTTCTTTACGGAGAGATTGACAAGGACATCTTCATGGATCAGCCGCTTGGTTTCGTCTCTGAGAAGCATCCGGACTATGTCTGCAAACTCAGGAAGGCTCTCTATGGGTTGAAGCAAGCTCCTCGAGCGTGGTATGGGAAGATTGCAGAGTACCTGCAGTTCTGTGGATACCTGGCTTCTAACTCGGATTCTAGCTTGTTCGTTAAGAAGAAGGGAGAGCTAAGAGTCTTGGTCCTGCTGTATGTGGATGATATGATCATCACAGGGAATTCGGAGGAGGAAGTAGCAAGGCTCAAGGCTGAGCTTGCTATACGCTTCGAGATGAAAGACTTGGGAGAGTTGCATCACTTTCTTGGTCTTGAAGTGGAGAGGAAGGAGTGCGGGATTCTCATTAGCCAGAAAGGGTATGTTGATCGTATTGTGAAGCGGTTTGGCATGGGCGAAGGGAAGAAGTGCTCTACTCCACTGGAACCTGGGCTAAAGCTTCGACGAGATGAGGGAAGGGTGCTTAATGATCCCTTGGTGTTCAGGGCTCTTGTTGGGAGCTTGATCTATCTGACGATTACAAGGCCGGATATAGCTTATGCTGTTGGCCGAGTAAGTCGGTATATGGCTGAACCAAGGCAATCTCATCTAGTGGCGGCGAAGGGAATTCTGAAGTATGTCAAGGTGACTTCTGAGATGGGACTCCTCTATGGAAGGGATGCGGAGTTTGCGTTGCTCGGGTACACGGATGCTGACTATGGCGGTGATTCGGATGATCGAAGGTCTACTTCAGGTTATGTGTTCACTTGCGGTTCAGCTAGCATCTCGTGGTGTAGCAAGAAGCAGGACTCGGTGTCGGTTTCAACCACGGAGGCGGAGTATAAGGCTTCGGCCTTGGCTGCTCGGGAAGCCGTTTGGTTGAGGAGGCTCATAGAGGATGTTCATGAAGAAATGCAAGGGCCTACTTTACTCCGGGGTGACAATGAGAGTGCTCTCAAACTGGTAAACAATCCAGTGTGTCACGCCAGGACCAAGCATATAGAGATTGATCACCACTTCATCAGGGAGAAGGTGTTGGAGGGGTCTCTCCTGGTCGGGCATGTTCGGAGTGAAGATAATCTTACTGACATCTTCACGAAGCCGCTGTCGAAGGGGCCCTTTGAACGCTTGCGCAGCTTGCTGGGCTTGGTCACCACTTCTCACTTCAAGGGGGAGTGTTGAAATTTGTGAAGTGGAAGTGGGTGACGGGACAGGCCGCACGGCTTATGCGGACAGCTTTGGCGGACTGGGCGGACTGGGCGGACTGAGGTTGCGGCCTGGTGAGAAGTCTGGTGGAAGCCGGCTGTGTTCTGAGCGGGTTGTTGCATGGAGTCCGCGGTTTGGTGCGGCCTGGTATCTGCGGATAGAGAGGCTTGCGGACTGGTGCATTGCTCAGTGGCCGCGGGTGCATGCTTGCGCTGTTGGCGGGTTGGTTCGAGTTCACGGGAAGCCTTGCGGACTGGTGTGTCTGCGGTTGGGGCTGTTGCGGACTGGGCCTTGAGCTTGGCTGAGGCCTTGTCGAGCTCAGGTGTTACAGCAGGTCTTGCTGTGGAGACCGGTTGGCGGACTGATGTTTGGAGTCCGGCTTGGTGCTACTGCGTTGGACAAGTGCGAGGAGCTCGCGGACTGGTTGCGGTCTGTGCTAGGGTGTTTGGCGGACGGGACTTTGTGTCCGCCATGCTCGCACTGGCCCTTGATGGTTTTGGACTTGGTCACACTTGGTGTCAAGTTCATGGTGTCCGCCGTATCCGCCAAGTCCGCTGTGACCGGGCGGACTGTTGCTGTTTGTCTTTGGTCGTGGACTTGTGGCGGATTGAGGTGTGGGTCTTGCGGACTGCCTCGGGTTGGTGCGGACTGCCATTGAAGAGGGTGCTGTCCTGAAGCAGTTGGAGCTTTGCGAGCTGGTGCCTTGTCCGCTTAGCTTGGGCGGACTGGAGAGGGTTCGTCATTGGTTGCCTTGCTCCTGGCGGTTTCCCTTGGTGACTGGCTAAGTCCTCGCGGACTGAGCGGACGGTCGTTTGTATTCGCGCGGACTGGGGCGGTGTCGCTATCTCATGGGCGGTGACCACACTCCTCACCTGGCCTATAAATAGGACCCCCTGGCACATCTACAGTAACCTAAGTAACGTGAGTGAACAGTAAATTGGGTTGGGCGAGTGCTGCGGTCTGTGTTTTTCAGTCCGCGCGGATTGTTTCAGGCTGACGGTTTGCTGTGTGCAGGTCGCGCGGATAACTTCAAGGAGCCAGGAGTTTGGCTGTGACTTCGGTCAGTGCTTGGAAGTGTGCGGTCTCTGCGGACTCAGCAGGAGGTCGCTCTGCGGCTTGTCAGTTCTGTTTCAACTTTCCCAGCTTCAATAACCTGTCCGCCGGCTTCAGGCGGGTAGGGGAGTTCCTCAGTTCGGGTTCAGCAGGAGGCGAATAACGGTTTGTCCGCGCGGCCTCGCGGTCTCGGCGGACTCCGTGGTATTCGGCGGATTGCAGCATAGCTTGGGCGAGCTCAGCGGTCTCGGCGGTCTCGGCGACCTCGCGGTCTCGGTGGACTGGAGTGTTGTCCGCCCGGCTTGTTTTTTGGTTCTTTCTGTTTACAGCTGTAATACTAGCGAAATCATGTCTCGCTATGTATGCCTCGGATTGTAAAGAAGTGAATGCATAATAAGACCTTCTTGTGCTTCCATTGTTTTGTTGGGTGCAACCTCTAGTCCTTGGGTTTTCCGCAGGTTCAGCGTGCGAACTGGGTAGTTCCGAAGATATTAATTTGGTGTTTGGGCTATCTTGCTGACCACGTTGAGAAAATTTAACATGAAGAACATCATCAGGTAAATCATTCCATCGTGGATATGTTAGCGGTACTTTAAATCCATTCCTCGCTTACAAACCAAGTTGTCCTATTAAAGGCTGCTCACACTTACCAATATGCAACCCATGCTGATCAAAATCAATATGAAACTGCTCTCCCGTGTCCCATGTTGAAATGCCATGAGCTACACCACATTCTCTCTTGCTACCTTTAAATTTCGAGGCATCTTCATAAATATACTATACTTCTCATATAATTAAGCAATATAATATTCAAGTACCTGCAGATGCACTTGAAATTGACTAGATGCCGAATTTGGTGGGCCAGTAAAAATTTCTTTGGGTAGTGAATGTGTATTGGTAATGTGTTCGGAGAGTGGTGGCTTGTGTATGGTCGCCGGTTGGGAGAGGGATGGTACATGTATAGTAGTTGACTGGGTTAGTACTGGTGGTGTATTTGTGGTGGGCGAATAGATCGATGGTATTGGATGTTTTGTGGCTCAAAACAGTGACTTAATTGTTGTGGCAGGAATAAAGGCTGGTGGATGTGTAGCGGGAGGGGAAACTTAAGGTGTAGTGGTGCAGTGTTCAGTTAGTGATGGTGGATGTGTTATGGGCGAAGCGAGTTGCATTTTTTGCATTCATAGTTTGTCCTGCAAGCTCTTTCTTCCCCTTTCCTGCAAAAAAATATCATTCCTGAGAAACCAGTTGTTATCACTAAGCTGACCAAACTACTACAAACTACCAAAAGTTTCGCATAGTCGACATACGGTAGTTCAAAAAGCATTCTAAAATAACATAGAAAAATGTTCTTAATAGTAGTGACAAAGAATTAAATATCTGAAATTGTAGCTATTACAAATACATCATGTATATAGAAATCATGTTGCTTTGTTTTTACTCATTTTATTGTGCAGTAGAAATCGCTACTTTTTTAGGGAGTTCTGTGAAGGTCAGATGAGTTTGAACGTGTCAATGTCAGTTCTACTACATCCAGCCAATATTGAATTTGACAAATTCTTGCATTTTGTAAAGGATATTTTCTAATTCAGACCCTGCATCATTAGGTGAAGAGACATTCTTTGTTGATGTCATAATTCTATTGTATTCCACCAACTGTCAAATATTCAGACGAACTGTCAAATATATATAAATTAGCTGCAAAAAAATGGACATGAAAACACCTTCAAAGCAAGAACATATATAAATTTTGCCAACTGTCAAATATGAATTATCAAATACCAGAACATTAGCAGAACTTTTATGGTTCAAATATCAAATACAACTTACGTTTTTATATAGAAAAGCAACATATAACTTAAATTCACACCATCAACTCCATCTCTAAGATGCCATCAACTCCATCTCCAAATAGAGAGAAGCAACATTTAATCTTCAATTATGTCATCATCAATAGCATTATCAACATCCAATTGTGCATCATCAACTAATATGCCATCAACTCCATCTCTAACCCAATGAACATCATCATCACGTGCATATATTCTTTCATCTAATTCTTGTTGACTTAGTGGTTCAATTTGAGGCACAAGCCGAGAAACATGGGATGAATCCTTGGAGTACATATCAAATGAATCTCGAATTGTCAACTGCATAACAACTTCCCAATCAAGTTCTAATGGATCTGTGACATAACACACTTGTTCTGCTTGAGTGGCTAATATAAAAGTCTCATTTGTTAGCTTGTTATTTGTATCACTGATTGAGATTTACGGCTCTTGCACTTCAAGATTGTACACTCGAGGTTGCGTTTGGGCTGTAGATTACTCGACCACTGCCTTACCCTTTTCCTCATAAGATGCACCCGTCTTCTTCTCACCCCTTGGAGGTCCACTCCAACAATTGTTGGCTAAATGTCCTTGCTTCCAACATTTAAAGAATGTACGAGTCTCAACACATCCTTGCCCATAGGTTCCCCCGATGAAACAGTCAAAAGAGTTGGTTCAGCAGGCCTGAACCTTTTCTTGTCTCGTCTCCGAAACTCCTATTGTTCCGACTGTGGGACCTTAAATTCCGACTTCTCCACCTCCAGACTCTTCTTCTCTTGCACCCGTTTCAAATCCTTCTCCAGCGCACGGGCTGTCTCTACCAACGCTTGGAAACTTTGATTCATCGAACTCGGGAGTGCCAACCTCAGCTCATCACGTAGTCCCTCATAAAATCGATTCGACTTTCGTGCTTCCTCAGCGATGGTAGACCCCGCATAGCACCCCAGTCGAGTAAACTCATGCAGGTATGTATCAATATCACTCTCGCCCTGCACCAGACGTAAAAACTCATTTTCCATGGCAATCCGCTGCGACACTGGCAAATACTTGGCCAAACATAATCGTGAGAATTCTTCGATCGACATCTCTACCAATCCTCGACCTACCAAGTAGTGCAATTCCACTTCATCCCACCAAAGCATTGCATCTCATTCCAACAGAAAAGTAGCTAATGTAACTTTCTGCTCCTCCGCAATCCGGATTGCTGCCAAAATTCTCTTTACTCTTACAAGCCAATCTTCCGTCTGCGTCGGGGAACCCGTTCCTCCAAATATAGGTGGATGAAACTCCATAAACCGCTTCAATTGTCCGTCAGCTGCTTTCTCATCAACCACAACCTCCACACTCTCTTTCCTTACACCAAGCCGTACCGGTACCCCTGTAGTCTTTGCCTGCCCAGTAGGCTGTGCTTGCAATACTGCGAGCACTGTCTCAGTCACAACATGTATGGTCTCCGTCGAGGGAGGTGTAGGGGCTTCAACTGGTGTCGCACTCTCATCGGAACGCTGGGGCTCAGACTGCCCAACACCACTCCTTATCACCTATCAAGGGACAAAACACCAGTTACGTTCAATCCATAAGGACAAACATACATGGAATACACGCTCACGCTCCTCACGTGCTTGTATTACATTCCTCGTGGACATTATTGAGTTCAATTATGTTCTCCCTCCCACAAATCTCAAATATTGCTCTGATACCACTTTGTAACGCCTCCTTTCGTTATATAGAATATAAAGGTGCGTCCGGTCGGGGCCCCACACCATATTCCACAAACAAACGAGGGAATTACGTATGAATATCAAAATCATGTTCTTCTCGTATCCTAACTCAGAGCATTCTAGCATAGCTTTTTAAGTTATAAGAACTCAACTGCATGAATGTCCACTAAATATATAAAATCCACATTTATACATAAACTAGGAATGTATACAACACACACATGCTTATGGCCTTAAGGCCTTACAAGTTGCTCTTTAAAAATATACAATTTCATACATCGGCATGCAGGCGAGCCACACATGAAATCCAAGCATTCTTCGCACGGCCTTCAAGGGCCTTTAAGTAGCAAGGCTTCATTCCGCTCAATTCAATTCAACCCAGCAGCACCTCCAAGTACACATCCACCCAAAGAGCGGTAAACAAAGCAACGGTCAGCATTAGCTGACCAATTATATCAACCCTACCCCTTACCTGGGGCAGTGGTTCCAACCCTATAAGCATTGCAATCATAACATCTACCAATCACAACAAGTTCCCTCAGGCACAACAGTATCACAAATGTCGGCCTCCGCTAGACGCTCTGTGCACTCAGGGCACCTTACGGTGTACCGGACTCCATGAAAACACCACCTATTAGAAGTTATTAACATGTTGGTTGTCCGGTCCTAGTCACACCAACACGCATGCTGGGAACATTACACCCAAACCACTCAGAGGTCAGAACATCACGGCAAACTTGAGCATGAATACTTCAGATCGACCCACCATTGTGGCAGCAAGCCGGGTCTGTCCCGCATCCCCCCAAGCATTGCCACTAATTGATCTCCCAAAACAACCAGGGGCAAGTCAGCCTTTTCCCGTGCTCAAACCATCAGTAGCGCACCACATGACGTGGGTCGGCTTTCCCGCGCTCACACCATAAGGAGCTTACGCAAAGCATCCAAGATCAGCATACAACAAAAGAGCTTACATTCACAAGTCATATCACATAATACACGGAGTCTTCTCCGGTTCACAACATAACCATCACCAATCCAGTCTTGCCATCCGGATGGGCTTCACATAGCATGTCTATGCCGTACTACACACTTTCGGATCTAGATGCAGACCCAACTTGGAATCACTTATGCTTTCCACCTCTTGGTGGAGGATTCCATGCATATGTATAAAGAAAGGACTTCACTTATCCAAGGACATCGTTACCCTTGACGATCACTTTGGAGCCATGAACTTGCCAGATGGAAATCACCTCCACGGCTTTGCCTTCACGAATCCGCATTCGACTCACGAATTAGCCCGCTGAAGCTTCTCAGGCAGCTGTCTCCCTTCTCCCTTTCCTTCCTCTCTCTCTCTCTTTCTCTCTCTCTCCCTAGATCTTGAGAAAGGGGAAGGGCCTGGACGCTTGGATCCAGGATAAAGGAACTCAACGGCCTCAATTTGCCAGAAATATCCATTTTTGGCCTGACACGCCATGTAACACACCCGTGTAACAGGCCGTGTCCCTTAAGCAGAGCACAAACTGCCTTACCAAGAATAGGACATGGCCATGTGACACGGCCGTATCACATGGCGGACATGCCCGTGTCACACAATACACGCCCTGTGTCCCAGGCCGTGTACCCAATGATACAATCGTGTCCATCAGCACACGCATTCCCGACTGATCCTTAGAAGAACACGGCCCTGTAACACGACCGTGTCACAGGCCGTGTAATCAACTCGACTTGCCGCTCAACGATCGTCGTGCGCAGTTCGTCGACCAGAGGGGGACATGCCCTATAACACGCTCGTGTCGCAGGGCATGTTCCCTCTTGAGAACTTCTTGAGTTCATTTAGTCGAGCACTCGAGAGGCTGCTCAACACGAGCACGACACGCCCTGTGACACGCCCGTATCCCAGGCCATGTCACCTAGCCTGAAACCAAATTAGGATTTGGGGTGTTACACTTTACATCCATTTGGTATACTTTAAATCCTTTGAATGCAACATATGTAAGGAAGAGTCTGATGGCTTCCAATATTTCTATAGGGGCAAAGGTTTGATCAAAGTCAAAACCTTCATCTTGTCTGTACCCCTTGGCTACTAGTCTATCCTTGTTATTGATTATAATATCATTTTCGTCAAGTTTATTCATGTAAATCCACTTGACTCCTATTGCATTTTGTCCTTGTGGTCTGGGAACCTACTTCGAGACCTTGCATCTCTTAAACTGGTTCAATTCCCCTTGCATAGCTACAATCTAGAACTGATCAATGTTGGCCTCTTCAAATCTCCTGGGCTCAACCTGTGACAGGAAACCAGAGTACAAAGCTGCATTAAGGCTCTTGCTTCTTGTCACCACTCCTTGGTTTGCATCATAAATATTCTAGTGTATTTGATGATATCTTGGATGCCTGATAGCAAGAGATAGTATTCTTTCAGTATTAGCATCAGTAACAGCTTCTTGCATATCTTCATCCACTTCAAGTGTGTCTTGCATTCCTTTTGGAATATCCACTCCATCTTGGATTACTGAAGCAGCTTCCTTGATGGTTAGCTTGTCCATTATCAGCTCTATTCCTGTAGTACTAGAATAGGAAATTGGCAGCTCACTGTTAATCATGGTAGACTCATGAAAGACTACATGTACAGACTCCTCTACAACTTGACTTTTCAAGTTGTCGATCCTATAGGATTTACTATGATTGATGTACCCAACAAAAATCTCATCAAAGGACTTGGAAACAAACTTAGGCACTTATGACTTCCCATTATGAAGCACATAACACTTGCTACCAAAGATCCTGAGATAGCCCACGTTTGGTTTTCTTCCTTTCAAGATATCATAGGGAGTCTTCTCATTGCTCTTGGTGATTGAGGCTCTGTTATGGACATGACATGCAGTATTTGCTTCCGCAGCCCAAAAATATTCTAGGAGAGATGTGTCACTTAATTAGTTCCTTTCAACCTCTATGAGAGTCCTATTTTTCCTCTCAACTATCACATTTTGCTGGGGTGTTCTTAGAAAAGAAATTTTTTGATGAATCTCTTGCTCTTCATTTAACGTTTTCATGCAATCAGACTTGAATTCAGTCTCATGGCCACTTCTAATTTTAACCCCGTACTATTAAACTCATTTTGAATTTGCTTGACTAACTTTATGAAGATATCAAGGGTTTTATTCTTTTTCTTGAGAAAGAACACCCAAGCAAACCTAGAATAGTCATCAACCACCACAAGAGTGTAGACTTTCCTTCCTAGACTATGAATTGGCATAGAACCAAACAAGTCCATATGCAAGAGGTATAAACACCTCACAGAGACTTTGGCCCTAATTCCCTTGAAGGAAGCTTTTGTCTACTTTCCCTTTTGGCATGCTGAGCAAATGCTTTCCTTGGTGCATTTCACCTTATGACCATTCCTAACTAGCTCTTCCCTAAAGAGCTTGTCAATAGTCTTGTAATTAAAATGAGCTAGTCTCTTGTGTCATTGCACACAATATGAAACTTTCTCATTTACCACTAGACAAATAGGAGAGTCTGTATCTAGATACAGAAAGTTTAAGAAATAAACATTTTCCTTCCTATGCATGTCAAGATGACCTCTTGGTCACTTGACCTCTCAATCAAGCACTCATCCTTGTGGAAGACAATGACATAGCCAAGATAAGAGAGTTGCCTTTTGCATATAAACTTGTGTTGCAATCCTTCTACATAACCTACTTTTGAGATGGTGACTATGCCATTGGTAATCTTACCATAGCCTCTTATCACTCCTCTATCTAAACCGCCAAAGATAACCTTTGGTCCATCTTTCACTGGAGTCTACTCCTTTAATTTGCTCCTTATCTCAGTCATGTGCATGGAACAACCACTGTCCAAGTAACATATTGGGGTATGGGCACTTGGACTAACATGCATCACATAATTTACCTTACCTTAGGACACCAATTATTATTGGGTCCTATGTTCTGATTAGCCTGAAAATGAACATGTCTTCCAGCAGATTTTCTGACAGGAAGACTAACACTAGCTCTCGACATTGTAGGATTGTGCAAGTAATCTATGGCAAAATGCATCACCTTGCTACAACACCTGCACTCATGAATATTATACCTTTTCTTATAAGCAGGTCCTACAGTTGGGTTAACGGTTGGCTGTACAGAAGGAAGAGATGCAACAGCCTTCTACAAGTTTCTTTCAGCAAGGATCTAACTGAAGGTGAATCTTTCAGCAGGCTTTCTTGGCTTGTTCTAAATGCTATTTATAACAGTTTTCTTTGTAGATGCCATGCTATTTATAGTATCAGAGATAGTTAGATCTGGCTTACAGATAGACTTGCCCTTGGTTTGGGTCTTTACTGGATGGCCATGAGAGTTATCTACTGCCACTTTCTTGAGTGAAGGGCCTACTGCACCAAACACAAATGGTCTATGATGGGCCATTTGGATTACCTTATAGGGAGCCTTAAAGGCACTCATTCCCCTACTGTACCTTCCACCATAGTTGTTAACCTCTTGGTTCATACTAGTGGATTTGTCATTCATCCAGTGGCCATAAATACTTTCATGGTCATACCTGTTTGAAGGCAACATCACCTTCTTTAAAGGGAATGGTGGCTTGGAAGCTAGAGGCTGGACAGGAGCTTTTCATTTCCCTTTGCAAGGGGCAAAACTATTGTTTCTCTTAAATCCCAACCCCTTCTTACCCTTATGAGAGGAGGAGTCTATCAAGGGAAACATACTATTGGGCTTAGAGAAACTAGCCGTAATTCTCTTCTCCCTTTGGAGCTTATCTTCAATATCTCTAATGAGACTCTTCTTATACTTGATGGTGCCTATCTAGATGAGAGTCATGACCTTAAGTTCGTTAACTTCTATGTCTTTTTGATCCAGTAATGATGCTGTCTTAGCCAGCTTGGAAGCAGTAAGCTGAAGGGAGTTTATCTCCTCAGCTTGCTTCTTAGTCAACTTCTTGCACTTCTTAAAGGCATCCAGAAGTTCACAATACTTGTCAATCAATAGATTGACATCTCCTTCAGATTCAGAATCATCTTTACCACAAGATGAAGAAGCTTCTGTACAGGGACTAATCTCATACCCAGACTAAGAAGAACAACTAGATAGAGGAAGCACCTTCTCTAGACTAGGCTGACCCTTGTTGGATTCTTCATCAGACATTGACATCAACCCATCAGATCTATAAGCATCTTCTTAATCTTTATCCTCCTATGATTCATTGTCTGAATGTGATAGAGGTGCCCTAATAACTATCCTTGTAGCAGGATAGTCTTCAGTTTCTCTAGTAGTAAGTAGCCAGATGTAGGCTTCTTCATCTTCAGACACTAAGGAAGATGAGTCTGTCCAGCTCTTATCCTTCTTAGCAATGAAGGACTTTACCTTCTTGCCATTGTGCTAGTGAACCTTTTTCACCAGCCTCTTTTCTTTTCATTGGGTAGTCAGCAATTAGATGCTCCGATTTGCTGCAATAATAGCAGACAACTTTAGAGGAACTATGTTAACTAGTTTTAGAATTATACCTTTCTCCCTTGGAGTGATTCTTCCTGTGATGAGAGGAGGAGGAGGGTCTGCTTCTACACAGCTTCTTCTTCATCAGCTTGTGAAATTGCCTAGAGAAGACAGCAAAGTCTTTGTTAGACATACTGTATTCTAATGAGCTTGACCCTGTGCTGTCTGAATCAGTGAGCCTTCTTGGAGGAGAGGGAATCCTCTCCTTTCTCTTCTTAGTGCTATCTGCTTTGAAAGCAAAAGAATTTTCCTTGTCCTTAGATTTGCTTATGGTCTCCTCCTCTTTCCTAGTAGTAAGTTGCATCTCATAAGAGAGCAACTTCCCAAACATGGTGTGAGGGGGAGTATTAGACTGCTTTACCACTTCCCTGATGGCACGAATCTTGGTGTCCCAATCTCTAGTTAGAGAACTTAGGAACTTATCATTCAGCTCATAATGGCTGAAGACCATCTCATAGGTCTTCGGCTCATTCACTATCCTGAAGAACCTTTCATAGAATCCAGCTATACTCACTTTCTAGGCTTGCCTGAAAGCATCATACTCATGGTTTAGCATGGACTTCCTGTAATCTCTAACCTCTTCAGTTCCCTACATGTATACCACAAGAGTGTCCCACATCTCCTTCGAGGACTGGCAGTAAACCAGATTCTGAAAGGTAGAATCTTTTATGGCACTAACAATATTGTTTTGTGCCATCTTATCTATGGTGGCCAAGATGACTTCATCCTTGGTCATCTCTGAGTATTTCATTGCTGTCTAGACTACTACATCCAAAACTAAGGCCTTCATGGGGATGAAAGGTCCCTCTTTGACTCTCACAAATTTCCTTGGGTTAGAGGCTTCCATAAAAATCCTAACCCGCTCTTTCCAGATTCCAAAACTCTCCTTTCTGCGGATGGGGACTTTCATGGAACATAGCTCCATATAGTTCTCTCCTGACCCATAAGTATACTTCTTTTAGCTACCCTTGGATATCTGCTCTGATTGTTAAGTCATTCTTGAGCAACCTCCCGATGATACCACCTGAAAGTCTTTAATTCCAAGGTAGAAAATCACCTAGAGGTGGGGGGGGGGTGAATAGGTTTTTTGTCTTATATAAGTTTCCCTCTACTTAGTGTGTTGTGGGTGAGTTATATATTGCTTCCAAGACAAACACACAAAGCACACACATGATTTATAGTGGTTCCCCAGATTATGGGTACGCCCACTTTTCCTCCCACATTTCTAACAGTGTGTTACACAAGGCACTTCTCCAAAACTCGGCTCCAAAGAGCTTACAACACAAATCCCTCAGGATCTCTTAGTCTCCTCCAAGACCAACAGCTCGAGAAAAAAGCCCAACCTCAGAGCAATCTTGCTCCTTCGACTTAGTGATCAAAAGAACACCTACCTCAGACTTGAACACAAGTCCTGTAGCAAAGGCTATGGAGGTTAGCCCTACAACTCAGAGAGTAACACTCTCCTACCTCAGGCACACAGACCCTACCTCAGTAACACAGTCCTTATGCTCAGATCAACAAATGATCCTACCTCAACATTTATAAATTAGACTTATAACTCAGATCTAAGAGGACCCTATATCTCAGATCCAAGAATGGATCCTATAGAAAGGAAGTTTGGTTTGTTGATAAAGTTGATTTAACACCAGAGTAATTTCTCTGTGCCTATCTTCATGGATTGAGTTACCTCAGCCCTACTTTCTTCTAAGCTACAAGAGAATAATCTTCAATAAGTTAGATCTTGTGCTAGAAGTATCTCAAAAACTTGTTTCTTTACTTGTTGAAGAAGACTGAAGATTTGACAGTTCTTGTGTTCTTCAATCAGCTAAACTGGACCTGCAAAAACCTGAAAGCTCTGCTCCTTCTTTATCAGAACTTTTTCTAAACTTGCTATAATAGAAGAAATTGTTATAGCTAACTTGAAAGAACTTTTTGATCATCTGATTTAACTTCAAGCTTCGAGCTCGTCAACAATGGGGAGGAAGTAGATTTTCATCTGCAACTGTTCGAAATGAGAAGACCCTAAAAGTTAAGTTGCATCTTCCGATCGGGTTCCTTTCATCTTCCACCAATTAACTACTATTTGACCTGTGGGCACCAACTGTAGTTGTTGGCTATAGCTTGCTTTGATAGAAGTAGACGTACAATAGGCTTCAGGCGCGATTTATCGTGTTATGTAGCTATCCTGCAAAGAATTTGAACTTTGTTGGCTTTTGTTCACTTTTCCTGACATTAGCATCTGTGGACCTAGCCAAATTATTAGGTTCAATCCATTTATTGAGTGCGTCGAGTGAATGGACTTCACTCAACGAATCTGGACTTAGTCTAATTCTCTGCACCATCAGACGTTGAGTGCGTTGAGTGAACTGGCTTCACTCAACATATCTGGACTAGGCTAAATTCTTCTGCACTACCAGGCATTGAGTAAGTTGAGTGAATCTTCATCACTCAATGCCCCTAGACTTATCTGTAACTTCATTTATCTGCTATGCGTTGAGAGCATTGCGCTAGCCTTCATCACTCAACGCTTTTGTCCTTAGCCACTTCTCGAAAGTCTGCCAGCTTGCTGAGGCGTTGAGTGTGTTCCTTGAGCTGTCCTCACTCAACGCTTCTAGACTTGGACAGATTTTTGTGTCTATCTCTTTCATTAGTCTTTGACTGATTGCTCCTCTATCGATGTCTTCTGCTTTGGCGTGGAGTGAGCTAACCTCACTCAATGATTCTGGACTTAGCCAGATTTCTTGACAGAATCTTCAATTGCTTGAGCTTGTCTCAATGCTGCTTGGTATATGGCGTTGAGTGTACTAGCTTCACTCAATGCCTATGGACTTAGTCGATTTTTCAGCCTGCCAAAACTAAGGCTTTGACAAACTCAGCTTTACTCGACGGTTCTTGTTATATGGCGTTGTGTGAACTTCCTTCACTCAACGCTTGTGGACTTAGTTGATTTTCTATCTTACAAACTGCTATGCTTTGGTAGTCCTCCCTTTACTCAACTATTCTCGATGCCATTTGATATGTGGCATTGAGTGAACTGCCTTGATTCAATACATGTGCACTTAGCCACGGAATACCTTTGCAGACTGCTGTACTTTGACTGTCTATAC
This sequence comes from Platanthera guangdongensis, assembly GCA_039583875.1. Classification (NCBI taxonomy): domain Eukaryota; kingdom Viridiplantae; phylum Streptophyta; class Magnoliopsida; order Asparagales; family Orchidaceae; genus Platanthera; species Platanthera guangdongensis. Next base: position 86,165,737 of record CM077167.1, on the reverse strand, counting down.
CTTACTCAGCGCTTCTTGGCTTCTAGCATTGAGTGAACTGGCTTCACTCAATTCCCATGGGCTTAGGCGATTTTTAGCCTTTCCAACATCCTTCATTGACATCTGGCATTGAGTGAACTGACTTCACACAAATTATGTAGACTTAGACATATTTTTGACTATCCAATTCTCTACCTTGTGATAACCTATCATAACTACTTGGAATACCTTTCCAATCAAGGTGATAAGGACCAACCAACATGCACGAACTTGAACAAACATCAAATACAACTATATGTATAGCATTGACTTGTTTAACTTCTACAAATTTTGGACATTGTGGGCAATGGACCCAACATTTCTTCCCATTTTGTTATTATGAAAAGAAATGTGATAATGGAACACATCATGAAAATCAGAGAGAATGGTAAAGTTGAGAGTGTATTTGGAAGCAAAATAGGAAAAATCATAAATTTAAAATCAAGTGTAGAACTTGTGAAACAATGTGTAGAAACGATGACTGTGAGTGAACACGAACATTATTAAATTCATCCAGTTATATCATAGTCACATACACTAGTGAACAAAAGAAGTAGAATTATTTTTGGTCTAATTCTCATGAGATGAAATGTTATAGATGATATGTAGTGTACATGTGAGAGTTAGATGAAAAACGCATATGTTTAAACTTAAAATGTACATGAATAAGTGAAATTTACAATCATAACATAAAAATACACATAAAGAGCAGAACTAGTATCCAAGAATTCATAGCATGGAGGCTGAATAAATAGTCATATATTGATCACACATGACACTACAATTCTTTCCAAGGTGCTCATTCTCACAATGCTTATGAGGACTTATCAGGATTGTGAGTAGTGCTTGGTTGAGGTTCCTTGTCAACCCTTTTTTAAAATTGAATCAATTGCGATGTCGATTTATTTATTTATTTTTTAAAATAATAATATTATTTTTTTTGCTTTGGTGCTACAAAGGACTCTGAATTCACTTGTGCGATAATATATGATAATCAAATTTGCATTGTGCAGGGAAAATAAGAATAAAGTAAGAGTTTGTGAAAGTTTAGTGGTTATGACATAACACCCACAATTCACATATGCAGTAAAGATAAACACATATGAATAGTTTCAAAATAGTGAGTGATAGAGTATTGTCATAAATAAAATATTTCTCATACTTAGAGGAATGTGAAAACAATTGCACAATTAAAATACACTAGGAGAGTTGTATAGACAAAATGATATTAAAAGTTTCAATAGGATACAATGTTATAGGCAACACGTATAATAGAATATATATTGTAGAAAACCGAAACAAAATAAAGAAAGAATATTGGAAAGAAAAGAATAGTACTTTTCATACAAATATGGAGATCTGATCAGACAGGGTAGTTTAGTAATTTTTAGCTATCGCCAGGAGATTTTGGATATCGCCGATCGGCGATAGCACTAAAATATAAAAGCTATCAGATCTGGAAGTAAGACATCGGTTAGAGCATTTACTCCTGAAACCTTCGAGCAAAAACCTTTCTCGACATCGTCGAAAGCTTCAAAGCAAGGTATGTGTATACAAATATGGTTTCCTTTCTTTAGGATTTGTTGATTCAAATGTATTGAGGAAAGATTTAAGGGATCTCATGAAATTTTAAGTGAGAAAATTTCAGATTTTAGGTTGATTTTTCTAGAATTAGGCATGAGTTTGAAAATTGGATTTTTTGAGTGACGAGGCGTAGATCCATGTGATAGATGAAGTGTAAACATAGATATAGTAATATGAAGTACTTTATGTGTTTTTTGTAAAAATTGTTAAGACAAATCGTCAATAATTGATCTATGTGCGATATATAGTAAGTAGGGATGTGAATTTGAGGAAATGCAGGTTTAAGCTGTGAATTGATTGATTATAGATATCGCCCGACGACAATCATTATCGCCCAACGATATTGTCGTAGTGACTAAAATTAGGTTTTGTTTCTGTTTTCAGGAATGACTACAAGTTCTAAAACCAAGAGGAGCACAGGCAGTGATACACACTCCTCTTATCAAACTTTTCCTAGAATCGAAAATGCAAACATCAGAGTGGGAAAATTCATTGAATTCGATCAAGTCCTTCATTCACATATACATGATCTAATGATAATGGTAGGTATAATGTCAGTTATACTCCAAAACATGTTCTCATCAGTTTTAATTAGATAATTCTACAATCACTTAAGATATCCTAACTTCACTGAATTGAACGGGGGAGTGAGATCAAAAATCGAAGGGAAAACAGTTGAAATAACTCATCATGATTTAAGAAATGAGTTTGGTTTTATAGAGAGGGACTACGTATTGGATGTAGTTGAAAATGACATGAAAGATAAAGATTTGACTCTATTAAACCAGGTTTTACATGGAAATTCCACGAAAAACTTGATCAAGTCCACGATCACACTCACCTCTAATGCATGTTTAGTGCGAGAAATTTTGAGACATACTATTATGTTCAAATCCGGCAACACAAGAAAAATAATGGTTCAATTAAGTTATGTGACGTACATGATCATGGAGAGGGAGTTGTTTGAACTCTTACAATAGAACTTTCTGTTCTATCATCTGATTTAGCTCCAATTGATATAGTTAGCATAACATAGGTTTTGCACCTAGCACCAGCTCTATAGTTATGTTGATCTCTCGCTGCGGTGGAATCCCAGGGAGATCAATAGGAAGCACATAAGTAGACTCTAATACAACAAGAACATCACTCAAACTGGGCTTCATATCTAGTTCCTCTAACAACATGAAAAATAATTCGGCACCCTTCCGAACCGCCTTGACTACTTAGAGTGCTGACATCACTTTCTTGTTCGATCCTCGCATACCCGTTAACTTAGTCTCATTTTGTGTGTTTTTCACCAGTATGACTTCCTTTTAGTTGCAATCAATGCAGGCACGCTATACCGAGAGCCTTTCCATAACAAAGATCACATCAAACTCAGTTATCGGCAACACAGATGCTTCCCAATAAAAGTCATGACTTCATATCTACACCTTAACACATCAGGATCTATCCATGCGCAATAAGCACCTAATAGGTAGTAACAAATTCACTCGACCTGTCGGTACAAAAGGAGGCACTCTGATATGCACCACAAAGTCCTCAGACAGAAAGGAATGTGAGGCTCCTGTATCAAAAAGTACTCTCACCAGATAATCCAAAATCAAGACAAAGTCTAATACAAACAAGTAATACACATGCAATACACAATGTAGCAAGAATGGAGAGAATTGAAAGTGGTATGTTAACTCGTACATGTTACCACATCACTTTTATTAATGGCTGCCTATTGACCAAGATTATAGACTTGGGCCTGAGCTTGGGATGCAGTTGACTCTATTGTATTTTCATTTTCAGCAAACGTCACACCAGTCATTTTCTCGCCCATTGGATGACTACGTCAACATTCTCGAGCTAGATGTCCCACCTTGACACATGTGTAACAAGTGGGCGGACCATGCCCTGTCATCAATTTAGGTTTATTAGAAGAAGTTATTTCCGAAGACCTAGACTTCGTTTTCCATCTACTACGGAACCCAGATTTAGCAGAACGTGACACCTTAAAATCTATCTTCTTTAGTGCCAAACCATTCTTACGCTACACACTTTTTCTATATTGTTCTAGGTAATGGGTCGTATTGACCAAGGTTAGAAAACCTTGCATCATCAGACCTAAGAGAATCAACTGCAGGTCATCTCACAGTCCTTCATAAAACAAATTGGTTTTATGTTCCTCATTTGCAGACGTAAATACTGCATACCGTCCCATCCTTCTAAACTCGTGCAAGTAGTCTTCCACAGAACACTCGCCTAGAGTAAACCTTTGGAATTGAATGCAATATGTTGTGCAGATGGAAGATATCTTGCCAGAAAAAGTATCAAGCAATCCTCCATCGAGATCTCAATCAATTGCCTACAAGCAAACTTGTGCAATTTCAACTCATCCCCGTATAGCCTGGCCTCTCCCTCTAAGAATAAGGTTGCTACAGTGACATTCTACAACTCCTTCATTTTTGTTTCCATCATGGTTCTCTTAATTCTCGAGGGTTAGTCTTCATATTGTGTTGGGTTTCCAGTACTCGCAAACACAAGAGCATTGAAACCCATAACCTGTTTCAATTTCCTTTCTGTCACTCACCTTGCGGCCACTGACATAACAACCACTTGTATCACTGCCACATGCTCAACTACGCCAACCGATTCATGGATCAACGCATGTGTACAAGTTTTTACTTGCCCTCCTAGTCACGTATTGATTAATACAAACACAGCTTCATCAACCAACTTTATTGTTTCTATAGAAGGTGGGGGTGTTGGCACCTTAGTTGGTGCACTACTCTCCGTCGAGCGCTGGGGTTCACTCTGCCCCGCAACACTTCTAGTCGCTTATAATTGTGAAACATACAATTAAGCTATTAATAAAATTGCAAAAAGCTATTTTAGGGACATGCAGATTCCATAAACATGTGTAATTCATTCGTAAGTTCACATTCATGGGTTCTTTCACGATATAACGGAAGCTCAAAAATACGTGATCAGCACCCCTTAAAAAAATTCGACCATGAATTTGAATAGGAAAGACCGACACCAGAAGCTAATACCAAATTATAACACCTACATCTAACACATAAAATATAGCAGAATGTTCGATCGGGGCCCCACACTATATTCCATGGGTAGTCAGTGGAGTTACTCCTTGAAACCATTTCATTCAGGCATCCTAACTCAGAATAAAATCTAGCTGAAATAGTTACATTAGTCTTATAGCCCAAATACTAGGAATGTCCACTACAAAACATAGGAATGACATTTAATAAATAACATATTCTGGACTTAAGGGCTTACAACTATCTTCTTTATTAATGTATCTTCCATACATCGTCACACAGTATTGTCACGCATGAAAATAGTAAACATTTTCCTTTGGGACTTTCAAGGCCCACCAAACGCATCATAAGGGGCATCAGCTAGCTACTTTCCACTTGGCTCTCTAGCACCTTCCCAAGCACGACATGCAAATGTGGCAAAATAAAGCAATACTCATCATTAGCTGACCAAATTATAACGAACCCCACCCCTCACATGGGGTGACGGTTCTCCTTCCCTGAAAACAACATATATTTCTTTTGGCAACAAAATGTGCATTTAAGCACCATTCAGAACAAACATTTGCCCGTACGGCGACACGCCCCATGCACTCATGGCATATTATTAGTGTATTGGGTTTCCCAGGGTACCACCTCCATCCACAGTCCTACACTTGATGGTCCAAACTTGAGCATTCTACTCTTTCTGGCTCATGGCTAAAGACTCTCATTATGTCAACGGCGAAAGCCAAGTACTTTAGGAAATCTAGTACACGAACGACATAATACATGTACCGATCAGCTTTTTCTCATTGCTCTAATTGACATGACAACACTAAAAGCCAAAGAATTCAAGACATAAGACATGATGCGGATCAGCCTCCCTTTTACCGTTTGGCTCTTATGGCCTTAGAGCTGGGCACTTCAGACTCTCAGCTTCGATTTCCATCCACCTTATCCCGAGGACCCGGGCTTGAAATCATCATAATACTAGCACGCATTGCCAAAACAGATGGGCTCTCAAGCATCAATAGATTCACATGCTACACACTATGTCTCGTGGGCATAGGCTCCGCAAATACAATCATGCTGGCTCTCACGGCCACCTTAGTTGGGATCTTAAGGCTCTTAGCTCAATCATATGTCTCCAAGAGATAGGCCTCTCAAACATTGCTCGCTAGGATCTACTGATGGTGGTAGCACTATCACGGCGCGGTAGGGGACATAATATCATTTATTCTTCCACTTTGTGTAAGACCCCCCCCCCCTTCCCGGATCCCAAAATACGGTACGAAGGGGGTCTTATGCCCAAAACAGCCGCCTTGCGGTAGCAATAGAACATGAGCCAACCTGTACCACAAGATGCATGTTCCGCCGGCTACAACCAATATCAATACATATGCCAACCCAACCAAAATATAATAAAGAGAAGTCAAATCCACACTAAGTAATACTGTCCACATAGTATAACAAATAAGAGAAGCTAAAACATGCTTCTACAATATTTCAGAGTACAGCTAATAAACGCCTGAAAGGGCTACATCAGTGTCGCTCAACACTCACATCAGTAACTGACGGTAGCGACGGTACCGTCCCTTTAGGCCCTGTCGTCCTGGCCTGGATGTCCTGCTGCAAAGTCTGTGGCTGCTCTACCTGCGGGGTGACCTCTTAAAAAGGACGACGTAACAACAGTTAGTCGAAAAGAATAAGTGGCTTCACATCTGCTCCCCCGGCGACTCCTCGGCATCGGGCGGTGAAAGGAACAAGGGTACAAGGTATAATAAATAGTATAAGCAGGTACAAGCAGGCAGTAATGGTATAACATGATTAACAGTATTATAAACTAGCAGTTCTACAAGAGCTATAACAACCATCAAGTACAAGTAACTACAACAGGAAAATAACTAAACTTATAAGGATGCCCATACAAGCTTATAAGTTAAGGATCGTGTTACATAAAAGTAACTCATCGTATAAGAGTGCCCATACAAACTTATACGATGAGGATCTTGTTTGTGCAATGCTATGTAATGGTATGTATGCTATGCAATGACTCACCCATAATCACACACATGCAATTGCAATGTCGACACAGACTATAGTTCCCACTATTCGAGCACGTAGCTAACCTCTCTCAGGCATCAACCGCTGTGGCCAGGCGGTGACATTAAAGCGGGCATCTCTACTACTAGGCGGGTATCCACACTACTTCACCTAGGCCTCGATACGCCTCAACGCTAAGAACACAATAGCGGAGCCCATGCGTACTATGGCCCAGCGGGCTCTCGGGTAGATGTGCACCGAGAACACAACCCGAACTGGCCTAGTGTGACCATGAAGGGGCCTAAGAAGAAGGCACGAGGACACAGCCCAATCGTTCACCTGGCATGGAAGGAGCCCTGGGATGTGAACACCGAGGACCAAGCCCAACCGCCCAAAGTCTAACAGGAAACTTCCATCGGTGTGACGATCGGCGAGCCCGTAGACCTGCCACACTATCCTTAACCTAGGATTATGACACCGCGTGTCGACTCACACCGCATGCAATTCCACATCACCGTGGCATGGAACTAGCCTCAGAGAAAGCACGAGGACCAAGCCCAACCATCCACTCGGCATGGAAGGAGCCCCTGGAAATGAGCACCGAGAACCAAGCCCAACCGTCCGACTTTAACTCATCTCATTGCCATCCCAACTAGTGACGGTTAACACCGTACTTACATCCCGTCATAATGTTACCTGTAGGGAGATGACACTCTAAACATTGGACACTAAATTCATTTCGTTAAACAATTATACACATGGCCATAAGTTATCATCCCACCTTTCATCCCAAATGATTCAACGTATTATAAACATGATGCACATTTATATTAGTCTACCAATTTCTATCAAATCTTCTGTTTAAGTGTGCTTCGCTTCACAAATCAATTTCATGGGATCCAAATATTAAACTTCATCAATTATAGAACTAGGATGATTAACATAAAAGAGTTCACCCAAACCTAAAGTTAATTGCAACATTGAATCCACCAAATCCAAATCCATGTTATACCAAACCCAAAATTTAAGTGCAGAATAAATCTAGACATCAACTTCAACCGGAGATTCCTGAAGCTACATGAATCTGGTGAAAACGTGTAACCCCTCGATGGAAAGGTCTTTCCATAGGCTACAATGTTTATGTTCAGACCACAACCCAGATTCTATAGTATCATATTTGAAATCAGCCTTGAATTCCGCTGCGTACAGAACACAATTTCTGCATGCAGGATTTATCGGACGTCATATTCATCCAGACTTTCCCATGGCTACAAATATTGCCTGAATTCGTGCAACCATTCATTGGAAAGGTATTTTCAATGGCTTTAACTTTCATGTTTAGTTGAAATCCCAGATCTGGCCATATCACATGTAAAAATGGCGAAGAGGATCATTGCGCACAGGACATAGATTCTGCACGCATCTTAAAGGTGGAATGAACGGTGTCGGTTCATCTTCTTCCTCAAGTCGATCTTCACAAATCACACCAGATATTCCTCCTCCCTTATTCACACTTATGAGGCCATGACTCTTCACGAAACCATCCCCCATCATCACATAGAAGGTTGGAGAGGTTGAAGACACCACTAAACTTAGAGCACAAGACCTAGAACGACCTCTTCCTAGAGAAATCACCATCTCGCAAGTCTAGACTCTTTTGAGTCGAAATCTTGCCTAGATAACTACAGATCTAGCATCAAGGGAGAGGGGAGGAATCTCACCTCATTTCCGGCATTTCAACTATTTCCGGCCATAGATCGAGTAAATCTCCTCGACGGCATCTTCTCCTTCACGGCGGCGGCGGATCTTCTCCTCGAAGACTTGCTCCAGCAGTTTTCCCTCTCTACAGAAGTTTCTCTCAGAAAAAATGGCTAGAATGAGGAGTGAAAACGGCTTGGTTTTTCACAACCCTTATATATGAAAAGTGACACGGGTAGGGACACGCCCATGTCCATACCCGTGTCCTGCTTCGGGCGAAGCGTCAACGACGGTTTTAGTGTCGGTTCAATACTCGACACGGGTAGGGACACGCCCGTGTCCCGACCCGTGTCCACATGACACGGTCGTGTTCCCTGGCCGTATCCTTCTCTGGATACATCTCGACGAACTCAACTCGACACACAGACACATAGGTAGGGACATGCCCGTGTCTCTACCCGTGTCATACATTTCGTCAGTCTCGACACACTTCTTCGATCTCGACATGCTTCATCGAGTTCAACTTGACACACACACAGGTAGGGACACGCCTGTGCCTCTACCCGTGTCATACACTTTGTCGATCTCGACACACTTCGTCGATCTCGACACGCTTCGTCGAGTTCACCTCGACACACACGGGTAGGGACACACCCGTGTCTCTACCTGTGTCACTGCACAGGATACACTTCGCCGATCTCGACTAGTTTCGTCGATCTCGACACACACACGGGTAGGGACACGCAAGTGTCTCCACCCGTGTCACGTCACACGGGTAGTGACACGCCCGTGTCACTACCCATGCCTTCTATGGACATATTCGAGTCGTCGACTCCAGATCTGGGCTCTCCCACACGGGTAGGGACACGCCCGTGTCTCTACCTGTGTCCTATGCTTAACTGATTTCTCCTCCTATTAACAGGTACAGCCCTGTTGCCAACACTCCCCTGAGCCCAAGTCAGCACTCCTTACTCTAAAATGCACACGAGGGGCCTAGTGCGAATCGGTACGTTACAAATCCTATAAACAAAATAAAAGATTTTGTCCCCGAAATCAGGCTAAGGTTGTGGGGAGAAAAAGCATACAGAACATAAAATATGCTTTTAAACAAAATTACCTTGGCAAAATAATTCCGGGTAGCATTTTTGCATCAAGTCCACCGGCTCCCATGTATACTCCTCCTTCCCATGATTAGACCATAGCACCTTTACCAAAGGAACACTTTTGCGGTGCAATATTCCATTCTTGTTGTCTACGATCCGCACCGGCTCCAGTCTCACAGACCTATCAGTCGCCACTACAACATGAATAGTGGGGATATATTGAGCGGCCGCAACAACGACTTACGAAGCGACGACACATGGAACACGTCGTGGAGATTCTCTAGCTCCGGCGGTAACTCCAGCTGATAGGCCAACTGGCCAATCCTTTCCAGTATAGTCTAAGGCCCAATGTACCTTGGACTGAGCTTTTTCACACCACGCACCCGTGACACTCCATGCATCGGCCGAATCTTCAGAAACACCTTATCACCCACTTGAAACTCCACCATCCGGTGCTTTGAATTATAATACTTTGCCTGCCGACTTTGAGCCTCCAACATGCGATCCCATATCAGTCTAACCACCGCATCTGTATCATCAATATACTCAATTCCCAAAGCCTTTGGGTCTCAATCTTGCTCCCAAGATAAGGGGGTCCTACATCTTATCCCGTAAAGGCTTCATGGGGCACTATGCCGATAATCGCTTGATGACTGTTGTTGTAGGAGGATTCTACCAGTGATAGGAGCCTTTCCCACGGCTCTCATCTATCCAACACACATAATCTCAATAAATCTTCCAGTGTTCTGATGGTTCTCTCAGACTGCCCATCCGTCTGAGGATGAAACACGGTGCTAAAGGTAAGGCGCAAACCCAAATACGCCTGTACCGTCTTCCACTCCTTTGAGGTGAAACGACCATCCTGGTCAGAAACGGTTGTTTTAGGCACGCCATGATACCGTACAAACTGCTCCACAAAAAGGCGCACCAAGACATTTACGTGAGCCTCTTTCTTCATAGGGATGAACCGGGCTTCTTTCGTCTGACGATCCAGATCACCCACACCAAATCATTCCCTGAGCGTGAGCGAGGTAACACATGGACAAAGTCCATCAAGATATCCTCAAACTTCCACTCGGTGATGGGAAACGATTGTAACAAACCACCGGGACTCTTGTATTCCGCCTTCACCCTTTGACAGGCTTCGCAGTGTATAACAAAATATCTGACATCCTTCTTCATTCCCGGACAACACATGGTCTTTCGTATGCCGGCGTACATCTTGGCGATACCCTGGTGCACTGAATACTGAGAGCAATGTGCCTCTCTCAAAATATCCTCCCGGATTTTACCGCCCTTGGGAATGTAGAGCCTGTCGCGGAAATAAACGAGGCCGTCTTTTAGTGTATACTCATCAGTAGTCCCATCTTCGATTGCCTTGATTGTCGGGGCCAGAGCTGCATCCCTTCCTTGCTCCGCCCGGATTTGGTCCCGGATATCACAAACTATGCTCATGGTTGCCAAGTACTCTGTATACTCTGTCGAAGGAGCCTTATATACCAAAGTAATATCCATCTCTTCAATCATTCGAGCTAACTCCATACTCATCAACCGAGACTCTGGGCTTGAGTCTGGTACCTTTCTGCTCAATGCATCGGCCATCGAGTTTGATTTTCGGGATGATACTTAAAAGTAAACTCATAATCGCACAGAAACTCTAACCATCGCCGTTGTCTCAGGTTCAATTCCTTCTTTGTGTGAACGTACTTTAAGTTTTTATGCTCTGAAAAGATCTCGCAGTGGATGCCATATAGATAGTGCCTCCAAACCTTCAAGGCGAACAACACTGCTCCCAATTCCAAATCATGAACCGGGTAATTGACTTCATGCTTCTTCAACTGTCTTGAAGCATAGGCAATCATGTGTCTGTTCTGCATCAACACCGCTCCAATCCCTTGATATGACATGTCAGTGTAGACTTGAAATCCTTCCTTCCCAGACGGAAGTGCTAGGATGGGGGCGAAGGTAAGTCTATACTTCAGCTCTTGGAACGTCGCTTCGCACTGGGGTGTCCACTCAAATGGCACACCTTCTTTATCAAGGAAGTAAGAGGGAGGGCAATCATTGAGAACACTTTTACGAACTTACGACAATAACCGGCAAGTCCAAGGAAGCTCCTCACATCTGTCGCCGACTTCAAGGGCGACCACTCCTTCATGGCACGCACCTTGGCCGGATCAACCGCTAGACCTGCTCCACTGATCACATGCCCCAAGAAAGCAACCTCTTTAAGCCAGAATTCGCACTTGCTGAACTTGGCGAACAAGGCATGATCTTTTAATTTCTTCAATACCAAGGTCAAGTGCTCAACATGCTCCTCCTCCGTCTTTGAGTAGACCAGGATGTTGTCGATGAAAACAATGACGAAGATATCCAAGTAAGGTTCAAACACCTTGTTCATCAGGCTCATGAAGGCCGAAGGGACATTTGTGAGCCCAAACGACATTACAGTGAACTCGTACAGTCCATAGATTGAACTAAAGGCCGTTTTCTGGATGTCCTCCTCTTGTATCCTCAACTGATAATATCCTGAGCGCAAATCCAACTTATAAAACCAATGCGCTCCCATCAGGTGATCGAACAACTTGTCGATCCGGGGTAGCGGATAGGTGTTCTGCATTGTCAGCCGATTGAGTTCCCGATAGTCTATGCATAAACACAGGGTTCCATCCTTCTTCTTGACAAACAATACAGGGGCTCCCCAGGGTGACAAGCTGGGGCGAACGAACCCTGACTCCACCAGTTCTTGCAGTTGAACTCTAAACTCCGCGAGTTCCTTCAGGGACATTCGGTAAGGGGCCTTGGATACAGGCTTGGCACCCGGTACTAAATTAATTTGAAAATCAATTTCTCTATGCAGGAGGAATCCTGGCAGATTCTCAGGAAATACCTCGGGTAAATCCGGCACTACCCGTACATCTTTCATATCCAACGCCATCTCCTTCAACTTCACACGGGTAGTGACACGCCCGTGTCACTACCCATGTCCTTCTATGGACATATTCGAGTCGTCGACTCGAGAGCTGGGCTCTCCCACAGGGGTAGGGACACGCCCGTGTCTCTACCCGTGTCCTATTCTTGAGTGATTTCTCCTCCTATTTACAGGTACAGCCCTGTTGCAAACACTCCCCTGAGCCCAAGTCAGCACTCCTGACTCAAAAATGCACACGAGGGGCCTAGTGTGAATTGGTACGTTACAAATCCTATAAACAAAATAAAAGATTTCGTCCCCGAAATCAGGCTAAGGCTGTGGGGAGAAAAAGCATACAGAACATAAAATATACTTTTAAACAAAATTACCTTGGCGAAATAATTCCGGGTAGCATTTTTTGCATCAAGTCCACCGGCTCCCATGTATACTCCTCCTTCCCATGATTTGACCATAGTACCTTAAACAAAGGAACACTTTTGCTGCGCAATATTCCTCTCTCGTTGTCAATGATCCGCACCGGCTCCAGTCGCACAGACCTATCAGTCGCCACTACACCATCAATAGTGGGGATATATTGAGCGGCCGCAACAGTACCTTATGAAGCGACGACACATGGAACACGTCGTGGAGATTCTCTAGCTCCGGCGGTAACTCCAACTGATAGGCCAACTCGCCAATCCTTTCCAGTATAGTATAAGGCCCAACGTACCTTGGACTGAGCTTTTTCACACCACGCACCCGTGAAACTCCATGCATCGGCCGAATCTTCAGAAACACCTTATCACCCACTTGAAACTCCACCATCCGGTGCTTTAAATTATAATACTTCGCCTGCCGACTTTGAGCCTCCAACATGCGATTCCGTATCAGTCTAACCACCGCATCTGTATCATCAATATACTCAATTCCCAAAGTCTTTGGGTCTTCATCCTGCACCCAAGACAAGGGGGTCCTACACCTTCTCCCGTAAAGGGCTTCATGGGGCACCATGCCGATACTCGATTGATGAATGTTGTTGTACGAGAATTCTACCAATGGTAGGAGCCTTTACCACGACTCTCCTCTATCCAACACACATAATCTCAATAAATCTTCCAGTGTTCTGATGGTTCTCTCAAACTGCCCATCCGTCTGAGGATGAAACGCGGTGCTAAAGGTAAGGCGCGAACCCAAATACGCCTGTACCGCCTTCCACTCATTTGAGGTGAAACGACCATCCTGATCCGAAACGATTGTTTTAGGCACGCCATGATACCGTACGAATTGCTCCACAAAAAGGCCCACCAAGACATTTACGTGAGCCTCTTTCTTCATAGGGATGAACCGGGCTACTTTCTTCTGACGATCCAGATCACCCACACCAAATCATTCCCTGAGCGTGAGCAAGGTAACCCATGGACAAAGTCCATGGAGATATCCTCAAACTTCCACTCTGTGATGGGAAATGATTGTAACAAACCACCGGGACTCTTGCATTCCGCCTTCACCCTTTGACAGGCTTCGCAGTGTGTAACAAAATATCTGACATCCTTCTTCATTCCCGAACAACAGATGGTCTTCCGTAGGCCGGTGTACATCTTGGCGATACCCTGGTGCACTGAATACTGAGAGCAATGTGCCTCTCTCAAAATATCCTCCCTGATTTTACCGCCCTTGGGAATGTAGAGCCTGCCGCGGAAATAAACGAAGCTGTCTTTTAGTGTATACTCATTAGTAGTCCCATCTTCGATTGCCTTGATTGTCGGGGCCAGAGCTGCATCCCTTCCTTGCTCCGCCCGGATTCGGTCCCGGATATCACAAACTATGCCCATGGTTGACAAGTACTCTATATACTCTGCCGAAGGAGCCTTATATACCAAAGTAATATCCATCTCTTCAATCATTCGAGCTAACTCCATACTCATCAACCGAGACTCTGGGCTTGAGTCTGGTACATTTCTGCTCAATGCATCGGCCACCGAGTTCGATTTTCGGGATGATACTTCAAAGTGAACTCATAATCGCACAGAAACTCTAACCATCGTCGTTGTCTCAGGTTCAATTCCTTCTTTGTGTGAACATACTTTAAGTTTTTGTGCTCTGAAAAGATCTCAAGGTGGATGTCATATAGATAGTGCCTCCAAACCTTCAAGGAGAACACCACTGCTCCTAATTCCAAATCATAAACCGGGTAATTGACTTCATGCTTCTTCAACTGTCTTGAAGCATAGGCAATCACGTGTCCGTGCTGCATCAACACCGCTCCAATCCCTTGATATGACATGTCAGTGTAGACTTGAAATCCTTCCTTCCCAGACAAAAGTGCTAGGATGGGGGCGAAGGTAAGTCTATCCTTCAGCTCTTGGAACGTCGCTTCGCACTGGGGTGTCCACTCAAATGGAACACCTTTCTTTGTCAAGGTAGTACGAGGGAGGGCAATCTTTGAGAACACTTTTACGAACTTACGACAATAACCGGCAAGTCCAAGGAAGCTCCTCACATCTATCGCCGACTTCAAGGGAGACCACTCCTTCATGGCACGCACCTTGGCCGGATCCACCGCTAGTCCTGCTCCACTGATCACATGCCCCAAGAAAGCAACCTCTTTAAGACAGAATTCGCACTTGCTGAACTTGGCGAACAAGGCGTGCTCTTTTAATTTCTTCAATACCAAGGTCAAGTGCTCAACATGCTCCTCCTCCGTCTTTGAGTAGACCAGGATGTTGTCGATGAAAACAATGACGAAGATATCCAAGTAAGGTTCAAACACCTTGTTCATCAGGCTCATGAAGGCCGAAGGGATATTTGTGAGCCCAAACGGCATTACAGTGAACTCGTACAGTCCATATGTTGAACTAAAGGCCGTTTTCTGGATGTCCTCCTCTTGTATCCTCAACTGATAATATCCCGATCGCAAATCCAACTTATAAAACCAATGCGCTCCCACCAGGTGATCGAACAACTCGTCGATCCGGGGTAGCGGAAAGGTGTTCCGCACCGTCAGCCGATTGAGTTTCCGATAGTCTATGCATAAACACAGGGTTCCATCCTTCTTCTTGACAAACAATACAGGGGCTCCCCAGGGTGACGAGCTGGGGCGAACGAACCCTGACTCCACCAGTTCTTGCAGTTGAACTCTAAACTCCGCGAGTTCCTTCGGGGCCATTCGGTAAGGGGCCTTAGATACAGGCTTGGCACCCGGTACTAAATTAATTTGAAAATCAACTTCTCTATGCGGGAGTAATCCTGGCAGATTCTCAGGAAATACCTCGGGTAAATCCCGCACTACCCGTACATCTTTCATATCCAACGCCATCTCCTTCAACTTCACACGGGTAGTGACACGCCTGTGTCACTGCCCATGTCCTTCTATGGACATATTCGAGTCATCGACTCGAGAGCTGGGCTCTCCCACACGGGTAGGGACACTCCCGTGTCTCTACCCGTGTCCTATTCTTGACTAATTTCTCCTCCTATTATCAGGTACAGCCCTGTTGCAAACACTCCCCTGAGCCCAAGTCAGCACTCCTGACTCAAAAATGCACACGAGGGGCCTAGTGCGAATCGGTACGTTACAAATCCTATAAACAAAATAAAAGATTTCGTCCCCAAAATCAGGCTAAGGATGTGGGGAGAAAAAGCATACAGAACATAAAATATTCTTTTAAACAAAATTAGCTTGGCGAAATAATTCCGGGTAGCATTTTTGCATCAAGTCCACCGGCTCCCATGTATACTCCTCCTTCCCATGATTAGACCATAGCACCTTTAACAAAGGAACACTTTTGCGGCGCAATATTCCTGTCTCGTTGTCTATGATCCACAGTGGCTCCAATCGCACAGACCTATCAGTCGCCACTACACCATTAATAGTGGGGATATATTGAGCGGACGCAACAGTGCCTTACGAAGCAACGACACATGGAACATGTCGTGGAGATTCTCTAGCTCCGGCGATAACTCCAGCTGATAGGCCAACTGGCCAATCCTTTCCAGTATGGTATAAGGCCCAACGTACCTTGGACTGAGCTTTTTCACACCACGCACCCGTGACACTCCATGCATCGGCCGAATCTTCAGAAACACCTTATCACCCACTTGAAACTCCACCATCCGGTGCTTTAAATTATAATACTTCGCCTGCCCAGTTTGAGCCTCCAACATGCGATCCTGTATCAGTCTAACCATCGCATTCGTATCATCAATATACTCAATTCCCAAAGCCTTTGGGTCTTCATCTTGCATCCAAGACAAGGGGGTCCTACACCTTCTCCCGTAAAGGGCTTCATGGGGCACCATGCCGATACTCGCTTGATGACTGTTGTTGTAGGAGAATTCTACCAATGGTAGGAGCCTTTCCCACGGCTCTCCTCTATCCAACACACATAATCTCAATAAATCTTCCAGTGTTCTGATGGTTCTCTCAGACTTCCCATCCGTCTGAGGATGAAACGCGGTGCTAAAGGTAAGGCGCGAACCCAAATACGCATGTACCGCCTTCCACTCCTTTGAGGTGAAACGACCATCCTGGTTAGAAACGATTGTTTTAGGCACGCCATGATACCGTACGAACTGCGCCACAAAAAGGTGCACCAAGACATTTACGTGAGCCTCTTTCTTCATAGGGATGAACCGGGCTACTTTCGTCTGACGATCCAGATCACCCACACCAAATCATTCCATGAGTGTGAGCGAGGTAACCCATGGACAAAGTCCATGGAGATATCCTCAAACTTCCACTCGGTGATGGGAAACGATTGTAACAAACCACCGGGACTCTTGCATTCCGCCTTCACCCTTTGACAGGCTTCACAGTGTGTAACAAAATATCTGACATCCTTCTTCATTCCCGGACAACACATGGTCTTCCGTAGGCCGGCGTACATCTTGGCGATACCCTGGTGCATTGAATACTGAGAGCAATGTGCCTCTCTCAAAATATCCTCCCGGATTTTACCGCCCTTGGGAATGTAGAGCCTGCCGCGGAAATAAACGAGGCCGTCTTTTAGTGTATACTCATCAGTAGTCCCATCTTCGATTGCCTTGATTATTGGGGCCAGAGCTGCATCCCTTCCTTGCTCTGCCCGGATTCGGTCCCGGATATCACAAACTATGCTCATGGTTTCCAAGTACTCTCTATACTCTGCCGAAGGAGACTTATATACCAAAGTAATATCCATCTCTTCAATCATTCGAGCTAACTCCATACTCATCAACCGAGACTCTGGGCTTGAGTCTGGTACCTTTCTTCTCAATGCATCGGCCACCGAGTTCGATTTTCGGGATGATAGTTCAAAGTGAACTCATAATCGCACAGAAACTCTAACCATCGCCGTTGTCTCAGGTTCAATTCCTACTTTATGTGTACGTACTTTAAGTTTTTATGGTTTGAAAAGATCTTGTAGTGGATGCCATATAGATAGTGCCTCCAAACCTTCAAGGCGAACACCACTGCTCTCAATTTCAAATCATGAACTGGGTAATTGATTTCATGCTTCTTCAACTATCTTGAAGCATAGGCAATCACGTGTCTGTGCTGCATCAACACCGCTCCAATCCCTTGATATGACATGTCAGTGTAGACTGGAAATCCTTCCTTCCTAGACGGAAGTGCTAGGATGGGGGCGAAGGTAAGTCTATCCTTCAGCTCTTGGAACGCCTCTTCGCACTGGGGTGTCCACTCAAATGTCACACCTTTCTTTGTCAAGGAAGTAAGAGGGAGGGCAATCTTTGAGAATACTTTTACGAACTTACGGCAATAACCGGCAAGTCCAAGGAAGCTCCTCACATCTGTCGCCAACTTCAAGGGGGACCACTCCTTCATGGCAAGCACCTTGGCCGAATCCACCGCTAGTCCTGCTCCACTGATCACATGCCCCAAGAAAGCAACCTATTTAAGCCAGAATTCGCACTTGCTGAACTTGGCGAATAAGGCGTGCTCTTTTAATTTCTTCAATACCAAGGTCAAGTGCTCAACATGCTCCTCCTCCGTCTTTGAGTAGACCTGGATGTCGTCGATGAAAACAATGACGAAGATATCCAAGTAAGGTTCAAACACCTTGTTCATCAGGCTCATGAAGGCCGAAGGGACATTTGTGAGCCCAAACGGTATTACAGTGAACTCGTACAGTCCATATATTGAACTAAAGGCCGTTTTCTGGATGTCCTCCTCTTGTATCCTCAACTGATAATATCTCAAGCGCAAATCCAACTTATAAATCCACTGCGCTCCCACCAGGTGATCGAACTACTCGTCGATCTGGGATAGCGGATAGGTCTTCTGTACCATCAGCCGATTGAGTTCCTGATAGTGTATGCATAAACACAGGGTTCCATCCTTCTTCTTGACAAACAATACAGGGGCTCCCTAGGGTGACGAGCTGGGGCGAACGAACCCTGACTCCACCAGTTATTGTAGTTTAACTTTAAACTCCGCGAGTTCCTTCGGGGCCATTCGGTAAGAGGCCTTTGATATAGGCTTGGCACCCGGTACTAAATTAATTTCAAAATCAACTTCTCTATGCAGGAGTAATCCTTGCAGATTCTCAGCAAATACCTCGGGTAAATCCCGCACTACCCGTACATCTTTCATGTCCAACGCCATCTCCTTCAACTTGAAACAGACCATGAAGACTTCATCCCCCTTCATATGGGCTTTTACTGCCTGGACTGAAGTTAACATCATACGAGGTGCGAAGCTAATACCTTGAAAAATGACGTCGGTGTCTCCATGCCTCAAGTAGATTCGTTTCTCTGCACAGTCAATCCTTACAAAGTGCCAGTCCATCCACGCCATGCCCAAAATGATGTCAAACTCTGGCATTCTCAAGACCATGGCAGGCGTATCAAAGGACTCTCCCCCAATGAATATCTCTAGTTCACACTTAGCGGTTGTGGTCATCTCAGAGCCGTCCGGGAGGCATGCTCGTCGAGCTATACCAGTAAAGTATTGTACACCTTCCATGTCCTTAATGAAGTCCTCAGACACAAAAGAGTGTGAGGCACCGGTATCGAACAGTATATAGGACGTCTTCTCGCCGACTACTGTGGTGCCTAAGTACCAATAACCAAAACTCAACAGTAGGTGTCTAGTATGTTTTAAGCAACTTAATTCAAACAATGAAAATGGGAAGGCTAACTGCAACATACCTGTAATAACATCCTGGGGATTCCGTTCTTGCGCCATGTCCAGCACGTACACTTGATCTCGGGCTGGACCGGGGTTTCCTCCTCGCGGTCCTCGTCCTCGACCATGCATATAACCCCGCCCCCGTGGAGTTGCCGGAGGGAGAGCAGGAGGGACATTCCAAAACAACCGCGGGAAGAAATGTCGAATGTGGCCCGGCTGGTTGCATTCGA
Organism: Platanthera guangdongensis; assembly: GCA_039583875.1. Lineage (NCBI taxonomy): Eukaryota > Viridiplantae > Streptophyta > Magnoliopsida > Asparagales > Orchidaceae > Platanthera > Platanthera guangdongensis. The sequence continues at coordinate 86,145,995 of CM077167.1, read as the reverse complement.
AGCACACCCGCCCATAACACCCCTCAGGTTGCTGAAATTATTGAGGTTGTGGTGGTGGAGGCAATGCGAGCGGCTGCGTTATCGGGTGCTCCACTCTAAAAACTCGGTGGAAACATCCTCCACCTCTTTGATGTCCCCTTCCTCTCCTAAAGTCCTGCCTTCTTCTGTTGCTTGGGACAACTTCTATCATGCCCTCCGCAGGTCTCTTACCACTACTCAAGTGGTCCGCCTCCAATCTCTTTGCCATATCAATAATCTCTGCCAAACTAGCGTCCGCTATAAACAAAAGGGCCTGCCTTATGGGGATCTTGCAGCCCTTTGTAGAAACGCTTGGCGTGTTCTCTATCATCCAAATCATAAGAATCCGCGAATCTCGCGAGGTGCTGGAACTCTCGCTGATATTTTGTAACTGATTTTGATCCTTATTTCAGTAGAAGAAACCTCTCTTCGAGTTCATTTCGAGCGGATGTGGGAATGAAGTGCTCTAAGAAGACATCTGAGAACTCGCTCCAACGTATCTCTGTATAGACCCGGCCTTGGAAGGTGGAGCCCACAAGGAACTTCCACCACCTCTTAGCATGTAGTTCCAAGACGGACACCGCCAACGTCACAACCATCTTGGCTGGGCAATGGATCCCCGCCAACAACTCCTGCACCGTGTCAAGCCATTCCTCCGTGCATACGACCGACTCCGTCCCGAGGTAGGCGGGAGGGGAGAGGGCCTGAAAGGTGCTCAACTAGTTAGAGGCCGGAGCCTGTTGTTGCATCGGAGGTTGCTGCACCCTAAAGGCATCCAGGATGGTGGTGAGCGTCTGCCCCAACTCGTATTGTTGGAACTGGGTGGGTATGGAAGGGGCAGGAGTGCCCCCCATCGGCTCAACATGCACTGGAATCTACACGTAAAACACAAATGTATGGTCATGTTGGCTAATCTTAAGTTCAAAGTTGGACAAACTTAGTGTGAATTACATATGGGCACACCACTGCTTCCGCAAGTCTGTTTGTCTCCAAACTGACTAATTGAACGGGGGTGGTACCATTTTTCAATGACTTCTTTAGTTTAGGATCGTAGGAAAATGATACCATTTGTAAGACACCCCCCCTTCCCCCTTCCCGAATCCCAACACACAGCATGAAGGGGGGTCTTATGCCCAGAATAGCAGCCTTGTGGTAGCATTAGCACACGGGCCAACCTGTATGTTGGAACACCCTATTACTAATTTGGTTCAGGATCACTATGTCCTTAGGAAACTTGTTTTTGACCTCATTGTATAGATCTAAAGCTCAACTAGAATTGAGTATAAGGGTTAGTAGTTAGGTTTGGAAGCTGCCCTCAAGACCAAGGATTTTCAGTTTGAAGACTAAGTCATATCGTCGAGCTCAGAACGACGAATCGTCGAACTCCAATCGACGATCGTCTAGCTCAACTTCGACGGATCATCGAACTCCATTCGACGATCGCTGAGCTCAACTTCAACAAATCGTCGAACTCCATTCGACGATCTGCGAGCTCAGTTCGACGATCTTGACTTCAGTATTGATTCTCTATCTCTGAGTTCAGTTCGACGATAATTGAGCTCAGATCGACGATCTCTGTTGTTGTCTAAGTCCAAATCACTGAGCTCAGTTCGACGATAGTAGAGCTCAGTTCGACGATTTTCTGAAGAGGTGAATGATTTTCAAGATTCAAATTCAGGACAGTTAAGGAGTTATTCAGCAATTAATTCAGAAGATTTTCTAGCCGTTTTCATTTATTCTGGACCAAGTTTCAAGGGAATATCAAGGAATGTTTCTTTGGACTTTCCCCCAGAAGACATTTTGCAATTAAGGGAGTCAATTAATGACAGGCCAACGGCTATTCTTGACAGAGGATTATTTTCTATTCAGAACCAGAGAATAAAACACAAGTTTTTTTGAATCTCTCTAACACATAGAGAACAGATAAGCAGAACAAGAAGAACAAGAAGAAAAACATTCTCTGGAACAACATCTTTCTCAACAACAACTAGAACACACACCAAAGGAGATCAACAAATCTGAAATCTTCAGATCCCCTTTGATTCAAGTCTTCAAGGCCAACATCATTCAAAGACTCCAGACAACTAACATTTCAGCTGTTGCTGAAATCATCAATTGCTGGAGATCAACTTCTGAAGGTCTATCACCCTACAGCAAAGCTTCATTTAATGAACATCTCAAGAACTCAGGGGGAGCTTTGACAAAGTCAAAATCCACTTAGTCTTCCCAGCTGCTTTGAGAAAGAGAAGACTCCCATCACTCTCTCATCCCCATCTCTGTAAAGGGTTTTTCAAACTCCCTTCAAAAGTTTATGCTTGGTTTTTGAGCACCTTATCAAAAGCTCATTGGTGGCAAGACACCTGATCAAAAAATCTGATTTGGTTTTTGAGCACCTTATCAAAAGCTCATTGGTGCCCAGGACACCTAATCAACTCATCCTGCAGTGGATTCCTACCTAGGGTGGTAGAAGAGTGGATGTACCCAAGTTTAGGGGAACCACTATAGCCCCTTGTGTCTTCTGGCTTGCTTGTCTTTATTTTTGTTTTTGGCTGTGATTGCTTTGTGATTAGATAGTTTCTATGATTAGATTTAATATTTGTTTCCCTGTTCACTCAGATTATAACAACTGTTGTAAAAAGTTTTTAAGCACCATACTCTATTCACCCCCCTCTAGAGTATTTCAGATCTAGCTGTACTTTCAATTGGTATCAAAGCGAGGTTGGTTAAACATACCACACCTTGGTGGTTGCACAGGCTAACACCTGAACCCCAAGATCCCTAGTTAGATCTGCTTGCTGTAGATTTTGTTATTAGATTATTTCTTCACAAATCATGGCCCAAAACAAAGATTATGCTAGCACCAGACCTCCAGTGTGTAATCTATCCAAGTTTGCACTTTGGAAAGCAAGGATTAGATTATACATGAATTCTATTGACGAGGATATTTTTAACTCTGTTTTGACAGTTTGTCCAAGACCTCCAGAGAACACAAGCACAACTGCTGTTCCACCTCCATCAGGAACAGATGCTGACATCAAGAAGTGGAAGGTAGCAGATGCAAATGCTATGAATATCTTAGCCCAGACCATGTCTGATGACATCTTTCAAGAGGTGACTGAATGTAATTCAGCAAAGGAAATCTGGGATAAACTCTCTGAAATTGTCTCAGGCTCAGCTGATGAAAGAAAGGACAGGAGATCCCACCTCATATCCTAATATGAGAATTTCAAGAAAGGAGAAGCTGAGCCAGTAGCTGAAATGTATAACAGGCTCAGTCTGATAGTTAATGAACTCAAGACTTTGGATAAGGAGATCTCACTGACTGAACTTAATGATAAAATCCTAATGTTCTTTCCAAGCACTTGTGATTCAAGAATCTGGCCAATCAAGGATGCCAGAAGTTTGAATAAGATCACCACAGAAGCTCTTTTGGGCAAGCTCAAATCTTATGAGCTGCTAATCAAAAATAGAGAAGAAGAGCAGAAGGCTGCCGCACCAGCCACAAGGAAAGAAAAAACAATAGCCTTCAAAGCAACTGAAGATCAGCCTGAAGACAAAGTTACAGGCAATGATGAGCTGCTCAGTATGTTGGCCAAAAGATTTTACTAGATGGCCAGAAAGGACTTCAAAAGGAGATCATACAAAGAGCATGATAAGCCAAGGTATGATAATTCAAACAATAAAGAAATTGTTTGCTTTGGTTGCAGGAAACAGGGGCACATTGTACCAGACTGTCCAGAGAACAAAAACAAGGACAGAAAGGATAAGAAAGAAAGAAGAAGAGATAAGGACTTCAAGAAAAATGGCAATGGCAAACCCTCCTCAAGCAAGAACAAACACACAAAGAAGGGATTTGTTGCTGAATCCTGAAGTGAAACTGAAGAAGAATCAGAAGCCTCATCCAGCTTCAGTGATGATGAAGATGATGCAGACGAGAAGGAGTTCTGCATGATGGCAATCAATGCCTCTCAACATAATTCAGATGCAGAAGAGTTAGAGTCAGACTCAGAGACTCAACTTGAAAGGACCAGATAATTAATTCTTTTGATTTCAATTCAGAGGACTTTAAATCTAAGTTTAAAGCATTATGTTTAGACTTACTAAAATCTGAGAAGGAAATTATTTCTCTCAGAAATCAATTGTCTGAACATAGTTCCTTAAAGTCAGAAAACATCAACCTCTCTCAGGAGTTGGAGTGCTGTAGGGAGCAGATAGCTTCACTGAAAGGTGAGCTATCAGAGGCCAAGAAGCTTGAAGAATCCCTTAATGGGAGAAGTATCAAGCTGATGGACATCACAAGCACAGTGAACTCTAGATTTAATAGTACACTGGGCTTGGGTGCTTCATCGAGCCAACCTATAGTTCTAACAACCCCAATCAAGTTCATTTCTGATAAAGGGAAGGGAGTTGTAGAGGTAGCTAGGAAGAATTCTGATCTGCCTAAGAAAACTAAGTTCCAGCAGAAATTGTCGAACAGAGCTTGATGATCGCCGAACGCAGATCGACGATCTCAGGCAAAATCATCGAACTCAGGTCGACGATCTCTAATTCCTGAACTCTGCCACAGTCGACCGTCGAACGGAGCTCGATGATCTGACCCAAGATCGTCGAACGCAGCTCCACGATCGTCGAATAGAGATCAGAGCTCTGGAAGTTCTTTCAAGGGCAAATCAAAATCCAATCCTAGGGGTCCTTCATCCCAAATCTTTAACCCTTATACTGAATGGATTATACCTCTAAGGAGATATCATCCTGAAGGTTATAAGAGTTAACCTGGGATGTCTTTCATTTATGAGTTTAAAGGTTATCAACCTAGGCCCATGGTAAACTGGGTCAAAAACAAGTGAATTATTTTATATGCAGGTGAAGACCTATCCAACATCTAACCAGCAATGGTACTTGGATAGTGGGTGCTCTAAGCACATGACAGGAAAAAAGGACAACCTCACATCCTTTAAAGCCAAGCTTGGACCTAAAGTTATTTTTGGTGATTCAAACTTTGGACAAACTAAAGGATATGGTGCAGTCCAAATTGGGACAGTAACATTCAAGAAGGTAGCCTATGTGGAAGGACTGAAGCACAATTTGATAAGCATCAGTCAGCTACCAGGTGACTTTCAGCAAAGCATTATGCAAGATCAAGTCAGAGGACAACACAACTGTGTTGACAGGTAAAAGGAAAGGTAACATCTATTTAGTAGATTTTCTTTCAACAGATGTAGATATTTGCCTGTTTAATTCTGTTGGTAGACCAAATGTTTTATGGCATAAGAGATTAGGACACTTAAACCTTAGAACTATTGCTAGGCTATCCAAGGACAACCTTGTTAGAGGACTACCTTCTGGCCCCTACAAGAAGGAAGGACTCTGCAGGGCTTGTCAATTGGGCAAGCAAACTAAAAATAGTTTTAAGTCACTTAATAAGAGTGATTCACCTAGGATCTTGTATCTGTTACACATGGATCTCTTTGGACCCATTACAGTACAAAGCCAAGGAGGGAAATCTTACACTTTAGTAGTTGTAGATGACTTCTCTAGATTCACATGGGTGTTCTTTCTGAGGAAGAAGTCTGATAACTTTAAGTGTTTGACAGAGTTTCTCAAATGTATACAGATTGAGTTCAATACTCACATTGCCCTGATCAGAAGTGATCATGGGACAGAGTTTGATTCTCTTCTTATGCAAGAGTTCTGTCAGAGTGAAGGGATCAGGCATAATTTCTCAGCTCCTAGAACTCCTCAACAAAATGGGATAGCTGAAAGGAAAAATAGAACCCTTATTAAATCTGCCACTACATTATTGTCAGATGCTCACCTTCCTCTATCCTTTTGGGCAGAGGCAGTGAACACCTCCAACTATGTGTTGAACAGAAGTTTAATACATAAACTAAAGGGCAAGACTCCCTATGAATTACTCAAAGGGAAGAAACCTAAAGTTGATTACTTTAGAATTTTTGGTTGTATTTGTTATATTCACAATAATGACAAGAGATATTTAGCAAAATTTCAAGCTAAAGCTGATGAAGGAGTGTTTTGGGGATACTCCATGATCAGTAAGGCTTATAGGGTTTATAATAAATCATCTCTTAAAATTGAAGAATCTGTTCACATATCATTTGATGAATCTAACATGTCTTTCAAGGAGAAGAATATTTCTACCATAGAACCTTTGCAGGTACATTCTCTTGTTGAAGATTTGAACAAGTTACAGGTTACTCAAAAAGCGGAAAGCAGTGAAGATGAAGAAAGTATTCAACATATTTAGGAGAAACAACTTGAAGAGCCAGTTGTTGTACCACAAGAGGAAACAACAACACAGGTTGGTGAACAATCAACACCCCCTGTTGATTTAGTAACATCAAGAGACCATCCAATTTCCCAAGTAATTGGAGACATCTCATCTAGTGTGCAAACCAGAAATCAGGTCAACCAAAACCTGTTGCACACTTGCTTCCAATCTCAAATTGAACCTCAATCCATTCAAGATGCAGAGCAAGATCCACACTGGATCATTGCAATGCAAGAAGAGTTGCATCAATTTGAAAGGAACAAAGTTTGGGAACTAGTGACAAAGCCTAAGGATCACTCCATTGTTGGAACAAAGTGGGTGTTCAGAAACAAATTGGATGATCAAGGAGTAATTGTAAGGAACAAGGCAAGGCTAGTTGCTCAAGGATATTCTCAAGAAGAAGGTATAGAATATGACCAGACTTTTGCACCAGTTGCAAGATTGGAAGCCATCAGAATCTTCTTATCTTATACAGTACATAAAGGCTTCAAGGTATATCAGATGGATGTAAAAAGTGCATTTCTCAATGGAGACATCAAAGAAGAAGTCTATGTTAGACAACCTCAAGGTTTTATCTCTCCAACCTATCTTGATTATGTTTTTTAAGTTGAACAAAGCATTCCGAAGCTACAGGAATCCGGTGAAAACTGCCTCTGCCCAAAAAGATAGAGGAAGGTGAGCATCTGACCACAAGACGCCTATTCCGCCGGCTACAACCAATATCAATACATATGTCAACCCAACCAAAATATAATAAAGAGAAGTCAAATCCATACTAAGTAATATTGTCTAGAGAGTACAACAAATAAGAGAAGCTAAAACATGCTTCTACAATATATCAGAGTACAGCTAATAAACGCCCAAAAGGGCTACATCAGAGTCGATCAACACTCACATCAGTAACTGACGGTAGCGACGGTACCGTCCCTTCAGGCCCTATCGTCCTGGCTTGGCTATCCTGCTACAAAGTCTGCGACTGCTCTACCTGTGGGGTGACCTCCTAAAAAGGAAGACGTAGCATACGTTAGTCGAAAAGACTAAGTGGCTTCACATTCGCTCTCCCGGCAACTCCTCTGCACCGGGTGGAGAAAGGAACAGGGGTAGAAGGTATAATAAATAGTATAATCAGGTATAAGCAGGTGGTAATGGTACAACATGATTAACAGTATTATAAACTAGCAATTCTACAAGAGCTGTAACAACCATCAAGTACAAGTAACTACAGTAGGAAAATAACTTAACTTATAAGGATGCCCATACAAGCGTATAAGTTAAGGATCGGGTTACATAAAAGTAACTCATCGTATAAGAGTGCCCATACAAACTTATATGATGAGGATCTTGTTTGTGCAATCTTGTTTGTGCAATACTTTGTAATGGTATGTATGCTATGCAATGACTCACTCATGATCACACACATGCAATTGCTATGTCGACACAGACTATAGTTCCCACTATTCGAGCAGGTAGCTAACCTCTCAAGCATCAACCGTCGTCGCTAGGCTGTGACAGTAGAGCGAGCATCTCTACTACTAGGCGGGTATCCACGCTACTTCACCTAGGCATCCGTACGCCTCAACGCTAAGAACCCAACAGCGGAGTACATGCGTACTATGGCACAGCGGGGTCTCGGGTAGATGTGTACCGAGACCACAACCCGAACTGGCCTGGTGTGACCCGGAAAGGGCCTCGGAAGAAGGCACGGGGACACAGCCCAACCGTTCACTTGGCGTGGAAGGAGCCCCGGGATGTGAACACCGAGGACCAAGCCCAACCGCCTAAAGTCTAATAGTCAACTCCCACCGGTGTGATGATTGGCGAGCCCGTAGACCTGCCACACTATCCTTAACCCAGGATTATGACACCGCGTGTCGACTCACACCACATGAAATTCCACATCATCGTAGCATGGAAGGAGCCTCGGAGAAAGAATGAGGACCAAGCCAAACCATCCACTCGGCAGGGAAAGAGCCCCGGGAAATGAGCACCGAAGACCAGGCCCAACCGTCCGACTTTAACTCATCTCATTTCCATCCCAACTAGTGACAGTCAACACCGCACTTACATCCCTTCACAATGATACACGTAGGGAGACGACACTCTAAGCATTGGACACTAAATTCATTCCGTTAAATAATTATATACGTGGCCATAAGTTATCATCCCACCTTTCATCCCAAATGATTCAACATGTTATAAACATGATGAACATTTATATTTGTCTACCAATTTCTATCAAATCATCCGTTTAAGTGTGCTTCGATTCACAAATCAATTTCATGGGATCCAATTATTAAACTTCATCAATTATAGAACTAGGATGATTAACATAAAAGTGTTCACCCAAACCTCAAGTTAATTGCAACATTGAATCCACCAAATCCAAATCCATGTTATACCAAACCCAGAATTTAAGTGCAGAATAAATCTGGACAACAATTTCAACCGGAGATTCCCGAAGCTACAGGAATCCGGTGAAAACGTGTAATCCCTCGATGGAAAGGTCTTTCCATAGGATACAATGTTTATGTACAGACCACAACCCAGATTCAATAGTATCATATTTGAAATCAGCCTTGAAGTCCGCTGCGTACAGAACACAATTTCGGCATGCAGGATTTATCGGACGTCATATTCATCCAGACTTTCCCGTGGCTACAAACTTCTCCTGAAGTCATGCAACCATTCGTTGGAAAGGTATTTTTAAGGGTTTCTTTCATGTTTAGTCGAAAGCCCAGATCTGGCCATATCACATCTGAAAATGGCCAAGAAGATCGTTGCGCACAGGACACAGATTTTGCACGCATCTTAAAGGTGGAATGAACGGCGTCGGTTCATCTTCCTCCTCAAACCGATCTTCGCAAATCACACCAGAGATTCATCCTCCCTTATTCACCTTCATGAGGCCATGACTCTTCACGAAACCATCCCCCATCTTCACATAGAAGGTTGGAGAGGTTGAAGACACCACTAACCTTAGAGCACAAGCCCTAGAATGGCCTCTTCTTAGAGAAATCACCATCTCGCAAGTCTAGACTCTTTTGAGTCGACATCTCGCCTAGATAACTGCAGATCTAGCACCAAGGGAGAGGGGAGGAATCTCACCTCATTTCCGGTGTTTCCACTATTTTCGTCCATGGATCGTGTAACTCTCCTTGGCGGTATCTTCTCCTTCACGGCGGCAGCGGATCTTCTCCTCCAAGTATTGCTCCAGCAGTTTTCCCTCAAAATAGAAGTTTCTCTCAGGAAAAATGGCTGGAATCAGGAGTGAAAACAACTAGGGTTTTCACAATCCTTATATATAAAAAGCGTCACGGGTAGGGACACGCTTGTGTCCTTACACGTTGTCCTACTTCGGGCGAAGCATCAACGACGGTTTTAGTGTCGGTTCAATACTCGACATGGGTAGGGACACGCCTGTGTCCTGACCCATGTCCACATGATACAGTCGTGTTCCCTGGTCGTGTCCTTCTCTGGATACATCTCCACGAACTCAACTCGACACACAGACACACGGGTAGGGACACGCCTGTGTCTCTACCCGTGTCATACATTTCGTCGGTCTCGACACACTTCGTCGATCTCGACACGCTTCGTCGAGTTCAACTCGACACACACACGGGTAGGGACACACCCATGTCTCTACCCGTATAATACACTTCGTCGATCTCAACACACTTTGTCGATCTCAAAACGCTTCATCGAGTTCAACTCGATACACATGGGTAGGGACACGCCCGTGTCGCTACCCGTTTCACTACACAGGATACACTTCGTCGATCTCGACTAGTTTCGTCGATCTCGACACACACACGGGTAGGGACATGCTCGTGTCTCTACATGTATCACGTCACACGTGTAGTGATACGCCCGTGTCACTACCCATGTCCTTCTCTAGACATACTCGAGTCATCGACTCGAGAGCTGGGCTCTCCCACACGGGTAGGGACACGCCCGTGTCTCTACCCGTGTCCTATGCTTGACTGATTTCTCCTCCTATTTACAGGTACAGCCCTGTTGCCAGCAGTCCCTTGAGCCCAAGTCAGCTCTCCTGACTCAAAAATGCGCACGAGGGGCCTAGTGTGAATCGGTATGTTACACTTTGGGTGTTTTCCAAGATAAAATCTCTAGTACTATCATTACAGTGTCATGCACACCCATTGACCTCAGAAGCTCCATATTTGTCCATTGAGTCTTCTACGACAAGCAAATCAATCATCACTAATCCAGATCAACCTGTCTAGATGGGCTTCACACAACATGCTTATTTCTTACTTTGATTCCAGATTCTACAAGCAATTTCTATTGGGGATCACAACGATGTACCCACTAAAAACCACCCTTTACTTCACGTTTTGGTGAGGAGTTCCATGCACTTATGCAAATTGAGGACTTCACTTGTCCAAGGAGAAAGGTCGTTACCCTTTTTGATCGCTTAGGAGACATGACCTTGCACTTGGTCCTGATGGAACTGATCACCATAATTTCCTCTTCGCGAATCTGGCTTTGACAAGCGAATCTGGAATCATGAATTCCTTCACCATAGTGTTGTATTAATCTTGCCCCTATTTTCCTAGACTTTCCCTTCTTATTCCGCAAAATAAAAGAGTGGGAGAGAGAGAATGAGAGAAAAATGAGAAAATGATCTCATTTTAAGCCATTATCAGAGAGCTACCGTACCGCAGTATCATAGGCGGTGGCCGCTTGGCCCAATTGGTACCTCTCTGTCGCTCAAGACCGCCTAGACCTTATCTGACATGTGACAGGCTACCACTGGAATTACAGCTACCACCGGGCAGCATTATCTACAGCAAAAGGTCGACTTAATTCATCAGCTACCCCGCACGGTATCATGCTACCGCTGCGCGATACCGACCAGAGACATTGGTCCATTAAAATCAGCAAGCTATCATCAGCGTGAGGCCTACCGTCGCGTGGTAACCTCTAGTGACCAGCTTCCTACTATTTTCTGGAGATTTGGGGCATTATATTTTATCTAGAGGTTCATCTAGGGTTTCTATAGGCCCTTATCTATTGATTTTTATTTAGTTATGTGCCTTAGGTTTATCAAACGGTAAAATAATTTGTTTATCTATGGGTTTATCTAATGGATAATAAAGAAACTTAACAGGGGTTCATCCAAGGGTTTATCAAGGAATTTATCAATGCATTAATCCAAGTGTTCATTGATGATCTAATTTTGTATAGTATTTTGGCCCTAATCTTGCTTGTTTTTCTTTTTATATCACTCATTTATTTGTAGATTTCATCTCAAAACATGTTATATTCGAATTGAATGTCATGGGTCCGTATATGTGCTAGATAGTGTAGTATTTGTGCCATTTTGTTGGGTACATTGGAATATATGTACCTGATTTGAAGAAGCCTCACCCTACTCAATGATATACATCAAAATGTATTTGATGTGCTTTGAGTTTATTTGTGCAGGTTAAGTAATTGCAGGGAAAGCATAAAAATTTCTAAGTCCATGTGTCGACACCTAGAAGAAAAGTGTCGACACTTAAGATGGCTTGTGTCGACACCAAAAGGAGGTGTGTCGACACTTGGAGTAATTGTGTCGACACCAGGAAGGCAGAGTCGACACCAGGAGGAATGTGTCGACACATACAGGCAGTGTCGACACACAATGAAGAATTGTCTACATAATCAGTGTCGACACTTAGAAGCAGTGTCGACACCCAAAGAAACTTTGTCGACAGCAGAATGTGTCGACACTAGGAGGCTATGTCGACACTCAGCAAACTTCAACAAAGTTTAAGTACAAGTGTCGACACAAAGGAGATGTGTCGACACTCAGCAAAGTCTCAACACATGAAAAATGTGTCGACACAAAGGAGATGTGTTGACACTCAGCAAAGTCTCAACACATGAAGAATGTGTCGACACAAAGGAGATGTGTCGACACTCAGCAAAAGTTTCAACACAGAGGGCATGTGTCGACACAAATAAGATGTGTCGACACTTAGCAAGTTTCAACACAAGAAGATGTGTCGACACAAAGGAGTTGTGTCGACACTTAGCAGATTTCAACTAAGTATTAAAGAAGAAGGACTTGTGTCGACACACAGGATCAGTGTCGACACATTCTGAAGAAGCAGTGTCGAGAAGCAGTTACAACAACACAAGGAGTTGTGTCGACACCATGAAGGCTAGTGTCGACACTTAGTCTACTTGTGTCGACACTTAGTCTATTTGTGTCGACACATAAAGACTATCTGTCTCGACACTTTCAGATAGTGACAGAGATTTCAAGAAGTGACTGGATGACTTGACAGCTGCCATTTCAACCGGTCAACTACTACTGTCAGAGCTGTCAGAAGATTGTTAGAAACCGAATCAGCCGGTCACCATGAAGAAAGCTTATATAAAGGCTTATTCCTTCAACAGAAGGAGATGAATCAATGAAGTGAAAAACAACACAATAAGAAGAAGACCTTCAAGTGAAGATCTAAGAAGTTGGAGAGAGAGAGCTCCTTCTAAGAAGTCCAGCTTTTGAACCAGGATGATAAGGAAGATTCAGATTGAAATCAGAATCTCAAGTCAGCAGTTGATTGAAGATCATCTGCATAGAGATACAACCCTACTGTGTTCTAATTCAAGAAGCTTTGAAGAAAGCCAAGAGAGGTTGATCTCAGCAAAATTCTTCCAAGAACTCATCAAGAAGCCAGTCAACTTATCTCTCTCTATCAAGAGTTGTGGTTATATACTTTGTATTTTTTAATTTCTGTAGGATCTTGTAAAGATCTGATTTGTAAGCCTAAATCTATAAAGGCTGAGGTAGGGCCTGTGAGCCTGAGTGTAGGAGAATCATTTCTCTGAGTGTAGGCCTTGTTGAAGGCTGAGGTATGGTTGTTGTGCCTGAGTGTAGGTCTTGTTGAACACTGAGTGGTAGGGCTTTTGTGCCCGAGTTGTAGGAGTGGGATCACTCTGAGTTGTAGGAAACTGTTTGGGGTTCTGAGTTGTAAGATCTGAGGAGAAGTGGAGAAGTTAGGCCAAATCTAGTACACTACTAGATAGGCAAAGGGGGAAAGTGGATGTACCCAGAACTTAGGGAACCACTATAAATCCTGTGTGCACTCTGTGAATGTATGCTTGTATGATTACTGTGTTGTGATACTTGTAGAATTGCAATTATTGTACTATATTTCTGCCTGTAAAGTTAAAAAGATATAGGTCACCTATTCACCCCCCCCCCCTCTAGGTGATTAAGTACTATTACTTTCAAGTGGTATCAGAGGCAGGTTCCTCAAAAAGGACATAACAGTCTGAGTAAAGATCCTGTAGGCAGAATCAGAATAATCAAGAATCAAGAAAATGGGTTCAACTGAGAATCACAAAGAGCTAGGATCCATGAAGTTACCAATCTGCAGAAAAGAGATTTTTGGCATATGGAAAGAGAGGGTTAGACTCTTTATGGAAGCCTCTGACCCAAGAATTTACATTACAGTCAAAGAAGGGCCATATGTGCCAATGAAAGTATCTGTTCTGGATGCAAATCAGAGAACTCCCAAAGACTATTCAGAAATGACTAAAGATGAAATAATTTTGGCCACTATGGACAAGAGGGCCCAGAATATTATTGTAAGTGCAATTGATGATGCCACATTTCAGAACCTAATACATTGTAAAACATCAAAAGAAATATGGGACACAGTGATAGTTTACATGCAGGGATCTGAAGAGGTTAGACAAGATAGGAAGTCCTTGTTAAATCAAGAGTATGAAAGCTTCAGACAAGGAAGGTCTGATAGCATTACTGAGTGTTATAAGAAATTCTATAGGATAGTCAATGAATTGATGTCCTATGCAAGAGAATTCAGCAATTATGAGCTGAATGATAAGTTCTTGAGATCCCTAACTAAGGACTGGGATACTAAGATTTGTGTCATAAGGGAAATGGCCAAACTAGCTGATATACCTCCTCCAACATTATTTGAAAAACTGTTATCTTATGAGATGCAGCTAATGGTTAGGAAGGAGGAAGAGAAGACTACAAGAATGGAGCACAAGGAAAGAGTTGTGGCCTTCAAGACTGAAGCCACTAAGAAATATAGAAACAAGTCTCCATCTCCACCACAAATAGTTGTTGAGACAATATCAGAAAATTCAGATAGTAAAAATTCAAAAAGCAGTGAAAGTGATGAGGATTTTGCTGCCTTTACAAGGCAGTTTCAAAAGTTTTTGAAGAAGAAGCAGTGGAGGTCTAAGTCATCCACTTCACAGACAAAAGATGACTATTATCAGAACAGGAAGTCATCAAGGAATGACAAAAGAAAGTCCAAGCCAAGTAAAAATACATCCTCAAAGATAGTTTGCTATTGTTGCAATAGACAAGGACATATAGTAGCTGACTATCCAGAAAAGAGTAAAGAGTCAACTGACAAGAAGAAGACTCAGTTTTAGAGCAAAAAGGAAAGGTCCTTTGTTGCCAAGAAGGATAAGAGTTTGACTGATCAGTCATCTTCAGAAACAGATTCAGAAGCTGAAGCCTATATTGGACTGTTTGCTGAAGAGGAGGAAGATGAGTTCTTGCAGCTAATGAACTCAATTTATGAGCATGAGGACAATCAGTGCAATGGACTGATGGCCTTAACAAAAGGAGACAATATCCAGGATCAGCCTGGACCAAGTAAGGTATAATGTCTTTCAGATTATAGTACTGATTCAGAATCAGATACATCTGCATCAAGTGATGTGGGTGGGTCTGAATCTGAGGGAGATATTCATCAGTTGATGGATGAATATAGAGATGTATTGCAGGCACTTAAGAAGAGCAAAAATCTGGTCAAAACACTGACTAAGGAAATTGCTAATCTTAAGTTGGCAACTACTGATTCAGATAAAGTGTTAGATCAAAAACTAAATGAAATAGCCAGGCTGAAGAACATTACAGTTATTCAGATGAGAACTATTACATTTAAGAATGATCAAATTAGGAATCTGGAGGTTAGACTTCAAAAGGAGAGAGAGATTGTTGCAAGTTTTTCTAAACAAAAATCAGTTTTACCTTTGATAGATGAGTTTATTCCTCAAAAGGGTAAGACTAGATTGGGGTTTACAAAACCTGCCAGGACAGTTAGGTCCAAGTCTAAGGGCAATGCCCCAGTACTCAACAAGAAGCTTGTTATAGATAAAACAGCTAGGGTTGTACCTAAACAAAGCTCCAACAGATTTGAGTGCTAGTGTTGTGTCAAGATAGGCCACTTTGCCATACACTGTTGGCACAATTCAAGTGTCAAGGAGAGTAGCAAACTGCCTGCTAGAAGATCTACAGGTAGTTTTGTTAAAAGTCAGACTAACCTGCACCAAGGACCCAAGAATTATTTGGCTTCTAAGGTTAAGTAATCTGTTTTGCAGGTAAGTCCAAGTGGCCATGCCCCTATATGGTACTTGGATAGTGGATGTTCCAGGCACATGACTGTAACTAGGGGATTGCTGAAGGACTATACACCAATCAAGGATGGTCCTAAAGTTACCTTTGGTGGTTCAGAAAAAGGAATCATCAAAGGCTTTGGTAACATTTCTAGCAACCTAATTACAATTACTCAAGTGGCTTATGTAAAGGGTTTGAAACATAACCTCATTAGCATAAGTCAGCTGAGTGATTTAGGATATGACATCTCATTTGTCAAAAATGGTTGTCATATCAAGAGGTCAAATGATTAAATGATCATTCTGACAGGATATAGGAAGAGAAATGTCTATTGTCTAGACATTATGTATGAGAACATTGTTTCTCCTATTTGTCTTTTAGCCGATGAGAAAGTCTCACATTGTGTTAAATGACACAAGAGACTGACTCATCTTAACTATAAGACAATTGGTCAACTCTTTAGCAAAGAGTTAGTGAGGAATGGTCCTCAGGTTAAGTGTATAAAGGTTGGGATATGCTCAGCTTGTCAAAAGGGCAAGCAGACCAAATCCACCTTTCATAGCCTTGAGAACAAAGATGCTGTGAGGGGTCTATACCTCTTGCATATGGATCTTTTTGGTCCTATGCCAGTTCACAACCTAGGTAGGAAGGTCTATACATTTGTGGTAGTTGATGACTACTCAAGGTATTCCTGGGTGTTCTTCCTAAGGCAAAAGTCTGAAACTCCAAGTATCTTGTATAGTTTTGTTAAACAAATTCAGAATGAATTGGACAGTATAGTGGTCAAAATCAAAAGTGACCATGGTACTGAATTTCAGTCTTATTTAACTAAGTTTGCTGCCAAATCCCAAGAGGGGATCTTTGTTGGGTACAACAATAATAGTAAGGCTTATAGGGTCTACAACTTGATTACTCAAGTTGTAGAAGAGTCAGTACATGTAGTTTTTGATGAAGCAAGGCTCATTAACAATGAATTGCCTAGAAGTGTTTGCAGCTGCACAGGTGTAACTGAGAAAATGGACAAGCTTACCTTAACTGAAGGTCCTTCTACAAGTCAGCAAGTGGAGGATGGTAGCTACTGTCTAGAGGGAGTACAAGATACTCCTATTGCTGAAGAAGACCAAGAGGAGCAGCTGAATGAAGAAGCTAAAGGTGTACAACCAGAAGACAGGCTGCCTCCAGCAAATAGGCATTTAAAAGATCATCCAGCCAATCAAATTATTGGAGATCTCAGACAAGGGTACAAACAAGGAGCAGGAATCTAAGTTTAGTTCTCTACTCCAGCTTTCTATCCCAAATAGAGCCAAAGAAATTTGAAGAAGCAATCCTAGACCATCATTGGATTGAGGCCATGCAAGAGGAGCTGAACCAGTTCAAAAGATGCAAAGTCTGAGAGCTAGTTCCTAAACCAAAAGACCACAACATTATTGGAACTAAGTGGATCTTTAGGAACAAGTTGGATGAGAATGGAATTATTATAAAGAATAAAGCTAGACTAGTTGCAAAAGGATATAGGCGGGAAGAAGGTATTGATTTTTATCAAACCTTTGCTCCAGTAGCCAGACTGGAAGCAATAAGGATGTTCCTTGCCTATGCAACATTCCAAGGATTTAAGGTCTATCAAATGGATGTTAAGTCAGCTTTTCTGAATGGAAACCTGAAGGAAGAAGTCTATGTAGAGCAGCCATCAGGTTTTGTAGATTCTCTTAAACCTGATTATGTATATAGACTTAGGAAGGCTTTGTATGGGTTAAAACAAGCCCCTAGGGCTTGGTATGAAACCCTGTCTAGTTTCCTCATTGAGAATAAATTCACAAGGGGGAAAATAGACAAGACTCTATTCCTTAGGGAATCCAGAGGCAAGATTATCTTAGTCCAAATATATGTAGATGACATAATATTTGGGTCTACAGAGAGTAGTTTTTGTAGAAAGTTTGCAAAACTCATGCAAGGACAATTTGAAATGAGCAGTATGGGGGGACTTAAGTTCTTGTTGGGTCTCCAAGTTAGATAGACTGAGGATGGTTTATCCATATGACAGTCTAAGTTCACCCTAGAGTTGATAAGGAAGTATGGTATGGAATCATCCACTACCATGAAAACTCCTATGTGGTCAACAATGTCTCTAAGCAAAGATGATGCAGGGAAACCTGTAGATGAAACATTGTATTGAGGGATAGTTGGCTCCCTACTATATTTGACTGCTAGTAGACCAGATATCATGTATGCTACATGTGTCTGTGCTAGGTAGCAAGCTTGCCCTAAAGAATCTCATTTGACAGCAGTCAGAAGAATTTTGAGATATCTTAAGGGCACGCCTTATCTAGGCCTTTGGTACCCTAGGAATGGAGATTTTGATCTGACAGGTTATTCAGATGCAGATTTTGCAGGCTGCAAGGAAGATAGAAAGAGTACCACAGGAACCTGTCAATTTCTAGGTGGAAGGCTGGTGTCTTGGAGTAGCAAGAAGCAGACCAGTGTGGTTATCTCCACAGCTGAGTCAGAGTATGTTGCTGTAGGAAGCTGCTGTGCACAACTACTATGGATACAACACCAGCTAGAAGATTATGGTATTCAAGTAAGTAGAACACCTTTATTTTGTGATTCTACTAGTGCCATTTCTATTGCAAATAATCCTGTCTCTCATAGTAGGACTAAGCACATAGAAATAAAATACCATTTTCTAAGAGAACATGTGGAAAAAGAAGATATTTCCCTAGAGTATGTTAAGACTGATAATCAGTTAGCTGATATGTATACTAAGCCCTTAGATGAAATCAAATTCAATAAATTTAAAATTGAATTAGGGATGATAAACTTAGAATAGTTTACAAAATTGGCTAAGTAAAATGGTGTCGACACACAGAGTTGTCTGTGTCGACACATAGTAGTGGTGTCAACATTTCAGAGAAATGGTGTCGACACATCTAGGAAGTCTGTGTCGACACTTCAGAGAATTTGTGTCGACACATGTAATGTAGGTTTCGACACATCCAGGGTGGTGTCGACACTTAGGATTTACACAGAATTAGTGTAACAGAGTCTCGACTAAGTGTCGAGCTGAGTGGTGTCGACACATATATAAGTGTCGATACATATATTCTATCGACTATACTTGTGTCGACATATAGTTGTCGAGACATTAGCAGTTGGTGTCGACACTTTTCAACAGTGTCAACACAATTTAAGTATTTTGACGCGCCTTTTCATCTTCGATTCTAGAAAGGTATAAATAGGTTTTCGCCATTGTTAGTCGACATGTTCACCAAAGTTTCGAGAACAAACTTGTGTGTCGACATCTCTCTTCTCTAAATTCAAAATTTCTTCAAACCCTAATGGCGCCCAAGCTAGAAGAGAATATTAATGAAGGATATGAGCTCGTGCGACATGCCTTTGATGACGCGGAACCCGTAATCAAAGGTGTGGTAACCCTAATTGCCGAGACTGGATTGGAATACCTTGTATCAGAACCAATCAAGATCTGGAAGAAGGAGGTCCTTGAATTTTTGAGTGCAGCATTACCTGATGATACTGGACTCAAGATTAAGTCTAGAGTTCATGGTACCAAAGTCAAGGTCACACAGAAAAGTCTAAGTAAGGTACTTCAACTACCAAGAACAAAAGAGGAAGAAGATGTATCTGCTTCTAATACTAGAGAGGCATTGAGATGGTGTGGACTGGATTCAAACCTGAAAATTGGATCAGTTTTCAATAGAAAAGGAATGAACATCCAAGGAAAGTTTCTGTCTGAAATAGTTGGCAAGGTCATCCTGAGCAAGCCTGGAGGACATGACAGAATTTCAGCTCATATGTTCAGTTTGATGACAAGGATTATCTTCAAACTTAAGACTGACTGGTTAGTAGTTCTGTTTGATAAGATAAAAGAGAGCTTGAAGAAACCCAATCTGGGAAGAATTCTGAGTCTATACCTAGCTGGAAGTATTCCTGAGGTGATGAATCAAGCTGCTGGTTCCAAGATAAACCACATGAGGATAATGGATTTGAGAATTTTCTCTAGGTGGGATAGAGTATTGACAAAATAAATGCCTACTTCAGAAAAGGACACACCTTAGAAGAAGAAGAAGAAGACATCCATTGTGGCTCAAGAATCCTCCAGCAGCTCTGAAGAGCAAGTGGTCTTTACTCCTGATGATGAAGAGACTGGAAATGCTGTACAGTCTCCAGCAAGACAAGAAGATGCTCAGAGGCAGGGGGAGCTACACTCAGCAAGCCCAATTCACCTGGATCCATTCCAGGGGGAGCCTTTACTTGTGGAAGTTCCAACTCCACTAGAGAGTGAAAGAGCTACCCAAACCATTCTAGATGTAATCACTAAAATTAATCAAATAGGTTTCACTATTGAGGATGAAGTTTTGACTGATCCATTACCTGATGTTCATCAGCAAACACAGATACAACCTCAACTACAAGATGTTGTCATGGAGGATACATCTGTTGCTGATAAAGTGGTTGATGAGATCAGAGATTCTCCAACCCATTCTCAACAAGAATTCACCTTAGAGGAGTTATTCCCTGATCTTGTACATACAGACCTTGAGAGAGAAATAGCTACTATTGAGGGGGAGAAGGCAAATATTGAGGGGGAGCATATGGAGAATGTAGAGGAAACTGCTACACAAGAGACTGAGAAGCCAAAGGATGCTGAGGAACCACAAAGTACTGAGAAGGAGTTACCTCCTAGTCCTAAGGATAGAGTGGACATAGTCAGCACTTCTGCTTCAGACGATGAAGAGGATTCTAGAGCCAAGAAGATGAAGTTCCAGGTCATCAAAAAAAGGAGCCAGTACTACAAGAAAGCACTACAAACCATTGCTCCACAGCCTGCCCCATCTACTGACTATAGTTCACTGATGGTGGCTTTACAGATTAAGCTGGATGAGCAAAGGAAGGATTTACAAACCTATATGGATGAAGGCCATAAGTCACTTCAGTTTGATCTTGCACAAGACATCATATCTATCAGATTTGAAGTGAATCTTAACAAGAAGGAAATGACTGATTGTTTCTATAAAGGAGGCAATGCAGTGGTGTATCTGGCTACACATCAAGAGAATCTCAAGAAACAGCTTGATGATCTGGCACTAAAACAAGGCTATGTCCTGGAGAATCAGCTGAGAATGTATGATAATCTGACAGCTTCTCATAATGCCATAGTCACTGAAATGAAGAATATAGCTACTGCCCAGACTACACACAGTGCTGCTTCAAAGCTGAGTTTGATAAGCAACTCCAAGAAAGCCTACTTGTAGTTCACTCTGCCATTCGGGATTCACATAAGCTAATTACTGAAAAGCTCCAAAGGTTGAAACCTTTTTATAAAGATGGAGTTAACTATCTGAATGCCCAGATCAGGTTTCAGAAAGATGATCTGAGGGATCACATAGAGAGAGAAGTCATAAAGGGGGAGAGGGTACTAGTCAAAGCAGGCTCTGATCATGCCAAATGGATTTCAAATTCCATCAGAGCCACCCTTGGATATCCACCCTTATTTGATGATGACAATGTGGCAGAGTCTGGAATCAATCCTGCATACTTTGGAGGAGAGCAGGCTGAAGTAGCTCAAGTGATATACCCTCCTGCAGACTTTGACATGATACATCAAGAGATACATACTATGTATAGTCCTCCTGAAGATGCTCACAATGTCATCATTGGGAAAGTTGTCCAGCCTGTGCCAGAGGCAATCTTAAAAGAGCAAGAGGCTTTGTTAAAAGAACAAGAGGCCCAATTATCTAAGAAAAGATTCAGAGAGCAAGTTGAATTAATGCCAGATTTTGAACAATGGAGCCCCACTTCTAGGAATATCATCTTGACTGCTTGGAAGGCTGCTAAGGACAATGTCCTGGATAGAGACAAGTGGTATTCTGCCCTGGAGTGGATAAAACATGAGAATAGGCAAGAGGTCGTTGTACAATATAGATGGAAGGCTAAACTTGGAAAGCTACCTCCTAATGCACAGGAGCCTAGGAAGTATTTCCCCAAGCCTTATCACTATTTTGAAAAGCAGAAGATAAAGGCTGAAGAGATGAAAAAGAAAGATCTCAAAGGGAAGAAGCCTGCTGTTGCTGATGACAATGAAGCTCCAGTTCAAGCAAAAATTCAATCTGGAAAGGGGATTGTTATCAAGGAACCAGTGCAGCCATAGGATAGCATTTTCTTAAGTTTACAAATTGTAATCATTTGCATTAAAACTATATGTAAACTTTTGATTAATGAAAATGTTGGAATTTGTAAGAACATTGTGTCATGGTTCAAATCTATTATATTAATTGTTCTGAGATAATTGTTTATACATGTTCTGTTTATACATGTTTAAGTATTTTCCCTGTCATATAATACTGATTTACATCATACTGAAAATTTGTTATGTATGGTGTATATCATTGACTCGGGGTTATGACTTCTCCAAATAGGGGGAGATTGTTGGGTACATTGGAATATATGTACCTGATTTGAAGAAGCCTCACCCTACTCAATGATATACATCAAGATGTATTTGATGTGCTTTGAGTTTATTTGTGCAGGTTAAGTAATTGCAGGGAAATCATAAAAGTTTCTAAGTCCATGTGTCGACACCTAGAAGAAAAGTGTCGACACTTAAGAAGGCTTGTGTCGACACCTAAATGAGCTGTGTCGACACTTGGAGTAATTGTGTCGACACCAGGAAGGCAGAGTCTACACCAGGAGGAAAGTGTCGACACATACAGGCAGTGTCGACACACAATGAAGAATTGTCTACATAATCAATGTCGACACCCAAATAAACTTTGTCGACAGTAGAATGTGTCGACACTAGGAGGTTGTGTCGACACTCAACAAACTTCAACAAAGTTTAAGTACAAGTGTCAACACAAAGGAGATGTGTCGACACTCAATAAAGTCTCAACACATGAAGAATGTGTCGACACAAAGGAGATGTGTCTACACTCAGCAAAGTCTCAAAACATGAAGAATGTGTCGACACAAAGGAGATGTGTCGACACTCAGCAAAAGTTTCAACACAGAAGGCATGTGTCGACACAAAGAAGATGTGTCGACACTTAGCAAGTTTCAACACAAGAAGATATGTCGACACAAAGGAGTTGTGTCGACACTTAGTAGAATTCAACTAAGTATTAAAGAAGAAGGACTTGTGTCGACACACAGGATCAGTGTCGACACATTCTGAAGAAGCAGTGTCGAGAAGCAGTTACAACAACACAAGGAGTTGTGTCGACACCATGAGGGCTAGTGTCGACACTTAGTCTACTTGTGTCGACACTTAGTCTATTTGTGTCGACACATAAAGACTATCTGTCTCGACAGTTTCAGACAGTGACAGAGATTTCAAGAAGTGACTGGATGACTTGACAGCTGCCATTTCAACCGGTCAAATGCTACTGTCAGAGCTATTAGAAGATTGTTAGAAACTGGATCAGCCGGTCACCATGAAGAAAGCTTATATAAAGGCTTATTCCTTCAACAGTGTTGAGACTATATTTGCCAGCAGGACACGTGTGTGTGGGACCGCATGTTTGGGCTTTCCCCATCGCGTTCCAGGTCTGGGTGTTGACCCCGGTGGGCCCCCTTGTGTGGCGGAATATCCCCGCGGTCCTGTGGTTGGGGTTAGTCCCACATCGCCTGCAGACTTCTCCCCTTTGTGTTCATGTACCCCGCCACCCTTCATCTCAACACCTGGGTTTTGAGATGAACTAATGGGTTGGCGGGTTCTAACAAACAGAAGGAGAGGAATCAATAAAGTGAAAAACAACACAACAAGAAGAAGACCTTTAAGTGAAGATCTAAGAAGTTGGAGAGAGAGAGAGCTCCTTCTAAGAAGTCTAGCTGTTGAACCAGGCTGATAAGGAAGATTCAGATTGAAATCAGAATCTCAAGTCAGCAGTTGATTGAAGATCATCTGCATAGAGATACAACCCTATTGTGTTCTAATTCAAGAAGCTTTGAAGAAAGCCAAGGGAGGTTGATCTCAGCCAAGTTCTTCCAAGAACTCATCAAGAAGCCAGTCAACTCATCTCTCTCTATCAAGAGTTGTGGTTATATACTTTGTATTTTCTAATTTCTATAGGATCTTGTAAAGATCTGAGTTGTAAGACTAAATATATAAAGGCTGAGGTAGGGCCTGTGAGCCTGAGTGTAGGAGAATCATTTCTCTGAGTGTAGGCCTTGTTGAAGGCTGAGGTAGGGCTGTTGTGCCTGAGTGTAGGTCTTGTTGAAGACTGAGTGGTAGGTCTTTTGTGCATGAGTTGTAGGACTGGGATCACTCTGAGTTGTAGTAACCTGTTTGGGGTTCTGAGTTGTAAGATCTGAAGATCTGAGGAGAAGTGGAGAAGTTATGCCAAATCTAGTACACTACTAGATAGGCAAAGGGGGAAAGTGGATGTACCCAGACCTTGGGGAACCACTATAAATCCTGTGTGCACTCTGTGAATGTATGCTTGTATGATTGTTGTGCTGTGATACTTGTAGAATTGCAATTACTATACTATATTTCTGCCTGTAAAGTTAAAAAGATATAGGTCACCTATTCACCCCCCCTCTAGGTGATTAGGCACTATTACTTTCACATTTCATGTATGAAGGAGAACTTTTATCCTTCTTTTTTCTTTTGCCTTCCTAGATTTTATGTTTGTGTCTGTATGGACGGGGATTTTTGGAGGTATTCAATGTTTTTCATACATGTACGGTGGTTGTACAATTTCCCGTGTGCATTATGGCCATTTTTCATAGAGAAGTACATTGTCATGCCTTTTTCTTCTCACACGGGTAGTTGCAACCTCTGTGCACTACCACTAGTCATGCACAATCATTTTTTATCTTCAACCCAAGAAATATGTGAGTAAACACATGAGGATTAATCCATGACCGTTAGTCATGCGCGATCAACATATTTTCACTCTAGAAAGCCAAAAACTTTATGTCCATAAATTTCCTTTTCGCACGATCACTGGTCGTGAGTTTTTTTGTTCTCATGCTACCACTGCTCATGCACATGTCAAAATCATTTTTGATCAGACTACCACTACTCATTTTTCTTAGGGCTTCGACCCATATGATCCTCCTCATCCCCTAAGATTCAAAGATCAAGAAATCATCCAAGAATTTAAGCACTATTGAAGGTGACTTTGTAGATTTTGATGAGATCACTATAAATCAACTAAGAAGATAGGAAAGAGGTAGTGACTTCTTTATAAACACTGGACTATATACAGGGATTATTCTAGCAGAATTTCGACCTCCTTCACTTTCGAGGAAGAGACTCAGGCACCATTTGTATTTCTTTTCTATTTTTCATCCTATTTAGTTTTCCCTCTTTTGGGGATTTCATCAAATTTCATGATGGTGGATTTGTAATGGACATGACATGAACGTATATTCATTTATATTTGCATCCACTAAATTGAAAATAATTTTATTATCATGTTCGTCTGCCTTTTCTTGGAGGTGGTATAGTTGTGATAGCATATGGTGTTGTCGTGATAGCTTCTGATTTCTTGGAGGAAGAGACTCAGGCACCATTTGTATCAATGATTACTGTAAGTAAAAAAGTAAACTAAAATAAACTAATCTACCACATGCACATCAAAATTAAACTAACGCAGACACATCAAGAACAAAAAGGAAAGAGGGAAACCAGACAACACAAGAACTTTTATAGTGGTTCCCCAACCTGGGTACATCCACTCTTCTACCACCCTGGTAGGAATCCACTAATAAGTTTTAATCAAGTGACTGCCACCAATGATCTTTTGATCAGGTGCTCAAAAACCAACCCAAGTCTTTTGATCAGGTGACTTGCAACCAAGGAATAACTTTTGAGGGGAGTTAAAGAACCCTTTGTATAGTGAGGGGGTAAGAGAGTTATGATGTCTTCTCTTTCTCAAATACAACTGAAAAGACTAGTGGATCTTTGATGTTATCAAAGCTCCCCCTTAGTTATTGAGTTGTTCAGGAAGATTGGAGCTTTGCTTCAGGGTGAGTAGGTCTTCTATCGTTAGCCTTGACCAGAGGAGATCTACGAACTTCTTGACTGATAAAGATTTTTTGTCCTTGAAGAATCCTGGAATGAAGAAGACTCTTGATTTGGATGGATGTTCTTCTTCTTCTTCAGCAGTGTCAAGATGAAAACAAGATTGTTTTCAATACAGAGAAGAATTAGAATGATGTTGTTGTTAATCTTCTCTGTAGGCCTTGTATCATTTCTCTGGTCTTGTCTATCTTGTGTTTGCCTCTATTACTTGTCGTGTTTTTACTCTCTGTCTGGAAGAAGGAAGAAAATCATTTTTTATATTTTCAATGGAATTTCTCCTTTGAATTTTTGAATTCCTTCCTGCATTGATTACTGTCGGCCCGGAGAATGTAATACGGCTAGAGAGAATACCTGCATTAATTGATTTCCCCAACTGTCCTATTGAAAACATCAAGTAATAATCCTGATGAATGCTATAATCAACGCTGCTTCTAACGGTAATATTCAGAGAATATTAAGCATTGATTATTCAGGAATTATTGCAATAGAATGAGGTCAAAGGAAGGGAGAATCAAAGTCTGGATCTGCACAAAATTCGTCGAGCAAAGAATAGATTTCGTCGACCTGGGTCTAGAGTTCGTCGAGCTGAGAAATCATGTTCGTTGACCAGATAATTATTGTTCGTCGACATGAGATCCAAGATCGTCGACCTGAGAACTGCTAACTGCTATCTGATAACACTTGGTAATTTTGTGATTCAATATCGTCGAGCTGATAACATAGATTCATCGACTGGAGTTTAGAGAAATGATTCTTGACTTAGAATGTTGAAGTAGATCATCCAAAAATCGTCGACCTGAGAACCAAGTTCATCGAGCTCAACTCAGAGAATTGTCTCTGAGTTCGTCGAGCTGACCATACTTTCGTCGAGCTGAATTCGATGAACGTCGAACTCACTTTCCTGAATCTTTGAAATTTCTCTAAGTTTGAAGTCTTCTGTAGTCTGTTGTTAGCTGGTCCAAGCAATGTTGACTCTAAGGACATGGCCTAAACTCTAGGACACAGACATGGCCCTAGCTATACACGTTAGGTCAATAATCCTAATTTAGTGAACCTAGCCAGAATCCAACTAGGGATCCAACAATATCCCCCTATTTGGGTGAGGTCACTAATAACAGACATAAAATATTTACAAAGCAAGAGAAAGATATATCTGGCAGAAAACTTTAAAATGTGCAGCAGATATATATATATATAATGAGCTTTGTATCAGGAAATAAATAAGCAGTTTTAAGACATACAGAAAGACTAAGATAGTTTAAAATCATTTCTACTACTTTGGCTCCTTCTGCTTATCCTCTTTAGCTCTATCACCGGGCTGGGTGAATTTGATTTACCTGTTTGGATTAGCTGCTTAACTCTTTGCAATGGTCATATCAGCTGCTCCAATAATATTTAGGGATGTATCCCTTGGCACCACAGCTTTTGGATGTAATTCCATGTAATCAACTATAATAAATATTTTTTTTTGTGTTTGCAAACCTGTTGAGTTCCTCCTTTCTGTATTGGGACATTGTTGTAAATTTAGAGGGATCCTTGCCTTCAACTCTTGCCTTATTGATCATAGATAGGCCAACCAATTCTTGGAACCTGGCCATCCTTGTAGTAGTAGCTGTTTCTGGGTCCTCAAATGGAATAGGAGGGGATGCAGGTCTTTTTGGGCTTTCATCTTTCTGAGATACTGATGCTCGTTGTAGATGATGTTGTTGATATTGATGTTGCTTGCCTGAGGAGTAGTACCTTTGCTGGCTGCTTCCAGAAGAAGAAGATCTACCCTTCTGTCTCTGATAGGTTTGATATTGGGTAGGCCTCTGAGATGAAGAGCCTGAAGCACCAGCAGCAGGTGGAGGAGGAGGAGGGTCTTTCCTGTATCTCTGTGGAGGAAGTGAATACTTCCAGCTTTTCTTCCTATCTTTTTGCTGATTCTGGGACAGCCATATCCAAGCTGGCATGCCCTTGTATGGAGTGATATTCTGAAGAATATAATAAGGAGTATCATGTGTTGGGTTTGGTTTTGGAGTTGGAGCTGGAGGGGTTTTCTTTTCTTAGTGACTTTCTTTTTCTTTGCAGAGGGACTGTCATCTGAATCCACTTCATCATCATCATCTGAAGAGTCTTGTGTATTATCATATAAAGCATTAATTTCTTTCAATGCTTCTGCAGATATCAACAGTTTTTTTGCCTGGGGAGGAGCTGGAGGAAGAGCTATAGCTGGAGCTGGAGAACTATATACATCAATGCTTTCAGCAACTGATTTATTCTCTTCTTCAATATCAGCCATGATCAACTCATCTAGATCAGGCATGGGGCTATCATCCATAATGAAGGTTGGAGCAGAGATGACTCTAGGAGGGGATGAAGTAATGAAGGAATCAGCTCTTGGTGGAGATGGAATAACAGGAGCCTCTGTAATAGCAAAACTAGCATTGAGTTGCATGGAAACTTTGGGGCTTATTGGGGAGGTATAGGGAACTATAGACATGGATAGCTTTATGATGTATTCTGGAAGAGAGTTTAAGTGAACAGTATCAAAAATATTCAACAAATTCAAAATATATACTATGGGATTTATAATGTAATCAAAAACAATTTTTATTTCCTCTGTGACTGTCGCATCCAAATCCATATCAGATTCAATAAAATTAATTAAATTAATCAAATCATTATCTGCTTCTGCTTCTGCTGCTGCTTCTACTTCTGTTGTTGTTGCTGCTGTTGCTTATGCTTCTGCTGCTGCTTATGCTTCTGCTACTGCTGCTGCTACAGCTACTTCTTCACAAAGTATCTCCCCCTGCCTCATTTTAGTGGAAACTAGAGCCAGGCCCATGACTGAAGAAGGAGGGACGGAGAGAGCAGAGATTTTGGCAGCAAGAGAGGAGATGGAGGTAGCAAGAGGGGAAATAGCCTCTGTTATGAGGTTTTTGAGGAAATGAGTGAGAAGTTCTAGAAATTATGGAATGAGGGAGGGGACCAGCTGCATGAATTCAGGAGGTGTCTCAGTAGAGATAGAGGGGAGAATGGAAGATGATGGTGGAGGAGGGGATAGAGAATCTGGCATGTGTTCATCTTCAGGTGAGGGAGTATGGAGGGGGGATGAGAGTAGGTTGAATGATGGTAGGGATGGGGGGATGTTAGCTAAATGTGGTGAAAGAGGAGATGAGGGTGGTGATGGAGTTGGTGTACCATGAGGGGATGGAGGTGAGGTATGAGAGTGAATATGAGTTTGTGGAGGTAATGTATGAGATTGAATATGAGTTTGTGATGAATGTACTGGGATGATAGAGGTGTGGGAGTAGGGACTGTGGTGTGAACTGGTGATGGGAGGTGAATTGGGGAAGATGGAGGTGGTGGAGGTGGAGGAGGGACATCTTCAGCAGAGTGGGTAGTGGCTAGAGCAGCCCTTGTACTCTTAGAAGGCCTGGAGGAAGAGGGAGAAGCCTTGGATGGCTTGGTGATGTTCCTCTCCCACCTGCCAAAGAGGGCACAAGTTATCCTCCTGAAAGCATTAATGAATATGGATGGTGTGACCAGGGATTCAGCAGCCTTTACCTGAAGGAAGATTCCCAGAATCCTTCCAAAACACACCTCCTTCTTGTTGTTCTTCTTCCTGATCATCTCAAACAGAATCTTAGCCCAATTCACAGGCTTCTTATTCACCATAGTACACATCACCAGGAATTGATGCCTAGTGATATAGTCATGGGCTGTGTGTTTGCCCAGCAGTACTTTACCCACAACATCTGCTAGAAACTTATATTCAGTAGATAAATGGTTCTTTAGCAGTTTGTTGGGTGTTGCTCCAGAATAACCCATCTTAGTTAACATTTCATCAAATTATTCACTGTCCATCTCCAATTCTTCTTCACCATTGGCTAATCCAAAAATTTTGGTTAAGACGACGGGGGTAAGAGATACTTCATTACTCGATATTGTTCCAGTCATGGTGTTCTCATCTGGGGTGGAGGAAGTGTAAACCGATTCTCTGATCTCTACACCGGTTAACTTTATTCTGGTGGTCATCAAGTTTTTAACTGTTGATCTTCAAGCAGTTGCAGAATCTCTAGGAAGATGGGATCAGAGTGTTGAAACGATTCAAAATCTATATCAAACCATGTATCAAACTTCATTGCTCCAAGACTGCCTGCGGGAATCGCCATGAGTTCGCTTGCAACAAACAAGAGAGGATAAGTGCAATGGAACTGAAAGCGCGGGACGGAGATTGAAGAAAAACCTAGATATAAGGTTTTTTAGAATATGAATCGACAAACTCTGTTCGATAAAAAATAAAGAATTCTTCGATCTGAGGTCGACGAAATATCTTGGAGTTAAATAATTTGTCTATCTTAGTCTGAAGATTTGAAAACATTTCGTCGAGCTTCGTTCGATGAAAATTTTCTGAAGTAGATTCGTCGATCTCCATTCGACGAAAATTACTTCACTCACAGAGAGTTCGTCGATCTCCATTTGACGAATATCTCTAGAACTTTTCTCTGTTCGTCGATCTCTGTTCGACGAACTTTGAAAAATTCGTCGAGCATAGACAGAAATTAAATCAAAGCTTCTCCATTTATCATTCGAAGCTGATTTATAAAGAATAGATGGTTTCTTTCATCCAAAGGCTTGGTGAAGATATCTGCTCTTTGTAAATCAGTGTAGATATATATAATTTTAATTTAATTTTTGTCTACACATTCTCTAATGAAATGACGCCTAATGTTTATATGTTTAGTCCTACTGTGATGGACTGGATTTTGTGCTATGGATATAACACTTGTGTTGTCATATAAGAGAGTTGAATTATTTAAGTTGAACCCATATTCTAGGAGTTGGTTTTGAATCCACAGCATCTGGGAACAGCAACTGCCAGCTGATATATATTCTGCTTCAGCAGTTGATATAGACACAGATGATTGTTTCTTGCTAAACCATGAGACTAATGTCATACTAAGGAACTGGTATGTTCCTGAGATACTTTTTCTATCTACTCTGCACCCAGCAAAGTCAGCATCTGAGTATCCAGTTAACTCAAAGTCTGACTCAGTAAGAAGTAGAAGAGCTCATCCATGCTACTCATTTCAAACTTTGAATGCATGAGGTCAGCAAACCTCTTGCAAAGTTTGGTATATGTAGACTCAAATATAATATCATCTACATAAATTTGTACTAATAATATTTGATCCTTATGGTGCCTAGTGAACAATGTTCTATTTACAATGCCTCTAGTAAATTTATGGTCTATCAGGAAGCTAGCTAAGGTCTAACACCAAGCTCTTGGAGCTTGCTTTAAACCATAAATAGCTTTATGCAATCTAAAGACATATGAAGGATAAGTTGGAGAAATAAAACCTGAAGGTTGTTCAACATAAACCTCTTCTTTAAGTACTCCATTTAGAAAGGCACTCTTGACATCCATCTAATAGACTTTGAACTTCTTATATGCAGCATATGCAAGGAAGATCCTGATTGCTTTTAACCTTGCAACTGGTGCAAAATTTTGGTCATAGTTTATTCTTTCTTCTCGCCTATAAACTTGAGCAACAAGCCTAGCCTTATTTCTCACAATTACACTTTGGGCATCTATCTTGTCTCTATATACCCACTTAGTTCCAATGACTGGGTAGTTTTTGGGTCTTGGAACTAACTCCCAAATTCTGCATCTCTGAAATTGATTGAGTTCCTCTTGCATTACAATGATCCAGTGGGGATCTTACTCATCATCTTTTATGGATTGAGGCTCAACCTGAGAGAGGAAACAGACATGCATCACATCTTGGTTGAGTTGATGCCTTGTCTGTACACAAACTAACATGTCCCCAATCTTTTCAGATCTAGGGTGATCCCTTAGTGTGAGAAGATCAGTGGGTGGAGTTGGTTCAGCAATAGTATTTGGGTTTAATTCCTCTTGTGGAATAATGTCTGCTATTGAAGGAAGTTCAACCTATTCCAAAAGTTCTTCTTCACTATCTTCATCAGCTTGTGGAGTAGGAGGTGATATAGTCTCTTGTGGATGGTTTAACTCACCCAATTTCTCACACAAGTGAGGTACCTACAAAATATCTGAGATAGAATAATCCTTCTGCTTATAGTACATGTTAGCTTTATCAAAAGAAATATGTATAGATTCTTCTATTTTAAGGGATGATTTATTGAATACCCTATAAGCCTTGCTAACTTGGGAATATCCCAAAAACATTCCCTCTGTAGCTTTAGCTTCAAATTTTTTAATGTGTTTCTTGTTATTGTTATGAATAAAACACCTACACCCAAAAATTCAAAAGTAATCAATTTTAGGTTGCTTCCCTTTGACTAATTTATAGGGGGTCTTGTCCTTTAGTTTGTGTACCAAACATCTATTCAGCACATAGTTTGTTGTGGTCACAGCCTCTGCCCAAAAGGATAGGGGCATGTGCGCATCTCCAAGCAATGTTCCTGCAGATTCAATGAATGTTCTATTTTTGCTTTCTGCTAGCCCATTTTGTTGAGGAGTTCTAGGAGTAGACAAACAATGGCTGATACCTTCCTTCTCATAGAATCTTTGCATGGGAAGATATCCAAACTCACTACCTTGATCACTTCTGATCAATGCAACTGGAGTAGAATACTCAATCCTTATGCCATTAAGAAAGTCTGTAAGGAATTTGAAGTTATCTGACTTGTGTCTCAAGAAGGACACCCAAGAGAATCTAAAGAAGTCATCTACACTAACCAATGTGTCACACTTCCCTCCTATACTTTGTACAGCAATGGGTCCAAAAAGATCCATATGTAGCAAGTACAGAATCTTAGGTGAATTACTCTTATTAATTGACTTAAAGCGGTTATTAGTTTGTTTGCCTTCTTGACAAGCCTTGCATAGGCTTTCCTTCTTGTATGGGCCAGAAGACAATCCTCTGACAAGGTTGTCCCTAGATAGCTTAGATATGTTCTTAACTTTAACATGACCTAGTCTTTTATGCCAAAGGATCTTGTTATTACTAACTTGGTTGAATAAACATATTTCTGAGTTAGCAGAATTAAAATTTACAAAGTATATATTTCCTTGTCTACACCCTGTTAAAACAGTTTGATTATCTGAAGAGATAATGTATTTAGAATTGGTAAAGCAAACTTGATAACCTGCATCACATAATTGACTTATGGATATTAGGTTATGTTTGAGACCATTGACATATGCCACTTTTCTGAAGGTGACGGCTCCACTGTTGAAGTCTCCATAGCCTTCAGTTTGTCCAAATCTAGAATCTCCAAAGATCACCCTTGGACCCAGTTTTGTCTTGAAGTTGATTAGGTTATCCTTGCATCAAGTCATGTGCTAGGAGCACCCACTATCCAGATACCACTTATTTTGAGTGATAGGATAGTTCTTCACCTGCAAGAAAATAAGTTAGATGTTCTTGACCCAGGTTATCTTGGGTCCTTGTTTCTTTTCATAAGAAAAGCTAGAAATATATGAACATTCAGATTGGCTTTTATAAACTAAGGTGTGAAATCTTCTAGGAGGAATTATCCAATCAGCAAATGGATTAAAAGGTTTTCTAGATTGATTAGTGTTTCTGTCAAAATTGTGATTTTTATTAAGTCTGACTGGGTTCGACGAAAAATTGTAAGTTCGTCGACCAGAGTTCGAGGAATTGGGATGAGATAGTCGATCTCTGCTCAGAGAATGAACATATTCATTTTCTATGCCCCAAGTTCGTAGATCTCTGCTCGACGAACCATACATAGTTCCTCGATCGCAGTAAGATGAATTTTTACAGCTAATATTGGTGTTCATAGATCGTCGATTGGAGTTTGATGAAGTAGCCACATTTCATCGACCTGAGTTCGACGAAATCTGTTGAACTTTATTTTTACTTAAAGTTTTCTGTTTTTTGTTATTTTGATTTTTTGAGTTAGGTAATTCTTCTGTGGTTTGTATATTGTTTATTACATCTTTACCCTTAGCTGAAACAAATCTAATAGGGGTTGATAACATGTTCTTTTTAAGTATGGGGGGTAAACTTGATGATGCACCTAAGCCCAGTTTGTCATTCAGTCTGGCATTGACTGTGCTTGAAATGTTCATCAGCTTATGGCTTCTCCCATTGAGAGATTCCTCAAGTTTCTTAGCCTTACATAGCTCTGTTTTTAAAGAAATGATTTGTTCATTAGCTAGAGTTAGTTCATCTTTTAACTTAGTGTTTTTAGAAATCAGATTTTCTTGATTAGATAGTCTTTCACTAAGTATTTTAATTTCCTTTTCAAAGTTGATTAGGTCAATACACATGGTTTTAAATTCAGTTTTGAAACTATCAAAACTATAATCAAAAGATGAAAGTACCTAATCAGCTTCTGATTCTGACGCTCCTTCATTATCAGATTCTTCTTTATCATCTGATGGACAGCTGGAGGAATTGATGGCCATGAGGTAGACTTCCTTGGCCTTTGCCTCTTCTTCCTCATCATTGGAACTGGAAGATGTGGATTTATCTTCAGTGTGTCTCCAGGTATCAGCTAAAAAGCCCTTCTCCTTCTTTTTGTATTTGTTGGAGGAAGTCCTGCCACTTTGTTTTCTTCTGGAGTCCTTCTCTCTTCTTCATTCTTTCTTCTGATTCTCTGGACATTCTGAGATAAAGTGTCCAGGTTTCCTGCAGCCAAAACATACTACTTCTTTAGTAAGAGTTTTATCATACCTTGGCTTATCATCCTGCCTGGATGATTTTCTTCTAAAGTCCTTTCTTGCCATTTTGTAAAATCTCTTGGCAAAGAGACTCATTAGTTCCTCCTTGACTGTTGAAGCTTTTTTCTCTTCAGCAGCATTGAATGCTATGTTGTGCTCCTTTCTTGCTGGTGGAGGAGTCCTTTGTTCAGCTGCTTCTCTAGACTTTATTAGTTACTCATAAGACTTGAGCTTTCTCAATAGAGATTCTGTGGAAATCTCATTTAAGCTCCTAGCCTCCTTGATTGGCCATATCCTGAAATCCCATAAGCTTGGGAAGCACATGAGGATTTTATCATTTACTTCAGCAAGGGTGATGTCATTATCCAAAGTCTTCGGCTCATTTATTATTGAGCTCAGTCTGTTATACATGTCAGCAACAGATTCAGACTCACCCTTCTTGAAGTTCTCATACTGGGATATGAGATCTGATCTTCTGTCTGTGCTCTCATCAGTAGAGCCAACCACCATTTGGTTGATAGAGTCCCAAATAGCTTTGGGTGATGTGCATTCAGCCACCTTCTTAAAGATGTCATCAGACATAGTCTGAGCCAGAATATTCATGGCCTTTGCATCAGCAATCTTGGCCTTCTTCTGTGCATCTGTCCACTTAAGTGGTGGAATATCATGTGTGCTTGATGTTGAAGTAGATGTAGATGGTTGAGGACGAACTGTCAGGATAGAATTGTAAATGTCCACAACAATGGAATTCATATAAAGTTTTATTTTTGCCTTCGAGATGGCAAACTTTTTTAAGTTGTATACTGGAGGTCTGATGCTTGCATAATCCTTGTTCTGTGCCATGTTGTGAATATAATCCTAAGAGAAATAAGAGGTCAGATCTAATACAGGATATTTTGGTTCAAGGGTTAACTTGTAAAACCAAAGAAACACTGCTCTGATACCAATTGAAAGTGAGGGTTAGACCTGATATACTCTAGATGGGGGGGGGGTGAATAGAGTATCTTTATAACTTTTTTATCTTATAAAAACTACAGAGTAGAGCAACTAATAGATACCAATGATTGCTATAAGTAAAAGAGTAAAATAAAATAAACAATTGTACTACAGGCACAGTAAAATTAAACTAACACAGGCACAACAAGAACAAAAATAAAGAGGGCAACCATACAACAAAAGAACTTTTATAGTGGTTCCCCAACCTGGGTACATCCACTCTTCTACCACACTGGTAGGAATCCACTAAAAGGTTTTGATGATGTGACTGCCACCAATGAGCTTTTAATCAGATGCTCAAAAAGAAAACCAAGTCTTTTGATCAGGTGACTTGCAGCCAAGGAATTACTTTTGAAGGGAGTTAAAGAACCCTTTGTACAGTGAGGGGCCGAGAGAGTTATGGTGTCTACTCTTTCTCAAATACAACTGAGAAGATTAGTGGATCTTTGATGTTATCAAAGCTCCCCCTGAGTTATTGAGTTGTTTAGGAAGATTGGAGCTTTTCTTCAGGGTGTGTAGGTCTGCTATCTTTAGCCTTGACCAGAGGAGATCCAAGAACTTCTTGACTGATAAAGATTTGTTGTCCTTGAAGAATCCTGGAATGAAGAATGAAGAAAACTCTTGATTTGGATGGATGTTCTTCTTCTTCTTCAGTAGTGTCAAGATGAAAACAAGATTGTTTTCAATACAGAGAAGTATTAGAATGATGTTGTTAATCTTCTCTATAGGTCTTGTATTATTTCTCTGATCTTGGCTATCTTGTTGCTTGCTTCTATTACTTGCCGTATTTTTGTTCTCTGTTTGGAAGAAGGAAGAAAATCATTTTTTTATATTCTCAATGGAATTTCTCCTTTGAATTTTTGAATTCCTTCCTGCATTGACTTCTGTCAGCCTGCAGAATGTAATACGGCCAGAGAGAATATTTGCATTAATTGATTTACCCAACTATCCTATTGAAAAACGTCAAGTAATAATCCCGATGAATGCTATAATCAGTGCTGCTTCTAACGGTAATATTCATAGAATATTAAGCATTGATTATTCAGGAATTACTGCAATAGAATGAGGACAAAGGAAGGGAGAACCCAAGTCTGGATCTGCACAGAATTCATCGAGCAAAGAACAGATTTCGTCGATCTGGGTCCAGAGTTCGTTGAGCTGAGAAATCATGTTCGTTGACCAGATAATTATTGTTCGTCGACCTGAGATCTAAAATCATCGACCTAAGAACTGCTAACTGCTATCTGATAAAACTTGACAATTCTGTGATTCAAGATCGTCGAGCTGATAACATAGATTTGTCGACTGGAGTTCAGAGAAATGATTCTGGACTTATAATGTTGAAGTAGATCATCCCGAAATCATTGACCTGAGAACCAAGTTCGTCGAGCTCAACTCAGAGAATTATCTCTGAGTTCGTCGAGCTGAGCACGACTTTCGTCAAGCTGAGTTCGACGAACGTCGAACTCACTTTTCTGAATCATTGAAATTTCTCTAAGTTTGAAGTCTTCTGTAGTCTGTTATTTGGCTGGTCCAAGCAATGTTGACTCTAAGGACATGACCTAAACTCTAGGACATAGACATGACCCTTGCTATATATATTTGGTCAATAATCCTAGTTTAGTGAATCTATCCCAAATCCAACTAGTGATCCAACAGAACACATCATTTTTTGCTTCTGATTCCCTTAAAGGATTGGATGCAGAATGGTAAGAGAATCTTCCTTGATGACCAATGGTTGGAAGAGATCAAGAAGATGAAGAAGGAGGGGACATGGGCTGTAACATCTCACAAACAACCAGACCCCTAGGAAGATTTTTTTTCATGACTAGGTCATGACAAAGCTCTAAGAAGTCCAAGAGGACCATGGGTGCCTAGGTAAAAAGGTGAAAGAACCTTGGTCTGCAAATAGTAGTTTTTGGACACCTAAACTAGTGTTTGGCCAATGGCTCCCAACTTGACTACTTGACCCGACCATACGAACTTCAACCTCAAAGGAACTGAAGACACTTAGTTGACCAGTCAACCTACTCATTTGACTAAGTCAACACCCTCCAAGTCAACCTTGGCCAACCAAGCTCAAATGGGGAGGAAAATTAAGCCCAAAATTGATACGAGGCACAAAACCAACTTCAATCCAACACGGCTAGGCCCAATTATGATGGACCACTAGTTACAACAAGTGGAAATTACCTAGAATGCCATTAAAATTCTGGATGGGATAAGTAGGAGAGAGAAAGTGGAAATTCTACCTAAGGGAGGAGAGAGAAAGAGAAGCATTCATGGCTTTGGAAGACCATGGGGCATTCAACTCCCTTTTAATGGCCTCATTCATACCCCCGTAGTTAATTTGGAGGAGATCGATCGGTTTTACTAACCCCCTAGGGGTAGAACTTCAAGAGTTTGGGAGGGGGCCGAAATATCCAATTCTAGGCCATTAATGGCCATTCATGGTTTGCCTCTCCCACTCCCCAAAACAACCCATCCATTAGCTTTAAAAACTACCATCAATTAGAATGAATCGTTACATCACTAGTTTGGGTGAAGGATTGAGAATTTGGCCGGGAAAACTTGGAGACCGTCGGTCATGGCACACCACCACCACACTCGCCACCAAACCCGCATGCAGGTCTAATCGACTTTCTTTTCCTCGGTGCTAGATCTGTAGATCTTTAGGTGGAGAAATCGGGCTCAATTGACCCGATCAGTGAGTAGAAGATGTGTGTTTTTCATGAAAAAAATAAACCCCTCGAGTTCGCCGAAAATGGCACCTCCGGCAATTTAAATCAACCAATTTGGACCATTTTACTTACCTCAATACATTTTTTGGTGCAAGGTGTCCAAAGGCCCACCAGAAATTGAAATTAGTGCCCCCAGTGGACTACTCAGTTAAATGACATGAATTTTAGACCATAGGTTGTTCTGACTATGACCCCCCAACTTATCCAAAAAATTAGAATTTTTGAAGATGATTATTTTATAGTTTTTGCAATAATTAAATAATTCATATATGCCAATTAGGTAGGGTCTATGGACCTCAAATTTCCCAAAAACTCTAGTGGATGACCAAATGGAAAATTATATGGCCGAGAAAAAAATACCAACCCAATTGAAGTTGATTTATTGGGTAACTTAGTGAACAAAGTTGGCGACTTATGGTTAATATCCCAAATTTCAAGAGTGCACTGGTAACTGGCATCCAGTGTGTCGACTAGACTTAACGAAACATTGAGTGTTTTGACGGGTGGGTTGCGTCGAGTGGTGCTCGATGCATAGAAGAATTTGAATTAGAATAATCCAGGAATCAGGAAGCATCGAGTGCGTTGACTGGACTAGACGAGGCGTTGAGTGACCTCGACGCCATTTGACAAGGCGTCGAGTGATACTTGACGCTTGTGATGCTTTGACTTAGAAAATTATGGACTCAACGAAGCATTGAGTGATCTTGATGTCACTCGATGCGGAGTTGAGTGATACTCGACGCATACAATTCCTTGACAGAAAATCTTAGACTCGACAAAGCTTTGAGTGATCTCGAGGCAATTCAACAAGGCGTTAAGTGAGCTCGATGCCATTCCTATCTAATGCAGATACATGTCATAACAGTATTAAATGGTCATGAAACTTGGATGAAGGGTCTATAGTGATGTTATAGATATCTGTAATTTTTATCATAATTTATTGATGAAGAATTTGTGTACCTTCTATATAATTCTAGAAATTGATGACTAGGGAAATACTTGTTTCAGGACAAACTGAATACTGGAAAATTAAGAAGCTTGGCCAGTAAACCTTTTGACCACAAAAGTTCATTGTTAATTTTATTGTAATTTTTGGAAGTAAATAAATAGAGGTTCCTTCACAAGTTGTCGTAGGTGAAGTTTTATTCATTAATTTACTTATGTGGCAAAAGAAAGTTAGAAGATTATTAAATTTGGGCAGTAACACTTGCTGACCATTAATGATCTAAGGTAATTTTATTATAATTTTTGGATGAAAAAATCTTGTAGCACTTGTTAATTATAATTTTGATCAAAAAGCTTATAATTTGTTTTATGATAGAAATACTTTCTTGAAAATTATGAAACTCATGCCTTGCTGTTATTTGGTCAGTAAGAGGCTGTGGAAATTTTTGGAGTGATCATTGCATGTCAGAAACTTATACTTCATGTTCAAGTCTTAGGATTCATGATTTAGGGAAAATTATTTAAAGACTGAATTAATTAGGAAAAATACCAAATTCTGGATTTGGGCTCAACATGTCATGGTAGACCAATAGTAATAATCCTAAGGTTGTTGGCAATGTAAATGGAGTTTTCACCTTCACACACTTAAGCTAGTTGGTTGGTCTGCATACAGTGAAAAGAAGTGGTCAAGGTAGAAAAGTACAGCTCACATGTGGACAATATAGTGGGTGCACCTAATTTAGGTGTAATCTTGTTGAGGTCACCCTTAAGGCCAATGCTAGGTTTTCTGGGTACCAAGGAGAAGGGGTTGTGCTCAGGGCTGACGAAGTATCGTCGTTGCGCTGAAGGTATAATTCACTTAGCTTTAGTTAAAGAGAAATGTGAAAAAGGGAGTTTTGTAATAAATAGCTACCTATAAAAGTAAGTGCCTTTCGAAAAGGAGACCTGGGCTTCAACCCATCGTAGTACCTAGTGCCCTCAAGAGCCCTTCATCGGGCATGCCCCGGGAAATCCAAGTTTAACCATAAGATGTAATAATAAGCTGACAGAAAGATAAACCAATAATAATCCACAATCACATACACTCACACCATCACCTCGGGAGGATAGTTGGTTTAGGTTCACGAGCAGTAAACTCGGTGTTGATAGAATTGATGTCTTAGATTGGTGAGCTAATGGCTCGGGAGCTCTCTATAGCATGTGTGTA
The DNA here is from genome assembly GCA_039583875.1 of Platanthera guangdongensis. NCBI lineage: Eukaryota > Viridiplantae > Streptophyta > Magnoliopsida > Asparagales > Orchidaceae > Platanthera > Platanthera guangdongensis. The sequence continues at coordinate 86,105,698 of CM077167.1, read as the reverse complement.
TATGTTTTAAGTGGTGGGGCCTCGATATCGGACAGTCGTTCACATCGACGTCAATACGCTGACTCGACAAATGTAGGTGTTCACTTACCCATAAACGACTGGTGGATTGCCAGCACTAGTACAAGAGGCTCTGTAGCACATGATAGTGGGTGTAATGAGTAGTACGCGGGGTCTAGGCTGTGTAGTGTGAATACCACCCTAAGAGTGGGGAGGCCCAACCCACTACCTCCGTATGCCACTACAGAATGTACCTGAGATTTTAGATAACTCTAAATGGGGGAACTAAAGGTGTAACACCCCCGTCCGTCGTATGTCATATAACAGAAGGTCCAGCTGGAACCCGACGCCATATACCACGGACAGTCGGAATTGTTACGTATAAATAACCAAACTATCTAATTAAGACTACACGTCCTAACACAGAGCATTCTAGTGGAAGCTTTTAAATAGTTGAAAGAACCCATAACTATAATCCAATAATCATGAATGTCCACAACCACCACAACTTGAATGATATACAAATACACTGAAAGATGCTTGGCCTTATGGCCTTACAAGGGTTCACTTAACAATATAATGTTTTCCATACATCAGCTCGCAGGCCGGCCACACATGACAAAATAAAGAACAACTATTCACTTGGGCCATCGAGGGCCAGCTCAGCAACATGGGCTCCAGCCCGCTATTTTGCACTCAACTCCGCAGCACCTGCAAGCAGCAATCCACCGCATGGTGGCAAACAAAGCAACGGTCAGCCAAAGACGACCAAATTATAACGACCCCGCCCCTAAATCGGGATGGCGGTGCTCCTTCCCTACAATTCATTTGCCCAGCTAAACAATATAGTACAAACGTACTACGCCACAGGTGTAGGCTCGCACGGCCAAACACCCCGTGCACTCAGGGCACATTAACGGTGAATCCTGACAATTCAGCGTATTCACCACCACCCCTAGGATGGCAACCTCGTGAGCATTTAGCCTTTCTGACAACCGTCTAAGGCTCCCGACTATGCCAATGGCCAGTCCCCTTTTCAGTTCTGTCGCACCGAACCACTTAGCCCAGGTCCGATTCAACTTCCCCGTTGCTCACAAAGCGTAGTTCACCTTAAGAAGTACGCACGAGCCAAGCTTCTCTCGGATACTGCCACAATTTCCAAACATCGCATTACCCAGGTATGCACAAGGCCGTCTCCCCAGCCGCCAAGTTAGCAGAACAACGTTTCCGCTCAGTTTTTCGGTTGCGCCTTGGAGTTAATCCCCAAGGAACCCTGCTGTAATCTACCGCGTAGAAACCCGAAAACACAAAGCATGGAGTCATCTCTGGCAAACCATAACATATGCAACATCACCGATCCAGACCAACATATCTGGGTAGGCTTCACACACAATGCCTATGTCCGTACTTCGATTCCGAACTCTATACGCAACACAAGGGGGACTAATCACGTCAACCCCAGGGAACACCGCACACTCGACGCAAACTCGCGGGAGCGGGTTTACCTATGCAAAAAGGAAGAGAGCTTCACATGCTCAAGTAGAGAATCGTTACCCTTGTAGTACGCTTTTGCGCCATGGAAAACTATTCGGATAGAAGTCTTCGCAACGGAATTTCCTCCATGGATCCGGTCTCGGTTCTCTAAACGGTGCTCCGATGCTCCGTCGATGGCCGGTATCCTCCTCCTTCTTCCTCCTTGCTCTAACTCCTTGGAAAGAGAAAGCTTAAGTGAGAAATGAGGAGTTCAACCACCATTCTCGGCCTTAACAGATCAGGAACGCATCTGGGCCGTCAGATCTTGCTTAAAGAAAATGAATGGCTTAGATCTATACAAAAATCCTCAAACCTGGGCCGAACACGGCCATGCACATGGCCGTGTCCCAGGCCATGTGCCTCGATCCAGGCACGAACGTCGAACGCAGAAAAACAACACGGGCTAAGACACGCCCGTGTCTCAACCTGACACGCCCGTGTCGGGTAATCGACACGCCCGTGACCGGGGGCGTGTCACATATAACCGTCGTGCCAACCGTCACGACTCTTGGGAACACGGGTAGTGACACGGGTAGGCACACGACCGTGTCATGTGACACGCCCGTGTCATGTGACACGCCCGTGTCATGTGACACGCCCGTGTCACGCTGCCGTGTTTCCTGCCGTGTCCTTCTCTGGACACAGCCGGCCAAAACACCAAGCAAGACACGGCCTTGGGCACGCCCGTGTCCTAGGCCGTGTCCCCCTATACAGGCACCAAAATTTCTTTTGGGCGCGATCAGCTGAAATACGATTTTCGGGGAGTTAAAAATCCCCCCCCCCCTTAAGGAATTTTGTCCCGAAATTATGTAAAGGTACACAAAATTAAATGTTACCTGAGTGGAATAACTCAGGGTATTCCTCCAACATAGTTTGCTCTCGCTCCCATGAAAGCTACTCACGTCCGCAGTTATCCCAACGAACCATAACCAATCGGAGTTCCTTGTGGTGGAGTCGTTTGACTTCAACGTCTTCTATACGTATAGGCTTGACCTTTGTCGTCAACTCGTAATCAACCGGCACTTGATCGACCGCAACTATCTGTGAAGGCTCTTGCACCGCCCTCCGCAACATCGATACGTGGAACACATCGTGCAGCCCACTCAACTCCACTGATAGCTTTAATCTATATGCTGCTTCGCCAACACGTATGCTCCAGGATTTCAAATGGTCCAAGGTATCTCAGACTCAGCTTCTTCAAGCGTCGAACCCGCGAAGCACCCTTAAACGGCTTGATTTTTAAATACACCTAGTCTCCAACACCGAACTTCATGTTCCTATGCTTGGCGTTATAGTACTTTGCTTGTCTGTCCTGAGCGATCTTCATCCTTTCCTGAATTGTACGTACCATTGAAGTGGCATCTTCCACCGCTTGACGTTTATACAACTTCGACTCACCTGTCTCCAACCAAGACAACGGCGTACGACACTTCCTCCCATACAAGGCTTCGAAAGCCGTCATTCCAATACTCGCTCGAAAGCTGTTGTTATAGGAAAACTCCACCATGTATAGGTGATCTTCCCAACGCTTTCCGAACTTTAGGATGCACATGCAAAGCATGTCCTCCATCGTCCTGTTGACCCTCTCGGTCAAACCATCCGTCTGTGGGTGGAAGGCTATGCTAAAACTCAGCTTAGTTCCTAACAAATTATGCACCAGCCTCCAGTCCTTCGACGTGAAGTGTCCATCTCGGTCACTTACAATACTACGAGGCACACCATGCAACCGTACGATATTATCCACATAGAGTTTGGCTAACGTTTCCACCGGATCTTCCTTCCTATTCAGGATGAAATGCGACACTTTTGTCAACCTATCAGCGACCACCCATATGGCGTCGTTTCCCTTCTGCGACTTTGGCAAATCATGCACAAAATCCATAGAAATGTCGTCGAATTTCCATTCCGGGATAGGCAAGGACATTAGGAAACCTCCGGGCTTCTGGCACTCTACCTTCACCAAGGCACAAGTTTGACACTTGGCCACATAAAGTGCTACATCCTTCTTTAATACTGGCCACCAGAATAATTTTAGGTCATACTGCACCTTTGTCCAAAACAATTTCGCCTCAGCACTAGACTGCTTGTCGACGCAAGTTATCTCCAATGCCTCCAATTCACGGACCAATCTCTCATCGTGTACCGACAACCAGCTGGCTCGTGCAGGAACCCTGCGACTCAACAAATCCACCACTGCATTTTCTTTCCCAGGTACATAATGTATCTCGAAGGTGTAGTCCCACTAGAACTCCATCCACCTCTGCTACCTCATGTTCAGATCCTTCTGATCTAACAAGTACTTCAGGCACTTATGATCAGTGTAGATGTCAACTTTCACACTGTACAGGTAGTTCCTCCATAGTTTCAGAGTGAATACCATGGCCGATAACTCTAATTCGTGAACCGGATAATTCCTCTCATGAACCTTCAATTGTCGTGAACCATAGGCTAACACGCTCCCATGCTATAGAAGAACACAGCCCAAACCACTGCCCGAAGCATCACAATAAATTTCAAATCCTTCGGTTCCACTCAGCGAACATAAAATAGGCACCGTGGTCAACCGCCTCTTCAACTCTTCAAAAGCCTACTCACACTCCAGCGACAACACAAAATTTTGATCTTTCCTTGTCAACGTCGTGAGTGGTAACGCTATCCGCGAGAGGTTCTCTACGAAGCGCCTGTAGTAGCCGGCAAGCCACAGAAAGCTCCGGACTTCCGCCACTGTAGTCAAAATAGGCCACTCCCGTAACGCCACTATCTTGGCCGGATCCACCGCTATCCCTTCTCCACTAACAACATGACAAGGAACACTATTGAGGATAATCAGAACAGACACTTGGAGAACTTAACATACAACTGATTTCTCCCCAACGTCTCCAACACCATGTGGAGATGCTTGTATTGGTCCTCCTCACACTGCGAGTATACCAAGATATCATCGATAAATACTATCATGAAACGATCCAAGTATTCTCGGAACGTCCTGTTCATCAGATCCATAAACACGGATGGCGCATTGGTCAGCGCAAACGACATGACCGTGAATTCGTAATGCCCAAACCGTGTGCTGAACGCTGTCTTTGGGACGTCCCTTTCCCTTATCCTCAATTGGTAGTAGCCAGACTTCAGATCTAACTTCGAATATACCGTAGACCCAACCAACTGATCAAATAGATCGTCAATCCTGGGGATCGGATATTTATTCTTCTCTGTAAGCTTGTTCAACTCCTGATAGTCAATACAGAGTCGCAAGCTCCCATCCTTCTTCTTAACGAAAAGAACCGGTGCTCTCCAAGGCGACGAACTTGGACGCAAATACCCTTGCTCCAACAACTCAAGCAGTTGCACCTTCAACTCCGCCATATCTCGCGGCACTATCCGATACGGAGAGCGTGACACCGGTTTGGCACCCGATACCAGCTCAATTGTAATATCAATCTCCCGCTGAGGAGGGGCTCCTAGGAGATCATCTAGGAACACATCAGGATACTCGGACACCACCGGGATACTGTCCAGACTTGTCCTAGGCGTTGAAGCCTACACTAAGGTGACAAACAGCTCTGCACCAGACCTAACTGCCTTAATCACTTGAAGGGCCTACATCAAAACTTTACCCGACCCCTTCATGCCCGCAAACGTAGTCTCCCGTTCAGTATGCAGCCCTAACATAACCTCCTTTCGGTTACAATCAATGTAAGCTTGCTGCTCCGAGAGCTAGTCCATACAAAAGATTACGTCGAACTCCACTAACGGTAGAGCCAACGCTCGCAAATTAAACTCCTGGTCCCCAATCCGTACCTTTACCACACATAACATATCCGCGCGCATTAAGCACACATTGGGCAACAACACATCCAACTTGTCTTTTTTTATCTAGGAAGGGACCCCGATATGCGACACGAATCTTTCGGACAAGAAGGAATGTGAAGCCACCGTATCAAATAGGGCTCTCGCCGTACAATCGAAAATCAACACGAAGCCTAGCACCAAGAATAACAAGCTAACATATGAAAAGAGGTAACAACTACATAAAGTTAAACTACTAAAATTTAACTAACACATGTCACCACGTCAGCTTGATTTATGGCCTCTTGCAGACCAAAATTATAAACTCTAGGCTGGGCTGGAGCATGATGGGATGCGGTTGACTCCACCGCCTTCCCATTCTCTTCATAGGTCGCTCCAGGCTTCCTCTCGGACTTTGCACGTCCGCTCCAACACACACGAGCAAAGTGCCCCGTCTTTCCACAGTTGTAGCAAGCTCCTGGGACTCGACTTGTGGTTGCCCCCAACGCACCAGACGGAGGGGCTGAGTTCAAAGTCCTCTGCCTCTTGTTCCATCTGCAGAATCCTGACTTTGCATTTGGGACTTTGAACTCTGCCTTCTTTTCCCCTGGGTCATTCTTCTCTTGGACTTTCTTTACAACCTTTTCCAATGACCGGGGCGAATTGACCAAGGCTAGGAAGTCCTGCGCCTTAGGCCCAGTAAGGAGTAACTGTAGATCGCTGCGTAGACCCTCATAAAATTGGTTGGTCTTCCTCTCTTCTTCTGTAAACATAGCACCAGCATATCGACCCAACCGTGTAAACACGTGGAGATACTCGTCCATGCTTCTGGCTCCCTGAGTCAACCCAAGATACTGATTCTCCATCTCGAGCTTCTGAGCAGAGGGTAAATATCTGTCCAAGAACAATCTTGAGATTTCCTCAATAGGCACATCAGCAAGTTGCCTTCCCACTAAGAGAATAAACTCCAACTCATCCCACCACAGCCTCGCCTCACCAGCCAAAAGGAAGGTCACTATGGTGGTCTTCTGCCACTCCTCAGTTAACGTGGCCGTCAAGACCCTCTTTATCGTAGAGAGCCAATCCTCAGCTTGAGCTGGCGTTCCAACACCATCGAACCTCGAAGGATTAAAGCTCATTACATGCTTAAGCTGTCTCTCCGTAGCCCTCCTCGACTCTACCAGATCCACTGCCATGCGCTCCACCACTCTCGACTCTGCCACCCTAACCGGATATTGCTCATCAACAGGTGGTGCATGGTGTATTTGCCCTGCAGGTTGGGCATTAATCATGGCAAAAACTACTTCAACCACCAATCTGATGGTTTCTGTTGAAGGAGGTGTTGTAGGCACATCCCTCGGTGCACTACTTTCCGTCGATTGCGGACGCTCTGATTGACCAGCACCGCTCCTAGTCAACTATAATAGAAAAGAACCTAGATTAGATGACACACAAATTGCTAAAAGCAATCACTTGAACACTCAGGTTCCACAAAACAAGTGTATTTTTTTCATTCCTAAGTGGACATTCATGGGGTCTTTTTAATGTTATAATGATGACGCACACATGTGCTCACCACCCCTTAAAAGAATTCGCCCATGAATTCATTTAAGCCAGACCGTAACCATAAGTTTGATACCAAATTATAAAACCCCCGTCCGTCGTATGGCATATAACAGAAGGTCCAGCTGGAACCCCACGCCATATACCACGGATTGTCGGAAGGGTTACGTCGGTCATCGACAAATGCAGTTCGATGAAGTTGACCTGCCGACGTGTCTGCTGCCGTGTATGGGCACACGTCCTGTGACACAGGCGTGTCACAGGCTGTGTCCTTTTTTGGACATGTGAAGGGTATTTAAGGCCTGGTGAACACGGGCAGGACACGATCGTGTCTTGGGGTACACGGCCTGTGACATGGGCATGTCACTGGCCATGTCCCGATTGGGTTAAATTGGTTGTGTGCAGCCTGAAGTAGACAGCCACATATATGGGCGTGTCTGAAGGCATGTCAGGTGACACGGCCCGTGACACGGGCATGTCACATGGTCGTATACTAGTCTGGATGAGTCGGTTGTGTGCTGCTTAACGTACACGGTCTTTGACATGTGCGTGTCACAGACCGTGTTAGGAAAAATTTAGCCTTTAGTGGCAAAATCATGGTCGTCCATTTGCTCAGCTAAGATCTGATGGCTCAGAGTCCTCCCTATTCCCTTAAGGTCGAGGATGAGAAAGAAATCCTTATTTTGCATTTGGCCATCTTATTTCTAAAAACTTAGAGAGAGAGAGAGGAAGGAGGAGGAGGACATGAGGAGAGCCGACGACCGATGGAGCTACGGAGTTCCGTTTCGAGATCCGAGGCTAGCATTATGGTGGCAAAGCCACTACGGTCCTTTCGAGCCGGCTAAAAGTCCATGGCTCCGAAGCGATCTTCAAGGGTAATGATCTTCCTTCTTAGCCATGTGAAGGCTTCCTTTTGTCATGTGCATAGGATTCCCCCACCAGAGGGTGGCTTGTTACGGGAATCCCTTAGGTTGATTCATGGAATCCCCAATAATTTGGCATAAAGATCTGGAACTGCAGTACGGAATAGGCATGCTGTGTGAAGCCCATCTGGACAGGTTGGTCTGGATTGGTGATGTTGCATATACGCACCGGAGAAGACTCCGTGATTAAACATGTAGTTTTGGGAGTCGATGGGTTAGACCTGTGAAGGGCAGTAACCGGAAGTACTGGAGTGGTAGTATTGGAAAATACCCTTGTGATGCTTGTGATGCTGAATGGGTTATACCTATGAAGGATAGTAGCAGGAAGTACTGGATTGGAAGTCCAAGAAATACCCTTCTAATATTTGATGTTCATGGGTTGTGCCTGTGAAGGGTAGTAGCAGGAAGTACTGGATTTGAGATCCAGGAAAATACCCTTAATACTTGCGATGTTTACTTGGTTCTGCCTGTGAAGTGTAGTAGCAAGAAGTACTGGTACGGAAGTCCAGGAAAGTCCCTCTGATGTATGTAATACTTAATAGGTGGTGCCTGTGAAGGGTAGTAACAGGAAGTACTAGTGTGGCCAGGAAAACACCCAGTCTTTATGCCAAACAGGTAAGGTGAAACCAACCCGCACATTTTTCTTAGCTGCGATTACGCTGTACTCGGTGATGGCAAGGCGAATTGAGCAACGAGGGCTGGTTGATCCGACTGTGTTATGTCCGTCCAACGTGAGACCTGAATGTGCGGTCTATTGGAGTACATAACGAGAGTCTTAGGCCTACGCGCCACGACACTATGGGGGGCTACGGGCCAATCCCGGGTCATTAAGACTAAAATCTCCGGCTGCACGCCATGGAGTAAATGCTCAACTTTTACCGTTCTGTTTCAACCCTGATACGATGGTGGGACCCTGGTTCACCGGTACACCAAGAATGTACCCTGAGTGCACGGATCGTCGGGCTACGTGGCTGATGGCTGTAATGGAATGTTTGTGCGTGACTGCACAATATTTGATGAATTTATATCCGCAGATGAATATTGTTATGCCTGCAGGGAAGGAATGCCACTGCCCTGAGAAAGGGGTAGGGTCATTATAAATTGGTCAGCTGAATGTTGACTGTTGCCTTGTTTGCCACCGTTGGGTGGGTTGTCCTTGTATAGGTGCTGGAGAACCGAGCAGAACATTTAAAGGCTGAAGTCCCTACTTCTACTGCTGCTGCTAGCCCTTGAAGGCTAAATGAAACTATTATGTTTTGTTCATGTGTGGCCGGCATGCATGACAATGTTTGGAAGCCACTTTTGTAAAAAACAACTGTAAGGCCATAAGGCCAATTGACGTTGTATTTGTTGTACATTCCTGTTGATATATATATATATATCAATGTAGATATTGATATGGTGGACATTCATGTTTGGAGTTCAGTTTCGTGTTATAAGCTTCCGCTAGAATGTTATGAGTTAGGATGCGCAACTCTGGTATCACTCCGTGACTTTGGCGCCTGTTTTATGTTATATGGTTTGGGGCCCCGGCCGAACCTTTTATTATACACTATATGAATGGATGGAGTCGTTACATTTTTATTATCAGCTATCTCTATCTTTCCCTTTCGAATTCGTGGTCGAATTCTTTTGTGGGGTGGCGAGCACGTGTGTACGTGAGAACCGCGTTAACACTAATGAACTCTTGAATGTCCACGTAGGAATGCAAATACATGTGTTTGAGGAACCTGCATGTTCCTATTTTTTTGTTATTGCTTTTGTGATGTCGCTAATATGCATGTCTTGTTCACCTATATGTGACTCGAAGTGGTGTTGGGTAGTCGGAGCCCCAGCATTCTGATGAGAGTACGGCACCAGCTGAGGTACCTACACCTCCCCCTTCTATGGAAACTGTTCGATTAGATATTGAGGCTCTATTTGCGATGATTTAAGCACAACCTACTGGTCAGACGCAAGGGCTAGCGCAGCAAGCATTGAGACCAGAACAGGTTGCGGCGAGGCCAGAACCTATTGTGGTTGTGGCCCCTCGAGTAGCTGAAGAACAGGTTGCAGCGAGGCCAGAACCTATTGAAGCAGTTTATGAGTTTCAATCCGCCGACGTTTACGGGCATGGGATATCCTACGCAGGCGAAGGACTGGTTATCGCGTGTCAAGCAGATAATGACGGCGATCAGGATGGAGGAAGATCAGAAGGTCACCTTGGCCACCTTCTTACTGGAAGGAGAGGCTCGTTTATGGTGGGAAGAGATGGAACTACACCACTTACCGGGTAGGCCGTTAAAACAAATGTCGATTGAGGAGTTCTCCCGACTCTTCCTGGCAAAGCACCTACCAGCGGCACAGTGCATTGCCATGGAAAATGAGTTCCAAAGGCTGACTCAAGGAGAGGGCAGTATTGAAACTTACCTGCATAAGTTCATGAGGCTGGGACGGTATGCTGGTTCGATCTTCACCGATGAGCAGCAGAAAACCAATTGGTTCTATGAAGGATTGCGGGATGAGTTGCGATTCCTACTTTCAAGTTCAGTGAACCAAGGATTCCAGGCGTTGGTTGACATTGTGTGCGTGTTAGAGAAAGACATGAAGAGAGTGCAAGTAAAGCTGGCCTTGGCTGTGGCAAAGCCAGAATTCAAGGCACCCCGACCTGGGAAATCATATTATATGAAGAAATGGTGCAAGAGGTCCAAATCGTCAGGACAAGCTCCTTCTACGGTTTCATCGGGAATAACCTCAGGGGCCACATCAAGGCCAGAGACTCGTACAAGCTTTACTTGTGGATGAGTGGGGCATATAGCCAATGACTGTCGGGCTGGTCGGCCAAAGGGAGAAAAGAAGGCGAGAGCTTCTTATGCTGAGAAGGGAAAGGCAGTGGTGGAGTCCTATGAATCCCAGGTGCTGCCCCGAGTCTAAAAACTTGGCCTGCAGGAGGCCATTAAGCAAAGTGACGTCGTCACAGGTATGAGTTAAGTTATTGCATTGTTTTGCTTATTGCATGCTTTGTTTATTGTATGCTTTTGATGTGGCTTGTGTGTGATACGATTGCCACATGCTTTGTTATGATTCGGAACACGCAGGGGCGAGCAATGTTTGATAGAGGTGCTTCACAGTCATTTCTGTCTCAAGACTGAGTAGTTAGCGTTGGAGTACCTAGTAATGTGAAGATAGAGAACGTCAGGGTGGTGTTACCGAATGGTTATTTGATGCTCGTGGATCGGGCTTGCGATGTGGCAGTTCAAATTGGAAGTCGGGAGATTTGTTTAACTGCATTTGTACTATCTATATCTGAATTCGACGTGATCTTTGGTATGGACTGGCTCGTGGAGCAGCATCCCTTTATTGATTATAATGCCAAAGAGATCACATTGGGCCAGAATACCGAGCAGGAGAGTAAGTTCGCAGGGATGCAAGGAGTGAGCGGGACGTTGATGTCTGCACTCCAATTCATCAAGGCTATTCGGAAGGCCTCGAAGTTGTACTTCATGCTGATTCAGGCTGTTGAGCCAAAGGCCGGAGTGAGCGATGTTCCGGTTGTATCGGAGTTTGCAGATGTGTTCCATAAGGATCTTCCTGGGCTACCACCCCAGCAGGAGATTGACTTCACGATCGAGTTAGTACCAGTTGTTAAACCTGTGGTGTTGGGTATTGTATCCACATTAACCCAGATTTGACGAAGTCACACTTGAACTAAGATGAATTAAGTTGTATTTGACGCTTTGCTTGAGTTATGTGTTTGCAGGATTCTAATGGGAAGTGTAGACCAATTTCAGTCTACAATGGGTCACCAAACACAGGACCATAAAATGCAATCCCTCATTGTGTGATTCAAGGTGTTGACTCATGTGTTGCCTCACTATTTGGGATACACATCATATTAAAGCTCTAGGACTAAGTGGAAAAGACTTGATGCTGGTCTCACCAATGAAGAAGAAAATTTTGTCAAAGGAAATTTCTAAGTGTTTTACTCGAGTAGTTCTATATCTACTCGAGTAAACAGCTGAGTTTATACTCGAGTGAAATTACTCTTACTTTAGTAAGAATGACAGATCCCGAGTAGTCTATTTATGGCTCTCGAGTAGCTAAGACAACTACTCAAGTAGATTCCCTCTCTTTCTCGGGTTTACAGAATTTTCTTCTCCAAAAGTTTTCTGAGTAAAGTATTCGAGTAGCCATATAGATACTCGAGTAGTTTATATCTTCTGTCTCGAGTAATTGGAATTGGCTCTCGTGTAGTTCATACTTACTCGAGTAGTCTAAGTCATGTACTCGAGTAGTTCATCTACTACTCGATTAGTCCAAAGGTTTTACTCGTGTAAACCAGAATCTTCCTTCTTAAAATTTTTCTATGTCAATTACTCGAGTAGCCATTTTCATATACTCGAGTAGTTCTTATTCTCTCGAGTAGTTCAACTTCACTACTCGAGTAACCCATTATTCCAGTTCAGAAAATTTTCTAAGTCCCTGTCTCGAGTAGTTTCTCAACCACTCGAGTAGTTCATTCTCATATACTCGAGTAGTAATCCTTAAACTCGAGTAGTCCACTCCACCTCTCGTGTAACTACTCAAGTACTCGAGTATGTCATTTTGATACTCGAGTAGCTGATCTCTTTTTCTTCAAGTATATACTCGAGTAGTTCTCTTCCTTTTACTCGAGTAGTTTTCTGTATACTCGAGTAGTTATCTGCAGCCCACTCGTGTAGTTTGACAGAGTACTCGAGTAGTCATTTTTTACTCGAGTATATTACTTCAGTTTTTTTCTAAAAATTTTGTTAAGTCCAAAATAATAGATTTCTTAATGAGCCTTGACGTGTTTGGTCCACATGTCCCTCTTTATGAATTAATTATGATAGATTATCTCCTATCCTATATAAAGTCTTGTCAAACCGACAAACCCTAAGCAAGGAGATTATTCAGAAGTTTTGCATCCGAATATTCTTAAGTTTTCTGATTTCCTCTCTCTCTCTCTCCAAGAAACAAAAACTGTCGACGCCACTGATTCCCTATCGGCTAGGGTTTCGATTTTAGAGGATTCAGATCAAGAAGGCTTTACGGATCGAGATTGCTGCACAACTCCTCATCTTCTATTCGATCGATCGTGTGAAGCCAAGACGATCCAGATCTGATTCTTGCCAAGATTTTCTTCACTTCTCTGATAAAGTCGCAAAGCCTAGAAGAAGAAGATCCTGTCCGACAGTTGCAGATCTAAAAAAGAATTATTGTTTGTATTTCTGTATACACTTTATTTCATTCTTGTAGGAGAAAATTTCTCTGGGTGTAGGAGCCTTTTGTCTCCGAGATTGTAGGAAGTTTTATCTTCCGAGTGTAGATCTGTTTTGTGGATCGAGATTGTAGGAACATTGATTCCGAGGGGTAGGATTGATTTTCAATCCAAGATAGTGGAGTAGCTGAGTATAGTATATTGCTAGATTGGTGAGGGAAAGTGGATGTACCCAAGGTTGGGGAACTACTATAAATCTTGCTTCATCTGTGGTTGATTGGTAGATAGTTCTGTGCATTGATTTAAAATTTTTATTCCGCAAAAAGACGCACATCTCACCTATTCACCGCCCTCTAGGTGATTTAGGTAGGAAACTATAAACTTTCAATTAGTATCAGAGCTAGGTTGATCGTTAAAAGGTTAACACCTTGATCAGATCCTTCAATAGTTGTCTTTTTGAGATCTACTACTAAAATGGACAAGGCGAAAGATTTTGCCAAGCTTCCATTGTGCACCAAAATAACTTTCCCATGTGGAAAGAGAGAATCAAGTTCTTTATGCACTACTAGAAAACAAACTTTTAGCCACGGCAGATTGTCGTGGCTAAAAGTCCAAAACCGTGGCTAAAGCCTTTTAGCCATGGCCTACCCACGACAAATCAGCGTGGGCAATGCGAGCGTGGCTAATAGTATTAGCCACGCTGAATCCGTGGCAAATAAGTTTTAGCCATGAATTAAAATTGTGGCTAAAGGGCCTGTTTTCAGCAATTATTAGCCACGGTTCAATTGTCGTGGATAAAAGCTCCTTTTTTGCCACGGTTCAATTGTCGTTGCCAAAAGCTCCTTCTTTCATCACATAAAAAAGATTCTGCTGGCGCGGCCCGCCGCCAGCCGCCCGTCGCCCGCCACCCGCCGCCCGTGTCCCACGGGCCGCCCGCCCGCGAGCCCAGCTTAATTCAAACAGTTACTGCGGAATGAACTATATAAACCCGAAATAGAAGTTTTAACTGGCAGTGTGGGATTAAAAAATACCCATATTTTGCCACGGATTAGGTTTCTGTGGATAATACTAATAGTATTAGCCACGAAATAGGCAAACCGTGTCAAAAACGTTTTTATTTGCCACGAATTAGTCATCCGTGGCTAATAGTAACTTATTAGCCACGGAATAGGTACCGTGGCTAATACTTCATTATTAGCCATGGTTTTCCCCCGTGGCATAAAAACCGTGGCTAAATCTCTGTTTTCTAGTAGTGATGGAAGCTGTCGATCCAAGGATCTTCATGATAGTTGAAGAAGGTCCTTATATTCCCATGACAATCTCCACTATAGATCCAACTAAGAAAGCCCCAAATAAACTGATGGATCTAGATAAGGACGAGATTGCACTTGTGTCACTAGATAAATAGGCCAAAAATATTAGAGCAAGTGCAGTCGATGACTCAATGCTGCAAAACCTGATCCACTGCCAGTCTGCAAACGAGATGTGGCTGTCACTAGTTACCTTGATGGAAGGTATAAAAGAAGTGAGGGATGATAGAAGATCCCTTATAAATCAGAATTATGAAGCTTTCCGACAAGGAAACAAGGACACCATTGCTGACACATTTGAGAATTTATTCAAGATAGTGAATGGGCTAAGTGTCTATGGCAGAGTCTTCACTAATGGAGAATTAAATGACAAGTTATTGAGATCCCTAACTAAGGAATGGGATAATAAGGTCTTTGCCATCAGGGAGTTTGGAAAACTAGCCGAGACAGACCCACAGAATCTCTTCGGGAAGCTTATGTCATATGAGCTTCAACTTAATACCAGAAAGGCTGAAGAAGAGAAGAATAGGTCTGCATTCAAAGAGAAGTCTGTTGCTTTAAAGGCAGAGACCTCAAAGAAGTCAAAGGCTATTCCTCCTGCTCCTCTCAAGTAGAAAGTGAAGAAAAAACATCAGAGCCAAGTACCTCAGGCACTGAGCTAATTGAAGGAGAGTTCTCACTATCTCTCGACAGTTCAAGAAATTCTTGAACAAGAAGAATCACTAGAAAGGCAAGGATGCCTCTTACAGAAGATCACGACGTGATGGCGATCGTCAAAGAAAAGGCACAAGTAGCCTTGACAGGTATACTCCTAAACAGAACAAACATATTTCCACTGACATTATTTGCTACTCCTGTAATTAGCCAGGACATGTCATTGCTGACTGCCCCCATAAGAAGAAGGAGGGTGGAAGAAGATAGGAAAATAAGTCCTCATACACCAATAAGAGGACAGAGAAGAGCTTAACAGCCAAAAAGGGCAAGACTCTTTGTGACACTGACTCATCAGAGTTGAGTAAAGAAGAAGAAGCCTATTTTGGGCTCATGGCTCAGAAAAATGACGAACAAGAGCCCAAGTTCACTGGGAAAGTAAACTCTCATACTCCTCTTTCAAAATCTGAAGTTTCTGAGCATGATCGTGAGGATAGCTCTTCTGACAACGAGTCTGAACTCATGGCCCAGTATAAGGAGTTAATCATGGCTTACGACAAATGTCGCCGAGTCGTGAAAAATTAGGCTAAAGAGATAAAGTCTCTTAAAGCTGAAGAGAGCATCTTGAGAGAGGAAGTCGCCAAGACTGACTCAATCAAAGAGAACTTCAATAATGTTATTGAAGAATATAAGAAAGCTCTAGAGCACCTTGGCCTTAAAGAGAAAATCATCAAAGAGTTGGAAGAACAACTCGCTGCTGAAATGAAACTTTTTGAAAGTTTCTCGAAGCCTAAGACTGTTATTCCATTCATTGCTGAATTCTCAGCTAAGGCCAAGGGTGCTAGACAGGGCCATGTAGAAGCTCCTAGCAAATCTTCTAGGAGAAATAAGGCTCAACGGAAGAATAAAGCTGCCAAAAAGGCCTTGGCCAAAGAGAAGGGGAAAGCCCCTCAAGATCAGACCTCCTTCAAAAAGGTCATATTTCCTTCAAATAAGTTTGATCTTGACTAGTCATACGGACACTTTGCTAGGCCTACCTATGTAGAGCCAAAGTCCCGCTATTAAGGATGGACTCGCCCCAAAAACTTTGGTGAAAGTGTCTTTAAGACACCTTATGAAGAAGTGATTCTTCAGAGTTATGGCCCTTTCAATCATGGTCATAACTTCAAGAAGGCATCAAAGGCAAAGCCTATTGTAGAAAAGCCAGTGAAGGAGAAGAAAACATGTGATTGTCATCATCATGAAGTTTCTTCCTCCAAGAATGTTGCCCTTGCTAGACCACAATTCAAAAAGGTCAAGCAGGAGAACATAAGGTAAAGATACAACAGATTTGACTGTTGGTGTTGTGGCAGAACTGGTCACTTTGTCATCGATTGCTGGTTTAATCCCAGAAATGCTGCAACCCCTCAAGTTGGCAATATGAGAAAGACCTCTCCTAATGGTAATGTTCGTAGGGGGAGTGTTCTAGCCCGAGACCAAGGACCCAAACATATTTGGGTTCCTAAGGCAAACTGATTATGATTGCAGGTATGTCCAAAGGCCACCAAAACGCCAATCTGGTATTTGGATAGTGGATGCTCTCAGCATATGACCGGGATAAGAAGCCTAATTCAGAATTTTTCTCCAGTCGTGAATGGTCCAAAGGTCATATTTGGAGGTTCAGACCGTAGAATCAATAAAGGCTATGGTATGATTACTAATGGCAGTGTATCCTTCTCAGATGTTGGTTATGTTGAAGGTTTGGAACATAACCTTATTAGCATAAGTCAACTCTGTGATTAAGGATATATAGTTGAGTTTCACGCTGATAAGTGCTTGATAAAATCAGTTGACAATATGGAAACTATTCTATCCGGCACTTGAAGGAGAAACATATTTTGTTTAAATTTCATTTGTATAGATTCTTCTACTCCAGTGTGCTTTTTAGCAAAGGATTGTGCATCTCTTGGTGACCAATGACACAAGAAACTAGCACATATTAATTCCAAAACTATTAATAAATTATTTTCAATGAACTTGGTACGTGTTGCCCCAAATGTCAAGTACAACAAAGATAGACTTTGTCATTCATGTGTAAAAAGAAAGCAAACAAGGGCTACCTTAAAAAGCATTATCGACAAAGATTCAAATAGATGTTTACATCTACT
This sequence comes from Platanthera guangdongensis, assembly GCA_039583875.1. Lineage (NCBI taxonomy): Eukaryota > Viridiplantae > Streptophyta > Magnoliopsida > Asparagales > Orchidaceae > Platanthera > Platanthera guangdongensis. The sequence goes on along the minus strand of CM077167.1, from coordinate 86,088,567 downwards.
GCATATGGACTTGTTTGGTCCACTGCAAATTAGAAGTTTGGGAGGTAAGGATTATACGTTAGTAATTGTTGATGATTACTCGCGCTTTGCGTGGGTGTTCTTTCTGAAACACAAGTCAGATACCTCCGACATCTTTACTAATTTTGTCAGGCATGTTCAGAATGAGTACAACTGCTCCATAGTTAAAATCAGAAGTGACAATGGAACGGATTTCATGTCTAGAGCCATGACAGCGTTTTGTGATAGCTTAGGTATCTTTCATGAGTTTTCCTCTTCTCGTACTCCACAACAGAATGGAGTGGCTGAGAGAAGGAATAGAACAATCATAGAGGCCTGCAGGACCATGTTGAGTGATGCTTCACTTCCGGAGTAGTTTTGGGCTGAAGCCATCAACACTGCAGGCCACGTGCAAAATCGAGCTCTCATAATCAAAAACCATGATAAGACACCTTACGAACTTTTAAAGGGCAGGAAACCAACTGCCTCATATTTTAGAATTTTTGGTTGTAAATGCTTCGTGCTTAACAATGGTGAGTATCATACTACCAAGTTCAGCGAAAAGAGTTTTGAAGGTATTTTTGTATAATATAGTAGCCATAGTAAGGCATACAGGATATTTAATAGAAAAACCCTGGTCGTAGAAGAATAAATACATGTTCTATTTGAGGAGACGAGCTTACTGCAAGGCAACTATTCTAATGTGCTCACTGAAGATGCAGGTACAAAGTTGAAAGAATTCAGCCTGGATGAACCATCTGAAAATAAATGTGAAGTCCAAGATGATGAAGGTCCAAGATTCTGAAATAAATGCAGGTCCAAGATGATGAAGTCACTCCGGTGATTAAAGAGAATCCAAATGCAAGGACTCTAGAGCTCAGACATCTGAAGGATCACCCCATGGACCAGATCATAGGAGATCCCCAGGATGGTGTCAGAACTCGTAGAGGTACAACTAATGAGAATCTATATTTAAGTTTTCTCTCGCAGGTTGAACCAAAGAAGTTTGAGGAAGCGAACTCAGACGCATCGTGGAAAATGGTGATGGAAGAAGAACTAAATCAGTTCAAGCACTGAAAAGTATGGAAACTTGTTTCAAGACCCAAAGGTAAGAACTTCATTGGGACGAAATGGGTGTACAGGAACAAGATGGACGAGGATGGAACGATTGTAAAGAACAAGGCCAGACTTGTCGCAAAAGGTTATCGTCAAGAAGAAGGAATCAACTTCGACCAGACATACGCTCCAGTAGCAAGGCTGAAGGCAATAAGGTTATTCCTAGCATATGTTGCACTCAAAGGCTTCACTGTCTATCAGATGAACGTGAAGTCTGCCTTCCTTAATGGTGACATAAAGGAAGAGGTGTTTGTAGAACAACCTCCAGGTTTCGTTGATCCTAACTTTCCTGATTACGTTTATTTACTGCATAAAGCTTTATATGGTCTAAAACAAGCTCCTCGAGCTTGGTATGAGACGTTGTCTAGCTTTTTACTTGAGAACAAGTTCACAAGGGGAAAGATAGACAAGACATTATTTCTTAGGGAAATAAAAGGCAAGATTTTGCTATTACAAATCTATGTTGACGACATTATTTTTGGCTCTACCGATGACAACCTCTGCAAGAAGTTTTCAAAACTTATGCAAGGGAAGTTTGAAATGAGCAGTATGGGCGAGCTGAAGTATTTCTTAGGGCTTCAGGTGAAACAATCTGAAGATGGAATTTTCATCTCGCAGACCAAGTTCACCAAAGAGCTGATTAAGATATTCGGAATGGAGAACGCAACCTCGATGAGGACTCTAATGGGTTCAATAATGTCTCTGCACAAGGATGAAAAAGGGAAACCTTTTGATGAAACCAAGTACAGAAGCATAATTGGATCCTTGCTCTACCTTACTGCCAGTAGACCTGACATAATGTTCTCAACATATATCTGTGCTAGATTTCAGGTGAACTCTATGGAATCTCACTATGCTGATGTAAAGCGGATTTTGAGATACCTTAAAGGTATGCCAATCTGGGCTTATGGTACCCAGGAGGTAATGATAGCAAGCTAATAGGTTTTTCAGATGCAGATTTTGTAGGGAGAAAAGACGACAGGAAAAGCACTTCCGGGACATGCCAATTCTTTGGAAGAAGGCTTATCTCCTGGAGTAGCAAGAAGCATAACTGTGTAGCACTCTCAACGACTGAGTCAAAGTACATCTCTGCAGGCAGTTGTTGTGCACAGCTGCTATGGATATAAAATCAATTTGAGGATTACAATATGAAGTTCCAAAAGATTTCATTATTTTGCGACTCTTCCAGTGCAATTGCAATAGCCAACAACCCAGTCTCGTACAACCGAACAAAGCATATAGAGCTAAGGTATCACTTCATCCTGGAGCCTGTGGAGCATGGGAACATAGACCTTCAATATGTCTCTACAGACAGGCAGATTGCAGATATTTTCACGAAGCCACTGGACGAGACCAAGTTCATGTTCTTCAAAACGGAACTTGGAATGCTTAACAAAGAAAATTAGAGAAGCTGGACTTTCAAGAAGGCTCAAAGTTGAAGGATTAGTCAAAAGATAGAATTTTACAAAATTCTAACTCCTTGACTCGAGTAAGAAGCAGCCTACTCGAGTAAGAATAATGACCTACTCGAGTAGTCCACTTGACCTACTCGAGTAACAGACGACCTACTCGAGTAACAGACGACCTACTCGAGTACTTCAGAATACCTACTCGAGTACTTCCAGACACATCTACTCGAGTACCTCATTTCATCTATTCGAGTAATATCAACTCACTCGAGTATATGCCAGGACATTTTTCCTCTTGATTCAAATTTTCTATACGCAAACTAAGGCTTATGCCGCCACTTCTAAGATATGATTCAGTCATTTCTCAATTAATTAGACATAAACCTTGGGTAATATAAATTAGAAATTTCGTAAATATCCTACACGAAATCATTTTCTTCTCTCGAGTAGCTGACTGTCTCTTCGCCTTCCTTCAACAAGTTGTAGAGCCGCGCCCTTTTCTTCTCCCCGTCGAAATTCCCTGAGGGTTTCTGAATCATGGACGCCTCTTCCAAAATCGGTGTTGGTTCGAAATTGGTTGCCTCCGGGATTGCCGAAATTTCCGACGACTTCCATAACCTCATGATCATGCTCGACACTGCCGGATTAACCTTCATCCTTCAAGAACCCTATCGAATTCTCTTTCCCGAAGTTGTAGAGTTTTTCAGAAACATCAAAGTCAAGCGCCATGGAGCCGTCCTCAAGTCCAAGGTCCAAGGTATCAAAATCAAACTTACAAAGATTTCAGTTTCTCAACTTCTCTAATTACCAGCTATAGATGTAGATGATGATCTTGGGGAAGAAGAATCAGCTAGAACCTGCTTGTTCTGTGGTATTCCTACAGCTGCACAGTACATCAAAAGGTCTGATATGAATACTGAAGGAAAATTATTGGTTGATATCATTGGCAAGGTCCTTCTATGCAGAACCAACTCTACCAGAGATATTTCTCTTTATTTCTTTGAAATCATGCAAGCAATCATCTGCAAGAAGAATTATCAGTTTGGCATGCTGATCCTGGAGAAAATTAAAGATAGCATTAAATCCCCAAATTATGTCAGGATCATATCTCTAATCCTTCATGAAATCAATCCAGATATCTACAGTTTCTCTAAGGGGACTCCTCTTCACCACATGAAGAAAGTCTCTATGTCCTCCATACAAAGATGGGAGTTAAAACAGCAGAATCCCTCTCAGGATGCAAAGGTTACAGAAATACCAGACACAGAGGACAGTACCCCATCTCCCTCTCCATCTCAGGTCCCCAGCTCCTCTGGTGCACTATTGAGGGGGAACCCGCTCCTTCTGTTCCAGCAAGGATTCCTACTCCTTCAGAAGTAACTCCTCCACCTCCTCAGACTCCAGAAGAAACACCATCTGAATAACAACTTCAAGACACACTCCTCTCCACAGAATCTGTTATCAATGAGATGATAGAAGAATTGACAACAGATTTACCTCCTCCTCCTCCTTCTCCAAAGGAACCCACAACTAAAATACCACCAGAATTCCCTCCAGAACAATCTCCAGCGCATACTCCTTCTCCAGTAAAGTCTTTTACTGCACATCAAGAGCAGGATGAGACCATTGTCATTGATGATGAGCTATCCCTTGAGCCAGTTGAAGCTCCTTTAAGGAATTTGGACTTCACCATACCCACAGTCACTGATGAAGGGGATGCCCTGATTCACACTACAAGAGCAGAAAGCTCTGTCACCATAACTGAAATAGCTCCATAGAAATCTCCTCCTCTTCCAGTTGCCTCTTCTAGTGCTCCTCCAGCTGCTGCCCATACTAATGACTTAATGACTCAAGTTGTTCTTCTGCTCCAAGAACAGAGAACATACTTTGATACTTCCCTCAAAGCTGTTATTGATAAAGTTACTGCTCTAGAGACTGAGATGGGCAGAGGATTTGCAAAAATCCAACATAACACTGACCAGCTAAGACACCTTTTCCAAATTGGTGGGAAGGCTCTAAACCACACTATCACTATTGTTGGTCAAGTAATGGAGCAAGGTGTAACTCTTGCTAATAATCAGATTGAACTGGATAAAAGAGCTGAAACTACAAAGATGAAGATCTGTGAAGAGGTTGGTACTTTCACAAAAGATGCAATCTCTCAGCTATCTATTGAAGTCAGAAAGGGGGAGAAGTTGGTGAAAAAATATTTAGAAAAATCAGATGCTGCCAGGCAAGAGCTTTGGAAAGCCAATGTGACAGAAGTTCATGATGATGTCTTAGCACAAATTCAGAGTGTCAAATTTTATACTTATGACACTACTATATGGATGCAGAACCAAATCCTTCCTGATTTTGCTACTGATCCAAACATCATTCCTCATCATCTCAACCCTCTAGCTGCTGCTGCTCCGGCTCCTCCTCAGCAACCTACTTTCTCTCCCAGACCTGAAGGCCAGGAAGGTCCTCCTCCAGACTCTTACGCTCAAATCTCGGAGGATGACCCTGCAGATATTTTCTTCAAGCTCCTCTTGAGATTCAAACTTGTAGAAAGAAAAGAAAATATGGTGAAGGTCCCTCTGCCAGCAAGTCCATTCCAGTTTCTGATGTTGATAAGAGTAAAGCTCCAGAATTTGCAGAGATATGGTCTCCTACCTCTAAGTCCCTCATCTTGGACACACTCAAACTTGTTATGGACTACCGTGAGAGCAGCACCATTCACTACAGTTCACAGGAATGAGAGTTATATGAGAAATCTATGACCAAGAGTAGACTATATAACAGAGAATATGGGAGAAATAATCCTGCTGCTCCTCCAAGACCTCCTAAGTACTATCCCAAGCCATACAAATATCAGAGGAGACAACAAAAGAAGCAAGACAGGCAGCACCACCAAAGCTAGCTACAAGAACATATAAGCTGTGAAAATATTTGTTGTTGATATGACATTTTTGGATAATCACATTTATATAATTCTAAGTTTTTTATCATATTATCTTGTTCATAGTCTTATTCTTGCTTACACTGATTTATCTACTTAGCACTTTTTATGTCCATAATTCACCTTAGTGTAAAGTGTTCTGACCTCTACAAATAGGGGAGATTATTGGGTATTGTATCCACATTAACCCAGATTTGATGAAGTCACCCTTGAACTAAGATGAATTAAATTGTATTTGATGCTTTGTTTGAGTTGTGTTTGCAGGATTCTAATGGGAATTGTAGACCAATGTCAGTGTACAATGGGTCACCAAACACAAGACCATACAATGTAATCCATCATTGTGGGATCCAAGGTGTTGACTCATGTGTAGACTCTCTATTTGGGATACAATTCATATTCAAGCTCTAGGACTAAGTGGAAAAGACTTAGTGCAGGTCTCACCAATGAAGAAGAAAATTTTGTCAAAGGAAATTTCCTAAGTGTTTTACTCGAGTAGTTCTATATCTACTCGAGTAAACAACTGAGTTTATACTCGAGTGAAATTACTCTTACTCGAGTAAGAATAACAGATCCCGAGTAGTCTATTTATGGCTCTCGAGTAGTTAAGACAACTACTCTAGTAGATTCCCTCTCTTTCTCGGGTTTACAGAATTTTCTTCTCCAAAAGTTTTCTGAGTAAAGTACTTGAGTAGCCATATAGATACTTGAGTAGTTTATATCTTCTGTCTCGAGTAACTGAAAACTGGCTCTCGTGTAGTTCATACTTACTCAAGTAGTCCAAGTCATGTACTCGAGTAGTTCATCTACTACTCGAGTAGTCCAAAGTTTTTACTCGAGTAAACCAGAATCTTCCTTCTTAAAATTTTTCTATATCAATTACTCGAGTAGTCATTTTCATATACTCGAGTAGTTCTGTAACACCCCCTATCCGTCGCATAGCATATAGCAGTAGGTCCGGCCGGGGTCCGACGCCATATACCACAGACAGACCGGGTGGTTACTTATGGAAACCATCCAACCAATCTCAACGTCCTACACAGAGCATTCTAGCGGAACCAGTTTAAAAAGTTGTAAACAAGAACCCAGCTTCGAAGCACGAATGTCCACTAATACAAAATAGGAATGTTATACAAAATACTCAAAACAAGCCTTAAGGCCTTACAAAATGTTTCACTTGAATATTACATGTTTTACAAACCACGGCACGCAGGCCGGTCACACATGAATAAAGCAGTAAACACTTCCAAATAGGCCTTCGAGGGCCGGCTTCGCATTCGGGCTTTAGCCCGCTATTGACTGCTTGGTCCAGCTGCACCTGCAAGCAACAAACCACCGCACGGTGGCAAAACAAGGCAACGGTCAGCAATACTGACCAAATTATAACGATCCCGCCCCCAACTCGGGGCGGCGATGCTCCTTCCCTGCATTTCATTAGCATAAGCTAGCAATATGTATATATATAGCCATTTCATCACAGACGTTGGCTCGCACGGCCACACGCCCCGTGCTCTCAGGGCACATTCTCGGTGAACCGGTCGATGTCACGTCAACTAAAGCCATTAACATTCCGGACTCACCACCGCCACTTAGACGGCCAAACCGATGAGCAATTTGTCTTACTGGCCTGGGTCACGACAATTTAAGCCATTGACCGCCGAAGACCCTAATCTATGCCAACGGTAAGTGCCACATGCCTTTAGGTCTCTTTAACCGAACGACATAGAACGGGTACGGTTCCATCTAACCCGTACTCACATCGCAACGGCAATTTAAGCCATTTGCGCGGGTCAAACTTCCACCGAGTCCCATTTCCATCACAAGTCACATAACCCAGTTATGTTCAAGTTGGCTCTCAGGCCACCAAGTTGGCAAGATCTCGTATCCGCCTAGTTTTCCGGGTGCACCTTTGGGTTAGTCCCCAAGGCTCCCTGCTGCAATCTACCGCGTAGAAAACCCGAAAAACAACCAATAGCACGGAGTCTTCTCCGGCATTTATGCAATGCAACATCACCGATCCAGACCAACATGTCCGGGTAGGATTCACACACCATGCCTACGTCCGTTCTCGCTTACGGACTCTAAACAACGGGGACTTCACATATCTACCCGAAGGAACGCCTCCAACTCTCCGCAAACTCGCGAGAGCGGGCTTCCTATGCAAAGAAAGAGAGCTATTCATGCTCAAGATGAGGATCGTTACCCTTGCGTTCCTCTTTGGCGCCATTGAAAAGTAATCGGATGGAAACCACCGCACTAGGGTTGCCTCCGTGGATCCGGAGTCGACTCGCGATTTGGAGCTCCGAAGCTCCTCCAATGGCGGGATCTAGCTCCTTCTTCTTCCTTTGGCTCTCCTCTCTCTCCAAGGATTTAGAAAGAGAACACTTAAGAAAAGTGAGGGTTTTCCAAGTCCATTCACGGGTATATCCCTTCAGGAACATCCCCCAGCCGTTGGATCTCAAAACAAGGAAACGAACGGCTTTGATTTGGGGCTGAAATGCCCAATCTGGACCGAACACGGCCTGGCACACGCCCGTGTCCCGGGCCGTGTGCCTCATTCGCCGTCAAAATCGAATCACCTGGAACCTCACACGGGTATCGAACACGCCCGTGTTCGAGCTGACACGCCCGTGTTCCACTGGACACGGCCGTGTGGCCTGCCGTGTACCCCATCATTTTTCCCCAAAATCAACCCGAGCACTGCACAGGTTCGAGGACACGCCCGTGTCCTTGCCCGTGTCACCTTGACACGCCTGGGCTCCAGGGTCGTGTACACGGTCTCCACACTCGACACGGCCTCGGACACGCCCGTGTCCTAGGCCGTGTGCCTTGTCTCGACGTTCGTCGAGCAAATCTCGTCGACTCCCCAGGACGATCGTCGACACGGGTCGACACGCCCTGCGACACGCCCGTGTCGTGGGCCGTGTGCCCAGTCTCGACGAATCGTCGAGTAAATCTCGACGACTTCGCGGCTAAGTGTCGACACGGGTCGACACGCCCTGCGACATGCCCGTGTCACAGGCCGTGTGCCCAGTCTCGACACAATGTCGAGACCAAAGTGTTGACTTCCTGGCTCAGTGTCGACACAGGCTTGACACGCCCTGGGACACGCCCGTGTCCCAGGCCGTGTGCCTGCAGCCAGAACCCAAACTGGCCCAAAACGTTCCCCCTTCGCTTCTTTGAGTTTCGGGGCGTTACAACTCTCCCCCTCTTAAAAGAATTTCGCCCACAAAATTACATAAAGGAAAGACATGTACAAAACCAAAATTTGTACCTGAGCGGAACAACTCCGGATACTCCTCAAGCATAGTCTGCTCTCGCTCCCAAGAGAGCTCCTCACGACCGCAATTGTCCCACCGGACCTTGACCATCCTGATCTCTTTATTGCGTAGCCGCTTGACCTCCGAGTCCTCAATCGGCACGGGCTTGACCTTTGTCGTTAGCCCACTATCCACCGGCACTTGATCAACCGCGATCACTTGCGTAGGCTCTTGCACCGCCTTCCGAAGTACCGAAATGTGGAATACATCATGTAAACCACTAAGCTCCACTGAAAGCTTCAACCGATAGGCCGCTTCACCAACTCTCTCCAGAACCTCAAACGGTCCAAGGTAACTCGGGCTTAGCTTTTTCAATCGTCGCACCTGCGAGACACCCTTGAACGGCTTGATCTTTAAGTATACATAATCGCCCACAGCGAACTCCACATTCCTGTGCTTGGAATTATAGTACTTTGCTTGCCGGTCCTAAGCGATAAGCAACCTCTCCCGAATGGTTCTCACCAAAGAAGTAGCATCCTCCACTTCCGATCGCTTATACAACTTTGACTCACCCGTTTCTAACCAAGACAACGGCGTGTGACATTTCCTACCATATAGGGCCTCGAAAGGCGCCATCTTAATACTCGCTTGGTAGCTATTGTTGTAGGCGAACTCCACCAAATATAGGTGGTCTTCCCATTGCTTTCCAAAATCCAAGACACACATGCGAAGCATGTCTTCCATGGTTCTATTTACCCTCTCGGTCTGCCCATCCGTTTGTGGATGGAAGGCTGTGCTGAATTTCAGCTTTGTTCCCAACATTTGCTGCACCAGCCTCCAATCATTGGACGTGAACCGCCCATCTCGGTCACTCATGATGCTGCGGGGCACACCATGAAGCCGCACTATGTTATCCACATAAAGCTTTGCCAACTTCTCAACCGGATCATCCTTCCTATGCGGAATAAAATGCGACACCTTCGTTAATCGATCAACAACCACCCAAATGGCGTCGTTTCCCTTTTGCGACCTTGGCAAACCGTGCACAAAGTCCATAGAGATGTCGTCGATTTCCACTCCGGAATAGGCAAGGACTTAAGAAATCCTCCCTGCTTTTGGCACTCCGCCTTTACCAAGGCGCAAGTTTGGCACTTCGCTACGTATAGCGCCACATCCTTTTTCAAACCCGACCACCAAAACAGTTTCTTCACATCACGGTACATCTTCGTGCTCCCCGGGTGAATCGAGTACTTGGTATGGTGCGCCTCGTACAACAACTCCACCCATAAATTGCCCACACTTGGGACGCACAAACGACCGTCTCTCCAAAGCAATCCGTCCTCCACGACGAATTGGGAATTTGACCCATCCAGAGCCTCTACCATGAACTGCTTCATATGAGCATCCATATCCAAAGCCTGCCGAATACAATCAGCCAGGTCATATTGGACTTCAGTCCAATTCAGAACTGCTTCAGCACTTGATTGTCTATCCACACAAACAATCTCCAACGCCTCCAACTCCCGCACCAACCGCTCATCATGCACCGATAGCCAATTGGCTTGAGCTGGGGCTCGGCGACTCAACGCGTCCGCAACCGCATTCCCTTTGCCAGGCACGTAGTGGATCTTGAATGTATAGTCCCCTAGGAACTCCATCCACCTACGCTGCCGCATATTCAGATCCTTCTGATCTATCAAATATTTCAGGCTCTTGTGATCGGTGTAGATATCAATCTTCACACCGTACAAATAGTGCCTCCACAGCTTCAAAGCAAAAATCACGGCCGCTAACTCCAAGTCATGGACCGGATAATTCCTCTCGTGCACTTTTAGCTGTCTCGAGCCATAAGCTATCACGCTTCTGTGCTGCAGTAGCACGCAACCCAAACCGCTGCCCGAAGCATCCCTATATATCTCATAGCCTTCGGTTCCACATGGCGAACTCAGCACAGGCGCCGTGGTCAACCGACACTTCAATTCCTCAAAAGCTCGCGCGCACTCCGGCTTCCAAACGAACTTATGCTCCTTCCTCGTCAATGTAGTGAGAGGTAACGCTAACTGCGAGAAGTTCTCTACGAAGCGCCTATAATAGCCGGCAAGCCCCAAAAAGCTCCGGACTTCTGCTACCGTAGCAAGCTCAGGCCACTCCCGTATCGCAACAATCTTCGCCGGATCCACAGCAATACCCTCTCCACTCACTATATGACCGAGGAACGCCACTGAGGATAGCCAAAACTCGCACTTCGAGAACTTGGCATACAACTGATTTCTCCTTAGCGTCTCCAACACCAAATGAAGATGCTTGAAGTGATCTTCCTCACTTTGCGAGTACACCAAAATATCGTCGATGAAGACGATCACGAAATGGTCCAAGTACTCCCTGAAAGTCCTGTTCATCAAATCCATGAACACTGACGGCGCATTAGTCAGCCCAAACGGCATGACCGTAAACTCATAATACCCGTATCTCATACTAAACGCTGTCTTCGGGATATCACTCTCCCTTATTCGCAGCTGATAGTACCCAGCCTTGAGATCCAACTTCGAGTACACCGTCGACCCGACTAACTGATCAAAGAGATCATCAATCCGGGGGATCGGGTACTTATTCTTCTCCGTCAGCTTGTTTAGCTCTCCATAATCAATACACAACCTCAAGCTTCCGTCCTTCTTCTTAACAAAGAGGACCGGTGCGCTCCAAGGCGAAGAACTTGGGCGCACATACCCTTGCTCCAACAACTCTTGTAGTTGAACTTTCAGCTCCGCCATTTCCTTAGGCGCTAGCCGATACGGAGATCGTGACACAGGCTTTGCACCTGGCACTAGCTCGATCGTAAAATCTATCTCCCGCTGAGGCGGGGCTCCAGGAAGATCCGCGGGGAACACATCAGGGTATTCCGATAGCACTGAAATACAATCCAACGCGGGCTTCGGCTTTGCAACCTCCACTAGTGTAAAGAACAGTTCTGCACCAGCATGAACCGCCTTCACCATCTGAAGAGCAGACATCAATGTCTTGCTCGACCCCTTTAAGCCCGTAAAAGTCGTTTCACGACTTGCTCCCAGCTTGACTTCCTTGCTACCGCAATCTATATGGGCCTGCTGCTCCGAGAGCCAGTCCATGCCAAATATGACGTCGAACTCCACTAACGGAAGTAAAGACGCCCGCAGGTCGAACTCCTGCTCCCCAATACGAATCTTAACATCGCAGATCCTATCCGCTCGCATCGAACACCCATTGGGCAACAACACATCCAACTTATCCTTCGCCATCGAAGAAGGGACTCCGATGCCTGATATAAATCCTTCGGACAAGAAGGAGTGTGATGCTCCCATATCGAAGAGTGCTTGTGCCGGATTTTCACAAATCAATACAAATCCTAAACAAGTAGTGGTAAGGTAACATGTGCATAACACGTATTGAAAGAAATTGACTTGCTCTAAATTAAACCGTACCTGTCACCACATCAGCTTGTTTAATGGCCTCCTGTTGGCCAAGATTGTAGACCCTTGGTTGGGCCGGAGCATAATGGGATGCGGTCGACTCCACCGCCTTTCCCTTCTCTTCATAAGTAGCTCTCGGCCTTCTCTCGGACTTAGGACGTCCGCTCCAACAATCACGGGCAAAGTGCCCCGTCTTTCCACAAATAAAACACGCGCCCGGGGTCCGACTCGTAGTCGCCCCAGAAGCACCAGAAGGAGCTGGACCCGAAGTCCTATGCTTCTTGAAAGCCCTCCGATAGCCGGACTTTGAAGTAGTCGGCACTTTAAATTCAGATTTTCTATCAACCAAGCCTTTCTTCGCTTGCACATTCTTCATGTCCTTTTCCAAGGACCGGGCAGTATTGACCAAGGTTAAGAAACCCTGCGTCATCGGCCCCGACAGTAATAGTCTCAACTCATCCCTCAAGCCTTCATAGAAGCGATTAGTCTTGCGCTCCTCATCCACGATGGTGGAGCTAGCATAACGACTCAGACGAGTAAACTCGTGGAGATATTCATCCACGCTCCTCTCACCCTGTACCAACTTCAGGAACTCATTCTCCAACGCTATCTTCTGCGTCGAAGGGAGGTATCTAGCCAAAAATAATCTCGAGAACTCCTCCATCGAGACATCACCAATTTGCCTACCTCTCAGTAAGTGCAGCTCCAATCCTTCCCACCACATCCTCGCTTCGCCGTCCAAAAGGAACGTAGCGATGGTGGTCATTTGCCACTCCTCCGTCTCTGTTGCTGTCATGACTCTCTTCACCCTGGAGAGCCATTCTTCAGCCTGAGATGGGGTTCCCAACCCCGAGAATAACGGAGGGTTAAAGCTCATTACATGCTTAAGCTGCCTCTCAGTTGCCCTCCTTGGCACCACCGGTTCTACAACCACTTGCTCCACTCTCCTCGGCTCAGCCTCTTGCAGAGGTTCTTGCTCCATCACAGGAGCGGGCTGCTGCGTTTGCCTTGCAGGCTGCGCATTTATCACGGCCAACACCACTTCAGCCACCAATCGTATATTTTCAGCCGACAGAGGTGTTGCAGGAGCAACATCCGGTGCACTACTAGCCTCAGAAACTCGGCGTTCTGACGGCCCAACACCACTTCTGGTCACCTATAGTGGTACAAAACACCGTTAAGCAACCAAATAAATTGCAAACAGCAATTATAGGAACACGCAGGTTCCTCAAACACGAGTATTTTCATTCCTAAGTGGACATTCATGGGTTCTTTTTACTGTTATTACGATGACACACACAACGTGCTCACCACCCCTTAAAAAGAATTCGCCCACGAATTCACTTTAAGCCTGACCAAAACCAGTTGTATGATACCAAATTGTAACACCCCCTATCCGTCGCATAGCATATAGCAGTAGGTCCGGCCGGGGCCCGACGCCATATAACACAGACAGACCGGGTGGTTACTTATGGAAACCATCCAACCAATCTCAACGTCCTACACAGAGCATTCTAGCGGAAGCAGTTTAAAAAGTTGTAAACAAGAACCCAGCATCAAAGCACGAATGTCCACTAATACAAAATAGGAATGTTATACAAAATACTCAAAACAAGCCTTAAGGCCTTACAAAATGTTTCACTTGAATATTACATGTTTTACAAACCACGGCACGCAGGCCGGTCACACATGAATAAAGCAGTAAACACTTCCAAATAGGCCTTCGAGGGCCGGCTTCGCATTCGGGCTTTAGCCCGCTATTAACCGCTTGGTCCAGCTGCACCTGCAAGCAACAAACCATCGCACGGTGGCAAAACAAGGCAACGGTCAGCAATGCTGACCAAATTATAACGATCCCGCCCCCAACTCGGGGGGGGGGGGGGGGGGGGGCGATGCTCCTTCCCTGCATTTCATTAGCATAAGCGAGCAATATGTACATATATAGCCATTTCATCACAGACGTTGGCTCGCACGGCCACACGCCCCGTGCTCTCAGGGCACATTCTCGGTGAACCGGTCGATGTCACGTCAATTAAATCCGTTAACATTCCGGACTCACCACCGCCACTTAGACGACCAAACCTATGAGCAATTTATCTTCCTGGCCTGGGTCACGACAATTTAAGCCATTGACCGTCGAAGACCCTAATCTATGCCAACAGTAAGTGCCACGTGCCTTTAGGTCTCTTTAACCGAATGACATAGAACGGGTACGGTTCCATCTAACCCGTGCTCACATCGCAACGGCAATTTAAGCGATTTGCGCGGGTCAAACTTCCACCGAGTCCCATTTCCATCACAAGTCACATAACCCAGTTATGTTCAAGTTGGCTCTCAGGCCACCAAGTTGGGAAGATCTCGTATCCACCCAGTTTTCCGGGTGCACCTTTGGGTTAGTCCCCAAGGCTCCCTGCTGCAATCTACCGCGTAGAAAACCCGAAAAACAACCAATAGCACAGAGTCTTCTCCGGCATTTATGCAATGCAACATCCCCGATCCAGACCAACATGTCCAGGTAGGCTTCACACATCATGCCTACGTCCGTTCTCGCTTACGGACTCTAAACAATGGGTACTTCACATATCTACCCGAAGGAACGCCTCCAACTCTCCGCAAACTCGCGAGAGCGGGCTTCCTATGCAAATAAAGAGAGCTATTCATGCTCAAGATGAGGATCGTTACCCTTGTGTTCCTCTTTGGCACCATTGAAAAGTAATCGGATGGAAACCACCGCACTAGCATTGCCTCCGTGGATCCGGAGTCGGCTCGCGATTCGGAGCTCCGAAGCTCCTCCAATGGCGGGATCTAGCTCCTTCTTCTTCCCTTCGCTCTCCTCTCTATCCAAGGATTTAGAAAGAGAACACTTAAGAAAAGTGAGGGTTTTCCATGTCCATTCACGGGTATATCCCTTCAGGAACATCCCCCAGCCGTTGGATCTCAAAACAAGGAAACAAACGGCTTTGATTCGGGGCTGAAATGCCCAATATGGACCGAACACGGCCTGGCACACGCCCGTGTCCAGGGCCGTGTGCCTAATTCGCCGTCAAAATCGAATCACCTGGAACCTCACACGGGTATCGAACACGCCCGTATTCGAGCTGACATGCCCGTGTTCCACCGGACACGGCCGTGTGGCCTGCCGTGTACCCCATCATTTTTCCCCAAAATCAACCCGAGCACTGCACGGGTTCGAGGACACGCCCGTGTCCTTGCCCATGTCACCTTGACACGCCTGGGCTCCAGGGCCGTGTACACGGTCTCCACACTCGATACGGCCTCGGACACGCCCGTGTCCTAGGCCGTGTGCCTTGTCTCGACGTTCATCGAGCAAATCTCATCGACTCCCCAGGACGATCGTCGACACGGATCGACACGCCCTGCGACACGCCCGTGTCGCGGGCCGTGTGCCCAGTCTCGACGAATCTTCGAGTAAATCTCGACGACTTCGCGGCTAAGTGTCGACACGGGTCGACACGCCCTGCGACACGCCCGTGTCGCAGGCCGTGTGCCCAGTCTCGACACAATGTCGAGACCAAAGTGTCGACTTCCCGGCTCAGTGTCGACACAGGCTTGACACGCCCTGGGACACGCCCGTGTCCCAGGCCATGTGCCTGCAGCCAGAACCCAAACTGGCCCAAAACTTTCCCCCTTCGCTTCTTTGAGTTTCAGGGCGTTACAAGTTCTTATTCTCTTGAGTATTTCAACTTCACTACTCGAGTAACCCCATTATTCTAGTTCAGAAAATTTTCTAAGTCCCTGTCTCAAGTAGTTTCTCAACCACTCGAGTAGTTAATTCTAACATACTCGAGTAGTATTCCTTATACTCGAGTAGTTCACTCCACCTCTCGTGTAACTACTCAAGTACTCGAGTATGTCATTTTGATACTCGAGTAGCTGATCTCTTTTTCTTCAAGTATATAATCGAGTAGTTCTCTTCCTTTTAATCGAGTAGTTTTCTGTATACTCGAGTAGTTATCTGCAGCCCACTCGTGTAGTTTGACGGAGTACTCGAGTAGTCATTTTTTACTCGAGTATATTACTTCAGTTTTTTTTCTGAAAATTTCATTAAGTCCAGAGTAACAGATTTTTTAATGAGCCTTGATGTGATTGGTCCACATGTCCCTCATTATAAATTAATTATGACAGATTATCTTCTATCCTATATAAAGTCTTGTCAAACTGACAAACCCTAAGCAAGGAGATTATTCAGAATTTTTGCAGCCGAATATTCTTAAGTTTTCTGATTTCCTCTCTCTCCAAGAAATGAAAACTGTCGCCGCCGCTGATTCCCGAACGGCTAGGGTTTCGATTTTAGAGGATTCAGATCAAGAATGTTTTACAAATCGAGATTGCTGCACAACTCTTTATCTTCTATTCGATCGATCGTGTGAAGCCAAGAAGATCCAAATCTGATTCTTGCCGAGATTTTCTTCACCTCTCTGATAAAGCCGCAAAGCCTAGAAGAAGAAGATCCTGGCCGACAGTTGCAGATCTGAAAAAGAATTATTATTTGTATTTCTGTATACACTTTATTTCATTCTTGTAGGAGAAACTTTCTCCGAGTGTAGTAGCCATTTGTCTTCGAGATTGTAGGAAGTTTTATCTTACGAGTGTAGATCCATTTTGTGGATCGAGATTGTAGGAAAATTGTTCTGAGGGATAGGATTGATTTTCAATCCAAGATAGTGGAGTAAACGAGTCTAGTATATTGCCAGATCGTTGAGGGAAAGTGGATGTACCCAAGGTTGGGGAACCACTATAAATCATGCTTTGTTTGTGGTTGATTGGTAGATAGTTCTGTGCATTGGTTTGAAATTTTTATTCCGCAAAAAACTGCACATCTTACTTATTCACCCACCTCTCGGTGATTTAGGTAGGCAACTATAAACTTTCAATCGGTATCAAGGGCAGGTTGATCATTAAAAGGTTAACACCTTGATCAGATCCTTTAATAGTTATCTTTTTGAGATCTACCAATAAAATGGACAAGGCTAAAGATTTTGCCAAGCTTCCTTAGTGCACCAAGAATAACATTCCCATGTGGAAAGAGATAATCAATTTCTTTATGGAAGCTGTGGATCCAAGGATCTTCATGACAGTTGAAGAAGGTCCTTATATTCCCTTGACCATCTCCACTATAGATCCAACTAAGAAAGTCCCAAAGAAACTGATGGATCTAGATAAGGACGAGATTGCACTTGTGTCACTAGACAAAAAGGCCAAAAATATTATAGCAAGTGCAGTCGATGAGTCAATGCTGCAAAACCTGATCCACTGCCAATCTGCAAAGGAGATGTGGCAGTCACTAGTTACCTTGATGGAAGGTACAGAATATGTGAGGGATGATAGAAGATCCCTTCTAAATCAGAAGTATGAAGCTTTCCGGCAAGGAAACAAGGACACCATTACTGACACATTTGAGAATTTCTTCAAGATAGTGAATGGGCTAAGGGTCTATGACAGAGTCTTCACTAACGGAGAATTAAATGACAAGTTCTTGAGATCCCTAACTAAGGAATGGGATAATAAGGTCTGTGCCATCAGGGAGTTTGGAAAACTAGCCAAGACAGACCCACAAAATCTCTTCGGGAAGCTTATGTCATATGAGCTTCAACTTAATACCAGAAAGGCTGAAGAAGAGAAGAATAGGTCTGTATTTAAAGAGAAGTCTGTTGCTTTAAAGGCAGAGACCTCAAAGAAGTCAAAGGTTGTTCCTCCTGATCCAGCTCAAGTAGGAAGTGAAGAAGAAACATCGGAGCCAAGTACCTCAGGCTCTGAGCTATCTGAAGGAGTGTTCTCACTACTCTCTTTATAGTTCATGAAATTCTTGAACAAGAAGAAGCACTGGAAAGGTAAGGATGCCTCTTATAGAAGATCACGACGTGATGGCGATTGTCAAAGAAAAGGCTCAAGTAGCCTCGACAGGTATACTCCTAAACAGAAAAAACATATTTCCACTAACATTATTTGCTACTGCTGTAATAATCCAGGACACGTCATTGCTGAATACACCCATAAGAAGAAGGAGGGTGGAAGAAGAGAGGAAAGGAAGTCCTCATACAACAAGAAGGGGACATAAAAGAGCTTAATAGCCAAAAAGGGCAAGACTCTTAGAGACTCCGACTCATCAGAGTCGAGTGAAGAAGAAGAAGCCTATTTTGGCCTCATGGCTCAGACAAATGACGAACAAGAGCCTAGTTCACTGGGAAGGTAAACTCTCATACTCCTCTCTCAGAATCTGAATTTTCTGAACATGATTGTGAGGACAGCTCTTCTGACGACGAGTCTAAACTCATGGCCCAGTATAAGAAGTTAATCATGGCTTACGAAAAATGTCGCCGAGTCGTGAAAACTAAGGCTAGAGAGATAAAGTCTCTTAAAGTTGAAGAGAGCATCTTGAGAGAGGAAGTCACCAAGACTGACTCAATCAAAGAGCACTTTAATAATGCTATTGAAGAATATAAGAAAGCTCAAGAGCAGCTTGACCTTAAAGAGAAAATAATCAAGGAGTTGGAAGAACAACTCGTTGCTGAAAAGAAACTTATTGAAAGTTTCTCGAAGCCTAATACTGTTCTTCCATTTGTTGCTGAATTCTCATCTAAGGCCAAGGGTGCTGGACTAGGCCATGTAGAAGCTCTAAGCAAATCTTCTAGGAGAAATAAGGCTCAACGGAAGAATAAGGCTGCCAAAAAGGCCTTGACCAAAGAGAAGGGGAAAGCCCCTCAAGATCAGACCTCCTTCAAAAAGGTCATATTTCCTTCAAATGAGTTTGATCTTGACTCATCATACAGACACTTTGCTAGGCCTACCTATGTAGAGCCAAAGTCCCGCTATCAAGGATGGACTCACCCAAGAAACTTTGGTGAAAGTGTCTTTAAGGTACCTTATGAAGAAGTGATTCTTCAGAGCTATGGCCCTTTCAATCATGGTCATAACCTCAAGAAGGCACCAAAGGCAAAGCCTGTTGTAGAAAAGCCAGTGAAGGAGAAGAAAACATGTGATTGTCATCATCATGAAGCTTCTTCCTCCAAGAATGCTGCCCCTGCTAGACCACAATTCAAAAAGGTCAAACAGGAGAACATAAGGCAAAGATACAACAGATTTGACTGTTAGTGTTGTGGCAGAACTGGTCACTTTTCCATCAATTGCTGGTTTAATCCCAGAAATGCTGCAACCCCTCATGTTGACAATATGAGAAAGACAACTCCTAATGCTAATGTTCGTAGGGGGACTGTTCTTACCCGAGACCAATGACCCAAACATATTTGGGTTCCTTAGGCAAACTGATTATGACTGCAGGTATGTCCAAAGGCCACCAAAATGCCAATCTGGTATTTGGACAGTGGATGCTCTCGACATATGACCGGGACAAGAAGCCTAATTCAGAATTTTTCTCCAGTCATGCATGGACCAAAGGTCATCTTTGGAGGTTCAGACCGTGGAATTACTAAAGGCTACGGTATGATTACTAATGGTAGTGTATCCTTCTTAGATGTTGCTTATGTTGAAGGTTTGGAACATAACCTTATTAACATAAGTCAACACTATAATAAAGGATATATAGTTGAGTTTTACGCTGATAAGTGCTTGATAAAATCTGTTGACAATATGGAAACGATTCTATCCGGCACTCGAAGCAGAAACATATTTTGTTTAAATTTTATTTGTATAGATTCTTCTACTCCACTGTGCTTTTTAGCAAAAGATAGTGCATCTCTTGGTGACCAATGGCACAAGAGACTAGCACATATTAATTACAAAACTATTAATATATTATTTTCAATGAACTTGGTACGTGATGCCCCAAATGTCAAGTACGTCAAAGATAGACCTTGTCATGCATGTGTAAAAGGCAAGCAAATAAGGACTACCTTTAAAAGTGTTATCGAGAAAGATTCTAATAGATGTTTACATCTACTACATATGGACTTGTTTGGTCCACTGCAAATTAGAAGTTTGGGAGGTAAGGATTATACGTTAGTAAATGTTGATGATTACTCGCGCTTTGCGTGGGTGTTCTTTCTGAAACACAAGTCATATACCTTCGACGTCTTTACTAATTTTGTCAGGCAAGTTCAGAATGAGTACAACTGCTCCATAGTCAAAATCAGAAGTGACAATGGAACAGAGTTCAAGTCTGGGGCATTGATAGAATTTTATGAAAGCTTAGGTATCTTTCATGAGTTTTCCTCTCATCGTACACCGCAACAGAACGGAGTGGTCGAGAGAAGGAATAGAATGCGCATAGAGGCCTGCAGGACCATGTTGAGTGATGTTTCACTTCCGGAGTACTTCTGGGATGAAGCCATCAACACTGCATGCCACGTGTAAAATTGAGCTCTAATAAACAAAAACCATAATAAGACACCTTACGAACTTTTAAAGGGCTGGAAACCAACTGTCACATATTTTAGAATTTTTGGTTGTAAATGTTTCGTGCTTAACAATGGTAAGCATCATACTACCAAGGTCAGCGAAAAGAGTTTTTGAAGATATTTTTGTAGGATATAGTAACCGTAGTAAGGCATACAGGATATTTAATAGAAAAACCCTGGTCGTAGAAGAATCAATACATGTTGTATTTGATGAGACGAGCTTGCTGTAAGGCAACTCTTCTAGTATGCTCACTGAAGATGCCGGTACAAAGTTGAAAGAACTCAGCCTGGATGAACCATCTAAAAATAAAGGTGAAAAGTTCATCAAGATCACCACTCCAACCACTATTGGAGAGGTTGATGATCCAGATGAATAAATTGTGCAAGGTGATGAAGTCACTCCAGTGATTGAAGAGAATCCAGATGCAAGGACTCTAGAGCTCAGACATCTAAAGGATCACCCCATGGACCAGATCATAGGAGATCTCCGGGATGGTGTCAGAACTCATAGAGGAACAACTAATGAGAATCTATATTTAGGTTTTCTCTCGTATGTTGAACCAAAGAAGTTTGAGGAAGCAAACTCAGACGCATCGTGGATAATGGCGATGGAAGAAAAACTAAATCAGTCAAGCACTGCAAAGTATGAAAACTTGTTTCAAGACCCAAAGGTAAGAACGTCATTGGGACGAAATGGGTCTACAGGAACAAGATGGACGAGGATGGAATGATTGTAAAGAACAAGGACAGACTCGTCGCAAAAGGTTATCATCAAGAAAAAGGAATCGACTTCGACCAAACATATGCTCCAGTGGCAAGGCTCGAGGCAATAAGGTTATTCCTAGCATATGTTGCACTCAAAGGCTTCGCTATCTACCAGATGGACGTGAAGTCTGGCTTCCTTAATGGTGACATAAAGGAAGAGGTGTATGTAGAACAACATCCAAGTTTCGTTGATCCTAACTTTCCTGATTACGTTTATTTACTACATAAAGCTTTAGATGGTCTGAAACAAGCTCCTCGAGCTTGGTATGAGATGTTGTCTAGCTTTCTACTTGAGAACAAGTTCATAAGTGGAAAGATAGGTAAGACATTATTTTTTAGGGAAATAAAAGGCAAGATTTTGCTAGTACAAATCTTTGTCGACGACATTATTTTTGGCTCTACCGATGACAACCTCTGCAAGAAGTTTTCAAAACTTTTGCAAGTGAAGTTTGAAATGAGCAGTATGGGCGAGCTGAAGTATTTCTTAGGGCTTAAGGTGAAACAATCTGAAGATGGAATTTTCATCTCGCAGACCAAGTTCACCAAAGAGCTGATTAAGAAATTCTGAATGGAGAACTAAACCTCGATGAGGACTCCAATGGGTTCAATAATGTCTCTGGACAAGGATGAAAAAGGGAAACCTTTTGATGAAACCAAGTACTGAAGCATAATTGGATCCTTGCTCTACCTTACTGCCAGTAGACCTGACATAATGTTCTCAACATGTGTCTGTGCAAGATTTTAGGTGAACTCTAAGGAATCTCACTATGCTGCTGCAAAGTCGATTTTGAGATACCTTAAAGGTACGCCAAATCTTGGCTTATGTTACCCAAGAAGTAATGATAGTGAGCTAATAGGTTTTTCAGATGCAGATTTTGCAGGGAGCAAAGACGGCGGGAAAAGCACTTCTGGGACATGCCAATTCTTTGAAAGAAGGCTTATCTCCTGGAGTAGCATGAAGTAGAACTGTGTATCAATCTCAATGGCTGAGTTAGAGTACATCTCTGCAGGCAGTTGATGTGCACAGCTGCTATGGATAAAGAATCAATTTTGAGGATTACAATATGAAGTTCTAAAAGATTCCATTATTTTGCAACTCTTCCAGCGCAATTGCAATAGCCAACAACCTAGTCTCGCACAACCGGACAAAACATATAGAGCTAAGGTATCACTTCATCCGGGAGCATGTGGAGCATGGGGACATAGACCTTCAATATGTCTCTACAGACAGGCAGATTACAGATATTTTCACAAAGCCGCTGTACGAGACCAAGTTCGCGTTCTTCAAAACGGAATTTGGAAACCTCAACCAAGAAAATTAGAGAAGCTAGACTTTCAAAAATGCTCAAAGTTGAAGGATTAGTCAAAAGATGGAATTTTACAAAATTCTAACTCCTTGACTCGAGTAAGAAGCACTCTACTCGAGTAAGAATAATGACCTACTCTAGTAGTCCACTTGACCTACTCGAGTAACAGACGACCTACTCGAGTACTTCAGCATACCTACTCGAGTACTTCCAGACACATCTACTATAGTACCTCTTTTCATCTACTCGAGTAATATAAACTCACTCGAGTATATGCCGGGACATTTTTCTTCTTGATTCAAATTTTCTATACGCAAACCAAGGCTTATGCCATCACTTCTAAGGTATGATTCAGTCATTTCTCAATTAATTAGACATTAACCTGCAGTTATATAAATTAGAAATTCCATAAATGTCCTACACAAAATCATTTTCCGCTCTCGAGTAGCTGACTGTCTCTTCGCCTTCCTTCAACAAGTTGCAGAGTGGCGGCCTTTCCTTCTCCCCGTCAAAATTCCTTGAGGGTTTCTGAATCATGGCTGGCTCTTCCAAAATTGGTGTTGGTTCGGAATTGGTTGCCGCCGGGATTGCTGAACTTTCCGACGACTTCCATAACCTCATGATCTTGCTCGATACCGCCGGATTAACCTTCATCCTTCAAGAACCCTGTCGAATTCTCTTTCTCGAAGTTGCATAGTTTTTCAGAAACGTCAAAGTCAAGCGCCATAGAGCCGTCCTCAAGTCTAAGGTCCAAGGTATCAAAATCAAACTTTCAAAGATTTCAGTTTCTCAACTTCTTCGATTACCAGCTATAGATGTAGATGATGATCTTGGGGAAGAAGAATTATCTAGAACCTACTTGTTCTGTGGTATTCCTACAGCTGTACAGTACATCAAAAGGTCTGATATGAATGTTGAAGGAAAATTATTGGTTGATATCATTGGCAAGGTCCTTCTATGCAGAACCTACTCTATCAGAGATATTCCTCTTTATTTCTTTGAAATCATGCAAGCAATCGTCTGCAGGAAGAATTTTCAGTTTGGCACGCTTATCCTTGAGAAAATTAAAGATAGCTTTAAATCCCCAAATTATGCCAGGATCATATCTCTAATCCTTCATGAAATCGATCCAGATATCTTCAGTTTCTCTAAGGGGACTCCTCTTCACCACATGAAGAAAGTCTCTATATCCTCCATACAAAGATGGGAGTTAAAATTGCAGAATCCCTCTCAGGATGCAAAGGTTATAGAAATACCAGACATAGAGGACAGGACACCATCTCCCTCTCCATCTCAGGTCCCCAGCTCCTCTGGTTCACCTATTGAGGGGGAGCCTGCTCCTTCTGTTCCAGCAAGGATTCCTACTCCTCCAGAAGTAACTCCTCCACCTCCTCAGACTCCAGAAGAAACACCATCTGAACAATAACTTCAAGACACAATCCTCTCCACAGAAGCTGCTATCAATGAGATGATAGAAGAATTGACAGCAGATTTACCTCCTCCTCCTCCTTCTCCAAAGGAACCCACAACTAAAATACCACCAGAATTCCCTCTAGAACATTCTCTAGCACATACTCCTTCTCTAGCAAAGTCTCCTGTTGCACATCCAGAGCAGGATGAGACCATTGTCATTGATGATGAGCTATCCCCTGAGCTAGCTGAAGCTCCTTTAAAGAATTTGGACTTTTCCATACCCAATGAAGGGGATGCCCTGATTCACACTACAAAAGCAGAAAGCTCTGTCACCATAACTAAAATAGCTCCATGGAAAGCTCCTCCTCCTCCAGTTCTCTCTTCTAGTGCTCCTCTAGCTACTGCCCATACTATTGACTTAATGACTCAAGTTGTCCTTCTGCTCCAAGAACAGAGAACATACTTTGATACTTCCCTCAAAGATGTTACTGATAAAGTTACTGCTCTAGAGACTGAGATGAGCAGAGGATTTGCAGAAATCCAACATAATACTGAACAGCTAAGTCACCTTTTCCAAATTGGTGGGAAGGCTCTAGACCACACTATCACTAGTGTTGGTCAAGTGATGGGGCAAGGTGTAACTCTTGCTAATGATCAGATTGAACTAGATTAAAGAGCTGAAACTAAAAAGATGAAGATCTGTGAAGAGGTTGGTAATTTCAAAGAATATGCAATCTCTTAGCTATCTGTTGAAGTCAGAAAGGGGGAGAAGTTGGTGAAAGAATATTTAGAAAAATCAGATGCTGTCATGCAAGAGCTTTTGAAAGCCAACGTGACAGAAGTTCATGATGATATCTTAGCACAAATTCAGAGTGTCAAATTTTATACTTATGACACTACTGTCTGGATGCACAACCAAATCCTTCCTAAATTTGCTACTGATCCAAACATCATTCCTCATCATCTCAACCCTCTAGCTGCTGCTTCTCCTACTCCTCCTCAGCAACCTACTTTCTCTCCCAAACCTGAAGGCCAAGATGGTCCTCCTACAGACTATTATGCTCAAATCTGGAAGGATGACCCTGCGGATATTTTTCTTCAAGCTCCTCCTGAGATTCAAAATTCTAGAAAGAAAAGAAAATATGGTGAAGGTCCCTCTGCCGGCAATTCCATTCCAGTTTCTGATGCTGATAAGAGGAAAGCTCCAAAATTTGTAGAGATATGGTCTCCTACCTCTAAGTCCCTCATCTTGGACACACTCAAACTTGTTATGGACTACTCTGAGAGTAGGAACACTCACTATAGTTCACAGGAATTGGAGTTATATGAGAAATCTATGACCAAGAGAAGACTATATGACAGAGAATATGGGAGAACTAATCCTGCTGCTCCTCCAAGACCTCCTAAGTACTATTGCAAGCCATACAACTACCAGAGGAGACAAAAAGAGAAGCAAGACAGGCAGCACCACCAAAGCTAGCTACAAGAACGTATGAGCTGTGAAAATGATTGTTGTTGATATGATATTTTTGGATAATCATATTTATATAATTCTAAGTTTTTGATCATATTATCTTGTTCATAGTCTTATGCTTACTTACACTGATTTATCTACTTAACACTTTTTATGTCCATAATTCACCTTAGTATAAAGTGTTCTGACTTCTACAAATAGGGGGAAATTGTTGGGTATTGTATCCACATTAACCCAGATTTGATGAAGTCACCCTTGAACTAAGATGAATTAAGTTGTATTTGATGTTTTTTTTGAGTTATGTGTTTGCAGGATTCTAATGGGAAGTGTAGAATAATGTTAGTCTACAATGGGTCACTAAACATAGGACCATACAATGTAATCCCTCATTGTGTGATCCAAGGTGTTGACTCATGTGTAGCCTCTCTATTTGGGATACACTTGATATTCAAGCTCTAGGACTAAGTTGAAAAGACTTGATGCTGGTCTCACCAATGAAGAAGAAAATTTTGTCAAAGGAAATTTCCTAAGTATTTTCCTCGAGTAGTTCTATATCTACTCGAGTAACAGCTGAGTTTATACTCGAGAGAAATTACTCTTACACGAGTAATAATGACAGATCCCGAGTAGTCTATTTATGGCTCTCGAGTAGTTAAGACAACTAGTCGAGAAGATTCCCTCTCTTTCTCGGGTTTACAGAATTTTCTTCTCCAAAAGTTTTCCGAGTAAAGTACTGGAGTATATAGATACTCGAGTAGTTTATATCTTCTGTCTCGAGTAACTGAAAACTGGCTCTCGTGTAGTTCATACTTACTCGAGTAGTCTAAGTCATGTACTCGAGTAGTTCATCTACTACTCTAGTAGTCCAAAGTTTTTACTCGAGTAAACCAAAATCTTTCTTCTTAAAAATTTTCTATGTCAATTACTCGAGTAGTCATTTTCATATACTCGAGTAGTTCTTATTCTCTCGAGTAGTTCAACTTCACTACTCGGGTAACCCATTATTCCTGTTCAGAAAATTTTTTATGTCCCTGTCTTGAGTAGTTTCTCAACCACTCGAGTAGTTCATTCTCATATACTCGAGTAGTACACTCCACCTCTCGTGTAACTACTCAAGTACTCGAGTATGCCATTTTGATACTCAAGTAGCTGATCTCTCTTTCTTCAAGTATATACTCGAGTAGTTCTCTTCCTTTTACTCGAGTAGTTTTAGGTATACTCGAGTAGTTATCTGCAGCCCACTCGTGTAGTTTGACAGAGTACTCGAGTAGTCATTTTTTACTCGAGTATATTACTTCAGTTTTTTTCTGAAAATTTTGTTAAGTCCAGAATAACAGATTTCTTAATGAGCCTTGACGTGATTAGTCCACGTGTCCCTCATTATGAATTAATTATGACAGATTATCTTCTATCCTATATAAAGTCTTGTCAAACCGACAAACCCTAAGCAAGGAGATTATTCAGAAGTTTTGCAGCCGAATATTCTAAAGTTTTCTTATTTCCTCTCTCTCTCTCTCTCCAAGAAACGAAAACTGCCGCCGTCACTGATTCCTGACCGGCTAGGGCTTTGATTTTAAAGGATTCAGATCAAGAAGGTTTTGTAGATCGAGATTGTCGCACAACTCTTCATCTTCTATTCGATCGATCGTGTGAAGCCATGAAGATCCAGATCTGATTCTTGCCGAGATTTTCTTCAACTCTCTGATAAAGCCGCAAAGCCTAGAAGAAGAAGATCCTGGCCGACAATTGCAGATCTGAAAAAGAATTATTGTTTGTATTTTCGTATACACTTTATTTCATTCTTGTTGGAGAAAATTTCTCCGAGGGTAGGAGCCCTTTATCTCCGAGATTGTAGGAAGTTTTATCTTCCGAATGTAGATCTATTTTTTGGATCGAGATTGTAGGAATGTCATTCTGAGGGGTAGGATTGATTTTCAATTCGAGATTATGGATTAGCCGAGTCTAGTAAATTGCTAGATCGGTGAGGGAACGTGGATTTACCCAAGGTTGGGGAACCACTATAAATCTTTCTTTGTCTGTGGTTGATTGGTAGATAGTTCTGTGCATTAGTTTGAAATTTTTATTCCGTAAACAGACGCACATCCCACCTATTCACCCCCCTCTAGGTGATTTAGGTAGGCAACTATAAAATTGCATGTGGCCCGCTCGCCATATCGCGTCGCCAAAGAAAATGGGTGAGTTTAAAATCCAATTGCAAGAGGTGCTGGAGCAGGGGTATATACACCCAAGTATATCACCTTGGAGCGCACCTGTTCTGTTTGTGAAAATGAAAGACGGCGGCTTACGGTTATGTATTGACTACCGCAAACTGAATAAGCTGTCATAGAAGAACACCTTTCTGATTCCATGGATTGATGAGTTGTTCGATCAGCTGGTGGGATCAACCGTTTACTCAAAATTGGATTTTAAGTCTGGATATTACCAGTTGAGGATCAAGGAAGGTGACATTATCAAGACCCATTTGGAACACATTATGGTCATTATGAGTTCACGGTAATGGTATTTGGGCTATCCAATGCGCCATCGGTATTCATGGATCTGATGCACCGAACGTTTCGAGAGTACCTGGACTTGTTCGTAATTATGTTCTTTGACGATATCTTGGTGTACTCGAAATCTGAATCTGATTATGCAAACCACTTGCGGTTTGTGTTGCATATTATGTGAAGTCATAAGCTATATATCAAGTTCTCGAAGTGCGAGTTTTGGCTATCGTCGGTGGCTTTTCTAGGCCATGTGGTAAGTGGAGAGGGCATCGCAATGGATTCGTCAAAGATAAGGGTCATTCAGTAGTGGCCAGTGTTGTCCACGGTGGCCGAGGTCAGGAGCTTCCTTGGACTAGCGGGCTACTATAGACGGTTTATTGAAAAGTTCTCACGGATCTCTTTGCCTCTGACCACACTGACGAGAAAGGATCATAAGTTCATTTGGACACCGGAGTACGCGCGAGCTTTTGAAGAGCTGAAGAGTTCGCTGACCACGGCACCTATGTTGACTTCGCCATGTGGTATCGACGGATACGAGATCTATAGTGATGCTTCAGGAAGCGGCTTAGTGTACGTTCTTCTGCAGTTGGGGAAAGTGATTGCATATGGCTCACGCCAGTTGAAGGTGCATGAGCGAAATTATCCTGTCCACGACTTAGAGTTGGCGGCGGTGATCTTTGCACTGAATTTATGGTGGCATTATCTGTATTGCGTGAAAGTGGATATCTATATTGACCACAAGATACTAAAGTACTTGTTGGAGCAGAAGGACTTGAATATGCGACAACGAAGGTGGTTGGAGTTCCTTGGGGACTACACCTTTGCGATTCATTATTCTCCAGGGAAGGGAAATGTGCTCGTTGATGCCTTGAGTCGGAGGGCACCGGCATGGGCAAATTAGTTGCAAAGGAACGAAAAACGTCTAATCCAGGAGTTGGAAGTATTGGAGATTTCTTATGTTGACCAGAATTCCACAGCCAATGCATGTATGAACTGGACGGAGGTGCAATATGACGTTGCGGACAGGATTCGACGAGCAATGGAGCTGGATGAAAGTCTCCAACGCTATGCAAAGGATGGGCCAGAGGGCAAATTCTCCTGGGATGACGGCCTTTTTCGGAACGAGGGCCGGTTGTGCGTCCCGAGTATGGGTAAACTACGAGAAGAGTTGATGTACGAAGCTTACTTTATGAAGTACTCAATTCACCCTAGGAGCACAAAGATGTTCAGGGACATGAAGAAGCTATTCTGGTGGCCATGACAGAAGAACAATATCGCTCATTATGTAGCCAAATGCCAGACTTGTGCTTTGTTAAAGGTGGAATGCCAGAAGCCTGGAGGTTTCTTGAAGTCATTGTCGATTCAGGAATGGAAGTTCTACGATATTTCAATGGATTTCGTGCACGGGTTGCTGAGATCTCAACGCCGGAATGATTCAATCTTGGTGATTGTAGACTGGTTGAAAAACGTGGCGCACTTCCTTCTGAACAAACGGGACGATTCAGTGGAAAGTTTGGCAAATCTCTATGTGGAGCAGATCGTATGGATACATGGTGTTCCTCATAGCATCGTAAGCGATCATGATGGGCGCTTCACATCAAATGATTGGCGGCTAATTCATCAGCTGCTGGGCACGAAATTGACGTTCAGCACTGCCTTTCATCCCCAAATGGATGGCCAGACTGAGCGGACCAACAGGACAATGGAGGATATGCTCTGAATGTGCGCCCTGGACTTTGGAAAGGGATGGGAAGATCATCTCTATCTGGAGGAGTTTGTCTACAACAATAGTTACCAAGCGAGCATCGGTATGGCACCGTTTGAAACTCTATATGGTCGGAAGTGCCATACACTGTTAGCTTTGGAAGAAGCAGGAGAATCCAAAGTGTATAGGCGTAACGAAGTCGAGGAAGCTAACTTGATGATACGCACTATTCTGGAAAGGCTACTGATAGCCCATGATCGACAAGCAAAA
Source organism: Platanthera guangdongensis (assembly GCA_039583875.1). NCBI lineage: Eukaryota > Viridiplantae > Streptophyta > Magnoliopsida > Asparagales > Orchidaceae > Platanthera > Platanthera guangdongensis. The sequence goes on along the minus strand of CM077167.1, from coordinate 86,058,582 downwards.
TACTACAATGCCAAGCACCGGAATGTGGAGTTCGCGGTGGGCGACTGGGTATATTTGAAGATCAAACCCTTCAAAGGCGTGTCCAGGATTCGACGACTGAAAAAGTTGAGTCTGAGGTATCTTGGTCCATTTGAAGTGGTGGAACGAATTGGGAAAGCTGCATATCGGCTAGTACTTTTGGCAGAGTTGGGTGGATTACATGATGTGTTTCACATCTCGGTGCTTCGAAAATCCGTCAAAGATCCAGCTCAAGTGATCGAGACTGATCGCGTGCCGGTGGAGTCTGGGCTAACGACGAAGGTTAGGCCCATTCGGATCGATGATCGTGCAGATAAACAGTTGCGGAACAAGACAATCGGGTTGGTCAAAATCCGGTGGGACAATTGCTGCCGTGAAGAGCTAACATGGGAGTGAGAGCAGACCATGCGAGCTGAATTTCCTGAACTCTTTGTGTAACTGTTATGTAGTGTGTGTCAAATTGTATGAAATGTTTATGGAATATAACATCTTGTGTTTGATTTCCTTCCAATGTGCAAATTTCGGTGACGAAATTTTTGTAAGGAGGGGAGGGTTTTAACACCCCAAATCCTAGGATTGGGAAAACGTTAGGTGACACGGCCGGGGACACGGGCGTGTCCCAGGGCATGTCCCAGGGCATGTCCTGCTCAGGTGAGCAGCTGTCGAGTGGTCGACGAAAATCCGTTTCTATGAGAAATGAGGGAACACGCCCTCTGACATGGGTGTGTCAAAGGCCATGTCCTCCTCTGGTTGACGAATGCAGTTCGATGAAGTTGAGCTGTCGGCGTGTCTGCTGTCGTGTATGGGCACACGGCCTGTGATACAGGCGTGTCACAGGCCGTGTCCTTTGCTGGATGTGCCTAGGTCATTTGAGGCCTGGTGAACACGGGCAAGACACAGTCATGTATTGAGGTACATGGCATATGACACGGGCGTGTCACTGGTCGTGTCCCGATCAGGTTGAATTGGTTGTGTTCATCCTGAAGTACACGTCCACAGATACGGGCATGTCTAAAGGCGTGTCAGGTGACACGGCCCAGGACACATGCATGTCACATGGCCATGTAATGGTCTGGATGAGTCGGTTGTGTGCCGCTTAAGGTACACGGCCTATGACACGGGCATATCACAGGTCGTGTCAGGCAAAATTAAGCCTTTTATGACAATCATGGCCGTCCATTTGCCCAGCTAAGATCTGATGGCTTAGAGTCCTCCCTATTTCCTTAAGGCTGAGGATGAGAAAGAAATCCTCATTTTGCATTTGGCCATCTTCTTTCTAAAACTTAGAGAGAGAGAGAGAGAGGAAGGAGGAGGAGAGGAGTGCCGGCCACCAGTGGAGCTGCAGAGTTCCGTTTATAGATCCGAGGCTATCGTTATGGAGGCAAAGCCACTGCGGTCCTTTCCAAACGGCTAAAAGTCCATGGCTTCGAAGTGATCTTCAAGGGTAATAATCTTCCTTCTTAGCCATGTGAAGGCTTCCTTTTGGCATGTACATAGGATTCCCCCACCAGAGGATGGCTTGTTACGGGAGTCCCTTGGGTTGATTCATGGAATACCGAATAATTTGGCATATAGATCCAGAACTGAATTATGGAATAAGCATGCTGTGTGAAGCCCATCTGGACAGGTTGGTCTGGATTGGTGATGTTGCAAATACGCACCGGAGAAGACTTCGTGATTAAACATGTAGTTTTGGGAGTCGATGGGTTAGACATGTGAAGGGAAGTAACAGGAAGTACTGGAGTGGTAATCCAGGAAAATACCCGTGTGATGCTTGTTATGCAGAATGGGTTGTACCTGTGAAGGATAGTAGTAGGAAATACAGGATTGGATGTCCAGGAAATACCCTTGTAATGTTTGAAGTTCATGGGTTGTTCCTGTGAAGGGTATTAGCAGGAAGTACTGGATTTGAGATCCAGGAAAATACCCTTGATACTTGTGATGTTTACTAGGTTCTGCCTGTGAAGGGTAGTAGCAAGAAGTAATGCTACGGAAGTCCAGGAAAGACCCTATGATGCATGTGATACTTAATGGGTGGTCCCTGTAAAGGGTAGTAATAGGAAGTACTGGTGTGCCTCGAAAAGCACCCAGGCTATATGCCAAACAGGTAAGGTGAAACCGGCCCGCATCTTTTTCTTAACCGCGAGTACGTTGTACTCGGTGATGGCAAGGCGACTTGAGCAACGGGGGGTGGTTGATCCGACCTGCGTTATGTCAGTCCGATGCGAGACCTGAAAGTGCGGTCTATTGGAGCACATAGCGAGAGTCTTAGGCCTGCGTGGCATAACACCATGGGAGGCTACGGGCCAATCCCGGCTCATTAAGACTAAAATATCCGACTGCACGCCATGGAGTAAATGCTCAACTTTTACAGTTGGGTTTTGTCCCTGATACGGTGGTGGGACCCTGGTTTGCCGGTACACCAAGAATGTGCCCTAGGTGCATGGATCATTGGGCCACGTGGATGACAGTTGTGATGGAATGTTTGAGCGTGAGTGCACAATATGTGATGAATTTATATCTACAGATGAATATTGCTATGCCTGCAGGGAAGGAATGCCACTGCCCCGGGAAAGGGGTAGGGTCATTATAAATTGGTCAGCTGAATGCTCACCGTTGCCTTGTTTGCCACCGTTGGGTGGGCTGTCCTTGTACAGGTGCTGGAGAACCGATCAGGACATTTAAAGGCTGAAGTCCCTACTGCTGCTGCTGTTAGCCCTTGAAGGCTAAATGAAACTATTATGTTTTGTTCACGTGTGGCCGGCCTTCGGGCCGATGTTTGGAAGCCACTTTTGTAAAGAACAACTGTAAGGCCATAAGGCCAACTGAATTTGTATTTGTTTTACATTCCTATTGATATATATATCAATGTGGATATTTATATGGTTGACATTCATGTTTGGAGTTCAGTTTTGTGTTATAAGCTTCTACTAGAATGCTATGAGTTAGGATGCGCAACTCTGGTATCACTCCGTGACTTTGCAGCCTGTTTTGTGGTATATTGTGTGGGGCCCCGGCCGGACCTTCTATTATATAATATATGAACGGATGGAGTCGTTAAACCTTTACTTTATTCTACTACTTCTGTCATATTGCTACTTTTACTTTTTGTTCTTCCATATACCTGTTATTACTATGATAATAATTTTTATAATATGTTAGATAGGGCCACTATCACCTGCTCTTGCTTACTCTCCACTTTAAGTACCACCCATTTTGTCCTCCCATAAGGTGCCTAGTAATCGCATGGGAGTGGAGGGGGACCAAGTCTTAGTTAAACTAACAGCATGATGTGTATAAAACTAGGGACTCTAGCTGTGAGACATGGTGCAACACCAGGGGAACCAACATATACAGGAGGAGGTGAACTGCTGAGTCTAGGTGTGGTAACAGCGCCAGCAGTCATGGGATCAGTGAGTGACTAGTAGCTTTACTTCTAAGAGCGTTATGTATTGAGGACTATATGTAATGGACAAGAGCTCCTTTATCTTCCCTTTCAGACTAATTATTTCATATTGATCAGATTTTGAATTTTTGTGGACTTTCTTATGTTGTATTGTAAATGTGAACTGGATTCATATTTATATATGTTTACTTCTTTTCTTATGTGATATATGATTGAGTATTTTTCGACAGAATCAGCGATTTGTAGCGTTGACCTCCTCGATAGTTGGTGTCACCACAAAGCGGCAATTATATGCATAAGACCCAGAAAATAGGGTCTTATATGGGCAAGGAGTATAATTGTCCCTCCTATTCATTCAAAATACTTGGTCTCTAGATCATTCACATTTATATCCAATTACTATATTAAATCAAAGTACATTTGTTTATTATGATAATCTCGTATAAGTTGCAATTCTGATTTTCTTACTTTTGTTCTTTTAATTCCTACATGGACAGTATTATAAATCTACTAATATAAGTATTTAGTCTAGCTGATGTATGGAAAACAAAGCACTCTTAGAAGGCACCCCATGCTTTTCCTTATTTTCATTAATGCTTACTTATTTTCTTTGTTTTACTGGCACTAATCTCACTGCTGGATTCTGGTGAAAATGTGAATATTCGTTAGTATAGATGGTGATCAGAGCAAAATTTTAATACATATTTGGTAACTTATGGAATGCCCCATTCTCGGGCAATGGATAATGTATTTCTAACTAGATTTATTTTTCTACATTCCTCATAATTCATTCATATAAATATTTGCATTGACGACAATACATCCTTTAAATCTGAGGGGATATATAACGTTATTTGATTGGTCTGGCACAATCCATTTTTTTGCATTCTATTTGTGCCTTCTTTGCACTTTTGCTCCATTTTTTAAAATTTTAAAATTTCTTTTTGCACATTATTTTTCATTTTTGCACCCACACGTGATGACACAAATTATTGTTATCTCCTTGTATTATGTGAAAGTCAAGGGTTGCTACTCACCTACAGGGGGGTGAATAGGTGATTTACTAAGTTTATTGATTTTTGTTGTTTTCTTTTGAATTAGCATAGAATAATAGTAAATCACACAAACAATCCATAACACAGAGATATATAGTGGTTCCCCAAGAGTTGGTACATCGACTTCCCCCATAACCTATCAAGCAAAGAGCTTGCTTAGGCCAAACTTCTCCAATCTTTCCTCAGATCCTCATATCATACAACTCATGAAGACATGTTTCCTACCTCAGATCTTTCCCCAGGTCTTACAGCTCAAGCTACACCAGATCCCTACACACTCAAGCAATATGCCTTACGAATAAGGCTATAATTCAAGCCCTACAACTCAGGCTGTAACATAAGCCCTACCTCAATCTCCACATAGAGAGATTTACACTCAGATCAAAGATCCTACAGCTCAAATTCACAAGGAATCCTGTAAAGATAATAGAATACAGGTTTTAACTTAACACTTTTAAGTTTACGTTTTCTATGAGAGGCCCTCCCAGTAGGCCTCCTCTTCTTTACCTAGATCATCACTCGAAACATCCCTTTGAAATAGCTGTCTTGATCAAGAAAAAATTGAGGCAGAGAAGGATCCTTCATAAAACATGTTGCTGAATAAAATCAAGATGAAACTTCTCTCTAAATGATGCAGTAGTGGTTGAAGATAAAAATACTTGAAGACTTGATCACTGTTATAGAACTTTCATAGAAGACTTGAGAAAACTTCAAAGTCTTGTGGTAAAAAAACTTATTCTTTAAATCTCGAAGTCCTTTTATATTTGAGTTGGTTGGCAGAGGAAAAGCGGATGTTATGTTGAATTCTCTTACAGTTAGATTGATCTTCCTTTGTTAAATGATGTCTTAAAAATTCTAATGGATCAAATATAATTTTTTAGAAGGTAGACATTAAGAATAAACTTATTCTTGGCAAATTCTCTTTCAAACGGCTAGAAGACACATTAAGAAATAACCCTCCTTTGGAATAAATAAAGGCTTTCAAAATTTGATTAATGAAATATTTTGGAATAAAGAAATATTATCTCATTAATTAGAATATATCTTCCTGCTGGCCGACCCTTGAAGTTTGCATCAAATCCCGCTTTTTATTCTGATTTGAATATTTTGCAAAATCTGTGCTTAAACTAAAGGATATAGGTGAAGTGCATGTGTATCTCCGGGAGAAATTGGTCTATGTGACCATGACATGTTGTCATAGACTAAGTCTAATAGCACTCATGAAATTTACATGGATACCCCTTAAACCTTTTAAGACTTATATAAAGAAAGTCCTAACACTTAGCCATTTCAGCCGACTCAAAACCTTCTGTCAGTTTGGAATTGATCTAGTCAAATTCTATCTTTAATGCAGTCGATGCAGTCAAACTCTTGTAGTCGATGTAGTCAAACTCTTCTAATCAAATTTTATTTAGTCATAAAATTGATGCAAAATGTCGAACTTTTGCACTCAATGAAGTTGATATTTTACTCAGACATAAAATTGATGCCTTCAATCCAGTCGAACTTTTGCACTCGATGCAGTTGATATTTTACTTAGTCATAAAATTGATGAATTCGATCTAGTTGAACTTTTTGCGCTCGATGCAGTCGATATTTTTCTTAGCATATGAACCCGATTAATTACTAAGTTAATTTTCTTATTTGCCATAAATTTTTCCGGCCTTATTTACTTTTTCCAATGATAGTGTCATGTCTAATATATAGTTAGTCCAGAGGTCAATATAAATTCTTCTACTTGCGGGATTACAAGTGCAAAATCATGTTTTAGTGAGCATGTGTCTAATCATACATTACCTATTCACTTTATTTATAGTTGTCGCACAAAAACTAGAGAGAACATCAAATACAAGATATTTATTGTCATCTGAAGGTCTTCTTGAAATCAGGAATCTTAGGGACAATATTCCCAATTATCTCCCCCTTTTTGAAGGAGTTAGATCCTTAATGACAATAACCGTACACACAATAAAACTCACAAATACAAATTATTGGCATAGAGGTGAATCATTTTTATATTATAAATCATGAAATTAACAGGATTACAAAAACTTATTTAAGGAAAAGTCATCCAAAGTCATCCTAGAGTTCCCAGTCTTGTTTTAGAAGTCTTTTCCTTCTTCTGTCCTCTTATGCCTTTCAAAATAGCATATGGGCTTTGGGATATATCTCGGATGAGGTGGGGGTCCGTATAGGGTTTCCTTTTTTGAATTATCCTCCTGGTCTCCTAATCTTCAAGTCTTCGCCATTTCCTCGAGTTGTAATACCTGGAGATATTTGTTTCATGCTTTCCAAAGTTGTTCAGTTATACATGATGTTATTTTTTAAAATGGAGCACCAGTTCTCATACCCAGGAATTTTCTAAATTTCTATCCTCCTTCTTTATATATCTTCAATTCTCTCCTCCTGAAGTTGATCAGCCCTTCTCTTCCTTGAATAAGACACACCTTGCTCTATAGGTGGAGGTATAAGCGTATGCTCTCCTCCCAAAGCAGCTTAATAGTCTTATGGGGGAAGTTAGTCATCTACTGCAGCTACGTTAGCCTCAGGGAAGGTAGATTGAGGGAAAAAATCTTGTGGATCCATACCCAAGGTTGTCCTAATTGTGTTTGTTGTCCAAACAATATGTCGGGTAGAATGGTAGGTTATATTTATGCTCCCCTTTCTGAGTTCATCAAATGTTATTGTACAAATTATTTCTTAGGATTCACCAACTAACTCTATCATCATAATTACACCAGCTACTATAGTGTTTTTGGTTTGCAGAAGATGAACATCTAGTAGCTCGTTGCAGGAATCCATTCTCTCCAAATTGGTTGTCCTGTCCTGAGCCAATCATGAATATGTGGCCAGGAAGTCCTATTTTATATTCTATATAGTGACATTCGTATTTTCTACAACTACTGGAATGCCCTGATGAGTCATCTTATTTTGGACTGTAGTAAACCCCACTACTTTGGCAGCCTTCATTAAGAAATGATGGGTTTGAGTATTCAGGAATTACATCTCCCTTTCAACTTCTAAAATCCTGGTAATAACTTCAATCCTCAGCCCTTGGAATGTCTTCTCAACAAATTGTTTAATACTCCTCTTTTGAGTATCCATCATTATTTGCAGTTGTGTTAGAAGAGAACTGGATTCTTCAATAGGACTTATGGTTTGAACTACTGGTTAAGTATCAGTTTGAGTGGCTTACTGGTTGACCATTTTAGGACCTTTAGAGTACTCAAATAGATAGTCAAGAGTGTAATTCTTTGAGGTACCTATATTTATTTTTGGTTCCTGAAGCACACTCTTCTATTTCAACACTACCATCTTCTGGCAAGTGGGATGAAGTTCTTCTGCAGCTGCAAGTTCTTAAGTTATGTCAGTCATTGATGTGCTAATATCCTCTTGTACTGAGTCCAGGGCTACTCCTCCTTGAGTAGTGTTAAGCAAACTTGATTCCCCCTAAACGTCTTCAGGTGTTGCAACCACTTCAGTATCTTAGGCAGAGTCCTTAGGTATAGGCTCCCCCTCAACTATATCTTGACTCTGTAGAAGATGTAGACTTTCTTCAACTCTCTTTTTTGTGTGGGAGGGGGAAACTTCCACCACCTCTATATCTTCTCCCCATCAATATGAGTGGAGGTGTGGTGGGATCTGTCATCAATATAAGCTTTCTATAGTCTGCTTCTCTTGGAAGTCACTTGCCCTGTGGGGCTGGAAGAAGTCCTTTTCCTGATTTTCTTGTTCTCCTCACCTTGGGAGTGCTTGGAGCTTGTTTCTCCTTTCTATGATTAGGTAATATCTTTATACCATCTGTCCAGAGTCTTGTACTCCATAATTTTAAGGTTATGAATGGAGGCTTTAGGAACACTTGTTAGCCTATCTCCTAGGCTTTTGAGCAGATATAGAGATGTAATCCTTCCCATGTTGGGGGTAGTCAAGCACTCCTTCAGTCATCTCAGAATAAATTTTCTCCAGTAATTTTTTCTGGTTAGTATGACAATAGTCATCACCTTGAACATGTCTCTTAATATCTAGTCATATGATCCAAGTTTACTTAACATGGCTCATCCTATTATATCCACTAGCAATTTTCCTAGTGCATTCATGTCATTTTTATCCAGGGACCCATAAATTTTTTCTAGAATACCCAAACCAAGCTAGGCCATCTATTATGTCTTCCTTAGTGATGTATTCCTCTTCTTTACACTCTTAAAGTGTAGGGAGAACCAAGTGATAGCTTAAGATTTTCATTTCTATTATGTCTTCCTTGGTGATGTATTCCTCTTCTTCACCCTCTTAAAGCGTAGGGAGAACCAAGTGATACCTTAAGATTTTCAATGTAACTCAAAGTCCATGACTGAGCACTAAAGTTCTGATTTTTGTCCCTGAACTACTAACTTCTGCATGTTGGAAGAACTCTTCGTGCAACGCCGCGAAAATTGTAGTTGAGTCGATCGCGAAAAAAGGGATTTTTGGTGTCTGTATAGGGGTACACGGCCTAGGACACGGGCATGTCCAAGGCCGTGTCTGGCTAGTGATTTTTGGTCGTTTTCATCTCGAGAAGGACACGGCCAAGAACACGGCCGGATGACACGGGCGTGTCATCCGACACGGGCGTGTGCCTACCCGTGTCCCTACCCGTGTGCAGTTGGGTCGTGTCCATTGCCGTGACGGTTATGCGTGACATGCCCCCGAACACGGGCGTGTTGAGGAACCCGACACGGGCGTGTCGGGTGAGACACGGGCGTGTCTTGGCCCGTGTGCGTCTCTCAGTTCGACGATCGTGCCTGGATCGAGGCACACGGCCAGGGACACGGCCGTGTGCCAAGCCGTGTTCGGCCCAGGTCTGGAGAATTTTGTGCAGATCTGAGCCGTTCGTTTTCTTTAATTAAGATATGACGGCCCAGATGAGATCCTGCTCTGTTAAGGCCGGGAATAGGAGGTTAATCCCTCATTTTCTCTCCAAAGCTCTCTCCTTCCAAAGTGTGAGAGAAGAGGAAGAAGAAGGAGGTTTCCGGCCGCCGGCGGAGCATCGGAGCACCGTTTCGAAGTCTGAGAGCGGATCCGTGGAGGGAAGGTCGTTGCAAAGAGTTCTGTCCGCGTAGTTTTTCCATGGCGCCAAAACGAACTACAAGGGTAACGATTCTCAACTTGACTGTTTGAAGCTCTTTCTTTCAGCATAGGGAATCCCGCTCCCGCGAGTGTGCGGTGAGTGCGTGGTGTTCCTTGGGGTTGATGTAAATAGTCCCCCTTGTGTTGCATATAGAGCCCGGAATCGTAAGTACTGGAATAGGCATTGTGTGTGAAGCCTACCCGGACGTGTACCGTCTGGATCGGTGATGTTGCATTTACTATGATTTGCCGGAGAAAACTCCGTGCTTTGGGTTTTCGGGTTTCTACGCAGTAGATTGCAGCAGGGATCCTTGGAGGCTAGCTTCAAGGCGCACCCGGAAAACTGAGCGGAAACGTGTTTTGCTAACTTGGCGGTCTGGGAACCGGCCTTGATCATAACTGGGTTATGAGATTGTTTTGGAAAATTTGGGATCCGAGAGAAGCTTGGCCCGCACGTAGGACTTAAATTGTATATACAGCGTGAGCAATGGGCAAGTGGAATTGGACCTAGGCTATGTGGTACGGTGCGAGAAATCCGAAAACGGGCACTGGCCATAGTCATAGTTGGAGCCTTAGACGGTGGTAAGATAGGCTAAATGCTCACATGTTGTTGCCACCCTGGGGGTGGTGGTGAATGCACTGATTGGTCAGGGTTCACCATGAATGTGCCCTGAGTGCACGGGGTGTTTGGCCGTGCGAGCCTACACCTGTGGCGAAATATAATTGCGCTATATTATTTTATTGTACTAATGCTATGCAGGGAAAGAGCACTGCCGTCCCGAGTCAGGGGCGGGGTCGTTATAATTTGGTCGGCTTTTAGCTGACCGTTGTCTTGTTTTCTACCGTGCGGTGGTATGTGCCTGCAGGTGCTGCGGAGCCGAGCGCCAAATAGTGGGCTGGAGCCCATGTTGTTGTGCTGGCCCTAGAATGTCGTAGTATAGTTGTTTTTACATTTATCATGTGTGGCCGACCTGCGAGCCGATGTATGTAATACATGTTATATTAAGTGAACATTTGTAAGGCCATAAGTCCATGTACTTGTTTCAGTGTATTTGGGGTTTCATTCCTGTTGTTGTAGCTGTGGACATTCATATTTATTGGATTCAAGTTTTTGGTTCTTTCAACTTTTAAAAACTTCCGCTAGAATGCTCTATGTAGGACGAGTAGTCTTAATTGGATAGTTTAAGTATTCATTTGGTAATCCTTCCGACTGTCTGTGGTATATTGCATCGGGTTCCAGCTGGACCTTCTGTTATATGCCATACGACAAATGGGGGTGTTACAATTTGGTATCAGACTTCTGGTTACGGTCAGGCTTAAATGAATTCGTGGGCGAATTCTTTTAAGGGGTGGTGAGCACATGTGTGCGTCATCGTTATAACATCAAAAGAACCCATTAATGTCCACTTAGGAATGAAAATACACTTGTTTTGTGGAATTTGAATGTTCCAATGATTGCTCTTAGCAATTTGTTTGTCATCTAATCGTGTGTCTTTGCTATTATAGGCAGCTAGGAGCGGTGATGGTCGGTCAGAGCTTCCGCAATCAGCGGAAAGTAGTGCACCAAGGGACGTGCCTACTACACCTCCTTCAGCGGAAACCATCAGGATGGTGGCTGAGGCCGTGTTCGCAATTATAAATGCCCAACCTGTAGGGAAAATGCATCGCGCACCTCCTGTGAATGAGCAAGAACCGGTTAGGGCGGCAGAGCCGAGAGTGGTGGAACGCACAGCAGTTGAGTTGGTAGAGCCGAGAAGAACTACGGAGAGGCAGCTAAAGTATGTGATGGGCTTTAATCGTCCGAGGTTTAATGGGGTTGGAACGCCAACTCAAGCTGAGGACTGGCACTCTTCCATAAAGAGGGTCTTGACGGCCACAATAACTGAGGAGTGGCAGAAGACCACCATAGCGACTTTTCTTTTGGAAGGTTAAGCGAGGCTGTGGTGGGACGAGATGGAGTTTCATCTTCTAGTGGGAAGGCAACTTGCGGATGTGCCGATGGAGGATTTTTCAAGATTGTTCCTAGCCAGATTTGTACCCTCTGCTCAGAAGTTGGAGATGGAAAATCAGTTTCTCGGGTTGACTCAGGGATCCAAAAGCATGGACGAATATCTGCATGAGTTCACACGGTTGGGTCGTTATGCTGGTGCTATGTTTATAGAAGAAGAGAGGAAGACCAACAGATTCTATGAGGGTCTTTGTGGCGATTTACAGTTACTCCTTGCTGGGCCTAAGGCACAGGGCTTCCTACCCTTGGTCAATTCGGCCAGATCGTTGGAGAAGGTTGCGAAGAAAGTTCAAGAGAAAAAGTACCCAAGAGAAAGGAAGACCGAGTTCAAGGTGCCAAATAACAAGTCAAGTTTCTGCAGGTGGAACAAGAAGCGGAGGACTTCGAACTCAGGCCCTTCGGCTGATGCGTCGGGGGCAACTACAAGTCGAGTCCCCGGAGCTTGCTACAACTGCGGGAAGATGGGGCATTTTGCTCGGGAGTGTTGGAGCGGACGTTCAAAGTCCGAGAGGAGACCTGGAGCGACTTATGAGGAGAAAGGGAAGGCGGTGGAGTCAACCATATCCCATCATGCTCCAGCCCAGCCTAGAGTCTACAACCTTGGTCTGCAGGAGGCCATAAAGCAAGCGGACGTGGTGACAGGTATGAGTTAAATTACAGTGGCTTAACTGTTATAGTTTTTACTTTTCTATTTGTTAGCTTACGTTTGTTAGTGCTAGGCTTTGTGTTAATCTTTGGGTTTCCGGCGAGAGCCCTTTTTGATATGGGAGCATCACATTCCTTCTTGTCTGAAAAATTCATATCGCGCATCGGAGTTCCGTTCTCAATGGCAGAAAACAAGCTGGATGTGTTGTTGCCTAATGGGTGCTCCATGCGTGCGGATAGGATTTGTATTGTGAAAATTCGGATTGGAGACCGGGAGTTTGATTTGCGGGCGTTGGTTCTACCATTAGTGGAGTTCGACGTAATCTTCGGTATGGATTGGCTTTCGGAGCAGAGTGCATGCATTGATTGCAACCATAAAGAAGTCAAGTTGGGTCTGGACACTGATCGGGAGACTATTTTTGCGGGCATGAAGGGGTCAGGGAAAGTTCTAATGTCGGCCCTTCGGGTGTTCAAGGCAGTTCGGTCTGGGGCAGAACTGTATGTCACTCTAGTACAGACTTCGACGCCTAAGCCTAGTTTGGACAGCATCCCAGTTGTGTCTGAGTATCCTGATGTGTTTCCAGATGATCTCCCAGGAGCCCCTCCTCAGCGGGAGATAGACTTTACTATAGAGTTGGTGCCGGGTGCCAAACCGGTGTCACGCTCCCCCTATCGGATAGCCCCAAGAGAAATGGCAGAGTTGAAGGTGCAACTGCAAGAGTTGCTAGAGCAAGGTTATGTGCATCCAAGTTCGTCGCCTTGGAGCGCACCAGTTCTCTTTGTCAAGAAGAAAGATGGGAGCTTGCGGCTTTGTATCGACTACCGGGAGTTGAACAAGCTTACGGAGAAGAATAAGTATCCTATTCCCAGGATTGACGATCTGTTTGATCAGCTGGTTGGGTCAACAGTATATTCGAAGTTAGATCTGAAGTCCGGTTACTATCAGTTGAGAATAAGGGAGAGCGACATCCCAAAGACAGCATTCAGTACGCGGTTTGGGCATTACGAGTTCACGGTCATGCCGTTTGGGTTGACTAATGCGCCATCCGTGTTTATGGATCTGATGAATAGGACGTTCAGAGAATACCTGGATCATTTTGTGATAGTATTTATCGATGATATCCTGGTGTATTCGCGATGCGAGGAGGATAACTACAAGCATTTACACATGGTGTTGGAGACATTGAGGAAAAGTCAGTTGTATGCAAAGTTCTCCAAGTGTGAATTCTGGTTATCCTTGATAGCGTTCCTTAGTCATGTTGTCAGTGGAGAAGGAATAGCTGTGGATCCGGCGAAGATAGTGGCGATACGGGAGTGGCCTACTTTGACTACGGTGGCAGAAGTCCGGAGTTTTCTGGGGCTTGCTGGCTACTACAGGTGCTTCGTAGAGAACTTCTCGCGGATAGCACTACCACTCACGACGTTGATAAGAAAGGATCAGAAGTTTGTGTGGTCTCCGTAGTGCGAACAGGCTTTTGAAGAGTTGAAGAGGCGGTTGACCACGACGCCTATTTTATGTTCGCCAAGTGGAACCGAAGGGTTCGAGATCTATAGTGATGCTTCGGGCAGTGGTTTGGGATGTGTTCTGCTACAGCATAGGAGAGAGATAGCTTATGGTTCACGACAACTGAAGGTTCACGAGAGGAATTATTCGGTCCACAACTTAGAGTTAGCGGCTGTGATATTTGCTCTAATGTTTTGGAGGCACTATCTGTACGGTGTGAAGGTCGATATTTACACAGATCATAAGAGTTTGAAGTACCTGTTGGACCAAAAGGATCTGAACATGAGGCAGCGGAGGTGGATGGAGTTCTTAGGGGACTACACCTTCAAGATACATTTTGTGCCTGGGAAGGGAAATGCAGTGGCGGATGCGTTGAGTCGTAATATTCCCGCACAAGCCAACTGGTTATCGGAACATGATGAGAGATTGGTCCAAGAGTTGGAGACATTGGAGATATCTTGTGTCGATAAGCAGTCTAGTGCCGAGGCGAAATTGTTTTGGACAGAGGTGCAGTGTGACCTAGCGGATAGAGTTCGGCTGGCTTTGGTTCTGGATAGCAGCATGAAGCAGATCTTGGATTAATCTTTGGATGGGTCAAATTCCCAGTTTGTGGTTGAAGATGGGTTGTTAAGGAAGGACGGTCGTCTATGCGTTCCTAGTGCGGATAATCTTCGGGATGAATTGATGTATGAGGCTCATCATACCAAGTACTCAATCCACCCGGGAAGCACGAAAATGTATAGAGACATGAAGAAATTATTCTGGTGGCCGGGTTTGAAGAAAGATGTGGCACTTTATGTGGCCAAATGTCGTACTTGTGCATTGGTGAAAGCGGAATGCCAGAAGCCCGGAGGTTTCTTGAAATCCCTTCCTATCCCAGAATGGAAGTTTGACAACATATCTATGGATTTTGTGCACAGTTTGCCGAAGTCGCAGAAGGGAAACGATGCCATTTGGGTGGTCGTAGATAGGTTGACAAAAGTGTCGCACTTTATCCCAGTCAGAAAGGAAGATCCAGTGGAAACGTTAGCCAAACTCTACGTGGATAATATTGTACGATTGCATGGTGTGCCCCGTAGTATTGTTAGTGATCGTGATGGACGCTTCACGTCGAATGCCTGGAGGTTGGTGCATGGTCTGTTGGGTACTAAGATAAAGTTCAGCACAAACTTTCACCCGCAGACGGATGGCCAACCCGAGAGAGTCAACAGGACTATGGAGGACATGCTTCGCATGTGCGTCCTAGAGTTTTGGCAAGCATTTGGAGGATCACTTGTACATGGTGGAGTTTGCGTACAACAACAGCTTTCAGGCAAGTATTGGAATGGCGCCTTTCGAAGCCTTGTATGGGAGGAAGTGTCGTACGCCGTTGTCTTGGTTGGAGGCAGGCGAATCGAAGTTGTATAAACGTCAAGCGGTGGAAGCCGCCACTTCAATGATACGGACAATTCAGGAAAGGCTGAAGATTGCTCAGGATAGACAGTCAAAGTATTACAATGTCAAACATAGAAATGTGGAGTTCAACGTTGGCGACATGGTGTATCTAAAAATCAAGCCGTTCAAGGGTGTATCGTGGGTTCGACGCTTGAAGAAGCTGAGTCCGAGATACCTTGGACCATTTGAAATCCTGGAGCGTGTTGGAGGGGCGGCGTATAGGTTGAAGCTGTCGACGGAGCTCAGTGGGCTGCATGACGTGTTCCACGTATCGGTGTTGTGTAATGCAGTGCAAGATCCTTCGCAGATCATTGCAGACAATCAGGTACCGGTTGATTATGAATTAACAACAAGGGTCAGGCCAGTACGAATTGAAGATGTTGCAGTCAAATGACTCCGCAACAAGGAGGTCCGAATGGTTAAAGTCTGTTGGGATAATTGTGGACGTGAGGAGTTTTCTTGGGAGCGAGAGCAAGCTATGTTGGAGGAATACCCCGAGTTATTCCACTCAGGTATCATTTAGATTTTGTGTACCTTTGTTTAATTTCGGGACGAAATTCCTTAAGTGGGGGAGATTTGTAACGCCCCGAAAATTGTAGTTGAGTCGATCGCGAAAAGAGGGATTTTTGGTGCCTGTATAGGGGTACACGGCCTAGGACACGGGCGTGTCCAAGGCCATGTCTGGCTAGTGATTTTTGGACGTTTTCATCCCAAGAAGGACACGGCCAGGAACACGGTCGGATGACACGGGTGTGTCATCCGACACGGGCGTGTGCCTACCCGTGTCCCTACCCGTGTGCAGTTGGGTCGTGTCCATTGTCGTGACGGTTATGCGTGACACGCCCCCGAACACGGGCATGTCAGGAACCCGACACGGGCGTGTCAGGTGAGACACGGGCGTGTCTTGGCCCGTGTGCGTCTCTCAATTCGACGATCGTGCCTGGATCGAGGCACGCGGCCTGGGACACGGCCGTGTGCCAAGCTGTGTTCGGCCTAGGTCTGGAGAATTTTGTGCAGATCTGAGCCGTTCGTTTTCTTTAATTAAGATCCGACGGCCCAGATGAGATCCTGCTCTGTCAAGGCCGGGAATAGGAGGTTAATCCCTCATTTTCTCTCCAAAGCTTTCTCCTTCCAAAGTGTGAGAGAAGAGGAAGAAGTAGGAGGTTTCCGGCCGCCGGCGGAGCACCGGAGCACCGTTTCGAAGTCTGAGAGCGGATATGTGGAGGGAAGGTCGTTGCAAAGAGTTCTGTCCGCGTAGTTTTCCCATGGCGCCAAAACAGACTACAAGGGTAACGATTCTCAACTTGAGCGTTTGAAGCTCTTTCTTTCTGCATAGGGAATCCCGCTCCCGTGAGTGTGCGGTGAGTGCGTGGTGTTCCTTGGGGTTGATGTGAATAGTCCCCCTTATGTTGCATATAGAGCCCGGAATCGTAAGTACGGGCATAGGCATTGAGTGTGAAGCCTACCCGGACGTGTACCGTCTGGATCGGTGATGTTGCATTTGCTATGATTTGCCCGAGAAGACTCTGTGCTTTGGGTTTTCGGGTTTCTACGTGGTAGATTGCAGCAGGGATCCTTGGAGGCTAGCTTCAAGGCGCACCCGGAGAACTGAGCGGAAACGTGTTCTGCTAACTTGGCGGTCTGGGAACCGGCCTTGATCATAACTGGGTTATGAGATTGTTTTGGAAAATTTGTGATCCAAGAGAAGCTTGGCCCGCGCATAGGACTTAAATTGTATATGCGGCGTGAGCAACGGGCAAGTGGAATTGGACCTAGGCTATGTGGTACAGTGCGAGAAATCCGAAAATGGGCACTGGCCGTAGGCATAGTCGGAGCCTTAGACAGTGGTCAGATAGGCTAAATGCTCACATGTTGTTGCCATCCTGGGGGTGGTGGTGAATGCACTGATTGGTCAGGGTTCACCATGAATGTGCCCTGAGTGCACGGGGTGTTTGTCCGTGCGAGCCTACACCTGTGGCGAAATATAATTACGCTATATTATTTTATTGGACTAATGCTATGCAGGGAAAGAGCAACGTCATCCCGAGTAAGGGGCGGGGTCGTTATAATTTGGTCGGCTTTTAGCTTATCGTTGCCTTGTTTGCCACCGTGCGGTGGTATGTGCCTGCAGGTGCTGCGGAGCCGAGCGCCAAATAGCGGGCTGGAGCCCATGTTGCTGTGCTTGCCCTAGAAGGCCGTAGTATAGTTGTTTTTACATTTATCATGTGTGACCGGCCTGCGAGCCGATGTATGTAAGACATGTTATATTAAGTGAACATTTGTAAGGCCATAAGGCCATGTACCTATTTCAGTGTATTTGGGGTTTAATTTCTGTTGTTGTAGCTGTGGACATTCATATTTATTGGATTCAAGTTTTGGGTTCTTTTAACTTTTAAAAACTTCCGCTAGAATGCTCTCTGTAGGACGAGTAGTCTTAATTGTATAGTTTGAGTATTCATTTGGTAATCCTTCTGACTGTCTGTGGTATATGGCATCGGGTTCCAGTTGGACCTTCTGTTATATGTCATGCGACAGATGGGCGTGTTACACTTTGAGGGCTAACGAAAAATATTTTGTAGGTTCAGAGAGAATTACCACTAGCCCGGTCGCATCTAAGAGAAAGATGACCTCCTGTATGTCTTCAGAGTAGGTTCTAAAATACCCCATATTGACTTCACTACTAGTGTTGATTCTCTTTAGCACACTCACTTTTGGTGCCATTCGCAAAACTAGTGTTTCGGAAAACTGGGAAATCTTCAGTTGAGACGAGAACAAGAGTGCGAGAATCATGGGAACAATGTTTAGGATTTTTATTTCTTATTTAACCTTATTGTCCTGATTGCCTTTTAATAAGGGTTTGAAATGTTGCACTGATTTTCCTTTACTTATAATTCCCCTTTTTAATTAGATTTTGTCTTTATTTCCTAAATCTTAATTTGTATTGAAGCACTACTTGTTGACTAACCAGTAATAAATGTAACAACAACAAAATTGCTATTTGCAGCCCACTAAGAGGAGATATTAAGTTTCTCCTCTACTGAATAGGCTAGGCAGCTATTTATTCAAGGTTTAACATGTTTAGTTTAATCTTGAAATAATTAAACTTCTCTTCATCCAGAGGCATTGAAACGATATCTGATACTTTCTTGTCTATTTTGACAAAATTAAAGCAGATATCCTCTCTTTCCACATACTTTCTGATGAAGTGACACCTTATCTTAATGTGCATTGTCCTGATGTGTGATACAAGATTTTTAGTAATTGAAATTAAACTAGAGGAGTCACAAAATAAATTTGTTGTACTTAGTTCTATGTTATAATCTTGAATTCGATTCTATATCTATAATAATTAAGCACAACAACATCCAACTGCAATATATTTAGAATCTGCCATGGAAATTAACACACTCATCGGCTTCTTTCTGCTCAACGATATGAGTCTCCTTCCAAGGAATAGGCATGTTCCTTAAGTGCACTTCCTTTCTTACTTGCATCTTACAAAGTCTGTATCTAAGAACCATGTTAGTTCAAAGTCATTACTCCTATGGTACCATAAGCCGTAGTTGGGTGTACACTTAAGGTATCTTAAAATCCTCTTGATAGAGGTGTGGTGAGATTCCTTAGTGTTCACTTGGTACCTATTGGAAACACATATGAAGAACATGATGTCTGGTCTGCTGGCAATAAGATAGAGCAGGGATCTAATCAAACATCTATACATGGTTTCATTAAATGGTTTCCCTTTTTTAGCCTTATCTAGGAATATGTTGGAGCCCATGAAGCACACATGGGGTTGCACTCTCCATTCCAAACTTATTTAGAAGACGTTTTGTTAACTTGGTCTGTGAGATGAAAATTCCATCATCAGATTGCTTTACATGGAGCCCTAGGTAGTTTTTTAGTTCTCCCATACCGTTCATTTCAACTTTCCCTTGCATAAGTTTGGCAAACATTTTGCAAAGGTTATCATTTGCAGATTCAATGATATAGTCATCAACATAGATTTTCACTAGTAAAATCTTGTCATTTATTTCCCTTAGGAATAATGTAATGTCTATCTTCCCCCTTGAAAATTTGTTTTTAATGAGAAAATTGGACAAGGTTTAATAGCAACCTTTGGGTGCTTGCTTGAGACCATATAATCCCTTTCTTAAATAAAAAACACGAGTTGGATAAGTTAGGTTAACAAAACCTGTGGGTTATTCTACATATACTTCCTCTTGTAGATCACCATTGAGGAAGGCAGACATCACATCTATTTGATATACCTTGATCCTTTATAAGCTGCATATGCCAGAAACAACCTTATGACTTCCAATCTTGCCACTAGTAGAAAGGTCCGATCAAATTCTATTCCTTCTTCTTATTTATATCATTTGGAAACAAGTCTAGCTTTATTCTTGACAATAACTCCTTGCTCATCCAGCTTCTTTCTGAATGCCCACTTTGTCCCTATGACGTTGTGGTTGAGAGTTCTAGGGACCAGCTTGCCGATCTTACATCTCTTGAACTGCTCAAGTTCTTCTTGCATGGCCAAGATCCAGGATTGATCTGTGTTGGCCTCCTCAAACTTCTCTAGCTCTACTTGAGAATTAAAACATAGATGGAGCACTTCTGTCATATCTTATCTTCTGGTCAATACTCCTTGATTAAGATCTCTAATGATTTGAGTTTGAGGATGATACTTTAGATGACTTGTAGTAGTTGGCAAAACTTCTGCATTATCCAGTTCCATTAGTTCATGTTGACCTATAGGTGGCTCTATCCTTTCAGCTACTTCATTTTTTTTCTTGATTGAGGTAGTTTCCATTTTATACCAATTCACTCAAGGATGATTGTTCATGTTCCTTCCTTAGTTCAATGAGAGTTGCAAGCTCAAGTCTTTTCTCTATACCTGTAATACTAGGAGAACAAGACCAGCCCTTAAGAATCTGTCTGCTCTCAGCAAATACCACATGAATAGAATATTCTAGAACTCTGGTCTTTTTTTTTAAAATATTCTGTAAGCTTTATTGTGAGAGAAATATCGAACAAAATATATCCTTCATAAGCTTTCTCAATAAACTTTGTCAAAAATGCTTCCCATTATTTAATATATAGCACTTAATTTCAAAGATTTTGAATTGGACATTGTTGGTTTTCTTTATTTCACAAGCTTATAGGGGGTCTTATTGTGAGACTTGTTGATTAATGTCCTATTCTGAACATGACTGGTTGTGTTGACAGCTGTAGCCCAGAAATATTTTAGCAGTGAGGAGTCACTCAACATGGTTCTACAAGATTCAATTAGGTTCCATTGCTCCACACTACAACTCCATTTTGTTGTGGAGTGCTAAGAGAGGAAAACTTTTGAAAGATACCTAGATCTTCACAGAATTTGGCCACTGTAATAGATTGAAATTCAATCTCATGATCACTCCTGCTCTTTGCTACAGGCTTCCTATTTCATTCTGAATTTGCAAGAAAAACTTTGTGAAGATTTCCAGGGTATCTGACTTTTGTTTGAGAAAGAACACTCAAGTGAACCTTGAGTAATCATCAACAATCACTAAGTTATAAACCTTTCCACCTAAGCTGTGCATTTGCATAGGATCAAACAATTCTATGCTCAATATGTATAAACACGTAGTGGAATCCTTAACCCCAATTGGCTTGATATTTCCCTTTGTTTGCATGCCCTTTTGGCATGCCTGACCAGGACTTTCTTTGACACACTTCCAATGGGGGCCAACTCTAACTAGGTTTTCTGAGATTAGCTTATTGATAGTCTTATAGTTGAGGTGATCCAATCTCTTGTTCCATTGCACAAAGATTGAATCTTCTTTCTCAGTCATAAGGTATATAAAAGAGCTAAAATCATTACAAAGAAAATTTAAGCAATAAATATTTCCACTCTTAGTGTCAGTTAGAATTGTCTCTTCAGACTTCTTAATTAGGCACTCATCATTGTAAAAATTAATGACAGCCAAGGTTACATATTTGTCTTTTTCTTATTAGATTGTGTTGCAATCCTTCATCCTAACCGACCCTTAAGATGGTGACTTTGCCATTTGGGATATTACGCGAGTACCTAAAGTGAAATCGTGAACACGTACTAATCTCTGCAAAAGGGAAGTTAAAAGTTGGTAAATTTAAAATATAACATACATAGCTGAAGTTAACTTGCAAACACCTGCTAATCTATATAAAAGAGAAGTCAAAATAGGTATATTTAAAAATAATGCGAGTACCTGAAGTGAACCCGCGAATACCTTCAAACTCCACAAAATAAAAGTCAAAAACAGGTAAATTTAAAATATAACACGAGTACCTAAAGTGAACTTGCGAACACCCGATAAACTCTATAAAGGAGAAGTTAAAATAGGTAAATTTAAAATATAATGCGAGTACCTGAGGTGAACTCGCAAACACGTGCTAAACTCTCCAAAAGAGAAGTCAAAAGCAGGTTATTTTAAAATATAACGTGAATAACTGAAGTGAACTCGCGAACACCAGCTAATCTCTGTAAAAGAGAAGTCAAAAGCAGATAAATTTAAAATATAATGCGAGTACCTGAAGTGAAATCGTGAACGCCTGCTAATCTCGGCCAAAGAGAATTCAAAAGTTGGTAAATTTAAAATATAACGCGAGTACCTGAAGTGAACTGGTGAACAACTGCTAATCTCTCCAAAAGAGAAATCAAAAGAAGGTAATTTAAAATATAAGTGAGTACCTAAAGTGAACACGCAAACACCTGCTCATCTCTGCAAAAGAGAAGTTAAAATGATGTAAATTTAAAATATAATGCGAGTACCTAAAATGAACTCGCGATACCTGCTAATCTCTCCAAAACAGAAGTAAAAAGCAGGTAAATTTAAAATATAACGCTAGTACCTGAATTGAACTCGCGAACACCTACTAATCTCTGCAAAAGATATGTCAAAAGCAGGAAAATTTAAAATAAAATATGAGTACCCGAAGTTAACGTGCGAACTCCTTATAATCTCTATAACAGAGAAGTCAAAATCATGTAAATTTAAAATATAACGCGAGTATCACAAGTGAACTCATGAATACCTACAAGTATCTCCAAAATAGAATTCAGAAGCTGATAAATTTAAAATATAACTCGAGTACCTGAAGGGAACTCAAGAACAACAGCTAATCTCTTACAAAGAGAAGTGAAAAGCAGGTAAATTTAAAATATAACACGAGAATCTGAACTAAACTCACGAACACCTGCTAATCTCTCCAAAATAGAAGTCAAAAGAAGGTAAATGTAAAATATAACGCTAGTAGCTAAAGTGAATTCGCGAACACTTACCAATATGTACAAAGGAGAAGTCAAAATCAGGTATATTTAAAATATAACACGAGTATCTGAAGTGAACTCGATGAGTGCAATTATATAAGTCCTTTTTTGTTATCATATTTGTAATCATGTCCACTATTATCAACCTCCATTCGTTATAATTGCACGAAGATAGTTAAGAACTTGAATTATCATGAATAGAAGAGCGCAATTTAAATTTTCCTTCATTTTCCTCATTAAGTTATATATTTATTTATTCATTAATATTCTTAATGCAGGTATTTCAAGTCCTTGGAACTAAAAGACTTTGAGCAAGCAGAGGTGCTCACGAATCCAAGATGACTGATGGCCGGGATTTAGATTGGGCGCCACACGGGTAGTGACATGCTCGTGTCACTACCTGTGTCCTTATCGAGAAGGATCAGACTTGGTGCCATGATAGACACACGGTCGTGCTACCAGCCGTAAGGAACATATGCCCATGTTCCTAGCCGTGTCAAATGAGACAACTCATGACTAGGTTCACCTTTTCATTTTAAAAACGCCTAGACGCACCATTTATACTCTACACAGCCTGTGACACGGCCATGTTGGAACCCATGTCCGACATCTATTTTCTTGATGACTATAAAAACCTGCAAGAAGAATTAGAATGGACTTTTTTGGATTGAAAGACTTGTAGAACTTTTGGAGGACGAAAGTGGAGAACTCAAGTGAAGGGGAATCGAAGGAGATAATTCGTATGGTTTTAATCTTCATGTATCTCTTTTAATCTCCCCCTTTTCTTAATGGGTCTAACTTTATTTTATATTTCGCATGAGATTTGTTCTTTGAAATTATTCAGTAATCATGTATTGTGGTTTTTATATTAGATTTGTGGTATTTTATCTGTATGCGTGGTTTAAAACAAAGAGATTAATCCTAGAATTGAAGTTATTATTTTCTTTATATGAATCCCAAACTTCTAGATTGAGAAATTGGAAGGTTGTGATGATGGCTTGTAATTTCATTCTCTGGTGTTCTTTCTCTTTGTATTTCAAATTTCATGATCGAGAGATATGTTGTTTGGAGAATGTCAATAGAGATAATGAGATTCGTGGTATCTTAGAGATAGGATTTCATGGATTTTGTATTAGACAGGGTTATTTTATATCAATGCAAAATTGATTGTTGTGAATTGTTCGAGAGAAAATTCACTCAACTTAGGTTTAGATATTGGATTGCATGAGAGAGAATTCAATGAAGATTGAACCCTTACAATACA
The DNA here is from genome assembly GCA_039583875.1 of Platanthera guangdongensis. Classification (NCBI taxonomy): domain Eukaryota; kingdom Viridiplantae; phylum Streptophyta; class Magnoliopsida; order Asparagales; family Orchidaceae; genus Platanthera; species Platanthera guangdongensis. The sequence goes on along the minus strand of CM077167.1, from coordinate 86,034,854 downwards.
ATGAATTTTATAATATTTTTAATACATGATTTTATAGAGTTGAATTAATGAGTGAATATTCTCATGTGACTACTCTTAGACTTTTCGCTTTTTATCATCCTTAATTCTCCAATGTCACTTTAAAAGCTTAAACTCTATAGTGTAGAAAGAATCCACATCAAGTTAATTTTTAAACGATCAAGTTTTTGGCGCCTTTCCCGGGGACTCGTTTTCAATATTTTGAATGCTTAAACTCTATAAATCTTCCAATTTTTTATTACTAACATGTAATTGTAAATTAGTTTATTCCATAATTATATCGCTTAATCTCTGTTTTGTAGTCTGTTAGTCTATGACCAGGGGATGAAATCTGGGCTAATACCATTTCATCCTAACCCGGAATGGATTATTCACAACACTGGCCAAAGGGACTTGAGAACTGATAACAGAGATAATTCAAACGGACTTCCAGAAGAGGAAACAGTAAACTTAGGAGATCATCATCCAGATAATCCAGATAACATGGCAAACCAGAACGAACAAACCATGTCTGACTTTACTAGACCAAATCTCCTGGGTACTGGGTCAAGCATCATTAAACCACCAATTGTCTCCAACAATTTCGAATTGAAGTCGAGTATTATTCAGATGGTTCAATAGTATGTCCAATATGATGGCCTGCAAGATGAAGATCCCAACTCACACTTAGCCGGATTCTTGGAGATATGTCATACATTCAAGATCAATTGCATTACCAGTGATACCATTCGATTGAGATTATTTCCGTTCTCACTAAGGCATAAGGCGAAGCAGTGGTTAAACTCATTACCTGGAGGGTCAATTACTACATGGGATATTGATGTTATAGATCACGGCAGTGAACCGGTCGCACAAGTAATATAAAATGGGGGTTTTCCCAAGTATCGATCTCACAAGGAACACAGTAAGGTGGAGTTAATTTCGAGGAGGACTTGAGATTGAAGTCCTCAGGTCGGAGCTAACTAAGGGGGGTTTTGATGTTGCGGAAACAGAAAATAAAAGGCTAACAACTACTCCTATGCAACGCCGCTATGCGATGCTTCGCCAGGCGGGATGGAAGACTAGTCGGGCTGCTATGCACCGAATCGCTAGGCGGATGGAAGAGTAGGCTCGCGTATGAGGTGGTGAGAATGGCGGAATGAGGGTCGTAAGCACCTCTTCACAACGCACGCCACTAGCAATTGCTAGTGCGGCAAGGGTGGATGGATGGTGGATGGAATATGGCGCAACTCAAGCAACTAAAGCGTAAACAAACACAGAATCACATAGACATGAATCTAGTAAAGTTTACATCTAAAGTGCAACAACATCAAAATAAATAAAGTTTTAACACACATATACAACAATAAAGCAATTACAAGTCAAGAGATCGACCGAATCCGAAGTCTTGCTGAGGATTCACGGTTGGAATCGTCGGGTTGTCATTCCGCGTCCAAGCTCGGTCCTCAACTGCTTCCGGGGTAGAGAAGGGCTATCACCACCTTCCAATGGCCCGTCTTCTTCGTCTCACGATAGCGGACGAAGTTTGCTAGCTTTCCTTTGCTTGATGGCTATGGTATTAAACCCTACTTGAAGCTCATGGATGAAGGAGAAGGCCAAGAGGAAGCTCCGGATTGGATTTGGCGGTGAAAGCTTGCCCGGAGCACCTCCCTAGGGTGTAAGATGAAGGGGAACGGTGGAGAAAGCGGAAAATGGCGGAGGAGGCGAGCGATCTGCGGATCTTCGTACGGATCTTGGATTAGGGCGAGACCTGCACTATTTATAGAAAAGCAGAATTGAACAATGTGCACGATCACAGGCGCACGACCAGTAGTCGTGAGCGCTATGTCCTGTGCTCGTGCGCACTGGCATGGAATATCAGGAAGACGAACTGGGATAATGCGCACGAGAAGTGGCGCACGACCAGTGGTCATGCGCACTAAGTCCAATGATCGTGCGATTACCCAGACAGGACTCCAGAAATGAGGAATCAATGCACACGATCAGTGGCGCACGACCGGTGGTCGTGCGCAATATGTCCAGTGGTCGTGCGCTTACCCCAGGCTGATTCTGGAAAACGAAGAGTAGTGCGCATGATCTGGGGCGCACGACCAGTGGTCGTGCGTAGTAGATCCCATGATCGTGCGCAGTATTCCTGTTTCACAACCGTCCCGAAACACGCACACGACCCCTGCACCGAAAGGAAAAACCAACCACTAATCTGTGCAGACATTCCAGACAATCACAAAAGGGAGTAGAAACTATAAAAACAACAAAATACACAACCATGGGCATAAATGTGCACTTCCTATGGAAATAACGATCAGAAGAAATAGGAACGATAAAGAACTAAAAGTGAAGTGCAACCGAGTGAAAACTAGCCCAGATGAGTCCGAAAATAGGTATATAAAGTGGACTCATCAGATATGATGGTTGAGAAGTTCTTGATGAAGTATTTCCCATCGGCAAAGACTGTAAAGCTAAGGAATGACATTTCTACGTATGCTCTACTAAAATTTGAATCGTTGTAGGACACATGGGAATGATTCAAGAAACTATTAAGTGTACCCATCATGTATTACCTTCCTAGCTTCAGATTCAGACCTTCTACAATGGTCTCAATCCAGCCACTAAATAGATGATCGATGTAGCTAGTTTGGCCACCTTGAACAATAAGACACCTGAAGCAGCTCAACAGTTGATAGAAGACATGGCAATGAATAACTATCAATGGACTACCGTGAGACAAAATCCTAATAAGCCTACAGGAATCTATAAAATGGATGCCATCAATGCCTTAGCTATTCAAGTGGAGAAGCTTCATCAGAAGATGGATGACCTATCTTTAGCATCACCCTCCATGGTATCTCAACAATGGGACCCTTCATTTAGTGTAATGTCTGGTTGTGAACCTCAAGTGCATGAACATGTTTACTATATGGGCAACAATACCAGACCTCCCTTCAAACAAGCAAACAACCCATATAATTCTACATACAATCCGGGATGGAGGAACCACCCCAATTTCTCACGGGGAGGACAAGGGAATCAAGGCAAGCAACCTGTGTTTGGACAACTGCAACAACCGGAGCAAAGGAAGCAATCATTAGAAGATGTACTAACCAAGTTCATGCAAACAACGGATGTAGCTTTCCGGAATCAAAAGGGCTTTATTCGGAATTTTGAGAATCAGATTAGTCAGCTAGCAAGGATGGTATCTGAAAGGCAACAAGGAACACTTCCTGGTAATACCAAAACAAACCGAAAGGAGCATGCAAAAGCAATCCAATGGAAGTGTGGAAAGGAATTACAATACCAAAGTTTTACAAAGGAAGCAACCCAAGATGAGTCTAGTGGCGATGGACAGAACAAGATGAATTCAAAATCAAAGGAGTACCAACCAGCAATACCATATCCAGTGAAGCTGAACAAGGAGCGCAAGGATGCGTAATATGGTAAATCTTATCTATATTTAAACAATTACATGTTAATTTACCTTTTTTTGAAGTCATTCAAATGTCAAAGTATGCTAAATTTCTAAAGGACTTAATTTCAAATAAAAAGAAAATAGAAGAATTATCTTTGGTAACACTTAGTGAAGAATGTTCCGCTATTTTATAGAACAAATTACCACGAAAACTTAGGGATCCCGGTTTATTTTCAATTCTATGTTTAATCGGTGATTTACAAGTGAATAAAGCTTTAGCGGACTTAGGAGCTATTATAAACTTAATGCCTTATAAACTATATTTGAAACTAGGTTTAGAAGAACTTAGCCCTACTAGAATGAGTATTCAATTAGCAGATCGTTCAGTTAAGTATCCTAGAGGAATAGTAGAGGATGTATTTATTAAGCTACATAAGTTTATATTTCCCGCCGATTTTATTATTTTAGATATGGATGAAAATGTAGAAGTGTTGCTCATACTAGGTCGTCCATTCTTAGCGACATCTAGAGCCCTTATTGACATTTTTGATGGTAAATTAGTTTTACGAGCAGGGGAGGATGAATTTACTTTTCAAATTGGCAGTACAATAAAGCAATCTTTGGAAAATGATGATCGTTGCTACTTCTGCCATGGTGTTGATAACATTATGACTTCTATGAATTCTGAATTATATTATAGAGATCCTTTAGATATTTGCATTACTAATAGTTATCTAGAAGAAGATATAAATCAAGATATTATTGAACATTTATATTATCTAGATAACTCTGTTTTGATGAATAGGAAATTTGAGTATAGTTTGATCACAAAAGGAGATCTTGAAGTTCTTAAGAATAAAATTAAGGATCCATCGATAGTAGAACTTAAAAAATTACCGGATCATCTTGAGTATACATTATTAGGATCTGATTCTACTTACCCAATTATTATATCTTCTGATCTTTCTGAGACTGAAAAACAAAAGTAAATAACTGTGCTAAGGAAGTATAAAGGTGTTATCGCATGGAAAATAACTGAAATAAAAGGTATCAGCCCTAGGTTTTGCACCCACAAGATCCTTTTCGAAGAAAATTATAAGCCTTCTATTCAACTGCAATGTAGGCTAAATCCAAATATAAAAGAGGTAGTGAAAGCTGAGATTGTTAAGTTGTTAGATGCTGGAATGATTTACCCCAATTTGGATAGTTTATGGGTTACTCCTATACAAGTCGTTCCTAAGAAGGGTGGTTTAACAGTAGTAGCAAATGACAAGAATGAATTCATTCCAACATGAACAGTAACAGGTTGGCGTGTCTGTATTGATTATCGGAAGTTAAATGATGTTACTATTAAAGACCACTTCCCTCTACCATTCATTGATCAAATATTAGAACGATTATCAGGCCATTCTTATTATTGCTTTCTATATGGACTTTCTGGATATTTCCAAATCCCTATAGCACTAGAAGACCAGGATAAGACAACATTCACTTGCCCATTTGGTAATTTTGCCTATAGACGTATGCCATTTGGTTTATGTAATGCACCCGCCACTTTCCAAAGGTTCATGTTAGTTATATTTAATGAGTATGTTGAAGATATTATGGAAATGTTTATGGATGATTTCTCTGCATTTGGTGATTCTTTTGATTTGTGTTTGAGGAATTTAGAAAAGGTTTTGAGGATTTGTGAGGAAACAAATCTAGTACTCAATTGGGAGAAGTGTCATTTCATGGTGCAAGAAGGATTAGAACTTGGCCAAAAGATCTCAAGACAAGGAATTCAAGTAGATTGAGTGAAGATTGAAACCATAGAAAAGTTGCCACCACCAACCTAGGTTATGTAAGACCCCCTCCCGGATCCCAAAATACGGTACGAAGGGGGTCTTATGCCCAGAACAACCTCCTTATTGTAGCATTAGCACAAGAGCTAACCTGGACAACAAGACGCCTATTCCGCCGGCTACAACTAATATCAATATAAACATGCCAACCCAACCATAATATAAAAGAGAGAAGAGAAGTCAAATCCACACCAAGTATATAGTCCAAATACAACAAAAGAGAGAAGTTAAAACAAGCTTCTACAATATCAGAGTACAGCTATAAAAGTTGCCCAAACGGGCTACATCAGAATCTCACAACACTCACATCCGTAACCGACGGTTGCGACGGCACCGTCATTTCAGGCCTTGTCATGCTGGCCTGGCTGTCTTGTTGCATGGTCTGCGGCTACTCTACCTGCGGGGTGACCTCCTAAAAGGAAGACGTAGCAACCGTTAGTCGAAAAGACTAAGTGGCTTCACATTCACTCCCCCGGCGACTCCTCGGCTCCGGGCGGAGAAAAGAGCAAGGGTACAAGTATAATAAATAGTGTAACAGGTGCAAGCAGGTGGTAATGGTGCAATAAGATTAATAGCATTTTATTCTAGCAGTTCTACATAAATAATAACAAACTATCAAGTACAAGAGTCTATAGCAGAAAAGTAACTTATAAGGATGCCCATACAAGCTTATAAGTTAAGGATCGGGTTACATAAAAGTAACTTATCATATAAAAGTGCGCATACAAACTTATACGATGAAGATCTTGTTTGTTGTAATGTTATGTAATGGTATGTATGCTATGCAATGACTCACCCATGATCACACCATGCAAACGCTATGTCAACATAGACTAGTAGTTCCCACTATTCAAGCAGATAGCTAACCTATCAGGCATCAACCGTCGTGGCCAGGCGGTGATAGTAGAGCGAGCATCTCTACTACTAGGTGGGTATCCACACTACTTCACCTAGGCCTCCGTACGCCTCAACGCTAAGAACACAACAGCGGAGCCCATGCGTACTATGGCCCAGCGGGGTCTCGGGTAGATGTGCACTGACAACACAGCCCGAACTAGCCTGGTGTGACCCAGAAGGGGCCTCGAAAGAAAGCACGAGGACACAGGCCAATCGTTCACTTGGCACAGAAGGGGCCTCAGGACGTGAACACCGTGGACACAGCCCAACCGCCGAAAGTCTAACTGTCAACTCCCATCGGTGTGACGAACGGCGAGCTCGTAGACCTGCCACACTATTCTTAACCCAGGATACGACACCGCGTGTCGACTCACACCGCATGCAAATTCGACATCACTGTGGTATGGAAGGGGGCTCAGAAGTAAGCACGAGGACACAGCCCAACTATCCATCTATACCTCATCTCAATACTAACCCAACTAGTGACGGTCAACACCTCACTTACATCCCTCCACAATACTACCCGTATGGAGACTACGCTCTAAGTATTGGATTACTAAATTTCATTCCAACCCTCAAAAATACTCATGTCCATAGTTTCTCTTCCTATATGTCATTCTAAATGATTTCAACATAATATAACATAATGCGCATAAATAATAGTCTACCAATTTCTAACAAGTCACTTTGTTTAAATAAGCTTGCTTCACAATTCAGTTATATGAAATCCAATTAGAAATCTTCATCATTCATAGCACTACAGTGGTTAACATAAATTAGTTCACCAAAATCTCGAGTTAATTTGCAACATCAATTCCACCGAATCCAAAATCATAGTATATAAAAACCTAGAATTTAAGTGCAGAATAAATCTGGACAGCAAATTCAACTGGAGATTCCTGAAGCTACATGAAACCGGTGAAGACGTGTAACCCCTCGATGGAAAGGCCTTTCCATGGGCTACAACTTTTATGTTCAGACCACAACCCAGATTCAAGAGTATCAAACTTGAAATCAGCCTTGAAGTCCGCTGTGTACTGAACACAATTTCTGCATGCAGGACTTATTGGACGTCATGTTCGTTCAGACTTTCCTGTTGCCACATACTTCTCATGAAGGCGTGCAACCACTCATTTGAAAGGTATTTTCAAGGGCTTCAATTTTTGTGATTAGTTGAAAGCCCAGAGCTTGCAATATCTCATCAGTAAATGGCCAAGAAGATTACTGCGCGCAGAACACAGATTCTGCACGCATCTTAAAGAGGAAAGAACGGCATCAGTTCATCTTCCTCCTCAAGTCAATCCTCCAAAATCACCTCCAAAAATTCCTCCACCCTTTTCACCCTCATGAGGCCTTTACTCTTCACGAAGCCATCCCCCATCTTCGTATAGAAGGTTGGTGAGGTTGAAGACACAACTGACCTTAGAGCACAAGCCCTAGGACGGCCTCTTCCTAGAGAAATCACCATCTCGCAAGTCTAGACTCTTTTGAGTCGACATCTCGCCTAGATAACTACAGATCTAGCACCAAGGGAGAGGGGAGGAAGCTCACCTCATTTCCTCCGTTTCCACTATTTCCGGCCATGGATCGTGTAACTCTTCTTGGCGGCAACATCTCCTTCACGATGATGGCGGATCTTCCCTCCAAGACTTTCTCCAGCAATTTCCCTCTCTACAGAAGTTTCTCTCAAGAAATAGGGGATGAAATGAGCATGGAAACAGATAGGGTTTTCACTCCCCCTTATATATGAAAGTTGACACGGGTAGGGACATGCCCGTGTACTTACCCGCGTCCTGCTTCGGGTGAAGTATCAATGACGGTTTCAATGTCTGTTCAAAACTCGACACGGGTAGGGACACGTCTGGCGTGTCCCGACCCGTGTCCACATGACATGGCCATGTTTCCTGGTCGTGTCCTTCTCTAGATACATTTCGACGAACACAACTCGAAACAACGACACACGGGTAGGGACACACCCGTGTCTCTACCCATGTCATACAATTCGTCAATCTCGACAGGTAGTTCGTCGATCTCGACATGCCTCATCGAGCTCAGCTCGACATAATGACACACGGGTAGGGATACGCCCGTGTCGCTACCAGTGTTATACAATTCGTAGATCTCGACATGCAGTTTGTCAATCCGTACACGTTGTGTCGAGTTCCACTCGACACGCACACGGGTAGGGACACGCCCGTGTCTCTACCCATATCACTTCACATGGGTAGTGACACACCCGTGTCACTACCCGTGTCCTTCTCTGGACATACTCGAGTCATCGAATCGAGAGCTGGCCACTCCCACATGTGTAGGGACACGCCCGTGTCTCTACCCGTGTCCTATGCTTGACTGATTTATCCTCATTTTCGCATGTGCTGCCCAGTTGTCAGCACTCCCCCTGAACCCAAGTCAGCTCTACTGACTCAAAAACATGCATGAGCGGCCTAGTGTGATTCGGGACGTTAAAAATCCGATAAACAAAATAAAAGATTTCGTCCCCGAAATCAGGCTTAGGCTATGGGGAGAAAAGCATAACAGAAAATATAATATACTTTTAAATAAAATTACCTTGAGCAAACAACTCCGGGTAGTGTTTTTGCATCAAATCCATCAGCTACCATGTATATTCCTTCTTCCCATGATTAGTCCATAGCACCTTCACCAAGGGAACACTTTTGTGGTGCAATATTATTGTCTCATTATCTACGATCCGCACCGGTTCTAGTCGCACAGACCAATCAGACGCCACAGCACCATCAGTTGTGGGGATGTATTGATCGGGCTGCAATAGCGCCTTCCGAAGTGATGACACATGGAACATGTCGTGAAGGTTCTCTAGCTCGGACGGTAACTCCAACCGATAGGCCAACGAGCCAATCCTTTCCAATATAGTATAAGACCCAACATATCTTGGGCTGAGCTTTTTCACACCACGCACACGTGACATTCCATGCATTGGTCGGATTTTCAGGAACACCTTATCACCCACTTTAAACTCCACCATCCGGTGCCTTGCATTATAATACTTCGCCTGCCGACTTTGAACCTCCAACATGCGATCCCTCATCAGTCTAACCGCCGCATCGATATCATCAATATATTCAACAACCAAAGCCTTCGGGTCTTCATCTTGCACCCAAGACAAGGGGGTTCTACACCTTCTTCCATAAAGAGCCTCATGAGAAGCCATGTCGATACTAGCCTGGTGGCTGTTATTGTAGGAGAATTCTATCAACGGTAAGAGGCTTTCCCACGGCTCTCCTCTATCCAACACACATAATCACAACAAATCTTCCAATGCCCGGATGGTCCTTTCAGATTGCCCGTCCGTCTGAGGATGAAACGCGGTGCTGAAGGTAAGGCGCGAGCCCAAATATGCCTGTACCGCTTTCCACTCCTTGGAGGTAAACCGACCATCACGATCAGACACGATCTTCTTAGGCACGCCATAATACCGTATGAATTGCTCCACAAAGAGGCGTACTAAGACATCCACATGAGCTTCTTTCTTCATTGGGATAAACCGGGTTACTTTCGTCAGGAGATCAACTATCACCCAACCGAATCATTTCGTGAGCGTGAGCGAGGTAATCCATTGACAAAGTCCATGGAGATATCCTCAAACTTCCACTCGGGGATGGGAATGATTGTAGCAAACCAACGGGACTCTTGCATTTTGCCTTCACCCTTTGACAAGCTTCGCAATGTGTAACAAAATATCGGACATCCTTTTTCATTCCTGGCCAACACATGGTCTTCCGTAAGCCGGCGTACATCTCAGCAATGCCCGGGTGCACTGAATATTGAGAGCAATGAGCCTCTCTCAAGATATCCTCCCGGATTTTACCGCCTTTGGGAATGTAAAGCCGGCCACGAAAATAAACGAGGCCGTCTTTTAGAGTATACTCATCTGTTGTCCCTCTTCGATTGACTTGATTGGCGGGGCCAGAGTCGCATCCCTACCTTGCTCCACTTTGATTCGGTCCTGGATATCACAAACTATGCTCATGCTTGCCAAGTACTCCGTATACTCTACCGAAGGAGCCTTAAATATCAATATAATGTCCATCTCCTCAATCATCTGAGCTAACTCCATACTCATCAATCGAGACTCTGGGCTAGAACCTGGTACCTTTCAACTCAATGCATCGGCCACTGAGTTTGCCTTTCTGGGGTGGTAGTTCATGGTGAACTCATAGTCGCATAGAAATTCTAACCACCGCCGTTGTCTCAAGTTCAACTCCTTCTGAGTATGACCGTACTTAGAGTTTTTGTGATCTGAAAATATCTCGCAGTGGACGCCGTATAGATAATGCCTCCAAACCTTCAAGGCGAAGACCACTGCTCCCAGCTCCAAACCGGGAACCGGGTAATTGATTTCATGTTTCTTCAGTTGTCTTGAAGCATAAGCAATCACGTGTCCGTGCTGCATCAATACCGCTCCCAACCCTTGATATGACGCGTCGGTGTAGACTTGAAATCCTTCCTTCCCAGACGGAAGTGCTAGGATGGGGGCGGAGATAAGTCTATCCTTCAGCTCTTGGAACGCCGCTTCGCACTGGGGTGTCCACTCAAATGGCACACTTTCTTTGTCAAGGAAGTAAGAGGAAGAGCAATCTTTGAAAATCCTTTTACGAACTTGCGGTAGTACCCGACAAGTCCAAGGAAGCTCCGCACATCGGTCGCTGACTTCAAGGGCGACCACTCCTTCAGGACTCGCACCTTGGCCGGACCCACCGCTAGTCCTGCTCCAATGATCACATGCCCTAAGAAAGCAACCTCTTTAAGCTAGAATTCACACTTGCTGAACTTGGCGAACAAAGCGTACTCTTTTAATTTCTTCAATACCAAGGTCAAGTGCTCAACATGCTCCTCCTCCATCTTTGAGTAGACCAAGATGTCGTCGATGAAAACAATGACGAAGATATCCAAATAAGTTTCAAACACCTTGTTCATCAGGCTTATGAAGGCCGAAGGGGCATTTGTGAGCCCAAACGGCATTATAGTGAACTCATACAGTCCATACCTTGAACTAAAGGTCGTTTTTTGGATGTCCTCCTCCTGTATCCTCAACTGCTAATATCCTGAGCGCAAGTCCAGCTTAGAAAACCAATGCACTCCCACTAGTTGATCGAACAACTCATCAATCTGAGGTAGCGGATAAGTGTTCCGCACCGTCAGCTGATTGAGTTCCCGATAGTCTATGCATAAATGCAGGGCCCCATCCTTCTTCTTCACGAACAATACAGGGGCTCCCCAGGGTGACGAACTGGGCCGAACGAACCCTGACTCCACCAGTTCTTGCAGTTGAACTCTAAATTCTGCGAATTCCTTCGGGGCCATTCGGTAAGGGGCCTTGGATACAGGCTTGGCACACGGTACTAGATTAATCTGGAAGTTAACCTCTCTATACTGGGGTAATCCTGGCAGTTTCTCAGGAAATATCTCGGGGAAGTCCCACACTACCCTTAAGTGTTTTATATCCAATGCTAACTCCTTCAACTCAAACCAGATTATGAAGACAACATCCCCCTTCATATGGGCATTTACTTCCTGAACTGAAGATAACAACATACGAGGTGCGAAGCTAATACCTTGGAAGATGACGTCGGTGTCTCCATGTCTCAAGTAGATTCTTTTCTCTGCACAGTCAATCCTCGCAAAGTGTCAGTCCAACCATATCATGCCCAAAATGATGTCAAACCCTGACATTCTCAAGACCGTGGTAGGTGTATCAAAGTCCTTTCCTTCAATAAATATCTCGAACTCTCACTTAGTGGTTGCAATCATCTCCGAGCCGTTCAATAGGAGCACTCGTCGGGCTATACCAGTAAAGTATTGTATGCCCTCCATGTCCTTAATGAAATCCTCAGATACAAAGGAGTGCGAGGCACCGGTATTGAGCCGCGCATAGGCCGTCTTCCCGCCAACTATCACGGTGCCTAACTACCAATAACCAAAACTTGTTGCTAGGTGTCTAGTATGTCTCAAGCAACTTTAAGTTTTAAAAAAGAAAAACGTGATAATTACTTAAATCATACCTGCAATCACATCTTGGGGATTCCGTTATTGCCCCATGTCCAGCGCGTACACTTGATCCCGCGCAGGGACAGGGTTTCCTCCTCGCGGTCCTCGTCCTCGACCACACATGTAACCCCGCCCCTGCGGAGCTACCGGAGGGAGAGCAGGAGGGACATTCCCATACAACCGCGGGAAGAAACGTCGAATGTGGCCCGGCTGGTTGCATTCAAAACACACCAGCCCATGACGCCCTTCATGTTGCTAAAATTGTTGAGGCTGAGGTGGTGGAGGCAACGCTGACGGCTGCGGAACCGGATGCTCCACTCTAAAGTCTTGGTGGAAACGTCCTCTACCTCTTTGATGTTCTCTTCCTCCTCTGAAGTCCTGCCTCCTTCTATTACTTGGACCAGCTTCCATCACAACTTCCGCAGGCCTCTTACCACTACTCAAGTGATCCTCCTCCAATCTCTTCGCCATGTCGATAATCTCCGCCAAGCTAGTGTCTGCTATAAACAAAAGGGCCTGCCTTAGGGGATCTCGTAGCCCTTTGTAGAAACGCTTGGCTTATCCTCTATCATCCAGTTCATATGAGTCCACGAACCTTGCGAGATGCTAGAACTCTCGCTGGTATTCTGTAACCGATTTTGATCCCTACTTCAGTAGTAGAAACCTCTGCTCGTGCTCGTCTCGAGCCGATGTAGGAATGAAGTGCTCCAAGAGGACACCTGAGAACTCGCTCCAACTTATCTCGGTATACACTCATCCTTGGAACGTGGAGCCCATGAGTGACTTCCACCACCTATTTTCATGTAGATCCAAGATAGACACCGCCAACGATACAACCATGTTGGTCTGGCAACGTATCCCCGCCAATAGCTCTTGGACCGTGTCAAGCCATTCCTCCGTGCATACGGCCGACTCCGCCCCGAGGTAGGTGGCAGGGGAGAGAGCCCGAAAGGTGCTCAGCCAGTTAGAGCCCGGATCCTATTGTTGAACCGGAGACTGTTGCGCCCTAAAGGCATCCAGGATGGCGGTGAGCGTCTGCCCCAACTCGGATTGTTGAAACTGAGTGGGTATGGAAGGGGCAGGAGTGCCCCCCATTGGCTCAGCGTGTACTGGGACCTACACATAAAACACAAACGTATGGTCAGATTGGCTAATCCTGAGGTCAAAGTTGGACAACTTAGTGTGAATTACATATGGGCACACCACTGCTTCCGCTAAGTCAGTTTGTCCGCAAACTGACTAATCGAACGAGGGTGGTACCGTTGTTGAATGACTTCTTTAGTTGAGGATCGTGGCAAACTGATACCATTTGTAAGACCCCCCTCCCGGATCCCAAACTACGGCATGAAGGGGGTCTTATGCCCAGAACAACAGCCTTATGGTAGTATTAGCACACGGGCTAACCTGTACCACAAGACGCATATTCCGCCGGCTACAACCAATATCAATATAAACATGCCAACCCAACCATAATATAAAAGAGAAAAGAGAAGTCAAATCCACACCAAGTATATTGTCCAAATACAACAAAAGAGAGAATCTAAAACATGCTTCTACAATATCAGAGTACAGCTATAAAAGTTGCCCAAATGGGCTACATCAGATTCTCACAACACTCACATCTGTAACCGACGGTAGCGACGGCACCGTCACTTCAGGCCCTGTCGTCCTAGCCTGGCTGCCCTGCTACATGGTCCGCGGCTGCTCTACCTGTGGGGTGACCTCCTAAAAGGAAGACGTAGCAACCGTTAGCTGAAAAGACTAAGTGGCTTCACATCCGCTCCCCCGGCGACTCCTCGGCACCGGGCGGAGAAAAGAGCAAGGGTACAAGTATAATAAATAGTGTAATAGGTACAAGTTGGTGGTAATGGTACAATAAGATTAATAGCGTTTTATTCTAGCAGTTCTACATAAACAATAACAAACTATCAAGTACAAGTGTCTACAGTAGGAAAGTAACTTAACTTATAAGGATGCCCATACAAGCTTATAAGCTAAGGATCGGGTTACATAAAAGTAACTCATAGTATAAAAGTGCCCATATAAACTTATACGATGAGGATCTTGTTTGTTCAATGCTATGAAATGGTATGTATGCTATGCAATGACTCGCCCATGATCACACCATGCAAACGCTATGTCAACATAGACTAGTAGTTACCTCTATTCGAGCAGGTTGCTAACCTCTCAGGCATCAACCTCCGTGGCGAGGCGGTGACAGTAGAGCGGGCATCTCTACTACTAGGCGGGTATCCACACTACTTCACCTAGGCATCCATTCGCCTCAATGCTAAGAACACAACAGCGGAGCCCATGCGTACTATGGCCCAGCGGGGTCTCGGGTAGATGTGCATCGAGAACATAACCCGAACTGGCCTGGTGTGACCCGGAAGGGGCCTCGAAAGAAAGAACGAGGACACAGCCCAACCGTTCACTTGGCATGGAAGGGACCTCGGGATGTGAACACCGAGGACATAACCCAACCGCCCAAAGTGTAACTGTCAACTCCCGTCAGTGTGATGAACGGCGAGCCCGTAGACCTGCCACACTATCCTTAACCCATGATACGACACCGCATGTCGACTCACACTGCATGCAAATTCCACATCACCGTGGTATGGAATGGGCCTCAGAAGTAAGCACGAGGATATAGCCCAACCATCCATCTATACATCATCTCAACACTAACCCAACTAGTGACGGTTAACACTGCACGTACATCCCTACACAATACTACCCGTAGGGAGACTATGCTTTAAGTATTGGATTACTAAATTTCATTCCAACCCTCAAATATACTCATGGCCATAGTTTATCTTCCTATATGTCATTCCAAATGATTTCAACATAATATAACATAATGCACATAAATAATAGTCTACCAATTTCTAACAAGTCACTTTGTTTAAATAAGCTTGCTTCACAATTCAGTTATATGAAATCCAATTAGAAATCTTCATCATTCATAGCACTACGGTGGTTAACATAAATTAGTTCAAAAAAATCTCGAGTTAATTTGCAACATCAATTCCACCGAATCCAAATTCATAGTATATAAAAACCCAGAATTTAAGTGCAGAATAAATCTGGACAGCAAATTCAACTGGAGATTCCCAAAGCTACAACAAAGTGGTGAAGAAATGTAACCACTCGATGGAAAGGTCTTTCCATGGGCTACAACTTTTATGTTCAGACCACAACCCAGATTCAATAGTATCAAACTTGAAATCAGCCTTGAATTCCGCTGCGTACAGAACACAATTTCTGCATGCAGGATTTATCGAATGTCATGTTCATTTAGACTTTGTTGGGTATTGTATCCACAACGTACCTGATTTGAAGAAGCCCCTGAACAAGCTAAGGTAAATAGACAATGTATTTGATGAAATCTTTCAAGTTGTGCTTGCAGTTATTCCATGCTAAGTACACACCAATGTCAGGGTGCAGTAGGTCAATATACACAGGTCTGCGCGACGTAATCCCTCGTTGAGCAGATCAGTGTGTTGGCCTACGTGTACTCTCTCTATTGGAGTGTACTTATTTTCAAGTACAGGGCTGTGATAATGCAAGAGCAGACGAGGAGCAAGGATGGGTCAAAGAGCAACTCATGGGTGGAAAGACGAAAAATCATCTAAGTAACAATCGACGAGAATCACCAAGTGATTCTCGCCGATTCGGCGAGAATCACTAGTGATTCTCGCCGAATCGTCGAGAATCACTGTCTGATTCTCGCCGACTCTTTACGGCTAAATCAGAGCATGCAAGTCTGTCGCCAAGTCAAAATCATCGAGAATCATCAAGTGATTCGGCGAGAATCACTAGTGATTCTCGCCGAATCGTCGAGAATCACCTTCGATTCTCGCCAATTTTGCCTTAGGCGATTTTCTGGAAACCGCTGGACCGGACTCAGTCGCTGGCACTGTTTTGAACCGGGCTTGGGGTTTCTTCTGGTGGGACCCACAACGGTCATATAGGACTATTGTACTGTATAAATACACGCGTATTTTTGAACAGTAACGGACACACAGAAAAAGTAAGTCGAGCCGCCGACGTGACCTAGATCGCGGAAATCCTGCTCCGCCGCCGTCGCCGCTTGTGCCAGTTGATCGCCGGTTTCTTCCAGATCTCCCGGCGACAGAAGCTCAGCCAAGCACAGCATCTCACGCGTCTAACCAGAGATCCTTTGTCTCTTGATTCGTTGATCGGGAAAACCTTCCCCTTCCGAATCGATCGAGACGATCGATCCTAGTGTGACCGTTGGTAGATCTTGCTAGCTTTGCTACGAAGTTTGAATCTCCAAAGAACAGCCGCAGCACGCCGTGTCGCCGCTGATCTCGAGAACCAAGCCGCCGCCCTTCTTGCCGCCGCCGGTTTCGGGAGAGATTTTCACCAAGTGAGATCTAGGGTTGTGGACTCTTCGTTGACTTCAAGAACACGTCATCGAACGAAGAGGGACACCTTAGTCTCCATAAGTTGTTTGTATCTCTTATACAATCTATTTTTTATTTTGTTGTAAAGGAACGTTGGTTCCTAGTTGTAAGGGTTGGGTGCAACCCGTGTTGTGGGAGTAGTGACTCCTACGTGTGGAAGGGTTCCTTCCGTTAGTGCAAGGATTGGATTTCAATCCTGTTGGTGAAGTGACTGAGTCGTCCCTGGTTGGGAGATAGGTCGAAGGGGGAAAGTGGATGTACCCAAATCGGGGAACCACTATAATTTGCCTTTGTCCTTTCTGTGCTGTGGTGTTTTGTTTTCTTGTGCAGGTACAATTTTAATTCCGCAGAAATACCGCAAGTCATCTATTCCCCCCCCCCATAGGTGAAGGTAGTTGACACTAGGTGGACTTTCAAGTGGTATCAGAGGCAGGTTACTCATCAAAAAGGTTAACACCTTGAGTAGCATCTTGCCACTAGTGTCAAGAAGAAGGCAGACATCTACTATGGACGGACTCAAGTACACAGGCAAGATCCCATTGTGGACCAGGCTAAACTTTTCTATCTGGAAGGAAAGGATTAGGTTCTACATGGAAGCGGTCGATCCCTGACTCTTCATGATCGTGGAGAAGGGACCTTATGTCCCTACTAAGGCCTCTACCATTGATCCTACCAAGAAAGTGCCAAAGAAAATTTCTGAAATGGACAAGGACGAGATGGTGCTGGTGGGAGTTGACAAGAAGGCGCGGAACATTCTGGTCAGCGCGGTCGATGACTCAATGATGCAGAATTTCTGCAACTGCAGGACAGCAAAGGAAATCTGGCACTGCCTGATTATCCTAATGGAGGGCACTGATGAAGTGAGGGATGATCGGAGATCCCTCCTGAACCAGAAATATGAGGCCTTCAGACAAGGGCCTAAGGAAGAGATTGGAGTCACCTTCGAGAACTTCCTCAAAATTGTCAATGCCCTCAAAGGATATGGAAGAGTGTTCACTAATGGTGAACTTAATGATAAATTCCTTAGGTCCTTTACTAAGGAATGGGACACAAAGATCTGCGCCATCCGAGAGTTTGGCAGAGTTGCTGAAACAGATCCACAAATTCTGTTTGGAAAGCTGATGTCCTATGAGCTCCAACTGAACACCAGGAAAGCAGAAGAAGAATCAGAGAAGGCTGCAGCCAAGGAAAAGACTGTGGCCCTAAAATCCATTCACTCCAGGAAGGGCAAGGGTGCGGTTTCATACTGAAGGATGGCGCAAAAAGCAGGCACCAAAAGCCAAGCCTGTTTTACTGAAGGAACAGAAGGTGAAGAAGTCATGTGACTGCAATCACTATGATGCCTCCACCTCCAGATCCAAGGCCCCGGTTGTATCCTCCATTCCCAGGGTAAAGAAGGAGCCTAGGAAGAGGTACAATAGATTTGACTGTTGGTGTTGTGGCAAAGTCGGTCACTTTGCCGTGGATTGTTGGTTTAATCCGAGATATAACGAGACTCCTTATGTTAGCAATGCGAGGTCGACCACTCGTAGGGTTAACCACCCGAGGGGGAGTATGCTAACCACGAATCTATGACCCAAGTTCGATTGGGTTCCTAAGGGAAATTAATTTTGTTTTGCAGGAATGTCCAAAGGCCACCAAAACTCCAATATGGTACTTGGACAGTGGATGCTCCCGGCATTTGACTGGGACAAGAAGCCTACTGCGTGATTACACTCCAGTCGAGAATGGACCCAAAGTCATCTTTGGGGGGTCAGATCGAGGAGTCACCAGAGGTTACAGTATGATTTCCAACGGTATAATCTCTATCACCGACGTGGCATATGTTGAAGGGTTAAACCATAACCTGATCAGTGTAAGTAAGTTATGTGATAAAGGTTATGACGTTAAATTCTGCAAGGATAAATGTCTGATAATATCATGTGTCTCTTCTGAGACGGTATTAATAGGCATTAGGAGCAGAAATATCTTCTGCTTAGATTTTCTTAGCTTAGATTCATCTACCCCTGTTTGCCTAGTAGCAAAAGGCAGTTCATCTCTTTGTGAACAATGACACAAGAGATTGGCACATATTAATTACAAGACAATTAATATGCTATTTTCCAAAGATTTAGTGAGGGATGCTCCCATTATTAAGTGTATCAAAGGTAGTCCCTGTCCTGCATGCCAGATGGGCAAACAGACTCGGGCTACCTTTAAGAGCATTGCAGACAAAGACTCTTCCCAATGTCTTTATCTTCTGCATATGGACTTGTTTGGTCCAATGCAAGTTCATAGCTTGGGAGGCAAGTCCTATACGCTAGTGATAGTTGATGATCACTCTCGGTTTACATGGGTGTTCTTCTTAAAACGAAAGTCAGATACGTTTGACATCTTCACTAGTTTTGTCAAGCAGGTTCAGAACGAATTTAACTGCTCAGTGGTCAAAATCAAAAGTGACCATGGAACAGAATTCGAATCTGGTGCTATGACAGAGTTTTGTGAAGAACAAGGTATCTTTCATGAGTTTTCCTCCCTGCGCACTCCTCAGCAAAATGGAGTTGCGGAGAGGAGAAATAGAACACTCATTGAAGCCTGCACGACAATGTTGAATGACGCTTCACTCCCAGAATACTTCTGGGCTGAGGCGGTCAATACGGCTTGTCATGTTCAAAACCGGGCGTTGATCAACAAAAGTCATCGTAAGACGCCCTACGAACTACTGAAAGGCAGGAAACCAACCATGTCCTATTTGAGGATCTTTGGTTGCAGATGTTATGTACTGAATTATGGGAAGTACCCGCGTACTAAATTTGGTGAAAAATGCTTCGAAGGCATATTCATGGGCTATAGTACCCACAGTCGGGCATATAGGGTCTTCAATAAGAAAACCCTAGTGGTGGAAGAATCAATTAATGTTGTATTTGATGAAGGAAGCTTGCTTAACAGCAATTCTTCTAGTGGTATTCTTGAAGATGCAGGTGTACGACTTGAACAGCTGTGTCTCAATGAGACCGCTAAAGATGAAACTCCTAAGTACGTCAAAGTTTCCACCTCAACATCAACTGGGAATGTTGAAGATCAAAATGGAGAAAATCTCTTAGAAGAACGAGAAGCCCAAGAAGTGGTCGAAGCTCCAGACGCCAGACTTCTAGAGCTCCGGCACGTGAGGGATCATCCTAGAGATCAGATCATTGGAGATCCTCGTGACGGTGTCAGAACTCGAAGAGGTACTATTAACGAGATTTTGCATCGTAGCTTCCTGTCACAGGTTGAGCCAAAGAAGTTCGACGAGGCGAACAAAGATGCGGCATGGATTTTGGCCATGCAAGATAAACTGCATCAATTCGAACGATGCAACGTTTGGACGCTGGTTCCCAGACCACAAAAGCAGAATGTGATTGGCACCAAGTGGATCTTCAGAAACAAACTGGATGAACATGGTGTCATCATAAAGAACAAGGCCAGGCTGGTGGCTCAAGGTTACAGACAGGAGGAGGGGATTGACTTCGACCAGACCTTTGCACCAGTGGCAAGGCTCGAGGCAATCAGATTGTTCTTGGCATATGCTTCGCACAAAGGATTCACAGTCTATCAAATGGATGTGAAATCAGCATTCTTGAATGGAGACCTGAAAGAGGAAGTATACGTCGCTCAACCCCCAGGTTTTGTCAATCCTACTTATCCCAATCATGTATATTTTCTTAATAAAGCTTTATATGGTTTAAAACAAGCTCCACGAGCTTGGTATGAGACTTTATCTAGTTTTCTTCTTGAGAACAAGTTCTCTAGAGGTAAAATAGATAAGACATTGTTTCTCAGGGAAGTCAAAGGCAAGATTTTGCTGGTGCAAATCTATGTCGATGACATTATATTCGGCTCAACGGACAACAATCTTTGCAAAAAGTTTTCTAAACTTATGCAAGGAAAGTTTGAAATGAGCAGTATGGGAGAGCTAAAGTATTTCTTGGGACTTCAAGTGAAACAGTCTGAGGATGGAATCTTCATCTCTCAGACGAAGTTCACAAATGAACTCCTCAAGAAATTCGGTATGGAGAATGCAACCTCTATGAGGACACCAATGGGATCCACTATGTCTCTGGATAAGGATGAGAAAGGTAAACCTTTCGATGAAACCAAATACAGAAGCATCATTGGATATCTGCTCTACCTTACTGTCAGTAGACCGGATATCATGTTTTTCACATGTGTCTGTGCCAGATATCAGGTGAACACTAAGGAATCTCAATATGTCGGTGCAAAGCGAATTCTAAGATACCTTAAAGGTACTCCCAATCTTGGCATGTGGTACCCGAGAAACAATGATGTCGAGCTAATAGGTTTTTCAGATGCTGATTTTGCAGGGAGCAGGGATGACAGGAAAAGCACTTCCGGGACGTGTCAATTCCTCGGAAGAAGGCTTATCTCATGGAACAGCAAGAAGCAGAATTGTGTAGCAACCTCCACAGCAGAGTCTAAGTACATCTCGGCTGGCAGCTGTTGCGCACAACTCCTATGGATCAGAAACCAGTTAGCCGACTACGACCTTTAGTTCAAGGAAGTACCAATGTACTGCGACTCCTCCAGTGCAATTGCAATTGCCAACAATCCGGTATCGCACAGCAGAACGAAGCATATTGAAGTGCGCTACCACTTCATTCGAGAGCACGTGGAGAACAAGGACATCTCTCTCTGTTATGTCCCCACGGACAAGCAGATTGCAGATATTTTCACAAAGCCCTTATACGAAGCCAAGTTCAGTCTTTTCAAAACTGAGTTGGGGATGCTAAACTATGAGAAATGAAGACTACAGAAGCTCCAGGCTCATGCATCTAGGGGGCGCCTCTGCCATGAACTCAAGTGTGAGCACAGGTGCAAGAACTGAGGGGGAGCAAGGGGTCAAATGCAACAGACCCAGATTTGCAGAAGCCGAAAAGGGGTAGATTACCCTCTCGGCTAAGGCTAAGGTGGCTCCAAGTTAACTCTCAAGAAATTGGTATTGGTAATGAATATCTCTCTCAACTCAATTTTAAGTTTCTGATTTTCATTTCCATACGCTCTATTCACCTTAGCTTGTAGGATTTAGGCTTCTTCAAATAGGGGGAGATTGTTGGGTATTGTATCCACAACGTACCTGATTTGAAGAAGCCCCTGAACAAGCTAAGGTAAATAGACAATGTATTTGATGAAATCTTTCAAGTTGTGCTTACAGTTATTCCACGCTAAGTACACACCAATGTCAGGGTGCAGTAGGTCAATATACAGGGTCTGCGCGACGTAATCCCTCGTTGAGCAGATCAGTGTGTTGGCCTACGTGTACTCTCTCTATTGGAGTGTACTTATTTTCAAGTACAGGGCTGTGATAATGCAAGAGCAGACGAGGAGCAAGGATGGGTCAAAGAGCAGCTCATGGGTGGAAAGACGAAAAATCGTCTAAGTAACAATCGACGAGAATCACGAAGTGATTCTCGCCGAATCGTCGAGAATCACTGACTGATTCTCGCCGACTCTTTACGGCTAAATCAGAGCATGCAGGTCTGTCGCCAAGTCAAAATCGTCGAGAATCACCAAGTGATTCGGCGAGAATCACTAGTGATTCTCGCCGAATCGTCGAGAATCACCTTCGATTCTCGCCGATTTTGCCTTAGGCGATTTTCTGGAAATCGCTGGACCGGACTCAGCCACTGGCACTGTTTTGAACCGGGCTTGGGGTTTCTTCTGGTGGGACCCACAACGGTCATATAGGACTATTGTACTGTATAAATACACGCGTATTTTTGAACAGTAACGGACACACAGAAAAAGTAAGCCGAGCCTCCGACGTGACCTAGATCGCGGAAATCCTGCTCCGCCGCCGTCGCCGCTTGTGCTAGTTGATCGCCGGTTTCTTCCAGATCTCCCGGTGACAGAAGCTCAGCCAAGCACAGCATCTCATGCGTCTAACCAGAGATCCTTTGTCTCTTGATTCGTTGATCGGGAAAACCTTCCCCTTCCGAATCGATCGAGACGATCGATCCTAGTGTGACTGTTGGTAGATCTTGCTAGCTTTGCTACGAAGTTTGAATCTCCAAAGAACAGCCGCAGCACGCCATGTCGCCGCCGATCCCGAGAACCAAGCCGCCGCCCTTCTTGTCGCCACCGGTTTCGGGAGACATTTTCACCAAGTGAGATCTAGGGTTGTGGACTCTTCGTTGACTTCAAGAACACGTCATCGAACGAAGAGGGACACCTTAGTCTCCATAAGTTGTTTGTATCTCTTATACAATCTATTTTCTATTTTGTTGTAAAGGAACGTTGGTTCCTAGTTGTAAGGGTTGGGTGCAACCCGTGTTGTGGGAGTAGTGACTCCTACGTGTGGAAGGGTTCCTTCCGTTAGTGCAAGGATTGGATTTCAATCCTGTTGGTGAAGTGACCGAGTTGTCCATGGTTGGGAGATAGGTCGAAGGGGGAAAGTGGATGTACCCAAATCGGGGAACAACTATAATTTGCCTGTGTCCTTTCTGGGCTGTGGTGTTTTGTTTTCTTGTGCAGGTACAATTTTAATTCCGCAGAAATACCGCAAGTCACATATTCCCCCCCCCCCCCATAGGTGAAGGTAGTTGACACTAGGTGGACTTTCAGACTTTCCACATGACACGGCCGTGTTCCCTGGATGTGTCCTTCTCTGGATACTATTTGATGAACTCAACTCGAAACAACAGCACACGGGTAGGGACATGGCTGTGTCTCTACCCATGTCATACAATTCATCGATCTCGACATGTAGTTCGTCAATCTCGACACACCTCGTCGAGCTCAACTCGACACAACGACACATGGGTAGGGACACGCCCGTGTCTCTACCCATGTCATACAATTTGTCGATCTCGACATGCAGTTCGTCGATCTTGACATGCTGTGTCGAGTTCAACTCGACACACACACACACGGGTAGGGACACGCCCAAGTTTCTACCCGTGTCACTTCACATGGGTAGTGACACACCCATGTCACTACTCGTGTCCTTCTCTGGACATACTCGAGTCATCGACTCGAGAGCTGGCCACTCCCACACGGGTAGGGACACGCCCGTGTCTCTACCCGTGTCCTATGCTTGACTGATTTCTCCTCCTTTTTGCATGTGCTGCCCAGTTGTAAGCACTCCCCCTGAACCCAAGTCAGCTCTCCTGACTCAAAAACACGCACGAGGGGCCTAGTGCGATTCGAGACGTTACAGGTTAAGGCAGTGAGAGGCTTTTTAGGTCATGCCGGATTGTATCACTGGTTAATTAAAGACTTCTCTAAAATATCTAAACCACTTACTAGGCTTTTAAAAAAGGTCACACCTTTTATTTTTGATCAAAAGTGTCTGCAAGCCTTTGAGTTCTTGAAAGAAAGATTAATTTATTCTCCTATTATGATCGCACCTGATTTTTCTCAACCTTACGAGATCATATGTGACGCTAGCAGTTTTGCGGGAGGAGCTGTTTTAGGACAATGCCGAAACAAATACTTTCACCCTATATACTATGCTAGAAAAAACTTAATAACGCACAGGAGAACTATACAACTACGAAAAAAGAAGTCCTAGTAGTGGTATTTGCCTTCGATAATTTTAGATCCTATTTAAAATTATCTAAGGTGGTAGTATATGTGGTAACCCCTCAGTCCGCAACATCCTGCAAGATGCCAAACCCCCCTTTCAACAGGCGCGGATGCGATTTATCAGTCCGCCCAGTCTGGCAATGTCACCAATCGGACACCAAGGATGATACCCCAGCAGCGGACGCAAGGACCTGTCCGCTCAGTCCGTCAGGACTTTGGGATATCAGATTCTCCACAGCGGCGGACGCAGTGTCTCGTCCGCCCAGACCGCCGCCCTCCAGCAGGATCGCGCCCAGCAGCGGTGGAAGCTCCAGTCCGCGAGCCCAGTCCGCCCCTTCTGTGCGGACTGGCGTGTTCTTTCTCTTTGCTTCTAGTCACCGCTGCCCGGTTCTCCTGTACCCCGGGCAGCTGGTTATTTTAGCCCTGCCCGTTTGGGCAGGCCCCCTATCCTATAAATAGGGGGGAGGTGGTGCACCCAAGACACGCTGACTCAGACCCAGGAGCCTACTTGTTATAGGCTGCAGACTCGAATCTTGTGCCTTGCGGACTCCCCATCGCTCTACTCTTGTCCAGCTTTTCCTTTCACTTGTAACCAAATCCTTCTTCAATCAAAGGAAAGCCCGTCGCAAGAGAGGCATTCAGGCCGCGACGGGCGAAGTCTGTTGTTGCCGTGGTTTAAGGCCCTGCTCTTCTTCCTGCCCTCATCCGCTTAGTAGATCACTACTCGCAGTCTCCCTATTCCCCGGTGTTCTAACCGTTAGCTGGTGGTGCTCGACCGCCCTTGTGTTTTCGTGCATCAACAGTTAACACGCGACCTTCAGATCCGAGTAGTGTTTTGAATTCAGCAGACGGAAATGTCAAACCGCAGAGCCCGCTCCTCAGACCGCTCCAGCTCTTCAGAGGACTCTCTTTGGTACGCAATTGAGCAAGCTCGCCTGGAGGCCGAGCAGTCCCACCAGCAGACTGACCAGCGTCTCGACGCAATCAGCCAAGCTCTACTCGCGCTGGCCCAGCGGCTTGCTCCTCAGGCCGCAGCGGACCCAGCGGACTCGCTAGTCCGCCAGACCCCAGCTCGCCGAACTCCACTTTGGCAGTCGCCAGTAACTCCTCTGAACCCTGCTCAGTCCGCCGCCCCTCTGCACCCTCAGGAGGAGCAGTTTGCTTTCAGAAATTTCTTCAGAGAAGCTGTCAGGGGCACTCCTGCCCGCCAGCTTCATTTTGCTGACCGCCAGTCCTCCGAGCCCGTGGACTCCCCGGCTCCAGTCCGCCCCTTCTACCCCGCAGAGTTCGAGACCCCATCTCCCTTCATTGACTGAATTCGATGGGAATCGGCTCCGAGCAACTTCAGGGAGCCTCGCATCCCATTCTATTCAGGAGGGACTGATCCAGTCTCTCACCTCCAAGCATTTGAGGGGGCAGTTGCTTTGAGATACCTCTCAGATGCTATCAAGTGTAAACTTGCTGGTTACCACTCTCGAAGGACAGGCAAGAGAGTGGTTCTACGAGCTGCCTTCGGGCACAATCTCTTCTTTCGCAGAGCTTCGTAGCCAGTTGTTGCTGAGGTTTGCTACCTCGAGGAAGAGGAAGAATGGGCCAGCTGCCCTATTTGAAATCAAGCAAAGGGATAATGAATCGGTGGCGCGATTCGTTGATCGCTTTCAGAGAGAGATCCAAGGGGTCAGGAATGTAAACCCCGATTATTATAAGATGGCCTTAATCCATGGCCTCCGGGAAGGCCCTCTGAAGTTTAAAGCAACAACCAAGGCACCTGAGACTTATCAAGAGTTGATCGCCATGGTCAACCGTTTCATTGAAGGAGAAAATGCCAATCCAACTTATGTCTCATCCCTGACAGCTAAGGCTGAAGGAAGGGATGCCTCCGCTTCTTCCTCTCGTGGCAAGCCCCCTCGCCCAGACTTCCTGTCACAACCCGCATTTCCTCAACGAGCATATCATATCAGAGCAAGAGGAACTACGGGTTATGATGTCAGGTCGTGCAGGGGATAACTGCACACGCTCAGGCAACTCTTGACGCTGACTTTACAAGTTGAAATTCAATAGTTACATGCAGGAAAACCTTTGGATTAAATGGCCGTATCCCTCGGCCTTAGATAGTAAAATTGTCTTTGTACGCGGCGGAAATACTTTGTTTATTTATGATGAGCTCCTATATGCAGTCTAGAGTGATACTACTATAAGAACTCCTCTTTGTTTACGTCATTTGAAAAGTATGTGTTAGTTAAACAAAACATGTATGCATGATATACAATAGTACATATCATTAGTCAAAATAGCTAATGCAACCTACTAGAAAACCATCCCAAAAGCAGGTACATATCATTCCATCCAAATGAGTTACATTAGCAGTCTAGTTCATATTTACACAAAAGAAAACCACCAATGGGCGCCAACAAGCTGACACGAACCCATTGGGGCACATGTATGTCTGTACAACAAAAAAGAAGAACTACCTCGCTATGAATGCTCGGCTAGTTCCCAGGAAACGCCACCAACCAACCTAGCCGCTCAACCGGCTACAACCTGCACCTGAGGCATTCAAGAAAGAATACCTCAGCAATCATCCAAACTCTACAAAAGAGAGCACAAAGTTCATAATGGATCAAGAAGGGGCTTACCGACCCCGTAGTAATGCTTCATACAAGTAAAAAGAGTGCATAAAATAAGTGGAAAACGCACCCAAAACATATGCCAAACGCACCAAGTGCGTACAAGTTCATCATGTCCTGCTTAAACCGCGGGAGCAAAAGGCAAAACACATGCCCATTCCATCATTCATAAGCCAAGAAATTACGATACTAGTGAAGCATAAGCAGCGGTTAAGTTCAATTTCGCAAGGGTCTTACCGGTGGCGGCCCTAAAGTGGAACGCACCAAACAAAACCAGCCCAAATCGGGGCCCAAGTGGTCTCTCTAACCACAAAAAACAAAACCCGGTGGCCACAGGCTGAAACCACACCACCCCTTGCAAAATTCTCACACAAACGCTCCTGCCATGGTTCACAAATTCGCCTCGCAAAACGCCCCATAACCCAAGGTAACACGTTCCTTTCATCGTCCTCACACATGACGGCCAATTGCCAACGTATAGTATGATGAACATCATCACATAAAAAGAATCACACGCTTTGTATCAAAATAGAATCACATGATAGGATTTGATTAACATGAGTACATAATCCATTTGGAACACAATCATATGTTTTTGAAAGGAAAAATCACCTCTCTTGATCGGTTACATGAATATGACAAAGTAGCTACATGAATTAAGCTAGCATAGGGCAAATTGATAATTACATGAATCACAAACCTAACCATGGGAGAGCAAAGTCGTTTAGCATCATTAGCATAAGGAATTAGCTACTTTGAATTTTGCATAAGGAAGTTTAGCATAGGGAATTAGCTAATTTGAATTTAGCCTAGGGAATTTAGCATAGAACAAACAAGAGAATGCATCATACTTTGAATCAAGAGGAACAAACTAAGCATAGGGGAATTGAAAGAGCAATTTAAGGAAGAATTCAACACAAGATCTAAAGCTAGGAAAATGGAAAATTGAATCAAGAACGAAGATTGGCAAGGGTGGAGAACACCGCTTGCCTGAACCGAAACGATGCCGCGACGGCTGCTCCTCCCTTTCCTTGCCTTGCTTGCTCCCTTGCTCCCTTGCTTTCTCTTTGAGAATGAAGAAGAAGAAGATGAAGATGAAGAGAAGATGAAAATGAGCAACCCAAATCTCTGTTTCGGACTTATGTCATCCAGAACAGAGCTGAACCGTTCGATGTAGGATCAAGGAAATGAACGGCACAAAAAAACTGGAAAAAGTCGATTTTCGGGCCGGTCACGCCCTGTGTCACGCCCGTGACACAGGGCGTGTACCATAAGCGGCGCCGAAAGGCGGCAATTCCACGTTTATCCACACGGTACACGGCCGGGTACACGCCCGTGACGGGTCGGTCACGCCCGTGACCTAGGGCGTGTAACCCGTGTCTCGACACCTCGTCGACAAAAAGTGTCGACACTCGACCCAGCCTGACACGCCCTGTGACACGCCCGTGTCACAGGCCGTGTCCCCTCTCTCGACGACTCGACACTCGATACTCGACGCTCGATACTCGACGAAGCGGGACACGGCCCGTGACACGCCCGTGTCACGGGGGCGTGTACCCCATTCGTCGAGCTCAACTCGACGCAAGAAAAATCGTCGAGTCAAGGAGGTCATGCCCAGGTCACTGCCTGGGTCACGCCCGTGTCAGGGGGCGTGTCTAGCACAAAAACGACCATTTTTCCCTTTTGTGAAAAATGTTTCTGAGACGTCCTAGACCATTTTTGCCTCAAGCACTTTTTACCCTTTTTTTGTTTCCTGAACCTGCAATTTATTTTGAGCTACATTACCCGGGCGCGAAAAATTGCAAGCATTCCCTAAGAGGCCTCACCGAGTCCCTCATATGGACTTCGGTTTGCTGGGGAATCGTGCAACTCGGCAAACAAAACAGCCACTCGCAAGCCCGCGGGAAAAACCATGCTCAAACTACAGTCAAAACTAACGTAACGCCATCATGCGTACGTAATCAAAAATCCGGGCGTTACAATCACTCCCCCTAACAAAAAGTTTCGCCTCGAAACTTTCACAAAACCAATTAAAAACATGAATGCAATCAAATACCAAGTCACATACCAGCTTATCTACGGGAACAAATGAGGATGAGCCGCCCTCATTGTTGATTCGAGTTCCCACGTCGCGCTTTCCACATCCTGATTTTTCCATAGCACCTTTACCATAGAATCTTCTTTTTCCGCAACACGCGATCTTGGGAGTCCAATATCCGGATGGGCATCTCCTCATAAGAAAGGTTGGGCGCTAATTACGGCACAACGTCCAACACTTGTTTGTCATTCCGCACACACTTGCGAAGTTGGCTAACATGAAACACATTGTGAACACCAGGAAAGTTCACGGGTAATTCCAGTTTGTAGGTAGATGCTCCAACTCGCGCAAGAATCGTGAAGGGACCTACAAATCTTGGGTCTAATTTGCGCTCTTTCCCAAACCTTTTAATCCCAACCATTGGGGAGACTTTCAAGAAAACAGAATCCCCCACCGCAAATTCTAATTCCGACCTTCGTCGGTTGGCATACTTTTCATATCGCTCTTGGGCGATTCGGAGCTTCTCCCGAATAAGTCGTACTGCAACTTCCATATCCTCGAGCGCCTCTGGACCCAACAAAGGCCGCTCGCCAACCTCAGTCCAAAAGAGTGGGGTCCGACATCGTCGCCCATATAACGCTTCGAACGGAGCCATTTGCAAGCTTTCTTGATAGCTATTATTATACGCGAATTCCATAAGCCGCAAACGTTCGTCCCATGCTCCGCCATACTCAAGAATGTAACATCGAATCATATCTTCTACATTTGATTTACTCTTTCGTTTGGCCATTCGTCTGAGGATGATAAGCCGTGGAATAATCGCAAATCTGTCCCCAAACCCTCTTGTAAACTGCGCCAAAAACGAGAGGTAAAGCGGGAATCTCGGTCTGAAATGATATTCATAGGCACACCATGTAGTCGGATGATCTCGTTCAAATAGAGCTCCGTTATTGTCTTCATCGGGTAGTTGACCTTAAAGGGTATGAAATGAGCACACTTGGTCAACCTATCCACGATCACCCACACGGAGTCATGTCCTCGTGGAGATCTTGGTAAACCGGTAATAAAATCCATTGAGATACTTTCCCACTTCCAGGTTGAAATCTCCAATGGTGTCAACTTGCCACCAGGCTTCCCATGATCGGCTTTCACCCGCTTGCACGTATGACATTCCGAGACAAATTGTGCTATATCTCTTTTCATTCCATACCACCAGACAATTTGTTTCAAATCACGGTACATTTTTGTTGAGCCTGGATGGTAGGCCATACTTGCGCCATGGGCTTCCTTACACACCATCTCGCGAATATCCCCAACCGCGGGAATACAAAATCGTCCACGATACTTTAACGTGCCTGCACCATCAATCGCAAATCTGGTAATTCATCCTTTTCAGTCCGAAGAAATAGATGTACAAGATCAGGATCATCTTTTTGATGTTGTCTTGCAAGCACCAGCCATGACGGTTCTTCTATTGCCGACTGACTTTGCGGGTCATATTTGCCCACTGCAATATCCATCAATAGAAATTCCTCTACAAGACGGTCGACGGAAAGATGAAATAATTTCCCCGTCTTCCGACTCAAAGCATCGGCTACAACATTCGCTTTTCCCGGATGATACTGAATGTCCACATCATAATCAGCTACATACTCAAGCCATCGCCGTTGGCGCAAATTAAGTTCTTTTTGCGTGAAGACATACTTCAAGCTTTTATGATCTGTAAAGATTTTACACTGTGCACCATATAGCAAGTGTCCTCCACAACTTCAATGCAAATATTACCGCTGCAAACTCCAAATCATGCGTTGGGTAATTCTTTTCATGAATTTTCAACTGCCGAGACCCATACGCAATCACCTTTTTGTCTTGCATTTAACACACATCCAAGTCCAACGTGCGACGCATCCACGAACACTTCATAATCCTTTCCTTCTGTTGGCAAACTTAACACAGGAGCGGTACATAATCTGTTCTTGAGTTCCAGGAATGAGGTCTCACACTTGTCATTCCACTCAAACGCCACATTATTCTGGGTTAATCGAGTCAAAGGTGCGGCAACGTCGCAAAACCTTCGACAAATCTGCGATAATAGCCGGCTAAGCCCAAGATCTTCGAATCTCCTTGGGTGTTTCCGGTCTTCTCCTTCCATAACCGCAGAAATCTTTTTGGGATCCACTGAAATACCATGGTGATTAATGACATGACCCGAAAAGCAACTTGCGGCAACCAAAAACTCGCATTTGCTTAATCGTGGCGAATAACCGTTGATCTCGCAAAGTGGCCAATACTAATCGCAAATGCTGTTTCATGCTCCTCAGCACTTTGCGGGAGTAACAAGAACATCATCAATAAAAACCACCACAAATTTATCCAAGTAGTCCTTGAACACTCTGTTCATCATATCCATGAAGGCTGATGGCGCGTTGGTCAAACCAAACGACATCACCAAAAATTCAAAATGACCATGTCATGATCGAAATGCAGTCCGCGGAATATCCGACTCCCGGACCTTGAGCTGATGATAGCCCGAGCGGAGATCAATCTTCGAAAATACAGAACTGCCACGCAGTTGATCAAACAAATCATCAATTCTTGGCAGTGGGTACTTGTTTTTAATTGTCACCTTGTTCAACTCCCGGTAATCGATGCAAAGCCGCATCGACCCATCTTTCTTCTTCACAAATAACACCGGTGTACCCCAAGGTGATGAACTCGGCCGGATAAACCCTTTTGCCAATAAGTCATCCAACTGTGTACGCAACTCTGCTAGCTCACGCGGGGCCATCTTGTACGGCGCTTTCGCAATCGGTCGCGTACCCGGCTCCAAATCAATAACAAACTCGACATCACGATTAGGGGTTAGACCAGGAAGGTCAGTAGGAAAAACATCTGGAAATTCACGCACAACAGGAAAATCCTCCAAAAGCGGCAAAACAGCACTCGTCCCCACAACGGAGACAAAACAAGCAAAACAGTGGGAAACAAACAACGTCCAAACACATACCACCGAAATCCCTGGAGAATCCTGACAAGAATCACCATACACACTTCCTGGCTGACCATCATCCTTGATGAAATCCAAGCGCTTTCCTCTGCACTGGATGACGGCATCATAACGGGCTAACCAGTCCATGCCCAGAATGACGTCAAAATCGTCCAAATCGATCACCTTGCAATCAACTCTTGCTATGAAATCCCTCCAAATCCCAACAAAATGGGACAATCAAGAAGACCCCAGTCAGCCACCACATAAGCGCCAGAAAGGAAATTTCACCAAAATTTTCCATTCGCAAATGATATCGATCCAGAAAGGTTCGAGCCACAAATGAACGCGCGCACAATGCAACAATTTCAACCTTCTTTCCTTAAAGTTTCCTATAAGGCGCCAGATAGGAATTACACACACTAAAAAAAAAAAAAAAAAACGAAACTCCAGGATAACGCATTCCTGTTCCCCTCGTAGATTCACATTCAACTTCTCCACCCACTCTTCCCCCACTTCGCTCCTGGTGTGGTCAAATGCATAGGGATTGCAACAAAGGTGGTTCTGAGGCCACCTGGAAATATGAATTTGGCCCACCGCGCCACATCAGACTCTTCTCTTTGGCCAAAACACGGCTCCA